>CP092868.1:99071051-99456392 GCA_030710605.1 Cordylochernes scorpioides
CCTCTCCCAAAGATCCTGTTTAATGATCTAATGCAAGCCAAAATGTGCTCTGAAGCCGTAGGTGCCAAGCTACATTTTGGGCAAGTGGGGTAGATTTTGTTGTGATTTTCTATCTTCAATGGCTTGAGATGGCCTGTTCTAAATCTTGTTAGTGTTGTTTGATGCTGTCTATTTCTTTTTTCTCTATTTTTGAGACACTGTGTTTACTTTTCTTTGAATTTTAAAAATATTTGTCCCAAGGTCCCCGTAGGTTTTTGGCCAGATCTGACCTATGACGTCATGATGACTGTCCAATATAGCAACCGTTTCTCTTAAAATGGATTGGCAAAAGGTTGAATGTAATTTGAAAATTTTTCAATAGTGGAATATATTATGCTGATCCAAATTATATAAATGCATGTGGCAGGTTACGTAATTTTTATTTGTGCGTAAACGTAGATGTTATTTGTGCTAATTCATAAATAATGTTAATAGAGAAGAAGTATAATTTTTTACATAAAATATGTTAATAAATTCAAAATTGCAAAAATTTTAAGAAATAAAGAAATAATAAGTGCAAATAAAATGGTTAATGTCAACTCATTGGATCTAATATGAATTTTATTAAAATTCGTTATTTACATAAGTTTTCTCAAAACAATTAATGGTTTAAAATATGTCTAATTTACGGTGCTTGTATATTTTTAAATATTTAAACAAAAACTTCCCTAAAACACATTACCTTCAAACTTAGCGAGGCTTTTGACCCAAAACACTAAAGCAACAATTAAACCGAAAATGAATTGAAACGTAAACAAAGGTTGTGTTTGGTTACTAAACTCATAGAATATTATTATAAACATTCTGTGTCAATTTTATTTCTGCTAAAAATTTTATATTTAAAATTTCAACTTCAACACAATTGCATTTTTTGTTGCTCTTTTATTGGAGCTTTCTAGATACAAGAAAATAAGATCTAATCCAAATAATTTAATAGCGTGTGACGTTTTGGTTACAGCATTGTTATCATCATCAGACAAAAGAATGAAATTATTTCTTCATTTTATTCAATACATTTTATTATTTTGTCTGGTGATGGTAACAATGCTGTTACCGAAACGTCACACACTATTATATTATTTGGATTCAGTCTTATTTTCTTGTATTTATAATCTATAATCCAAATTGTGCTTTATTTTTAGAGCTTTCTATTATTATAGATTTTAATAAACTGACTAGTTGTGAGGGGACATTTGTACAGCAAGGAATCTGGGGGTTAACCAAATAATAATAGATTTTGATATTTCAACTAAAAATAAAACGCTAACTATCACACATTAGAGAAAATAACTATTGATAAAATTGTTAGGACACCTTGTGACCACTGTGTGCCACGATTCACCTAGAACACTGTACCTAACTTAAAAATGTCCCACACTTTCTCAGCTAAACTGCATAGCTCCAATGATTGTGAAGCGTAGATGGAGCCTTTTTGAAGCCTTCAGCCTTGACAACGCCGAGCTAGAGTTGGAGATGGACTCAGATTCCCCTTCCCTATGGTCAAGTTATCTATCTTATGGTGGCTGACTTGATCCCACCTGCACCAAGCCAGAGTCTGAGATTGACTCAGACGCCCCTTCTCTGTAGTCAAATCACCTGACCTATGGTGACTGACTTGATCCTACATCAGAACAAGAAGTTTTCTTGTTGCAACCTGAGCATTGTTTTGGTTCTGTTTTTCTACAATTTTGACCTGTTCCTGATCTCCTTGAAATATTAATTGGGTTGTTAGATATATACGAGGTTTGTTCAAAAAGTATCGCGACTTTTGAATTTTCGCGGGTTACTATATATTCGAATTTCGATCTTTTTGTGGCTTTATGTTGGTACTCATGTCTCTCACTTATTCCGACAAGCTCGGCCATTTTGAATGTTCACTTAATTGTTGACAGCTGCTTTGCTTGCAGGTGTTTTGGATCGTCTTCGATTTTTACCTATTAAAAAGATGGATCAAAGAACCTGTATCAAATTTTGTGTGAAAAACGAAATTAAGTGCGCGGATGCATTCCGAATGTTGACTGTGGCATACGGAGAAGCTACCTTGGACCGAAGCAACGTTTATCGGTGGTACAAAATGCTCTCAGAAGGCCGAGAAGATGTGAACGACGAAGAGCGCCCGAGCACTTCAACAGCAGACGAAAAAATTAATGAAGTGGAGAAAATGATATTGGCCAATCGTTGAATCACCGTTAGAGAAGTTGCTGGGGACCTAAACATATCGATTGGCTCGTGCCATTCGATTTTTATCAATGATATGGGCATGAGAAGGGTCGCCGCGAAATTCGTACCAAAATTGCTCAATTGCCACCAAAAACAGCATTGCTAATGAGATGTTGGACTCTGTCCGCGACGACCCAAATTTGCTCCAGAGGGTCATAACTGGTGACGAAGCGTGGGTTTATGGTTATGACGAGGAAACCAAAGCTCAATCATCTCAATGGAAGCTGCCGCACGAACCAAGACCGAAAAAGCGCGCCAAGTTCTGTCGAATGTGAAAGTTTTGCAGGGGGTTCATCCCTAACCTTGCAAAGAAAACCAAAAACATGAGGTTGCTTTTGAAAAAAGATACACCTTGGCTATGGGACGAATCCCTCGATTGTGATCTCTTAGAGATCAAGACTTTGCTCAGAACTGAACCAACTCTGAAATTCTTTAATCCAAACGGAAACCTGACACTTTCAGTGGCGCCAGTTACAAAACGAAAAGCCCATAGCCTACGCTTCATCAGCTCTCAACTCCACTCAGCAGAACTACGCTCAGATAGAAAAGGAAGCACTTGACATAAAATTTGGATGAGACAAATTCCATCAACTCATTTATGGCAAAACTGTTGACGACGTCGAGACTGACTACCGTCCTTTGGAAACCATATTCAAGAAGCCATTAAGCAAAGCACCCCCCCCCCCCCCCAGAGGCTCCAGAGAATTTTTCTACAGATACAACAATATGATCTCAGGATTAAATACAAGAAAGGAAAAGAACTGCTAACAGCTGACCTACTAAGTAGAGACTGCTCCTATGGAGACACCTACTTGGAAGAGAACTTCGAAGTACTGATGACCACTTAACAAATAATTCAAGCTATGAGGAACTTCAAGATCTTACAGAAGAGGACCAAGAACTAAAAAACCTAATCTTATATGGCTGGCCAAACTACAAATCAGCAGTCCCTGAAAGCTCCAAGAAATACTGACCATATAGAGATGAACTCTCGACAAACGAAGACCTAATATTCAAAGGTAGCAGAGTCTTCATTCCCCTAAGGTGGAAAGCAAAGATACTCAAGTTAATCCACGAAGGACACCAAGGAACAAATAGCTGCTTGAGAAGGCCCCCCCTCCCCCCCCAGACTCAATATACTGGCATGGCATGTCCCAAGACATCATCAACACAGTAGAAAATTGTAGGACTTGCCAAGCAAATCAGAGGAACAAGACAAAAGAACCAATGATCATAAAAGAAATACCTAGTCTTCCTTGGGAAATAGTCGCCGTCGACATTTTCTCAATAAAAGGAAAAAATTACCTGTTAAAAACAGATAACTACGCTGGATTCATTTATTTCAAAGACTATTGAATCTCTTAAAAAATGGTTTAGCATACATGGAATTCCCAGACTCCTGGAAACTGATAATGAACCAAACTTTACGTCCAGGGACTTTAAGACTTTCAAAAGAAGTGATTGTTCGACCACCAGACATTAAGTCCTCTATATCCTAAATCAAACGATTAGCGGAGAGAGCGGTACAGACAGCCAAGAACCTCATCAGGAAGTGTTTGGATTCAGGAGAAGAAGTGGAACTAGCACTTTTGAACTTTTACAACACTCCTAGAGATGGTCTTCCTTCACTGGCTCAGTGTCTGTTCAGTCGAAGGACCAGAACCCTCCTTCCCTTTAGCACTCATCAGTTGGAACCAGAAATCCAAAAGGGACATCCACAAAACCTAAGAAATAAGCGGGAAAAGCAGAAAACACACCACGATAAGACAGCTAAGACAACGCGAAGCGTCAAGGAAGGTGAAAAGATAATGCTAACACAGCATCACCGTGAATGGATCCCTGCCAAAGTTACCCAAGAAGTAGCTACAAGATCATATAAAGTGCAAACACCTACTGGTGAGTACCGCCGCAACAGCTCCTTCATGCGACATATGAATCCCGAGAATCCCGGAAATCCCCAAGTCAACTCTACCTGAAGGACCTGGCCCAAGCGGTGATAAGGAACAGGCCCAAGTTCCCGAAGAACTCAATACTTCTCCAAGACCATTCTCAGGCCAGGAACCCAAGAATGATCTCCCCTACGCGGAGCACAAAAACGGCACCCGCCCATTACATCAGGCCGGGCGGATCATCAAGCCACCCAAACGATTTTAAGAATGAATTTCTTCAAAGGGGGAGATGTAACGGCAGCTGGCATGCCTATTTAGTAAATTATCAGTGAGCACATTATTATCACTGATGGTACTCTGTGCAGTTGCCTTTGGACTTATTGAAATATATATCACATGTAAACTTATGTCTGATATAATTTATATTATGTATGATGTTAGCCAAAAAGAAATAAAGACTTTTCTTTTTTAAACTTCCAAATACTTCTTGTTGATTAAGTCAACCAACAAACACGAGGACGTTACAATACTGTCCTTCCCCCTCTTTTTTCATAGGGCTTGGGACAGGCAAAGGCAGAGTTATAGACTCATTAATATCATGAAGAGCAATCAGATCATATTTTTAGTTCTATGCACAAAATTTACAAAGTATCGCAAGTACTTAGAACTAAGCTTTGGACATTGCGCTTCCAGTGCTAATAATTTGCCTAAATAAATGATCAACTATATATTTGGCAGATTGTCCTCTCTCAAAATTGCAATAAATTTCATTACGAAAATTTGAGACACTTGCCTCTTTCATTTGCTTCCAAGTCCTTCTTTGCCTAATATATCTCACCCAAGTAAATTAATCATGCAAAGTCGATGCAATAAAATTTAATCGCAAGATGACATATGTATAACCAGGATTAATCCAGTATATATCCAACAATAACTGTGCAATTGGAGCCATCTTTTATCCTCATTAATTCCTCATTTTATTTTTTACATTTTTCAAGTTTAAATATATTTCTCTATATTTTAAATGACACATGTTTATATATATAAAAAAATATAATAATACTAATCGTAATAAATATATGTATTTTGAAAATAGAGCAATTTCTATTATCTAATAAATATATATTTATTTTCGAAACATATTTATATTTTTCATCAACTAATTTATATTTTGTTCTCAGACTACAATTAATATGAATTATTGATTTTTTTTAATTCACTGAAAATATTGATTAAAAAAACTGGAACTTTTTGAAATTATAAAATCTAGCGCCATTGACACTCTTGGCGGTAAGAAATTCGGCGTTTTTCTCAATTTTGGGAATCTCTATTTTTTCTAATTAGTCAAAATATTATTCAATATCTTAGTTTTAACTAACTAAAGGTAAGTGTTTAACTGAATTTGACAGATTGTTTCCAATTTAAAAATTCTGCATATCTGCTCTTTTTAATTTGTCTACCTAAGCCTAATGTAAAACTTGACAGACATTTGTAACGAATTAATGTTGACTACTTTGTGTTAATTCGGTGTTTTCCTTTATAAAAATGAGCAGAACTACTGCATTCTAGAATTGTATCATTCTATAACAATGGAAATTTCAAAATTCGAATTTCTAAAAGAATTATTTTGAATATGTTTGTAATTATTATATTACACACAAATTTATTATATACATTTTAGCGCATTTTTAAAAATCATATTTTGATATAAATATAAACATTTTAAAAATCTTGTGTCTAGCAATATTAATTTTTGTTACAAAAATATAAAATTTTTTAAAAATATTTAGCTGTTAATTAAGATATTTCAAAAGATTAATCCCGGCATAAAAGTTTGAATATGTTCATGTTGAAAAATTATATTAAACTAATTCAGACAAAAACAAAATAAAAAAATTAATTACAGCCTTTTATAACAAATCTGAGAATTTTGTCAATTATAATTAAACATTAGCTGAATTTGTGCCTTGCAGATTTATATTTTATTTAATTTTTTTTTCTTCAAACTGGGAAATAGATATAGGGTATAATAACAATATATATACATTCAATGTACACATAAGGTAATGAGACCAAATAAATAAATAAATAGTGTATATTTATTTGGATTTGGTCTTATTACCTTGTGTTTATAATCTATAAACCAAATTATCAATATATGTAATTTGTTATTTTTAAGAACATTTTTTGTTAAAAAGAATTCTAGATTGAATGAATTGTTTGTTTTTTTGATAATCAATATTAATTATTTCTAAAAGTTCTTCTCTTCCATTTTAAAAAATAATTTTCAGACCTAGATTTTACATAGTATATAAAAAAGTCAAATAAGAAATTTCTATATGATGAAACATTGATTGTAATAAAACTTGAGGGGGTCGGTGGAAAGATGGTCTAAACTGTTGGTTTTCAACCACTACGACCCATGTTCGACTCCCCCATTGGGCACTTTTTTTCTGATTAAAAAAAAATGCTCCAATGGCCCCGATTCTTGCAAAAGTCCAACCCCACCCATGAGTGCAAGTAACCAAACGGGGCTATGTGTAGACATGGTGGACTTAGAGTAAAAGCAGTTGCCAAACTTTTACCCACCATGATTATCATGGCCTGTACCACGTGTACTAGGGATAAGCAAAAAAAAAACTTGTTTGCTTTCGCACCCTTGTAATTATTTATTCAAATTGGGGCATTTGGAAGACTTTTTTTTTGCTCATCCCTAGTACACGTGGTACAAGCCATGATAATCATGGTGGGTAGAAGTTGGCGACTGCTTTTTACTGTAAGTGCACCACATGTTTACACATGTGAAAAGCAGTTTGACTTTTGCACTTACAAATGTGCCAGAACCCCATTTGGTTACTTGCACTCGCTGGTGGGGTTGAACTTTTGCAAAAATTTGGGGCCATTGAAACATTTTTTTGGAAGTCCTTGCAATGTTTACTGTCTACCCCTTATAAAATTTGATCCTATATATAAACCTTTTCTGCAAGTTTAAACCATGCGCTACCTCACTTTTCTATATCCTAGGGTCCACTTGATAGCTGAGCCATCCCCACAATAGTGGTTAGGGGAAAGAGGAGGGTTTTTTGGCCAAATGTAATCCAAGTCAAATTTTCGCACCAAACCTCTGCATTACAGAATTGTACAGAAATATACAGTAGAACCTCCCTTTAACAGACACCTCTCCACAAAGGACAGTTTTCATTTGCAAATTACCATTTTTATAATTTAGCAACTCTCCGGTAAGAGAACACCTCTCCCTAAAGGACACTTTGGCTCTGCAATTAGGTGTCATTTACATGGAGGTTCTAATGTATTTTAAAGTTGATTAGATACAATTTTGTTGATAGATTTTTAAAAATTATTATCCCTAGTACACTTGGTACAGGTCATGATAATCATGGTGGGTAGTTGGTGACTGCTTTTTACTGTAAGTGGACTACATGTCTATTATACATGTGCAGTTCAACTTTGCACTTACAAATATGCCAGAGCCCCGTTTAGTTTCTTGCACTTGCTGGTGGGGTTAAACTTTTCCAAGAATCAGGGGCCATTGGAGCATTTTTTTTTAAAGTGCCCAAAGCGGGACTTGATCCCGGGTAGTAGCTGTCAAAAACCAATGGTTTAGACCTACTTCTACTGACCACTTGGATTATAGATCAAACAAATAAATAAATAGTATTGTTACCATCATTCAATACTTTTGTCTGATGTTGTCACACATGCTATTTATTTGGTCTTATTATCTTGTATAATAAGTTGAAGATTATTTTCAATTGAAATATATATTTTCTTGTTGATACTTTTTATTTAGAAAGTTAATATAAGTTGACATTTTATATCATTAATAAGTTTTATACAAATTTTACGGCTATTCCATAAAATGTTATTATTAAACTTTAGAAAGATTCACTACCTGATGGCGCTTGTATCAATATTTTAGGTTAGATTGTTTTAAATTTTTGCTGTTTCTTATCCCTTACTGTAAAGATTACACCATGAGTCCATGCTCCTGGGTGTGAAATGATACACAATGACAGCTAAAGAAATCTCCCAAGGTTTATTCCTCCTGCTCCATGGTGGTGCCAAAAATGTCTTTATCAAGCACCACAGTCCCAGTCTTAATGACAAAGGCATTCTACTTCACCCAGTCATGATGGTTGTCAAACAGACACCATCAAGGGTCACAACTTGATACCCTAATATGATTGAGTGGAGATAAGAAAGAAGAAGGTAATGAAACCAAATAAGATCCAATGAATTGCCCGTGTTCCTCCAAACATTCCTTGAGGATAACTTGAATTTGTGATAAGTTAGCCCTAGTGATGTATGGGCAACAATGAACAGTTTGATTGCCAAAATAGTCCTTCACATTGAAAATATGTTTGTGCTAGCAGCAGGCACTTCCCCCAATACATTATTTATTGAATTTATACACAGAAGAACCTCCCTGGTAAATGACACCTAATTGCAGAGCCAAAGTGGGAGAGGTGTCCTCTTACAGGAGAGTTGCTAAATAGTAAAAATGGGAATTTTGCAAATGAAAACTGTTCTTTGTGGAGAGGTGTCCACTAAAGGGGAGGTTCTATTGTATTATAATAAAAAAATATATATATTCTCACTTTTTTAAAAGTTTTGACATTAACAACAACAAAATAGCAAATCCCCTGTTAGAGGACACCTATCTATAAATAAACTGTTCTACTGTGTATGTGGGATCTCTGGGTGTTTGGCCCTTTTCTCTTCCCTCTGCAAGACACCATCCTCAACTACCAGTTTGTGTAGTGAGCAGCTGATGGTTGGTCGGCATTAGCTGAGTGTTACATGAACTCACTAAGTGGCTCCATGTTTTAAGTTGAAATATATTTACTCCAACCTGAAGCTAATTGTCGTCAATAAAGTACAAGTAGCTCTTTTAATAGTTCAATTTGGATATATACAAACAAGTTTTATTTTTACATATTGGGTTAGGTTTATTCCAACTTTTTCCCATTGCGTTTATGAGGCGCTAATGCTAAAGTTACAATTTGGATTTTTAATCTTAAATCCACATTATGGGTTCATGGCTAATCTTGTTTCAAAATTGTGGATTTATCAATTGCATCTGTCTAAATCTATCTAAATGTGTGCTCTCCCCCTGTTTAATGTGTTTTTGTATGTAGGCTAGGCAAGATGGAAGTGGTTGAAAATGTGAGCAAGGTAAATTAGGAGTGGTATAGAGAACCACAGCAGCCTGCAAGTGTTGGGGGGATTTACAAGTACTGGTTGCAGATGAGCAAGAAGACCAAGTCCAAGGACGAGGCCTCCACCAACGACGAGCCAGAGGAGTTCACTGTGGAAAAGGTGCTGGACAAGAGAATCCGCCAGAATAGAGTGGAGTACTTCCTTAAGTGGAAAGGCTACCCAGAGTAAGTGGATGTATACTGTGTAGTTGCAAAACTAGACACCCTATTCTTCTCTAAGTGACAAAATGTTTAATAAAAAAAGGCATCTCCTTATCGTGCAACTGAAAGTTGCTGATGGCTGGCGCCATCTATCAGAATAAATAGCAACTATTCGTTGATTTATAATTATTCCTTTTGGGCTGTTGGCCCTCGTCAGCGTGCTACAAGCTGTACATCAATGACCAAAAAACTGGTCAAAATGTGTACGTCGTTAGCTTTTCTTGATTAATCTAGAATAGGTAGTTAGCCAATTCTGGAATAATTAAAAATCAACGAATAGTTGATATTTATCTTGATAGATGGCGCCAGCCATCAGTAACTTTCAGTTACACAATAAGGAGATGTCTTAATGTATCCACCTTATCCCAGTACAATTTCACATTTGTACCATTTTTCAAAATGTTTAATGTCCCTAAAATATTAAAACCCACCCACACCAAGTGGATACCTTGTTCTGTGTGGGTTCAAATAGTTGCTAACCAGACCCTACTATGTGGACTTCATGTTTCCATTGATGTGACAATATACTGTACTTAGTAGGCAGGCATTACAAATTATTGTGAAAAAAACTCATTTATTTTGTTCCCAACGGAAAGTTAAATAAGTCTTTGTTTGGGGAGAGTGGGAGATTTTTGGTCAAATGTAAACAAAGAACACCATTATAATATTCACACTACTTTTAAACCTTTGCATCATGTATTTAAATAGAGATTTTAAAGTTAAATAATACCCTTTTTTGTAGGTAAAAATAAAATTTAACCTCATATTTTTTTGAGATTGCCTGGCCGGCATTCATTGTTATGGAAATAAGACAGGATTTTATTTAACTAATTGAATATTTGCCTATTCAAATCTAACGTAGTTAGAATCTAAATTTTTCCTAAATATTCTAAAGTTTCACATCTCATGGAATATTTTAACTTGTTTGTAAATATGATAATGTTACATAAAATATTGTAATTGAAGCTAGACCAAGAGAGAGAAAATATATATATACAAGTTACTAATACAAAAGTGTCAACAAGAAAATTTATTTTTACATAAAAAAAAGCACATGTGCTCATGGTCAGGAAATGCCTTTATTTTTAATAAAAAAAAAGTAATCAACTTTAAAATATTTAATTTCATAATGGAGTTCTATACCACAATGACTATTTTGTAATTTGACATGAAATTGTTCAACTCTAATAAAATTGTTTTTTTTTTTTGCTTATCCCTAGTACACGTGGTATAGGCTATGATAATCATGGTGGGTAGAAGTTGACGACTACTTTTTTTTACTGTAAGTGCGCCACATGTCTACACATGTGAAAAGCAGTTCGACTTTGCACTTACAAATGTGTCAGAGCCCTATTTGGTTACTTGCACTCGCTGGTGGGGTTGTACTTTTGCTAGAATCGGGGGCCATTGGAGCATTTTTTTTATTATCAGAAAAAGTTCCCATTGCAAGAATTGAACTTGGTCGTAGCAATTGAAAACTAATGGTTTAGACCATCCTTTCACTGACCCCCATAGTACAATAGTATTGTACTAACTGTAATATTGTTCAACAACAAAGCACCATGTCCTGCTATGAACCCTGGTGCCCAATGGAATATTTATACAGTCAAACCTCTTCAATTCAACACCCCAAGGGATCAGCGCTTTCGGTTGAATTAAATGAAGTGTTGAATTAAAGTTAGATGATTAGCTAATCATCTAACCTACTGAAATGATTTTTTAAAAATAGCTTTGTAATATAAATTGATCATATTAATTGAAACCATTGTGTTTTTATTTATTTTCATGGTTAACTTTAGTATCGGGGACAAAATGGCAATAATACATATTTTGAAACAAATAATATTTTATTCTAATTATATATATATATATAAAAAATATTACAGTTGAAAGGAAATAAATATGGAAAATAAATTTTAAAAATAATCATGAAGATCTTTTTAAAAATTCCTTTATAGATGTCGTGTTTTTGTACTGAAATCCTATTCAGGAACTATTCCAGATGGTCTTATTTAAAAAAAAACATGCACGTCTTTCTTCCTCTTAAATGTGTTTTAAATAACAAAGAGCTTTTATTGTATTAAAGGCATCCACTGCTGCTGCAGATGTTATTGATTTTGTGTTTAAATCTTTTATAATAACATGGAAATGGGATATTGAAATAAAATGTTATCATAATTATTATGGCTACATTTTATGAAGATTTATTTAAAAGGAAATTATTTGTAAATTTTAAAATAACAAAAATATTTCAATGCTGAAAATTAAAAAGAAAAAATATTATTAACTAGAGCACAATTCCTAAATTCCTGTGTAAAAAATAAACAACACTCGCAACATGCGCAACGGCACTGCAAAGTGAAACTTAAACTAACAGAAACCAAAAGTGCGCAGGCGCGATCCTATCTGTGGCCGCCGTAATACCTTTTTAGCGGTTAAGTTGTATGTAAAAAAAAAAACCTTCAACTGTCGGAATTCAAATTTTAAAATGGTCAAACTATCGGAACTGTCTTATTATTGATACTGTCGAATTACGGTTTGTTATTTGATAGGCCGCAGATCGTGACATTAGAATATGGTCGAATTAAGGTAGAGTGTCGAATTTGCGTCTGTTGAATTAACGAGGTTATACTCTATCTAAACATAAATACAGATAATTATGTTTGAAATAGGTTTCTAATAAGCATAATTTTATTTAAACTTATATCAAAATAAAGAAAACTACAATAATATTATACAATCATTTATACTTAACAATTAATATTATTCAAATAGTCTGATATTTACAAAATATATTGAATTTAATATATGAATCTTTGCTAGATATCAGTTCTCTTGAATCAGTACAGATTACTATGTCTGTAGTCTTGGAATGTTGGAGGCACTTGAGTAGAATCCTGAATGTTACATCCATAGCTTGGAACCTCCACTGCAGGAATTATTTCCAGAAAACTCTTGAAATTGCCATGGCTGGTTATAAATTGTGTTGTAGAAATTTGGGCGAAATAAATTTGGAATATCTTGGTTGAAAAAACTTATTGAAAAAAATTATTATTATTTGTGTTATTTCAACAAGAAAAAGACATTCTAAAGATTTTATTATAAAATTTTGCTTATTCTCGAATGATAAATTAGTCAAGTCATATAGGTTTTATAATGATTAAAGTAGGCCGACTGCTGTAAGTGTGAAAAGCAGTTTGACTTTTGCAAATGTAGAGAGCAAACTGTAGATCCATGGTGATAATTACCCACCATATAATATAAAGATAACGCTAATAATAATATATTTCATATTTTTGATTCAATATAATCTGAAGTTAAAAACACAAGGTAATAAGACCAAATCTAAATTAATATTGTGTAATGTTTCGGTAATAGCGTTGTTACCATCTTCAGACAAAAGTACTGAATGTATTTTTATTATTTACCATTCATTACTTTTGTCTGAAGATGGTAACAATGCTGTTACTACAGAAATGTCACCATTTATTTTTTTGAATTTGGTCTTATTACCTTGTGTTTATAATCTATAATCCAAATTGTGCCTTATTGTCTGAAGTTAGACTAACTAAACATTGAACACAATTGTACAAAGTCATCTTGTAAGCTTGCATACTCCATATCTGATATGTTTAATTTTTGCATAGATTTTAAAATTTAAAAATTTACACCATATTTATGAACTGTTAAAATTGGTCTAGAGATTTATAAAATGTAACTTTTTTTTTGAGGGGGGGGCTAAACCCCAAGATTTACTGTAAAGAGAAATTTTTTTTTTTGAATTTTTGAGTGCCACTATTTCTTTTATATGAATATCCATAAGCAAATTCGTTCACTAAACTTGTCCATAGAAGTGAAGAAAGTGGACCACCCCTTAGTAATTGACTTTGAAGTTGTTAAATTGTCGTAATTGAAGCTATATTCCCCTGGAATTTGAATAGGATTGTAGGATTTTGATAAATTCTTCTGGTAGATTATTCTTTTGAAGATCGCTGGCCATCGTGCATTGTCAAAAGCCCCTGAGATATCTTTTGTAACTAATGCAGACAATTCTTTTTGTTTATGCTCCATTAATACCTTGATTATAGTATTCAAAGCAGTGATAGTTAACTTCAACTTGATAAATCCATGTTGTTTCTGGATTAACAGATTGATTTTTTCAAGAATCTTTGAAAAATTTGATATTCGACGATAGCTTTTAGCTGATTCTTGGTTTTGTTGGGCTTGGCTATTATTTTGAGTGGTGCTGCTTTCCATTTTTTGGGAATTATCTTATTTGAATGAATTTATTAAATAGAGTTTAATATCAGGAGAATTAATGGGAATTTATTTACATTTTGTCAGTTAATCTTTCTTTCTTATGAATATGGTGGGGGTTGGAATTTGTGGATTTTGGTTTATAGTTCCTTATTGATATATTATTCCAATATAATTGTGTATCATCAGAAATTTAACAAAATCTTTCATTAGTTTTTCTTTTGAAATTATCTTTGCTCAATTATTGTAGTTCCTTTTGTTGATTAGAGGAACTCAGTTATTAAGGGTTTTATAGGTGCTCTCAAACATTATTAGATTCATTTTCTTCTAAAATTTTGCTAAATGTTCTTCTTAACTCTTCTGATACTGTTTTTATATTTATTTCTGATTAACTTGAATTCATTAACACTAATTGCTATATGATGATAATATATAGGCCTTTTATCCTAATTCCACCACTTGATCGAAGTTGAAGCTTCCAGTGATTGATATATGTTTGTCAACTACTATGTAAATATCATTTTGACCTTGTTTATAATTGAATATGACTCATATGAGGGCAATATATTGATGGGGCAGGGATGTAAGGCTCAGTTGGTTATTTGGTGCAGTGCTCTATCCTGGTAGGCTATGGTCACCAAGGTCCGGTCCAATGCTGGGTTCATGTTCCAGTCCAGGAAGGTTGTTGAGTTCTGGGTCTTGTCAGGCTGGTTGTAGGAGGGGTTGGAGCTGTGGCTAGACATTTCTCAATCGCCAGCACAGCAAAGCAGTGCTATAAATCCAAGAGCCACTGAACAAGGTTTCTAAGTACATAGGATGGTGTTTAATAATTTAATGTTTTGCTATGAGGGTGGGTAATTAGTAGGGCCTCCAATCCCGGTACATATTTTCAATCCCGGGATTCGGGATTGCTTTTTTCTCAATCCCGGGATTAAAAACATTTTCGTCTTTCTACGCCAAGAGGTATATCGCTTCGTTCGATATATTTTTAATTTTTTCTTTTATATAGTGCCAATGATGTGGCACTTACTTCGATGAAAACAACCTGAAAGCCATATATTTTGTGCCTGCTTATGACCTAAATCATTGCTTTTGGGTTACAGTTTGAAATTATCTGTCAATTACTGTACACACATCGGGAAAAAAATTACTGTTCTTGGAACTCTTAGACCACATCTCTTAATGCAGTGTTGGGCAGTAATCCATTCAAAGTAATACATTACCTTGTAATTACGATTTCTTTGCAAAAAAAATTAATTGCATTAGAATGTAAACATAATTACTCGTAATTCTATATATAATGATAGCAATTGTGATTAAAATTACTTGTAATTGTAATTATAGCAAATGTAATCATGATTATTTGGAATTGTGATTATAGAAAATATAATCATTATTGCATTTTGCCCAACTATGTATTAATGTTTAGAAAGAAGACAGCACCGTTTTAAAAACCATGAATTACTTTATTTAAGGATAAAAATTCTGATGTAAAAGGAATAAACTTCGCCATCACAATCAAGAAATGATAAGCTTACCAAAATGTCCGACGCGTTTTCTATTGAGAAATAACAAGGTCCGATAATATTGTTTTAGAGACTTTGTTTTATGTTTGTTATAAGTTGAAAACTACTTTAGGATGATGCTTGATAGGGCGAAGCATTTAATGAAATTACATTAAATAAATTTAATTTAAATTAAATGAAATGACAAAAAAGCTAGCGAGAGTTTCACAAAATGAACAGCAGAGCAGTGCGTTCCTGATGACCCATGCATACAGAGTACAGGATGGAGAGTATAAACATAGATTTAAACAAAAATTATAAAACAATTTGGAGCCCAGATAAGAGGTTAGTGGCGGGTCCATGTACACGCAGGTCCGCCACAAAAATAAATGGATGCCGCTACTATCTAAGAAGCCACTATTTGTATGTCAACAAAAGCTGGGGCCCCCTCCATGTATACTGCTGCATACTCTCATTCTAGAGGCTGCCATTTTGGAAAGATCTTGCAGAATAACCCTTCGTTATTAGAGAGTGCATGAAAATAATTTCAAATCTCTCAGAAAAAAAAAGACCCGAAATGCAGCTGTATAAACAAAATGTCAAAAGTGTGCTATCTCATCATCTGTTTGATTACCAAAATGCTAGATGAGAAAAAAATATTTTTGCGCTGGTTTTCATGCACAAACCAGTAATCCCGGGATTTCAGGATCATTATTTGGCTCCGGGAAACGGGGATCCCGGGATTGGAGGCCCTAGTAATTAGCAATTGCTAAGTGCACCATGGATCTACACAGTTTGCACTCTACATTTGCAAGTGCAAAAGTCAAACTGCTTTTCATATGTGGTGCACTTACAGCAGTCTGCCTACTTCTACCCACTCTGATTAACATGGCCTGTACATGTACTAGGGATAAGCAAAAAAAAAAAAACAGTTTGTAGTTACAAGGGACCTCTTGGTAGCTTTTGCATTCACTGCACTGGTGGGGTTGTGGCGCATTGGAGCCATTTCTTTTTTTTTTTAAATAAAATGTGCTGTTCAATGTTAGGTTGTAGGGATGTTCACATCCTAATTATAATTGAGAAGTCTCTTTTAAAATTAGTTATGAAACAAAAACCCATAAGTGACAGTGTGTGACATATCTCACAACTTGCCCTCTTATTAAGAGATGTAATATAATTGCACTATTGTTAAAAGATATTTTCTCTAGCAAATGTTGCACCTTTAAATGCCTCACCACCAGGTAAATTGCAGCTCTGAGAACACCTGGGAGCCCTCTGAGAACCTGGACTGCCCCGAGCTCATCCAGGCCTTTGAAGACAAGCGCAAAGAGGAGCAGAAGAAGGATAAGAAGCGCAAGGTCAACGGCGCAGAGATGGATTTCTCTTCCAAGAAGAAGAAGAAAGTAGAGGTGAGAATATCTTACATTGAAATGTTGCCTGGTGTGACTGGTCTATTATTTAGCCCAGTATTGTATGTGCTCTCTAGTAAAATAATAATTGTATTAATCTTTGGGTTAAAATATTTGTTGTTTCATTCAGAAGAACCCAGGCAAACTGGGTGTTTTCAGATATAAAATTGAAGTGTTTCTTTACCTCACATAATATTTGAACACTACTTGTATGAAACAGCAAATTATCAACTAATTTACATATTTTGAAGTAGGGGAAAAATGTTTATACGTTCTCAACCTATCTGTTAAAAACAGTAACCACCGTATGAAGCTGTGTGTTTTGGCTAGTAAGACTAATTGGTATTGCTGAGACTGGGAGAGTCCTTATTTATTTATTTGAATTTGGTCTCGTTACCTTGTGTTTAAATTAATATTAGAAGCTTTGCTGCACTACTAAGGAACATTAAAAATAAGATTCCAGGAGTAGATTCTGGGCTTTTAGGTGGGTTTTGTGTAGTGTTACTTCATCTAAAAGGGATGTTCATTTCAATTAGGAAATGTCACCTCTTAGGTTTGAAGTAGGTTGTCCTTGTTTGGACCTAGTTGCATAAATCCAACCCTATACCAGTGAGTACAAGTCACCAAAGAGTGCAAATGTATGCATGTAGTTACTCTATACACTTGTCTCTCTATAGTGTTTTCCTCCTTATATATTGCATTTGATGTAGTTTGCTAGAGTAGATGCATCAAAGGAAGTTTTAAAACTTGTATAACCAGACTTGGTTCTCTACAAAGTTGTGTGTGTACCAGGAGGACAACAGACAGAGGGGATTTGACAGAGGACTGGATCCTGAGAAGATTATCGGAGCAACAGACTCCGGTGGAGAGCTGATGTTCCTCATCAAGTGGTAAGTTGGGGTGGATCCTAGAAGCCCTTCACCACTAATGTGGATGGATGGATGGTGCAGGAAGGGGAGTGATGAGGCAGACCTGGTCCCAGCCCGTATCGCCAACGTCAAATGTCCCCAAGTTGTCATCAAGTTCTATGAGGAGCGCCTCACCTGGCACACCAGCCCCTCCCATGGAGAGGAAGGGGAGGAGAAGGTTGAAGAGTCCTAAATGTGCTGTCACCCCATGTTTTCTTGGCATCGAGTTGTACATTTTGTCCTTCTTTGTACATATATTTTATTTCTTGTTGCTCCCCCCCTCTCCTCCCTTTTTTTTAATAACTGCATATAAAAAACGCCAATATCTTTTTAAAAATATTTTGTTTTAAGAAATCAAGCCCTTTCCTTTATTATTATTATTGTCTCATTGTCAAAAGATATATATAGCTAATTTGTTTTCCCATGGTAATTGTCAAATTGAATAATAAATACGATGTGTAAACCATAACTATTTGTAATGTAATGGACACCACCTTTGTAAATAAGCACCCCTCGAGAATAAACTGCTGCTGCGGAGTATTCTTGTTCCCCCTGGTGGAATCATTGAAAGTGTGTGAAAACACTCAAGTTAAATGATAAGGCACAATTTGGATTATAGATTATAAACACAAGGTAATAAGACACAAATAGTGTGTGACATTTCGGTAACAACTCTGTTACAGAAACGTCACACACTATTTATTTGGATTTGGGTCTTATTACCTTGGGTACTAGAGTTAAATAGATAATTTGAGCCTTGTCCAAAAAAAAAAATTATTATTAATACAGTAGAACAAGCTCCGTGAGAGGACACTTCTCCACAAAGGACAGTTTTCACCACCAAAATTACCATTTTTACTATTTAGCAACTCTCCTATAAGAGGACACCTCAGCTCTGCAATTAGGTGTCATTTACAGAGAAGTTCTACTCTTTATTTTTAAAAATGGCTGTTTTTGTTATCTAGTTTTAACATTGAATATTGCAAATGTTTACAGACATATAATTAGATACAAATATGAGTGGTGAAATAATATATTTGTATAAACTATAGCAAATGTATTCAGGGCATACTGACAAGAGAAGTTGTCTGGGGCTAGGTCAGCCATTACACCACACACTGCATGGTCTCTTCTTTCTTATCTCTTGGGTGAAGTAGAATACCTTTGTCATTAAGACTGGGAGCACTACTCAGTGACAGGCCGACTTGGCTCCAAAAGAAATGGCCGCCTCTGACATGAGGAACAGACAATATGTGCAGCCGCTCCTAACATGGAGTACAAACGCTGCTCATCCTGTATCCCTGGATTAGGAGCCCTTACAGGGTACTATCAGCTGAGCCCAGGTTTTTTAGTGGGCTTGTTACTGCTCCTCCTTTTTCATCCGGGCTTGGGACCGGCAAAAGCGGAGTTACATAGTTTATGATAAAGCACAATTTGGATTATAGATACAAGGTAATAATAGCTAATACAAATAATTTAATAGTGTGTGATGTTTGGGTACAATGTCCCACACTATTGAATTATTTGGATTATTTACTTTGTAACTACATAGTTGGAGTGGTTATAATCTATGATAGCCTGAAGTAAATCTACCTACCCTCGTAGAGATACCCTTGAAACCACAAATGTTTCTTATACACCTACAACAAACTTTTGTCCTTTCTATGATGTGAGAGGTCTATATTTTATTGCAGGAAGTTTTGTGTGTGTAAAGAAACAGGTGCTTGATAGTTTGTTGTTTCTTAACCCTTGTATAAATATTACACCAATTCCATGAGTCCATGCTCCTCGAGCTGTTTTATGATAAGCAGTGGCCTCTCCAAAAGGTCCTGTTTAGTGCTTGATAGTTTAATTTCTTTTATCCTTATATAGATGAAAATATACTCATATTTAAATAAATAAATATACATTCTGCAATCGATTGGTGCATAATTTTACATGATGTTTGTTTCTAGACTAAATTTATTCAAATCAAGATAGCTTTTTTTTTCATGCTTTTAAAAGTAAAGATAATATATTTAACGTTTCATAATACTTTTCAAATTAAAGTCTTTGGAAATAATATTGGTTTTTTCCCATCCTGCAGGTCAACATACACTGTAACATGCTATCATAACTCTGGCTTTTGGCATTGATATTTGTGTATTGTGAAAGTACTGTTTGCTACCTTAAGCTCTGGAGAGATTATAATGTTGTTGTTGTTGTTTCTTATCCCCTTGTGTAAAGATTACACGAATTCCATGAGTTCATGATCTAATGGAATGGGGTATAGGGGTGCAGCTTTCGTTGATCATGGCACCATGATCCAGGCACACTTTGGTGAAAGTCTGACTTTGCCTGTAATTTGAGGCCATTCCTAACATGCAAGCCTTTGCTGCCGACTCTAACATGTAAACAGACACAGCTCCTCCGTATCCCTGGAGTGGGACCATTGCTGAGGTCCATCAACCGGGTCAGTTGAACTTGGAATTTTTAAAGACAACACATTGTTGAACACGTCTACCGTAAATGGTCTCTCATCAGAAACTCGGTTGAAAGACTCCTTAGTCTGACATGATAGAATCTCCGATAAGAGACAACCTCCTAGAGAAACCGGGAATATCCATGTTTTTAGATGACGGTTTCTCGTAGGAGACAACCAGGTCTGACAGACAACAAGCAGGAAGGAGTTCCTAAGGCAATACAGAGAAAATCTCTAAGTGGCAAAGTGACTTGACCAAAGTACAATTTTTGACTTATACCACAGGGTACAGGCCATGATAATCATGGTAGATAATTAGCAACTGTTTTTACTGTTGGGGCGCAAAATGTCTACAAACGTTGAAAGCAGTTAGAACTTACATGTGTGTCTGAGCCCCGTTTGGTCACTTGCACTTCGCATCCTAACCTTGAAGCGTGTTTGTAAATCGCTAAGACTACAGTCACAATTGTGAGAGATTGTGCATAGTGACTGCATGAACACTCATGGAGACAACATTTAAGAAGTTTGTACTTTTGGGCATGTATATCGGGATTCAGACAATATATCTAAAATATATTTGAAACACAGTAACCTTTATTGAAGACACGAGATAACCAAGTGTGAACAAAATTACCTCTGTCTCCATAAAAAAAATAAATGACTGGAGTTATAAAAGACTTTCTACGTCCTTAAGTTTTGAATGTATTTTGACGAGAGAGGTATCTGTATAGAAGAACTAGGTGATTGTGATAGACGAGAACGCCATCTATCGGTGAAAAATTCACCACGAGGGGCTCGCAGTAGATGGTATCCCCCAGCAGCTGGGCGTGGACTTGGCGAACCCTGCCCTCGATGTTGAACTGACAGACAAACCTCGTGGAGGCGATGAAGGGCTGGACAGAGTGGTGTCCTCGGACACAGTACCTAACACCTACCTGCATATTGTCCACCTTCACCTGCAACCTCTTGTTGCTGCCAGAGGGCACTAAGATCTCGGTGGTCCCTCCGGACGTCGTGTTGATCCTGGGGCAGAATTCTGGGCCGGAGCGGATGCTTGGGCTGATACTCTGAAAAATTCCTCCGTCACATGATGGTCCCTTCCCCTTGGTTATAGTCGGAGAATGTCCCTACAGTGAAACCTACAGTATCCTCCTTGATTAGCCGGAATTCTCTCTCCTCCGAAACACAGTAAAAATCCCTACAATTTCCTCCACCATTCTAAATAAGAGGAAAAGGTTACACGGCTGGTATATATACAAGTAGGTTTGTAGGTTGGTGGAGAAATCTACTGAACGTAAACGATATGGTAGTGGTCTCTATGCAATTTATACTTCACATTCTTATTATAATTGGTCTGTGTGAAATTTGGAAGATTATTGAGTTAAAGCGATCATTGAAAAAACAAAATTTGAGATAATATGGGACTTTTCCCTCATCATGACATGTTTTCTTGTAGAACCACATTTGAAAATTATCCCGCATGTGTTTCTTTTGAACGAAAAATCAAAATTTATTTAAAGGAGAAATAACGATTATTTCTAACCTTAGGGATGAAGTATGAAAGGATGAATTATGAAGAGTAATCTACAATCATAAGCCGTATTATAAACATGTTTTCTTATTACAAGTTCGTGGAAAACATTTTGAGTCAACTTTATTTAAACTTTTGAATTGAAAATATACACAAAATTGGTTAGATAACATTAAAACCTTATCTTCCAACTAATATATCCACGAAGAATCATTATTTGGATTTTCTATTGAAGAAAAAATCGATACAACCCCCCCACATTCATTGAATTATTCAAATTTGCTTCTTCGGAGAAAGTCCTAATGCTACTCTCTCAGTGCATGTCCTTCCTAGACGTACAAACATTTGCTGATATATCCCTAGAAATCTGAGAATTGTGGAGAGTGCTGGAGAAGAATGGAGAGGGAAAGTGAAGAGTGGCGTCAATGTGACCTAAGTAGAGAATCCTCTAGGAAATCTCAGATCCATCCGGACATTTCTTATTTTACTCTTCCGAGATTCCATAGACAATTGTACAGTACCTATATAGATCACTGTGGTGGAAATGAAATATGACTCCCTAGGACTTCATACTCCCTAGGGCTCCTAAGGACCATTCTAAATAAGAGGAAAAGGCGACGAGGCTGGTATATCAAGGTTGGTGAGGAGTTCCACTGAAGGTAAACGATATGGTTTATATGCATTTTTAAAGTAGTTGGATGGTTACATCCAAAGCTATATTGACGAAGATCAATAAACGGTTGTAAATTAATATTAGATGTTATCTATTTTAAAACACAGAGGTCCTAGAAGATAACTTAGGAATTCAAATACTTCAAATCTGTCAAAGTGCTTGGTTTCATGACACATTTCATAACACAGGAGATATTATAAATAAAGGTTCTGTTTCCTTTAGAGATATTCAATTGGTCACTTCTTAAATGTGATCATCATTGTTTTAATGTCCATCCATACAGAGTTCAAAACAACAACTACTCACCCGTGCAGGCACGGTCACGCTCCGCCGCGTCACGTGGGAAAACATACAGTTCCCAGCACATCCCCCTTTTTAAGATTTGAAATATATATACATTACAAACTTTAAATGCATAATATAATTAATAATGAAGGCGATCCACGGGTTTAACAATTCGTCCACTCCGGGTTCTTATCTGGCCGTCTTCTGAGTCGTTAGAGGGATAATCCACAACTGGGGTCTTTTCATTTTCAACCAGTTCCTTTCCCGAAAAGGTCGGCGTCGATGGGTCAGCTGGATATTGCACTGTATCTCCTTTTCGCAGATGGAACCTGTTTCGACGTAAAGTCCCAACTGGAGTATCAACCATATATGACCTTGGTGTCGATGCTTTCTGCTTTACAATCCCCCAGGTTCGCATATCTGTAATCCAAACCGTGTCACCTTCGGATAGCTCCTCCATGTCCGTAGCTCCGCAGCGTCGATCATATCTGGATTTCATATCCTTTCTCCTTCTCCCCTCCTTTCTTTTCAGGGTCTGAGAGTCCACCAACTTTGGATTAAGATTCTCTGGTGCAATTGGCAAGGTCGTTCGGAGTTTACGTCCCATGAGAAGCTCAGCAGGGCTGTAACCGTTCTCCAAAGGGGTCGATCGATACTCCAGGAGTCCAAGCGATGGGTCTTGATTTTTCTTGAGGATCAACTTAGCAATTTTCACACCTGCTTCTGCCATCCCATTGCTCTGCGGGAATCGAGGACTTGAAGTGACATGTGTGAATCCGTACTGCCTTGCGAAATTTGCAAATTCACGAGCAGCTCCAAATTGTGTCCCATTATCGCTTACAACAGTTTCTGGTATTCCATGTCGGGCAAATATGGATTTGCAACTACGCACCACCACATTGGCTGTGAGCCGATCCAGCTGAATCATTTCAGGAAAGCGAGAATAATAGTCAATGACGACTAGACCCCTTATTCTCGAACTTGAACAAATCCATTCCAATCTTTTGCCACGGTCGTGTAGGAAAGCTGGTTGGTATCAAAGGTTCATGTTTTGAGACGGCTTCCTGGACACAGACACTGCACTTTCTGACCGTTTCCGCGATCTCTTCCGAAATTCCAGGCCACCATACCGTCTCACGTGCGCGAAGTCTTGTTTTTGTAATCCCGAAGTGCCCAGCGTGCAACTTATCTAGGATCTCCAGTTTCATACTTGCTGGAATAACAAGACGACAGCTACGCATCAGTAGTCCATTTTTATTAGCGCCGAGTTCATCCTTGACATGCCAATAAGAGAGCAGAGCCTGTGACATCTTCTTCTTATCTGGCCAGCCTTGCTCAAGGTAGTTGACTACTGCTTTCAGGGTCGTATCTTCTTGTTGAGCTTCAAAAATCTTCGTCAACATCTCGTCTTTGTCGGTTTTACTCGAGAGAACTGCATTTATATGCGCTGAGGTTGGCCGTTCGTCTTCACCTCCCTCGGTTGTAAGAAGTGGTTGTCTGGATAATGCATCGGCGTCGAGCAGCTCCTTTCCAGGGATGTCCAATCTTGTTTTGAGCTTTTCCATCAAAGGTATTGGTACCCGTCGAGGAGTATGCACAGCATATGGTTTTGCTCCAGGTTTCAATTTGATTTCGTAAGGGTTTCCGATCTGTCCCAGTCCTTCAAATACTTCAGGGAATTCCTTGATCGGGTTAATTCTCGTCGCAACCACTTCAATCCGCCTCGCCAGGTTCAAGAGCTCACATGCCCGGCGACTCAGAAGAGGTTCACTCAAACGACGAATGACATAAATCTTCTCCTTGATTTCATAATTGCCATTTCGCAGCGTTGATATAAACATACCCACAGTCTGAACACAGAAGTGGCTGTCGAACGCCTTGAGGACGGAATCAATTTTCTTTGCCTCTTCCTCCTTTTCGAACTTGAAGGTCCTGAATATATCATCCGCGCGGTCACCCATCAAGTAAATGAACAAATCGATCTTGTCCGCCTCCTCTTTCTTCTTCATTCCACTGACCACGAGGTATCGTTCGAATCTCTTCCTCCATTTGGGCCATTCGTTGGGAGTAGAGAAGTCGAAAGTTTCTGGAGGTTGAATCTGAGCCATGTTGAATTATCTTCCAAGGTACACAAAAATCGATATTTTGCAATATACGGGTTCGTATTTTATCCAGTTATCGCTGCCACCATGTTTTAATGTCCATCCATACAGAGTTCAAAACAACAACTACTCACCCGTGCAGGCACGGTCACGCTCCGCCGCGTCACGTGGGAAAACATAATACAGTTCCCTGCACAATCATGATCAACGCTTTCGAATGTGATCGCAGCCAAATCTCATTCAAACTAAGCGTTTCCCTGGAAACTTGTAAAGAGCGAGTGAGACCTGTCAAAAATCACCGCGTCCATGCCAGCCAGCTGCTGAGAAATAGAATGAACGAACTTCCCCAAGCACGTCAAGGGACCTTTGCTTGTGACGACCATTTGGGGGATTCAGAGCAAGAGTCCACCTTGGCAAACACCCCTCCGCCCATACTTGACGACCAACATGACAAGAATAAGGAGTTGGAGCGAGAAGCTGCATCAGGGGATGCCCACGTAGCTGCTACTATAGATGAAACTTACGATGAAGGAAGCTCTGGACAGAATCTTAACGGAGGAGCTTCCATCGAAGAAACAGCAGCTGCCAGAAGCGAAGACTTCTCCCAAAATTTCGCCTTTTCCGAAACTCCCTCAACAGAATATACTCGGGATATTTTTATTGAAAATTTCGAACCAGAAGTTTGGATGGGACATGAGTTGGGGACACCAGATACCTCAGTGGGAAATGTAAGATTCGAAGAAGAAACTTATCCTGAGGAATTGTCTGTAAGCCAAGTCCAAGTCGACGAAGGAACGGGGTGAAGTCCTGAACATGACTCGAATGTTAAAAAGAAAAATTGATGAATCTGAAGAAGACGTCCCAGATGCTAGAAATGCCAACCTTCATCAAGGCACTCCAAGAGAACAGTGGATGGAAGAATATAGAATCAACTCCTCATCATCTATTGATAGTAGTGCGAGCAACGAACCACGGCAATTCTACATAAATCCTACTACATCAGAACGTAAATTGAATGAATATGCCAATAGCTCAATTCACGACCTAATCTACCTAAACCAACCAGCCATTAAAAAATCTTCAATATTTTCCAACATTTTAAATGCCGAAACTGGCATTCGACAAACCAGAAACGGGAGCCTCATGGATCACAACGAAGAAAGAAATACTATCAGACAAGAACATCTACCAAAATACAGCAATATCGTAAATTCAAATGATGAAAACGATATCCAAGAACCTCCATTAAAAAGATTTTGTATCTATCCAACAAGAGCATCAGCATTCTATTCCCAAAATGCAGAAAACAGTAACCACGATGCAAATCAACAAGATGCAAATAGAGGAATGGCAACACCCAAATTTGAAACTCCACCAAACGAAAACATTGGCGAGCGACAATCATCAGAAAGTGAGACTGCCCAACAAGCTTCATCAAACGAAAACATTGGCGAGCGACAATCATCAGAAAGTGAGACTGCCCAACAAGCTTCATCAAACAATTCGAAAGGGAAAGACAACACCAATCTCCGCCTTGCTCTTCAAGAAAGCCTTAAGAAACGATTCCGTCAATGTAGCATCTTTTAAAATCACACAGAGTCCTAAAAGTCAATAAAAACCATAATCGCACAATCATCCTTTTGATACAAAATACCCAACACAGTGAGGTAATCACAAGTCATGGAAGCAACAAAGAAGTTTGTATTTCTCTACGCGGTTTACTCATATTTAATTATTCTTAAATGATCCAATTGAAAAGGCACACAATTTGGATTATAGATTATAAACACAAGGTAATAAGACCAAATCCAAATAAATAAATAGTGTGTGATGTTTCTCTAAGAGCGTTGTTACCGAAACATCACACAATATTTATTTGGATTTGGTCTTATTGTGTTTTAAACGATTCATAGACAGAAATAAATAAATATCAAAAATCCTCATCATGGCATGTTTTATAATTACAAATTCGTGGAAAACGTTTTGAGTAATACTTATGAATAAAAAGGATGTTTTTTTTAACTTTTGAACTGAAAACATGCACAAAAAATCGGTAAGAAATAACATTATCAGAAAGGTGTTGGGGTACGTTTTGTAATCATACCCAACAAAAGATGTATAGTGTCAACATCAATTAGATACATGGCTTCCCTCCCATGAAGACATAGATTATTTTTTGCCCAGAAACCTAGCCACTTGAAGACACCAGACATCCATGTCGAAAGCGGATGCCTGGTGGAGATAAAGACACCAGACATCCATTTATGTTTAAAAAAAAAATGTTCCAATGGCCCCCCGATTCTTGCAAAAGTCCAACCCCACCAGCCAGTGCAAGTAACCAAACGGGGCTCTGGCACATTTGTAAGTGCAAAGTCGAACTGCTTTCACATGTGTAGACATGTGGTGCGCTTACAGTAAAAAGCAGTCGCTAACTACCCACCATGATTATCATGGCCTGTACCACGTGTACTAGGGATAAGCAAAAAAAAAAGTATTGTCCCAGGCCCACACACGGGGGTCGCTTCTAGGTGGGCGCTTCTTAATTGGTAAAGCTCGGCTTGTCACTGACCCGAGTCCTCTAGTTTGTAGAGACGGTCAATAGATGGCGCTCAATTCTAGCGTCTATTTTGATGGGAGAGCCGACCATTACTTTATAGATTATCTAATTTAATACAACAACAAAATAATACAGCAATTCCCTCCCCTTTCCCCATGTACGCGTGGGCCTTTGTTTAAAAAGGGACTTACTTACACATCTGTTCAAAACTTTCTTCACTATCTCTTTTGTGTATGAATCTATTTACAATTGATCTATAGAAATTATAGAATTCTATTGCTATATTTTCTTTTCTGAAATAGTTCTCAGCGTCTTCAGTGGGTTGCTAAATCTCCAGAAGGTGATTTTTTTTATAGATTATCTAATTTATTAATGATTTCATGGATATTACACAGTATATACCACAAATGACAAAGAATAATTTTGAATAGAGGTCAGTTCCAGACACATATATTTGTGGTGTGTCGATTTACTGGTCCAGCGATGGCTCAGAAGTCTCTCAAAATTAGTGTTTATTGGAGTTTCTTGTTGGCTACATTTATATGGGAAGACAAAGAGGAGACAGCCCGGAATGCACGTCTGGTCCTCTCTCGGAATTCCTCCGCTGTGGTGCCGCGGTCGTGGTGATTTATGGCAGCCGTCTGTTTATTTATCTCGGCGGCGGCGTCGGCGGGGTGCTGCATCCCTGGTCCCCACAGTACTCCCCCTCCAGTGGCGTAGTCACGATTTGTGCACAAAGTGGTTAAGTACAATATATATACATCATATAGGCAAGAAAATAAATAAGGAGAAATATAGTCTATTGCTCCTTAAATCTCACGGGTTTCTTGATTATTCTCCCCGATCTTGTCCTAGGCAGGTCTGGTGCTGATCCTGTTCCTTGGAATTCTGTGTACTTCTCCACATCTGGTGGGTCAGGATTCTGTTGGGACGATGTAGAAGGCAGCGCTCCCGACACGATGGGTTTTGCTGCAGTAGGATGTTCTGCAGTTATATTGTCCGAATCTGCCAGCAAATAAGCAGGTCGCAATCGGTCAATCGTTGTGGTAACATTTTTTCCTTTCACTTTGAGTGTGAAATACTTGTCTGTTCTTTCAAGGACTGGGAAGGGTCCCTCATATGGTGGTTCCAGAGGTTTCTTCACTCGATCTGTCCTGATAAATACATGTGAACATGTTTTCAGATCTTTATGAACAAATACTTTAGTCTTCGAATGATGTTTTTCATTTAAGGGTTTGAGCAATTCCATTTGCTTTTGAAGCTGCTGAACAAATTCTTCAGCATGCAGGTGATGTTTAGAATCATCAAAGAATTCGCCAGGCAGTCTGATGGTTTTGCCATATACCATCTGAGACAAAGAATGGTTGTTATCTTTGTTGATAGCAGCACGCAAGCCTAGGAGAACTGTTGGCAGCGTTTCCGTCCACTTAATATTATTGTGGGCCCGAATGGCAGTTTTAATGGTTCTATGAAGTCTTTCAATCTTCCCGTTACACTGAGGGTGGTACGCCGTGGAATGGCGAAGTTTGATACCACACAGCGTTGTTAAATCTTTGAAAAGTTGAGAAGTAAACTGCTTTCCTCGGTCTGATATCACTGTATGCGGTGCTCCAAATCTAACAATCCAGTTTTCGTAGAATGCTCTCGCTACCGTTTCAGACTTCATATCTGGTAGCGGAACAACTTCCATCCAGCTGGTGTACCTGTCGATGCAGGTCAGACAGTAGATGTTACCATTCGATGGAGGTAAAGCACCAATTAGATCTATGTGGACAACACTAAATCTTTCATCCACTTCTTGATATTTGCCTATTTCTGATTTCGTGTGTATGGACACCTTGCACTTTTGGCAGTTGACACAAGCTTGAGCCCATTTCCTAATGTCTTTATTCATATTGGGCCATATAAATCTTGACGTTAATTGTTTAGTAGTGGCTTTAATGCCTGGGTGTGAGAGTTCGTGGAAATTCCTAAAAACCATCTTTCGGAATTTAATTGGAATGAATGGTCTAATATTATTGGTAGACACGTCACACCATAACAAATTGCCTGATTGTAGTGGGCATTGCTTAAATTTTAGAGAGGTATTCTTCGAAATCAAGTTTTGTAGTTCTGAATCACCAGTTTGTTCTTTGGCGATCTCTTCATAGTCGATAGTTGTGATAGCATCAACTCTGGAAAGAGCATCGGCGACTATGTTGTCAGTACCTTTTATGTACTTGATATCAGTAGTGAATTGGGAGATGTATTGTAGATGTCTTAATTGTTTAGGAGAAGCTTTCTCATTTTTTTGTTTAAATGCGTAAATTAAAGGTTGTGATCAGTCAAAATTGTAAATTCACGTGCCTCAAGCAGGTGCTTGAAGAATTTGATGGACAAATATATTGCGAGAAGCTCTCTATCATATGTACTATAATTACATTGAGCAGGATTTAATTTTTTAGAGAAAAATGCTATTGGTTTCCAATTATTATTGTCAAGCTGTTGGAGAACTGATCCAACTGCCCGATCTGAAGCATCTGTACAGAGTGAGATAGGCAGTTCAGTATCGGGGTAGGCTAACAGTGCTGTATTAGCTAGGGCTTGTTTGCATTTTTCAAACTGAACTTCAGCTTCTTTAGTCCATTTTATTTCGCTTCTATCCTTTTTCTTGGCTCCCCTCAAGTATTCATGAAGGATTGCCTGAGTCTCTGCGGCATTGTTTAAAAAGGTACGATAAAAGTTTAGCATTCCCAAAAATATGCGTAATTCATGAACTGTTTTTGGTTTCTTATATTCTAGAATAGCTTTAACCTTTGTTGGGAGTGGTTTCACACCGTGAGAGGTAATTAGGTATCCTAGAAAATCAATTTCCTGTACTAGGAATTTAGATTTAGAAAGGTTGATTCTCAATCCATAGGTATTTAGTCTGCTGAATAAGATTTCAAGGTGGCTATAATGCTCTTCTTCCGTTTTAGAGGCTACCAGAATATCATCTAAGTAGACAAATGCAAAGTCCAAGTTTCTTAAGACTTCATGCATGAATCTCTGAAAGGTAGCAGTAGCATTTCTAAGACCGAAACTCATTACATTAAATTCGAATAGCCCAAAAGGAGTAATGATGGCAGTCTTTGGTTTATCCTCTTCAGCAATTGGAATCTGATAGAATGCTTTGCATAGGTCTATTTTTGAGTACACACGAGTACCTTTTAAGATGTGGTGGAAATCGTCCAGTCTAGGGATTGGATAACGATCTGGAAGTGTAACTGCATTGAGTCTTCTATAATCACCACAAGGTCTTAGTGACTCGTCCTTTTTTGAAACTAAATGTAGTGGACTCGCCCCAAGGAGAATTTGAGGGTCTAATTATTCCATTATTCAACATATATTGAAATTCTGCCTTGGCAAGAGTTAATCTCTGTGAATCTAGACGACGGGCTTTTGAGTGAATTGGCTGACCTCTTGTAGGAATATAATGCTTAACGCTATGTTTTGCTTCTACAAAATCTGATGGTGGCCTACATAGGTTAGGATATTTGGTTAGGATAGCGCTGACCTTGGATGATGAATTTAGAGTGCTAATATTTCCCATGTCTGAGGTTGACTGAATGACGCCTCTTATGGACAGATTAGTTATTCCATCAATTAGGCGTTTATTTTTTATATCGATAATCAATCCAAAGTTGTTCAAAAAATCGGCTCCTATTATTGCTCTGTTAGTATTGGCGATTACAAAAGGCCATTGGAATTGACGTCGAAGTCCGATATCCAAATTTCTAACCTTTGTTCCATAGGTAACAATTTCTGTACCATTGGCTGCATATAATTTATAATCAGAGCTAGGCATCCTATTTTTATCCTTTGGGGGTATTATAGAAATATCAGCGCCACTGTCCACCAAAAAGCGCAATCCCGTGTTTTTGTCCGTCACAAATAATCGGAGATTGCGACAATCCTGAATGCCGGCAGAAGAGCTTGTCGCTACTCTGTCCGCCGGTTGGAGTTTTCCGACTCTTTCCAACTGCACGGAGACCTGCATTTATTTTGCAAGCAATTAGGACCAAATCTAAAATGGTAATAGCAGTATTTCCCTTTTGGATCGGAAGATCTTTGAGAATTACTTCTCGGTCTTGACTGAGTCCTATTTTTGAATCGAGATCTAGATCTATCCGATCTATCCAGTCTCAATTCGGACACCTGCCGTTCAAGATCTTCCAATTTGGCGATCAAGCGATCTGTTGATGAAGAAGGCATTTCCGTATCATATATTTCTTTGGAAGAGTTTATTTCATTTATTTTATCGGCCATTATGGCCAATTTGCTAATTTCCTCTTCGCTTACAATAAGTATATTCTTTATGGATGTGGGCAGTTTATCAAGCCATAAAGTTTTTATTAAATTGTCAGAGATATCTGGGGTAGCGAGGGATCTGAGCTTTTGTAGTAACTGGCTCGGCTTCATGTCTCCGAGCTCAATACCTGAAATTAACTTTTTAATTCTCAACCCTTCATTTTCTCTGAACAATTCAAGTAGTCGTGATTTACATTCAGAGTACTTGTTGTCGCTTTTGCTATTAATTATGTCCCAAATGTTTTCCATATATTTAGGTTCTAATTGGGAGATCAAATAATTAAATTTAGTGTCTTCCTGAATAATTCCACCTATTTTGAACTGTGCTTCTACCTGGAAGAACCATATTTCAGGTTTTTCAACCCAGAAAGGCGGTATTTTAACACTAACTTTGCATATTTCTGAGGTATCGCTAGGCTTATTTTCTGTTTCCATTTTACGTAAATTTAAATTCGACACAACAGCTTAGAGATAAAGTTAAAAATAAAAATATTGAGATAAAATAACAAGGAAGATAATATAAAAACTTATCTTAGTCTTGAGATGATATCCCGATATCCTGGATGATGCTTCTTTTCAAACTTGAATCACTTTTTGCATTTCTTTATCTCTTGAGATCTTCGTATGCTTTTCTTTTCAATCACGTCCGGCTCACCAATGTGGTGTGTCGATTTACTGGTCCAGCGATGGCTCAGAAAGTCTCTCAAAGTTAGTGTTTATTGGAGTTTCTTGTTGGCTACATTTATATGGGAAGACAAAGAGGAGACAGCCCGGAATGCACGTCTGGTCCTCTCTCGGAATTCCTCCGCTGTGGTGCCGCGGTCGTGGTGATTTATGGCAGCCGTCTGTTTATTTATCTCGGCGGCGGCGTCGGCGGGGTGCTGCATCCCTGGTCCCCACATATTAAGAAAAAAATAGTAAAAAGGTGAAATTGTACTGGATTCATGTAGATAAATCAAGAAAAAGGTACCTCCTGATTGTGAATCAAAAAGTTGCTGATGGCCTGTTTCTTAATATGGCTACAATACTAGGGGGTTTCCATATAAGATCTGAATCACATAATGGCATACTCTCTCTTCCACAGGGCCAGGAGGGCCCCCTTTTCTTTCTTCAAAGGACAGTTGACACCCGGGGAGGAATGGACGTTGGAATTCCACATACCAGAGGCCTCGTTAGTACATTCCAGCGACTTGAAACTCCGGCGGGATCTGTCAACAACCCCCCATTCTTACGCCTCTGGGAGATTTCACCCACGGTGGCTTGGGAAAAGTTTGGCGTGCTCTGACACTGCGTGGTCCTCGAGGTGCTTCTGTGCCCTATATTGTCTGATATTTTGTCTTCCCAAATATGGTTTTAGCTGCTTAAGTTCTATATTTGTCTATCTCTATATCACACGCTATCCCTGTGATGGTAACGACGCTGTTACCGAAACGTCACACTTGTATATTTTGGTAAGGAAGTTTTTACTAAGTCACATCTTGCATCCCTTTCCATTTGTCCAACTGAACTCAACAATGAACTAAACCAACAAAGGTATTGTAGACTCTGCTGGGAAGTTTAACCATTGAGACCCTCCCAATATTTTTAAAATTGTAGCAAAGATTATAGCAAATGTTTCATTTGTAAAATAATTCCTTAATAATTGCAATATTTCCTCAAATATCTATAATAAGTTGTTCAATGAATTGATAATAATTGCATCTTTAAAAAAATATATGCATTAAAGAGAGAGAACGAGTATTATTTTTTAAAAAATACACATTTTTAAAGGAAAGTTAATTGTTGAATCCTTTTCGATTTTACAGTCACCCAGAAAAATAGAAAACCACCACAGAGTATCTTTCCAAACATTTGGCAACCCAGCAAATCTAGAAAAGAAGACATATCAATCCACTAGCGGAAGTAAGCTTTCAATCTGACAACACAACAAAAGGAAGATATAGAAAAATGTCAGAAAATAAAAATATTTAATATTCTCTATAACCATAAATATAAAATATTTTAAAACAATATAATATCAACAGGTTTACATTTTTTACCCTTGAAATCTACGATAATGAAATCATAGAATAAAATATATATAAATATATTATATATTAAATATATATATAAAATATATATTGAGACCCTCCCAATATTTTAAAATTGTAGCAAAGATTATAGCAAATCAGGCATACTTTAGCCACGTTTTAAAAGTTAAAAGAGAAAACGAAAAATAGCGTGGTGAGTTTCTTTTATTAAAATTAAAATTACAAGCTTTCAAGCAAAATTCTTTTCTTCAGGTAATCCAAGAAAAAATATATGTGGAGAGGTAAATACACCCACCTAAGTAAGATTTAAAATTAAAGCAGAATTGCCACGAACAAGCACGTATCAACACACCTAGAGAGCGAGCGAGAAATTCAGTTTAAAATAAATAAAATATATACATAATTCGGGAAAACACTTGAGGTTAAACTTCCTTATGCGGGGTCCATATTATTACAAAAAGCTATGTACTGCGGGGGGTAGTTCTATTTTTCTATTGAGGCTTGGAATTTTATTGGAAACCAAAGCCTCCAGGACCAGTCGTTGATATTTTCCGCTTATGTTACTGTAAATACATTGGGTGTCTGTGAAATCAAATGAATGCTGTGTTTCTGCCATGTGCTGATAAATCTGGGAACGACTGTCTTTGTTCACCAACAACGTACATATACAATCCCAAACGTTTACAAATCGACTTGCGTTCTCCCGTATTCCGAAACCAACGTTGATATTGCCCGTTTCTTGAGAAAATACGGTGTTCGCACGCATTTTAGTAATTCACCTTCCGTTGAACTCAAACTCCGGCATCCCATCACAAAAAGTTCTATAAAGCAGGACCCACTATCCGCCTCTAACGCAGTGTACAAAATTAAATGTTCAAATTGCGAACTACATTATGTTGGTGAAACCGGCAGAACCATAGAAATCAGGACTAAAGAACACAATAGAAACATCATGAACAAAGACAGTCGTTCCCAGATTTATCAGCACATGGCAGAAACACAGCATTCATTTGATTTCACAGACACCCAATGTATTTACAGTAACATAAGCGGAAAATATCAACGACTGGTCCTGGAGGCTTTGGTTTCCAATAAAATTCCAAGCCTCAATAGAAAAATAGAACTACCCCCGCAGTACATAGCTTTTTGTAATAATATGGACCCCGCATAAGGAAGTTTAACCTCAAGTGTTTTCCCGAATTATGTATATATTTTATTTATTTTAAACTGAATTTCTCGCTCGCTCTCTAGGTGTGTTGATACGTGCTTGTTCGTGGCAATTCTGCTTTAATTTTAAATCTTACTTAGGTGGGTGTATTTACCTCTCCACATATATTTTTTCTTGGATTACCTGAAGAAAAGAATTTTGCTTGAAAGCTTGTAATTATAGCAAATGTTTCATTTGTAAAATAATTCCTTAATAATTGCAATATTTCCTCAAATATCTATAATAAGTTGTTCAATGAATTGATAATAATTGCATCTTTAAAAAATATATGCATTAAAGAGAGAGAACAAGTATTATTTTGTAAAATATACACAATTTTAAAGGAAAGTTAATTGTTGAATCCTTTTCGATTTTACAGTCACCCAGAAAAATATAAAACCACCACAGAGTATCTTTCCAAACATTTGGCAACCCAGCAAATCTAGAAAAGAAGACATATCAATCCACTAGCGGAAGTAAGCTTTCAATCTGACAACACAACAAAAGGAAGATATAGAAAAATGTCGGAAAATAAAAATATTTAATATTCTCTATAACCATAAATATAAAATATTTTAAAACAATATAATATCAACAGGTTTACATTTTTTACCCTTAAAATCTACGATAATAAAATCATATAATAAAATATATTATGCAGACGATTATCTTCTAATTTTATTTATTTTGGCGCCAAAACCTTTTTTTTTTGCAGACGATAGAAAAATTAATAAATACTCCTATTAACATAGGTGAATTACTTTTAAGCATAATATGAGAAGGAAAAAAAAAACGCCAAATTTTATATTTATATGTCTAAAAAAATATATAATATATCCTTAGTCAGATTGTCTCAGAAAAAATGGTCAGACCATTATTTTTATTGGGAGGCTCTATTTTCCTAACAGTGTTGGGTCAGTTTTTCCACTAAACAAAACCCAACAAAGATGTAAACATTCATTTACATCATATAAATATATATATATATACGCAGTGTCTCGCCGAAGTGTTTGTTGCCTAGGTGGAGAACTCCCAACGATGGCCGACGATGCTCTAAAGGCCCCCTCCCTGACGCAGGGCCTCTCTTGGAAGGATGTACAAAGAGCATATGTACAAATAGAACTAGACACCTGAGGACTCCAGACTTCCATGCCAAAAGCTGATGCCTGATGGGGAGGAAAGACACGGGGTGACATCCAGAGACATCCGTGCTGGGAGCTGCTGTACCATATGTACATATATTGCTGTACCATATGTACATATATTCCCCTCATTTTTTGGTAGTAGGTGACCTAAGGAAAACAATTAGTCATATAAACATGTAAATCAATAATTTTTATATACTCGGGATATATATATATATTAATTAATTTCCTAAAGGAATTAATTTTAGGGATTAATTTGTTTTATCCAATATACAATTTTCTTTCTCGCGTGGCAACACGGCAAATTGGGGGCGTGGTCATGATGACGTGCGTGTTTTTCTTCCGACGAATAAAAATGCCCATTGATCACGTGGGTGTTTGCTTTCGACGAATCAAAATGCCATCCAATAGAAACTTTGGCATGATCAACGAATGGAAATGAAGAGAGGGTAGGATAAAAAGGGCCCATCTTGACCAGAGAAGGATAGAGAGAAAAAAAGTCGCTCAGTGACAGGAGAGACCCAAGCAGTCGGCCCTGAGACGTGGAGGAGACCAGACCTTACCGCCCTTTCCGAGAGAAGGAAAGCCTCGCCATCATGGCCCAGCTCCCCCTTTTAGTTTTCAAGTAGAACTAATCCATTTAGATTTTGGATGGGCCCTAAAAGGGCTTTAAATACAAGATGGAATGTTAGTATTTTTCGTGTCTTGTCCCGTTAGGATAGATGGAGATCCATATTTTCCCTCATACAACGAAGAATTTGTAACCTTAAGTCACCTCTACCTAGATCATTATGTAAATAGAATGTCTCGCTAGTATAAAAATGTCCCCAAAGTTTTTGCCTAATAAATATCTATATATATATATTTCTTAATCAGAGAGTTTTGTTTCCTTTTTATACAATTTCATTCTCTAGTTTTATGGTAATACCCCCCACCTTATTATCAAAAAATTGCACTGAATATGGACTACCGACTCTGATGGAATAGAGTTGTGTACTGTGTATTTGCTGTGATATGTTGACACAGCAACAGTGGCAAAATACGACTTTATTATGGCTGCCTTGAGGGTATCTATCTGTTAGGTTTTAATAATGTTTGTATCCTCATGTGAAGAATCTGTCTTTCCCTCACTGTTTGAACAAGATATAGTATGATTCTTACCTATTTGAAGGGAATGTTGCTAATAATCAAGTCCCCCATAAATTACCGGCCATATACACTGTTGCGAGTGTCTGTGTTTCAGTATGTTCCATCATGTCTACCATTATATTGTTCGTTGATTTAAAATTAATAAGACCCATGTTGCCTTAAACTCATTAGGTTGTTCTCTTTATGATTTTATTGAAGACCTTTGTTTTAGATACATTACGATTATTAATGTCAATAGTATAAGTCTATTGTTTGCTTGCTTTTATTTGTTAGATTCTGGTATAATCTTTATAAATAGAGTCCTTTCCATATATCCAGATGATAACTTACTTATCGCATTTTTGTTGAATCTTTATTATAGAATTAGGCAATTAAAATGGATATCCGCATTTTAATCAGATTCTCTACCGATAAAATGTGAATCTAGTACTTCATGGTATCTAATTTGAGATATTGATTTCAACTTATTATACTTCAATAGAAGTGTTAATTAGGTCTTCTATATTCAGGATTTTTAGTTTCTAATAGTAACATGTTCATCTTTATCTGAGATCTCCCAAAGTCGTTGGATGATCTCAAAGAACGTGACACAAAGAAATTGGGCGCGTCACGGACCCGAGTCCGACCCATTCCAGCGTCTAAAATTTTTTTTTTGGGAGAACCGACCACTATTAAATCTATAGTTTAGTTGTCTTTATAGCTTATCTGTTAGACGTTGGTATAATCTTTACAAGTAGGGTCCCTCCCATATATATCCAGATAGTAAACTAACTCCAATGTCTTAACCTCTGCGAAATCCTTTTGACAAATAATAAAACCCCGAGGTTGCGCATATATATATATTTTTAATCACTTAATAAGGCTCTAGCTTTCGGATATGGTGGTCCTTCTATAGGAATAACGCGATGGTGGTGGATCGTTAGTAGCTATATATATTTACCTAATATATTTACATCTTTACAAAATTTTCATAAAGGAACTATTAACTTCTTGTTATATGCTAAGTACAGACTACTTACATATTTCTAAACTAAGGTAAAACTATTATATATAATAATTCAACTTATGAAATTTGAATTAGCCATGGAGTAGAGTTACGAAACAAGAGTTACTGTATTAAATATGGAAAGTGTACGTTTAATTGCTATTTATGAGTTCTGTGTATGATTCTATAATTTCAATGTGCCTATTGATGCTGGCGTTCTTTCAATGATAAAGAAACTTCTAAGTACAGTCTTTTCTGTTCGCTGTTCACATTGGTATAAAAGGTTTTTGGGTTATTTAGATTGAAGGAGTGACCTGTATTTTGAGTGTGTTGGAATAAAAGGAATTTCTTTTATCCTTTCTATGGATCTGGCGTGCCCATCCATTCTATTTATTACTTGTCTGCCGGGTTTCGCCTATGTTCATACTATTGCATTGTTGCATTCTATTGATTACATCGCTTGACTGTTGCTATAATTTTCCACTATGAAATAGCTCCCAGCGCCTTCAGTGGGTTGCTAAATCACCAAAAGGTGAATCTCTTAAAGGAATGGTTGGAACAATGAGGGAGGCAGGGAGAAAGGGGTCCGCCATTTTTTTTTTCTTTTTTTTATGAAAGAAGAAGCAAGACGGGGGATGTGGACGTTGGACTCCCACATTCCTGAGACTCCGTTAGTTCCCGCGCGACACCCGACGCCCCCATACATTCCAGGAAGAATCCATCAACGGGGCCTCTCTTGAGGGGTCCCTCCCACGCCTTGTTAAGTTGAAAGTTTTACTTAAAGTTGTGTAGTCCTCAAATCCTTTCTGTATCCTATATATATGTTTAAGTCATATATATTTGTCTATTCCTATGTCACACGTTATCCCGAAGATGGTAGGGGAGTTGTTGTCAAAATGTTACACTTGCAGTTTATAATAAGGAAATTTTTACTAAGTCACAACATACATTCCGAGGATGGTGGTGACATTGTTGTCGAAAGGTTACACCCGTAAATTTTAATAAGGAAAATTGCACTAAGTCACTCCTTACATGCTCCGTTCTCGTAGGTCTAAAATCGGGAACGCGACAACAGCTATGATCATTAGTCTGTGAATTTATTTTTTTCCCCTTTTTAAATTCAAAGTTTATGCCACGCTGCTAAAGTAAACACGAGGGCGCTTCATTAAATAAGCTTAATCATTCTTTTAATTATTATCTGGATCAAATTTAATTAGCTAATTATTGGAATTTTAAATAAAATTAGAGGGCGTGGAGCAGGTGCGGAGGGCTGCTGGTCAAACATTTTTGTTTCCCCCATCGATCGTGGTGTTTACTCTGTGAGTTGTATCGCACTGCAGGGTGACCGAACACTTTTTCTATATTGTTTTATCTATTCATAGAAAATAGATTGAAATTTTGGATATTGCAGAATGATTGAATACATTTCTAAATTGTTTTTTTTTCACAGAATAGAGGTTGAAATTTTGGATAATGCAGTGTGATCAAGTACTTTTTTTTATAATTTTCTTTAATTCTTTCACAGAGAATAGAGGTTAAAATTTGGATACTGCAGTGTGACACCGAGTACTTTTTTTTCTAATTTGCTTTAATTCTTTCACAGAGAATAGAGGTTGAAAATTTGGATATTACAAGGTGACCGAATACTTTTTCTATATTGTTTTATCCTTTCATAGAAAATAAGTTGACATTTTGGATAATGTAGAATAACCGAATACATTTCTAATATATATATTTATTTCATAGAATAGAGGTTGAAAATTTGTATATTGCAGTGTGACCGAATACTTTTATAATTTTTAATTTTTTTTTCACAGAATAGAGGTTGAAATTTTGGTACTGCATGGCGTTATCGAGTACCCTTTATAAATTATTTTTTAAATAGAATGTAGGTTAAAATTTTGGATAGTGTAGGGAGACCATATACTTTTTAAATGTTTTTTTATTCTTTCATAGACTATAGTTTGGAGTTTATGATGTTGAAGGGTGACCCCAAAATTGTTTTAAATTTTAGTGCATTTATGTATTTTGACCCCCCAGCTATAAATGTTGGATATTTTGTTACTTAATGTGGGTTGCAGAACTTCTTAGAGGAATCAGTAGAGCTGTTACATTTGTAGCGATCACTCACTGTTATGTATTCATGAAGTTAATATAATTATTCTTAATTTAATTATGTAAATAAGCAGAGTAACATCATCACTGATTATAGTATTCATATCATATTATCACAGATATGTAAATAGGAGAGTTTAAAAAGACTATACAAATTGATACAATGAGAATAAAATCTTTAATATAGGAACAATGAGCAAACAAATCCTTTTCTTTGCATAAAAACTTAACACTCACCGATACCCCGGTGACCAGGATGTCGTTGCGGCAGTTCTCCCCCGTGTTGTGAGTGCAACGATGACCGCCCACACACCAGTCGCAAGGGAAGGGACTCGATACACACTGGGTACACGAGGAGTAGGTGCGAGGAGTAGATTATAATGTAGATCCATCATGTGGAAATCACACCATAGTAAAAAAAGAACGCATGTAGCTGGTAGCAAAATGTGTGCTCTGTGTGAAGCTAGCGTTCAAAATTTGATATTTTTAAAAGATATTTCAATTGTTGGCCTTATTTTCACATGTTACTGACCCATAACGCGGATCCATATAGGGTTAATTAATAATTCATTTGACATTTTACTTTTATTTAAGGTCTTGGAAATATATATAACCTTTTTAGGTAAAAAAAATTGAGGTATATTGTGAAATATAGATAAGAATCACAAGGAAGCAAGACAAAATCCAAATAAATATTTTATGTGTGGTTTCAGTAGCAGCATTGTTACCATCTTCAGACAAAAGTACTGAATACATTCAGTAATTTTGTCTTAATAAGGTAACAATGCTGTTACTGAAACATCACACATAATTCGTTTATTTTTATTTGGTCTTGCTTTTTTGGTATTTTAAGAATTGCCCTTGACTATTATAAAATGATGCAAATTTCCTATTTATTTTATATACCATTTTAAAAAGTACATTCTTTTGTAAAAATATCCAATTTTCCACACTTTTCTAAAACTGCCAACAATAACCTAATAAAAAATTCATCCGAGTCCTGGTATTTCAATATTGCAGATATATTACATTTATAAAAGTTGCTTAACTATTTAGAGATGTAAGTGCCGGAGTAGGTGCCCTTAAAAATGTTTAATCTGGCTGTTTCTTCTTGAACAGCAGAGAGTGAAGTGAAGAAAATGAAATTTTAGGTTGCGAGGACCATTTTCCTTAATTCACACTAATCATTAGATTTTTTTTTCATTTTTTAGATACCAAAGCCCAGTTTGGTTACTTGCACTCACTGGAAGGGTTGGACTTTTTCAAGAATCAGGGGCCGTTGGGGCAATTTTTTTTTTCAGAACAATGTGCCCAAAGCTGGATTTGATAATCACGGGTCGTAATTTTTAAAAATCAACAGTTCAGACCACTCCTCCAAAACTTCACTCTATTCATTAGATGTGTTTGTGAAATTGATCTTATATTTCAGATTCTTTTTACCAGAATTTTCAATTTTGATGTTTGCAGTTTATCTCCATTGTGCTGAAAGAAAATTCATTACTATAAGTTTTAAAACGGCTAAGGGCTCTATTCATTAATGAGTAAAACCCACTCGAACAATACCCAGGCGAAGCCGGGTCCAGTCGGCTAGTATATATATATCGTATATTTTAAAACTGTATAATAATGACACTTTTAGTATATGCCACATATCTCCCAATTAGTTAGAGCCGATGCCTTAAAATATCCTACCTTCTATTAAAATGTATAGTTTCTATTTGCTACCACCCCCATATTTTGTATATATGCTATATCTTTATCAATATAACCTGTACACCCTTATTTGTATTTAAACTAAAAATGGTGATGTCTAAATAAAAATCCAAAGAGCGGTCAGCTGGGGAGAGAGGAGGAAAATGGCAACGCCCAGCCCATGTGGGGCCCCCAGGGACTCTTTATAGACAACCCCTGTAAACAGGACAGATTTTGGCAGGAGGTCAGCAGCAGATGGTTCTAGGGTGTTTTTCTCGGCAGTACGCTTCAGGCTGTCTGTCTCACACAGTCTCTCTCTCCATGTCTCGAAGATAGCATCCAAGTTTGTGTCATGGCCTCTACCTCTGTCCCGTGGGCTGTCCCCGATCACTCTCGGTGCTAACATCCAGCCCTGCCTCTGCTTCTTGTTGTCCGCATGTGGGAAGAATACCAACACTCGCCTCACGTACACGACTGCCAGTTCATCCATACGTCGGCACATGGCAACAATATTACATATATATATATATACTAGACGAATGACCCGGGCAACGCCCGGGTTTACCCGATTAAATGTTTTATTCAAAAACTATTCGTTACAATTATAAATTGGCGCCGTGGATGTCACTCTTGTGAAATGTCCCGCTCCAAACTTTACAGTCAGATTAGTTACGATATAAATCTTCAAATCAAGCGAGCGTCTATAAATATTTCGATTTAGATCAAGTATTCTAATTATTAAGCGAACTATATTATTAATAAAATTTTGAGAATATTTCGATTTTAAACGTATTTATAACCTTGATAGAGGGCGCTGTTCGTGAGCTAAGTAGAATAATTTGAATATATAGTTTTAATATTGAATTTATATATAATTTAAAATAGCCTATCGTTTTCCTCGTATCTTTTTTACCTATTTATGGAAATTTTGGTACTGTAAAAAAAAAACTTTGCTTCAATAATAATAAAAAAAAAAACACCCAGGCTAAGTTTCGAACCAAGGTTGTGGAAATACGAAGCCGCACACCTAACCATTAAGCTACGCTTGGCATCATAAATATTCGCATGTAAAGCTATTTCAGGCCTTACATATTCTAACGACCTTTTTGAAATAGGTTTTTGAAACATGGAAATTATAATACTTCAAATAAATAGAAATAGAGTGAACACAAATAAAACATACCAAATATTTCGAATTAGAGCAGTTATTTTAAACGGCGAATTAGATCAGTTATATCTAAAAATGAAAATATATAAATAAATAAAACATACCAAATATTTCAAGAGCAGTTATTTTAAACAGCGAATTAGATCAGTTATATCTAAAATTGAAAATATATAAATAAATAAAACCCACCAAATATTTCAAATTAGAGCAGTTATTATATAACTAGACGAATGGCCCGGGCAACGCCCGGGGTTTACCCGAGTGCGAATATATTTTAAAAATGTTGACTTGGGTGGTCATAGCGCCCGATTTTAAATACGTAGTACGATGCGATTTACATTAAAAGTAACCTGTCTATAGCAGACCCTCTCTATAACACCCTATTTTGGTGAGTCCCAAGAGGGAGCGCTATAGACAGGTTTAACTGTATTTGATACACAGTGTCAAAGTTTTCTCACCCCTCTTAACAAACAGGGATGATAGTGTTATAAATAGAGAGCGTGTGATCTATAATTTACATATTATACTAAAATTTCCAATTATATTTGACAATATTTAAACCTGTTATAAAACTTGTATCATTTATGCAACTATACCATCCCCTGTTGGTGTTTTTGGGGGTAAAAAAGAGAAAAATGTTATATAATATATTTTTAATATTATCTTTATGCATAGAAATATTAGGATAATAATAATAATAATAATATAATAATAATATAATATAATAATAATATAATAATAAGTTCTTCTGAAATATAAACAGTTTAAAAATCAAACATAGATGGCGTTACCTCCCCATTGCTTTCATCACCGTCTGGAGGCGCTGCTTGCGAGTTATATCTACAATTCTGCAAATAACTCTAAGGATATTCAAGATATTCAAGAAATTATTTTTCGAAAACCTTTCCGGGGATATACCTAATAATATCCCAGAATTTCAGGGCGATTGGATGTAGGTTTTTGAATAACAGGGTTGTCTAGAGGGGGGCAGGGAGGACACGTGATCCCTTGCAGCCAATGAGCGTGCATTCTATCCGTGAGCTTCAGACAAAGCTTCAGACAAACAAACAGACAGAATAAGGCAAATATATAATTATATTAATATTTATATTATATGTGTTATTAAGCGAACTATTATTAGTTATTTTAAACGGCGAATTAGAATCAGTTATATCTAAATATGAAAATATATAAATAAATAAAACCTACCAAATTAGAGCAGTTATATTATATAAATATTTATATTATATGTGTTATTAAGTGAACTAGTATTAATAAAATATTGAGAAGATCTTGATAGAGGGCGCTGTTCGTGAGCTAAGTAGAATAATTTGAATATATAGTTTTAATAATTGATTTATATATTTTTTAAATAGCCTATCGTCTTCCTCGCTATTTTTTACCTATGTATGGACATTTTTGTTTGAATTAGTGAACTACTGCGAATTTGTATACCAGACATATACAAACCAACATACAAACATTCATTTATATACACTGCGTGACATTGAAAATGGAACACCAAGAAATAGTGGCCAGAAAATTATGCAAATTTCAGGGTAGACGCGCCTAACCGAGTTATGCAAATGATGTAAAATGCGCAGCTCTCGTGCGCACATGGAGTAAGATATAAGGGAAGGAACTTGCAGAAAGGACAGTATTCGTGTCGTTATTTCTTCAAGGAAAATCATTGTAGAAATTTTGTTCTTGTGTCAAAAGACACGTGTAATAACAGAGAATGCCAGGTCATCGTAAACGGAGGCAGTTCAAGCAGACAGACGCTTTTACGAGGGGCATGGTGATCGGACTGAAAAGGGCAGGTTGGTCCATACGTCAAATCGCAGCTGATACACACCTTGGTGCGTCCACGGTGCACCGACTGTGGAGAAGATGGTTGGAACAAGGAAATGTGGGCAATTTATAGGAATGCCGGTGCAACCAGAGTGACGTCAGCACGTGTGGATCGGCGTATCCTTCGACAAGCAGTGGCGGCCCCACAAGCCACTTGTACCGCCATCCTGCAACATGTGCAAGACACCCTAGATCATTCCATCTCGACCAGAACCATTTCCCGTCGATTGGTTGCTAATGGCTTGCACTCATGCCGTCCGCTAAGAAGACTGCCATTGACCCCACGGAATAGGCGCCAACGTTTGGAATGGTGCCGGGCTAGATCGACGTGGATGACGGAATGGCACAGAGTCGTGTTCCTGCTTGTCCAGTGATAGTCGCCGTGTACGCGTGTGGCGTCGACGTGGAGAAAGGTCCAATCCGCAGCAATTGTGGAACGCCCCACCGTGCGACAACGTGGAATCATGGTTTGGGGCGCAATCGCGTATGATTCCAGGTCACCTTTACTTCGTATTCAGGGGCACTATGACGGCCCAACAATACGTTGATGATGTTGCTGCGACCGGTGACACTCCCTACCTTCAGGGGGTACCCAATGCCCTTTATCAGCAGGATAACGCCCGACCGCACACTGCTCGCATTAGCCAACAAGCTCTGCAAGATGTGCAGATGCTTCCCTGGCCACCGTACTCTCCTGATCTCTCACCAATCGAGCACGTCTGGGACATCATTGGACGCCGTTTGCATGCCTTGCCACAGCCGCGTTCAGAAGACGAACTGTGGCAAATGGTTGAGAGGGAATGGAGAGCCATCCCTCAGGACGCCATCCGTACTCTGATTGACTCTCTACCTAGACGTGTTGCTGCGTGCATCGCCGTCCGCGGGTGGTCCTACTTACTACTAAGCCGACGCCATTCTCGCTCTGTATTATGATTATCATTTTGAAATAAAGATCACTTATTGTTCGTCCCTGTCTCTCTCTGTCTGCCGAGTTTCATCACTTTCTGGCCACTATTTCTTGGTGTTCCATTTCAATGTCACGCAGTGTATATATATATATATATATATGTTGTAAATAATTTTTTGGGTAATATTATATTCTACGCAATTTGTATATTTTTATTAATCTTTTAATTATTTATTTTCATAGATGAACTCTGTGACGCCGAGAACACCAGACGGCGCGGAAGTAAATCTAAATAGCATATATAGTTAGTTTTTTTTGTGTGAGTTGGGCAGTATGTAAATATTACTATCATTTTTTTTTTAAGTTTTGTTCTTTTCTCTTTTACTTTCTTCTGAGGTGCTCTACCTATTCAAGAGGCCTCAAGATACTATTAATAATTGTTTTGCTTAAAAACTGTGACGACTGTTGGTACAAAAATAAACCCGTCACTTAGTAAAAGTGTTTGATCTTTTTTCCCACAGAAGGCCGCGACTGCACCACTCCACTCCGTACCATTCTATTTTAGAATACCAATACTTCAATTTATCTTAAAAATATATAAGATAAGTCGACAGGATTGTCTGAAACTTGTGACAAAATGGCAAAAACGAAAAAAGAAAAAGATGCTGAATTTACATACCAAGCGATGCCAACGTTTGTGAAATATAATAATAGTCTAAATATCAAAACGTGGATCACCAATTTTGAAAGAAAGAGTGACTCCTACGGATTGGATCACGGTTGGAAGGTGCTGCACCTATCAGACTACCTACAGGACGAGGCGTTGACCTACTATTTCGAAAGCCTCTGCAACATCGAAGACTGGGGTAAATTAAAAGAAAGCCTAATAATCAGGTTCCAGAAGGTCAAATTGACGCCCTTGGTGGAAATGATGAGGATCACCCAAGAGGAACAGGAAACAGTCACTGAATACTTCCACAGAAAAATGCAGCTGATAAACAATGTTGAGCTGAACCTCACCTCCATAGTGGAGCTATTAAATGAGGGAGTAAAAACAAAATACAAGCCCTACCTGGCTACAGTAGACGCAGTGCAGCCCTCGGAGTGGCTAACCATGGCCATAAAGGTGGAAAATAGCTTAACGGGATCTGGAACGCCGGTGGAAAAGGGCCGTCTCCAGACTTTGAACCCAGCGCTTCACCCATCGCCTAGACCTGCCGGATATTATGGTAACTCGCAAGTGCAGAGGCCACCAATGCCTTGCCGAATTTGCGAACGTCTGGGATTGGAGCTTCAATGGCACTACCACTCGGTGTGCCCATACCGCAACCCAACAGCCTCCAGATCCTTCCCTCCACCCACTCCCCGTGTCCAGCGCCCAACAGCTTCCAGATCCTTCCCTTCAGCCACTCCCCACTCCTACCAAGCCGCAGCTTCTAGTTCCTTCCCTCCACCCACTCCCCATGACTACCAACCGACAGTAGCTAGTGCCTCTTCACCCGATTCTCCCAGGTATTTAATTCTTACTTATGTTATAGTTAATAATATACAGTATCCTGCAATATTAGACACAGCCTCCAATGTATCGATCATGCCAGACCATATGTTTAGCTCATTAAGGAATTATAATATAGTGGATAGCTGTACACAAGAATATATTTCACAGGTCAAGGGTGTAACCATCCCTTCACAGAAAATCAATGTAGGTATTAAATTAGGTAACAGTAGTGTTTTGAATGATTTCTATATTTGTGATTCTGATATAAACTATTTAATTTTAGGACTTCCCGTACTTATAAAATGTCATTTACAAATAGATTTTAAAACAGGTATAGTTTATCAGGATAATAAATTTTTGTTTTCTTTTAGTGCACAAAATTCCAACTCCAGATATGTAAATTTTTGTTTGCCTCACCCGTACTATGTAAAACAATCCATATTGTCCCAAATGAACCCATTCACACATTTTAATATAAACGATATTCCGAGTCAGTTTACATTGAGAACTAGTACAGACTATTTAGATTTAGATAAATTAACTATACCTGCAAATTTTAGTGAGCCTCAGAAACAAAAACTTATCAATGTTTTAGGGAAATACAAAAATATTTTTGCCCAATATGATTTAGACGTAGGATTAATAAATACTACACCCATAACTTTTAGATTAACAACTGATACGCCAATCGTACAGAAACCTTACCGAACATCTTATGCAAACAATACAGAAATAAATAGACAAATTCACGAATTATTAAAATATAATATTATAAGACCATCTTGCAGCGCATATGCATCACCCATATTATTAGTACAAAAGAAATCTGATATCACAGGACATCCTACTAGACTTTGTATAGATTTTCGAAAGCTAAACCTAATCACTAAAACTGAAAATTCTCCTATACCACTAATAGAAGAAATTTTAGATAGATTGGGGAATGCTAAAATGTTCACCTCTCTTGACATAAAGCATGCATATTGGCACATTCCCATAGCGGAAACGCACAAAGATAAAACAGCGTTTGTTTGCCAACAAGGGTGTTATGAATGGAATAGGATGCCATATGGCCTAAAAAATGGACCAAGTATTTTTAATAGGATTATACCAAATATTTTACAAAAATTTAATATACAATATGCTTTAAATTATTTTGACGACATTATAGTATTTTCTAAAGATTTCCAGGAACATTTACAGCACTTAGATCATATTTTAAATGCGCTAAAACAAGAAAATATCAAATTAAATTTTAATAAATGTCAGTTTTTTCAAAATGAAATACATTTTTTAGGATATACAATTAAAAATGGCACGTATACGCCAAGTAATGCAAATATTGAGGCCATTAAAAAATTGTACAGACCATATAATATGAAAACATTACAATCTTTTTTAGGGTCTATAAATGTCTACCATAAGTTCATACCTCACTATGCACAAATTAGAGCACCACTTAACACCCTTTTACAGAAAAATTCGCCATGGCAATGGAATCAAGAACAGGAACAATCATTTCAGACTTTGAAAAAAGCATTGATGACAAAACCCATTTTGCAGCTATATGATCCGCAAAAACCCGTGCATATATTTACAGATTCATCTATGTTAGGCGTAGGAGCAATACTTAAACAACCCGATAAACAAGGAATTTTACACCCAGTAGCCTATTTCTCTAGAAAGTTACACAAATATGAGCGGAATTATGCAGCAACGGAATTAGAGACATTGGCTATAATCGCAGCAATCCAAAGGTTTCACCCATATATTCATAATATACACTTCACTTTACATACAGATCATATGCCGTTAAAATGGCTTAAAACTTTTAAAAACCCTTCAGGTAGAATTTTTAGATGGTCATTACTGTTAACACAATATGATTTTGACATTCAACACATAAAGGGTTCACAAAATGTTGAAGCTGATATGTTATCTAGAAGACCAATTACTCATTTTTTAAATTTAACAGATATTAAGCAGTATCAACAGCAAGAGGACTCTTCGCACAATAAGTATAAAACACAAAATGGTTTATTTGTAAAAACAAAAAGGGGATTTAACAGAATTTATGTGCCACTTAAACTTAGGGAAAACTTGTTAGAAAAAGTACATACACAATTTGGACATATAGGCACCACACAAATGACAAAAACTATTTTTCCACAATATTATTGGCCAAATATGACACAAGATATAGTTAATTACATTAGGCATTGTGAAACCTGTCAGATAAATAAATCGAGAGATAATAGACCAATATATGGACCTTTACAAGCATTACCCACCGCCACAGAACCATATCATATTTTTTCCATAGATACCTTAGGGGGATTACATAAGTACGGATCATCCAAACATAGCATTCATTTAATAGTTGACCACCTATCTCGTTATTTATGGGCATTCCCTAGTAAATCCACCACAGTAGATTCATATATCACATGCTTGAAAACAATATTCCAAACCCATTCCCCAAAGTTAATAATCAGTGATAGAGCACCAGCATTTTTAAGTAGTAGATTTAAAAATTTTCTTAAGCAGCATAACGTTAAACATTTATTAACAAGCTCTCATAATCCACAAACAAATGCAAAAGTTGAAAGGTTGAATTCTACAATAGTTAATAGACTTAGATGCAAATATAATACACATTCAAATATACCATGGACCAAGCACCTTCCAGATGTAGTAAAAGAATATAATTCAACCCCCCATACTATTACCGGATTTACCCCTATGTATCTTCTGCTAGGTATCCCTCCCTATGACACAACAACAGATTTAAATTTACAAACTTATCCACCCATAGAAGAATCCAGAAAGCTAGCAATTCAAAGAACCCACAAATCCCATGAAAACAGTAAAATAATTTACGATAAAACACACCCCATTCCAGATTTTAAAATAGGCGATCAGGTATTAGTTCAGACATTTTTCTACCCCAATACCGGAAAATTAACTAGTAAATATAATGGACCATATACAATACTAAAACAATTATCCCCAGTCACCTATGAAATTAACAGACCAAACCAACCTCAAAAGAAACAAACAGAAATCATACATGCAAACAAATTGAAACATTTTCATCCTTCAGACAACTTTAAAATAACACATCATATGCAAAGCAGTTCGACAAACAATCAAATTAACAAAAATGCAGATTTAATAACTTTTGATAGTGGTGAGCCCTATATAAACGATTGTGTTTCCATTTTGGATCAGGATAACCCTTCTTACCATAGTTCTAATTTATTAAAACCTGCTACAATTGAGAAAGATAAACAGTTGCTTATTGTCTTTTAACACATTTATGTAAATTTTTATTCTTACATCACCTTCTTTTTCTTTTTGGGTATGATTATTACATTTACTTAATTTTCTTGATTTTAAATAAGCATTCCTTGTTTGCATAATTTTTCTTAATATATTTGCCTATTCTTTGTTAAAAAAAAAAGAAAAAAAAATGCATATTTTTTTTTTGCTTATATTTAAACTAGTGTTGCCACCTGTCAATTACAAATGTAACTTTTTTTTTAATTTTTATATATGAATACCTTGCATATTAGCTATTCTTTTTCATCTTAATTTATCATTGTCTTTGCCCTATCTACTATGATCAAGGACAATCACATGCCACATCTTTCTTGCTATTTCTTGATTTTTTTTTAAATATAACTCTCTTATTTGTCATTTTCACCTTTTGCATAATACCCTAAACTCCATATTTCAAAGGGGGGAAATGTTGTAAATAATTTTTTGGGTAATATTATATTCTACGCAATTTGTATATTTTTATTAATCTTTTAATTATTTATTTTCATAGATGAACTCTGTGACGCCGAGAACACCAGACGGCGCGGAAGTAAATCTAAATAGCATATATAGTTAGTTTTTTTTTGTGTGAGTTGGGCAGTATGTAAATATTACTATCATTTTTTTTTTAAGTTTTGTTCTTTTCTCTTTTACTTTCTTCTGAGGTGCTCTACCTATTCAAGAGGCCTCAAGATACTATTAATAATTGTTTTGCTTAAAAACTGTGACGACTGTTGGTACAAAAATAAACCCGTCACTTAGTAAAAGTGTTTGATCTTTTTTCCCACAGAAGGCCGCGACTGCACCACTCCACTCCGTACCATTCTATTTTAGAATACCAATACTTCAATTTATCTTAAAAATATATAAGATATATAATATATATATATGTTCAAAAAGTATCGCGACTTTTGTGTTTTTTCAAAAATTATTTATTTATTCATGAATACCTATTCTGTCCCCTTTAAAGTAATCCCCATGAGATATTATACACTTGTGCCAACGGTTTTTTCCAATCTTCGAAGCACTTCAAAAAATCATTTTTTAAAATCTTTTCAGCTCCTCCTTCGATGCCGTCTTTATCTCGTCAAGTGTAGCGTAACGTCGTCCTTTCATGGGCCTCTTCAGTTTAGGGAACAAGAAAAAGTCACAGGGGGCCAGATCTGGGGAATACGGTGGCTGCGGCATCATTAGTGTGTTGTTTTGGCCAAAAAGTCGCGCACAAGCAACGATGTGTGAGCAGGGGCGTTATCGTGGTGCAAAAGCCAATTTTGTTCTTCCACAAATCCGGGCGTTTCTGGAGGATTGCTTCGCGCAAATTGCACATAACTTGCAGGTAATATTCCTTATTGACCGTTCTACCCTGTGGCAAGAACTCATGATGCACCACGCCCCTGCAACGAAGAAAACTGTCAGCAAAACTTTCACATTCGACCGAACTTGGCGCGCTTTTTTCGGTCTTGGTTCGTGCGGCAGCTTCCATTGAGATGATTGAGCTTTGGTTTCCACGTCATAACTATAAACCCATGCTTCGTCACCAGTTATGACCCTCTGGAGCAAATTTGGGTCGTCGCGGACAGAGTCCAACATCTCATTAGCAATGTTCATGCGATGCTGTTTTTGGTCGCAATTGAGCAATTTTGGTACGAATTTCGCGGTGACCCGTCTCATGCCCAATTCATTGATAAAAATCTAATGGCACGAGCCAATCGATATGTTTAGGTCCTCAGCAACTTCTCTAACGGTGATTCGACGATTGGCCAATATCATTTTCTCCACTTCACTAATTTTTTCGTCTGTTGTTGAAGTGCTCGGGCGTCCGGCACGCTCTTCGTCGTTCACATCTTCTCGGCCTTCTGAGAACATTTTGTACCACCGATAAACGTTGCTTCGGTCCAAGGTAGCTTCTCCGTATGCCACAGTCAACATTCGGAATGCATCCGCGCACTTAATTTCGTTTTTCACACAAAATTTGATACAGGTTCTTTGATCCATTTTTTTTAATAGGTAAAAATCGAAGACGATCCAAAACACCTGCAAGCAAAGCAGCTGTCAACAATTAAGTGAACATTCAAAATGGCCGAGCTTGTCGGCATAAGTGAGAGACATGAGTACCAACATAAAGCCACAAAAATATCGAAATTCGAATATACGTAACCCGCGAAAATTCAAAATTCGCGATACTTTTTGAACACACCTCGTAGATATGTCGTGATCGAATGGAAAGGTGCAACCGTTATGCATGTCAACTTCAAAGATTCGTTCCAGCCAAGTGAGCGTGCACACGCAGCGTGCCATAGCATTCACCAGCGCTGGCTCCCACGTTTATTTTGTACAGTGTATTTATAGATGGATGAATTTGTATTTACATTTTAACACAAGCTTAACATATTTACTGTTATTATTTTGGCGAAAAGAAATTATACTTCTTGGGTATTATGCAAATTATGACATAGAGAGAAGGCATGTTATTTGCTTAAAACTGACCACAATCTTCCTTTTAATATTGCTATATAGTGTGAGGGCTGTTCACAAAACTAAATTCTACAATATTATCATTGGGTTGTACAGGAAGCATTTAGTGGGATACCTGTTGTACACTTATTCAAATCAGCAATGTTGTCCAATGTTTGGGCTTGATGGGAGAAAGATCTTGCAGGTCAACATTCTGTAGAGCTTGTTAGGTATTTGGAGATAAGCTGACTCACTGTATAGTCCTTTTCAGAATCTCAGGCGGATTCAAGATAGCATAGAAAGGTCTGAGAATGTGGAATTTATTTTTGTAACGTTGCAGAAAGACTTGGCAGGGTTGTATTTACTGTGTATGCTTTTAACAGCAGTGGTCATGAGAAGGTACTGTCTAAAGAAGACAGGCACATGGGCAGTACAAAGAGAGAAGACAGCTGTGATGCATCATACTCTATAGCAGAAATTTGAACTTCTGTTGGCACCAGAGGGAGAGTTCTGAGCCAGATGGTGTTCATGGCATTAACTGCCATCTAGGGATTCAGTGCTAGAGCACATTGGAAGAGAGAACTTGTGTTTTCAGATGAGAGCCTATCTAAGCCAGTGATGTTGGTTAAGTGGAGACTAGGTGCCAAGTTAAGACCACTGGTCTTATACAGATTCACCACAAGAAGCATGGGCAATCCTGTACTCCGGGCAGTGCAGCACCCAACAACAGCCTACAGGTCCCGAACGAATGTCCAGAGGCCACATGTTCCTTCTTTCGTGTATACGTCATGGTTAGCCATGGTTAGCGTATCACTGAACAGGCTAGTGTGGAATAAGCCGCGTTCTAGTCTTCGCTTTCCTCATCCAAATGAACCACGGAATTCAGCAACAATCCTTTATTATAGCATTAAAAAAAAAAAAGAAATATACAAAAAAAAAAAAAAAGGATTACAGTAGAAACTTTCAAGAGTAGCCCTAACCACATAGAGGATACTCCTGGTCTCGGGTCAAATAATTTTTTATTTTACAAAAGTGTTTGTACACAGGTACCACTATATCTACATACAGACAGTTATTGGGTGGGGTTGGCTGGGAAAGCAAAAAAAGTCAAAACAGCTAATATATGTATTTACTTTATATACTCTTCACACAAAACTGCATATAAAACATTTGTTAATTAAGAACTCTGAATAATTAGGACTTATTTTTTTGCTCTCTCTGCCGGCCCCAGTTAAATTTGCACAATGAGAGATTTCTTGGTGCTGGGAGAAATGTGTTACAACATGTTCACAGCTTCACTTGGACTGTAGGGCCATGCTCCGGACTCTTTTGGAAGCTGACCAGATGTTTCTGGTAGAAGGCGATCACCAGCTGCGGACATTTGGCCTTGGCGATGCGAGAGGGAACTATCACTCCCTCCTCACTGTCCTTCCTGTGCACACATCACTTCTTCTCCTGGCTGGAGAACTCTCCTTCTTGTAGCAGCACACATCACAATTCTAACCAGTTTTTTATTATTCTTTTGTCTGTAATGGTAACAATGCTGTTGCCGAAAAGTCACACACTATTAAATTATTTGGATTAGGTCTTATTTTCTTGTACCCTACTAATGTTATTATCATGGGGTTTGACTGGATTATTTATATTGCAAAGGGGGTCGGTGGAAGGATGGTCTAAACTGTTGGTTTTTGACCGCTACGATCCGAGTTCAATTCCTGCATTGGGCACTTTTTTTCTAATAAAAAAAAAATGCTTCAATGGCCCCCGATTCTCGCAAAAGTCCAACCCCACCAGCGAGTGCAAGTAACCAAATGGGGTTCTGGTACATTTGTAAGTGCAAAGTCGAACTGCTTTTCACATGTGTAGACATGTGGTGCACTTACAGTAAAAGCAGTTGCCTACCTTTACCCACCATGATTTTCATGGCCTGTACCACATATACTAGGAATAGGCAAAAAAAAAATTCTAATGATGAAGCACAATTTGGATTATAGCTACAAGAAAATAAGACCTAATCCAAATAAATTAATAGTGTGTGACGTTTTAGTAACAGCCTTGTTACCAAAAGTCGCACAATATTGCCACGTGGAAAATTAGGGAAGACAAAAACTTCAGGAGGAGACAACAATTTATTTCTGGGACGGACAAACTATGAATTGTAAACAAAAGATAAGCCATGAGGTAAATTTACAGAGTCGCAAGATATAAACATAAAAATGACCACTCTGTTAATAAAAAATAATAAATACTTTGTTACAATATTAATTTATTTGGATTAGGTCTTATTACCTTGTAACCACAATTCTAAGAGAGGTTCCAATTGTTATATAGCAGTGGTTAGAACAATGCCACCATGAAACCTCAATCCCTAGTAATGTTGTTATAGTGGGTTTTGACTGGATTATTTATATTGAATTATATTTCCCAGAAACACCCTCAAAAATATAAAAGCCTAGGGTACCTCTCCTGTCACAATAAACGTCAAAACTAGATGCCATCTATTGACCATCACCGTAAACAAGCAGCCTTGGGTCAGTGATATTAGTCTTAAACCAGTCTCCACCAGGTGGACGCTTCTCTATTTGCCATCACTGGTGTTGTCACCGACCCAAGGCTGCTAGTTTGCGGCAACCAGTCCACTAGATTTTTAAAACAATAATACTTCCTTGGTCTCTTTACTTTTCCCTTTTTACACTACTGTTGACACAAAATTACATGGGTGGACACATCTCAGTTTGCTAAAGCTGGTGTTTTTTCACTGACCCGTGGCCTCTAGTTTGCAGTGACAATCAATAGATGGCATCTAGTTTTGATGTTTATTTTGACGGGAGAGGGGACTTTTGCTTTTATAGATCAATATCCTCCCGGAAAAAATTTCCATCTATATATAGGACATAGATTTGGTCTAGACATTTTTCCATGCTAGGTACTTCTTTGGTAGATTGTGAAGATTCCGTTGGATGCCATGTGTATCTCATGGAATAAAGTCTGCCCTAGGCTGACGAGGGCCATTAGCCCGAAACCATGGTCTCTAGGTGGACGCTTCTCTGTTTGCCAAAGCTGGTGTTGTGGCTTTGTCATTGATCCGAGGCAGCTAGTTTGCAGCGACGTCAATAGATGGCGTCTTGTTTTGACATTTGACAAGAGAGGCGGCCTTTCCTTTTATATATTTACTAGCCGAATGACCCGGGCAACGCCCAGGTTTTACCCGATTAAATGTTTTTATTCAAATACTATTCGTTACAATTATAAATTGGCGCCGAGGATGTCACTCTTGTGAAACGTCCCGCTCCAAACTTTGTGTCAGAGAAGCGATATTTTTATAAAGAGATGATCTGGCTTTGTGTCTTCTGCTCGAATGAATGTCTTTCTGTTAGAATTTTGTTCCTGCACACTAAAAATGAACTGGCTTCACCTGTGGTCTAAGCTTTTTGGAATTTTTCCCGATATAATTTTGTATCTGATAATCAAACATGATACAGCAATATTGTCATCATCATTTTCTGACTAAAAAACAACTATTTTTGCCCAGAACCTGTCAATTTTATTTTTTATTGGCTAAAAATCCGATAAATATCTTTTCCAGATTTTTCTCTATGTCCTGTCAAAACATGTTTTACATGTACATTAGGTCAGCTGATATTACCTCCCATCTTCACCGCTAGAGGCGCTGCTTGCGAGCGAAAAGGCAAATTTGCAACGCAATTTGCAAATAACTCTAAGAATATTCGGGATAGAGACCTGAAATTTTCACTATAAGTTTTTCCAGAATCTACTCTATATACTGTTCAAATTTCAGTCAGATTAGTTACGTATTGTGGACGTGTATAGCCGACATACATACATACATACATACATACACTGACTTTTATATATATATGGATTTATTGGGAGCTTTCAGACCTTGCCCTTTTTCAACCTTGAGGTAACCAAAGAATGAAGAGAGGTTTATCATCCCAATCCTAGTTATCCAGATGCTGGGAACTAAGCAATAGTTGTTTTATGGAAACACACTCCTGATGGCTTTACTATTGGTGGGATTTTTTAGATTCTAAACATTGTTGTGGTAATAACGCACCATCTATACAAGGTACAGTTCTTTAAATTCTCAGAATGTTTTTTTAATTGCTGACCAAGGACCTAAAAAAAATTAGCACTCATTCCAGAACATTAAATCTTAAAAACCTCAAGCATTCTTTTCTAGAAATACTCCTTACGATCTAATATTATATGGGTTTTTGTTTTCAATCAACATGTTATTGGAAATTTTCTGATTTTGTTGAAAAAATTTAATTCCAGTTACAGAAATTTCAATGCTTTGAAAGACAGTCGATGAGACAGGCCTAAAGAAAACCACGGTCTCTGAATGAAATAGCTGCTATAAAAATGGATAATCCAAGATGATCCAGGAGTTAGAAGCCCTAAAGAGAAGAAAACAAAAAAAGCATCAACTAAATTCTTGAAAAAAAAAATTGTCCAAAATCGAAAAATTGGAATATAGACACTTTAGGGATAGAATTAGTTCATTCCATTGTTCACGGCAACTCTGCAAATTGTATAGAAGTTCTCCAAATGTGTCCCTTACACTTGAACAGAGACTCAGAGAGACATGTGAGGCAGTGGCTGAAGATGATAATGAATGGTTCAAGAAAGTAATTATAGGGAATAGGATGTAGGTTCATGTTTATGACCCAGAAAATAAGACACTCAAGGTTCTGTTGGTAACATTGTTTGATCATAAACACAAGGTAATAGACCAAATCCAAATAAATAGTTTGCGACGTTTCAGTAACAGCATTGTTACCATCTTCAGACAAAAGAACTGAATGAGAAATTATACCACAGCATGTTTTAAATTGTGCCTTATCATTGTGTTTGATCAGGAAAGACAGGTCCACCATTGTTTTGTTCCTGAAGGGGCTGTTTTGTCGAAGCTATGGAAAGGACCAGAAAAATGAGCTTCTCACAATTGGGTCCTCCACCATGACAACACCCGACCTCATGGGGCAGTTTTAATTTCTTGGACAAAAACAAAGTTCCTATACTTCCTCAGCCTCCATACTCACCTGATCTTGCCCCACATGACTTTTTCCTATACAGTAAAATGTCTCTTAAAGAACAGTAATTCAAGTCAATCATAAGAGAAAAATTACTAAGTTCCTCAAAGGTTGAAAGAAGACGATAATGATAAAGCACAATTTAGATTATAGATACAAGAAAATATGACTTAATCCAAATAAATTAATAGTGTGTGACATTTCGGTAACAATGCTGTTGCCAAAAGTTCACACACTATTAATTCATTTGGATTTGGTCTTATTTTCTTATATCTATAATCCAAATTGTACCTTATTATTTATTTGTTAAAAAGAAACTATCTTGTGTTTAATATTTTAATTTCAAATAATATTGAGGTTGTGCTGTTCTAAGTGGAAACAATGACCCACTCACCATTTGACCAAAAAGACAATCTCTCCATTGTACTCGGTGGCCCCTAGGATTGTCTCCGCTTCCAGCAGGTTGTCCCTCTGGGCCATGTTGACTGTCTGCACACAACTCCAGCTGCCATACCACACAGGACATGCAACAGTGCTGAAAGTCTATCCTTAAATGGCATGTTACAGGCTCCTTGTTGGGTGGTACAATTACTGAAGAACTAGGAAGAATAGAAGAACAACTTGTATTTATTCAGCAGGTACAGTAGAACCTCCATGAGAGGATACTCACGCTAAAGGACACCTCTCTACAAAGAACAGGTTTCATTTGCAAAATTACCATTTTTACTATTTAGCAACTCTCTGGTAAGAGGATGTAAAGGACACTTTGGCTCTGCAACTAGGTGTCCTTTACAGGGAGGTTCTACTGTATTTTATTGCAGGAAAAATACAGAAAAGAATTACATGGCTCTACAATACTAAAACCTTTCCAATTTTACACCCCAAGGGATAGGTGATTCCTGTTAAATTAGATACTTTGGTGCGATTTTAAGAATGATTGCATTAAAAGAGGTTGAATTAAAGAGGTTATACTGTATTACAATAGGAAGTATACAAAAAGCATGGTTCTACAATACTACTTTTACAAGTATTACAATAGGAAGGATACAAAAAGCATGGTTCTACAATACTACTTTTACAAGTATTACAATAGGAAGGATACAAAAAGCATGGTTCTACAATACTACTTTTACAAGTATTACAATAGGAAGGATACAAAAAGCATGGTTCCACAATACTACTTTTACAAGTATTACAATAGGAAGGATACAAAAAGCATGGTTCCACAATACTACTTTTACAAGTATTACAATAGGAAGGATACAAAAAGCATGGTTCTACAATACTACTTTTACAAGTATTACAATAGGAAGGATACAAAAAGCATGGTTCTACAATACTACTTTTACAAGTATTACAATAGGAAGGATACAAAAAGCATGGTTCTACAATACTACTTTTACAAGTATTACAATAGGAAGGATACAAAAAGCATGGTTCTACAATACTACTTTTACAAGTATTACAATAGGAAGGATACAAAAAGCATGGTTCTACAATACTACTTTTACAAGTATTACAATAGGAAGGATACAAAAAGCATGGTTCTACAATACTACTTTTACAAGTATTACAATAGGAAGGATACAAAAAGCATGGTTCTACAATACTACTTTTACAAGTATTACAATAGGAAGGATACAAAAAGCATGGTTCTACAATACTACTTTTACAAGTATTACAATAGGAAGGATACAAAAAGCATGGTTCTACAATAATACTTTTACAAGTATTACAATAGGAAGGATACAAAAAGCATGGTTCTACAATACTACTTTTACAAGTATTACAATAGGAAGGATACAAAAAGCATGGTTCTACAATACTACTTTTACAAGTATTACAATAGGAAGGATACAAAAAGCATGGTTCTACAATACTACTTTTACAAGTACAGTAGAACTTGGATAATTCGAACCCCAAGGGACCATAAAAAAATTCGAATTATCCAAAAATTCGAATTAAAAACGGAAATTTTATTTATTTCAAATTCTAGGGACCAAGATAAATATTCGAATTAAAGAGGTTTTCGAATTAAAGAAGTTCGAATTATCCAAGTTCTACTGTATTACAATAGGAAGGATACAAAAAGCATGGTTCTACAATACTACTTTTACAAGTATTACAATAGGAAGGATACAGCATTGTGATTTTTGGGGGATTTCTTGTTGATTCCCCAATTTGTTGACCAAAGTGCTTGTTAAAAATGAAATAATATTTTAAAATGGAAAACAAATATTTTCATTAGTGGCGTAGAAAATGTCACATTAGGCCGGTCTTTGTTACATCCTCCCATCAGAAATGTTCATCATTATTATAACTCCGCCTTTGCCAAGCCCGGATGAAAAAGGAGGAGGGGGAGCAGTAACAAGCTCGGTAAAAAACCTGGGCTCAGCTGGCCTGGCTGATAGTACCCTGTAAGGGCTCCTAATCCACGGATACAGGATGAGCAGCGTTTGTACTCCATGTTAGGAGTGGCTGCACATGGCATCTGTTCCTCATGTCAGAGGCGGCTTATTTTTTTTTGGAGCCAAGTCGGCCTGCCACTGAGTAGTGCTCCCAGTCTCGATGACAAAGGCATTCTACTTCACCCAGTGTGGAGAAAAGAAAGAAGAGGATGATTATTGTGATCAAAAGAATAAAGTTCTGTTCCTTCTGAAGGTAAGTGCCTCCAGGAGTACTGAAGAATTAGAAGCTCAGAGATGTGCTCATAATCAGTCTCTAGTGGGAGAGAGCCTATGTAACTAAGTGAGCCATAATATGGCTAGAAGATGATAAAGTACAATTTGGATTATAGCTACAAGAAAATAAGACCTAATCCAAATAATTTAATAGTGTGTGACGTTTCAGTAACAGCATTGTTACCATCATCAGACAAAAGAATAAATGAGAAAAAATATCACAGCAAGTTCTTAAATAGTACTGTTATCAAGTGTGTAAAATAATTAAAATTTTAATTCTAAGAAGAATATTTCAGGTTGACTTAAAAAACTATTTTTCTTATCTGTTATCTTGTTTACACACACTTAATAACAGTACTATTTAAGAACTTGCTGTGATATATTTTCTCATTTATTCTTTTGTCTGATGATGGTAACAATGCTGTTGCCGAAACGTAACACACTATTAAATTATTTGGATTAGGTCTTATTTTCTTGTATCTATAAAGGCTAGAAGAGTTACATACCTCCATTCTAGCTACAAGAAAATAAGATCTAATCCATATAAATTAATAATATGTGAGGTTTCAGTAACAGCGCTGTTACCATCTTCAGACAAAAGAATAAAAAGGTTGTCTTGTCATGTTTGATGATGATAACAATGCTGTTATCGAAATGTCACACACTATCAATTTATTTAGATTAGGTCTGTTTTTCTTGTAGCTATAATCTATAATCCAAATTGTGCTTTATCATACCTCCATTCTTTAGAACTGCAGAGGCCATTTCTGCCATAATGGACAATATGAAGCAAACAGCCATGTTTATCAAGTTCTCCAACTTCCATCAATGTAAAATGCTCATTCCCTGATAGGGCATTTGTCAGTTAGAAAGACATCAAGGCAGGAGAGCCATTTTATTTGTGAAGACTCAGGTTTGCAGTGAGAATGGCCTGTGCTATAAGATGGAGCCCACAGTGTTGTCTTCTTCCATAAAAGTTATTACAAACCCTAATCACTATCTTTAAAGCAAAAATACAGGAGTCGACATCCCAGCATTGGTATCTGAACCAAAAGCTTGGAGATATTCTGGAATGTGGGATGAACCAACAAGCAGAAACCTGTATCTCCAGTCTCAAAACTGGCCATACAAGACCACTCCTCTTCCAGGATGGTGTCTTCCTACAATACACCATCTACAAGACCAGAGAGGCCTCACCAGACCACCTCTTGGAATGTATGGGATCCTCAAGACAGGACCTGTATTCCAACCCTACAAAGATAGTGAATTTGATCTATGAATTTAGTCTCAGTGACCTTGTATAATTATACAATGGGATAATAAAAAGAATTTTAAAAACTATCTTTAAATTAACACTTCCACAAAACACAAGGTAATAAGACCAAATAGTGTGTGACATTTTGGTAACAGCGTTGTTACCATCTTCAGACAATATTATTATAATTCTGACTAAAGCTCATTCAGTACTTTTGTCAGAAGATGGTACCAACTCTGTTACAGAAACGTCACACACTATTTATTTATTAGGATTTGGTCTTATTACCTTGTGTTTATGATCTATAATCCAAATTGTGCCACTTCCACAGAAGGATATAATCCTCCCTAGGTAGTTCACCACCCCATATTTAGAAGATTGATATTTGCAGTATAATGCAGAACTAAAAGCCTTTGGGAACTAAGAGAAAGGCATCTCCTGATCGTGCAACAGAAAGTTGATGATTGATTGCGCCATCTATTGGAATAAATATCAACTATTCATTGATTTTTAATTAATCCAGAATTGGCCAAATACCCATTCTTGATTAATCAAGAAAAGCTAACCATGTAGGCATTTTGGGCTGTTGGCCCTCGTCAGCGTGGTGCAAGCTGTACCTCAAGGACCAAAAAAATTGGACCAGTTTTAATATTTATTCTGACAGATGGCAGAAGCTATCAGCAACTTTTAGTTGCATGATAAAGAGATGTCTTAATTTATCCACCTGCTCTCAATTTCACTTTTGTACTATTTTTTTCTTTGAAAATTATTTTTCACCAGTGTTTGGTCATCTTATAGCTGTTTTCTTCTTTTTACTTTCAAGTTCAGTTTGGCCTGCTGAGGTGGAATCTGGGTTTCCTTCTAGCTGCTCCTATGAAACTTGTGATGATTCTACCATCAATGATGACGTAGAAAAAGTTCTGATTCAGAAGATGCCATTAATAGAGATTGTTGCATAAAACATGTCTACACCCAGGCTCTGCTTCACCTAGATGTCCTCAACGGTAACTTCTTCTGGTCCCGGGAGACCGACCTTTCTCTATGTGGCGTCTTTCTACTCCTGAATGGTAGGTTGACTGAAACCCGATGCTCGATCTAACACCAAAGACAACACTAACTGGTTCTCACACTTTATTTTGAATTAAGTACAATATTTATAGTAAGACATATTTACCTATATATTGATTAAACAAAGAAAGGCACAATTTGGATTATAAACACAAGGTAATAAGACCAAATCCAAATAAATAAATAGTGTGTGACGTTTCAGTAAGAGTTGTTACCGAAAAAAACTGATCTTATTACCTTGTGATTAAACATTGAAATAAATTTACATAATTGTTCTCTATATTACAAACAACATATTTACATAACTCTTTGTCAGACAGAGATAAAGGATCAATAACAGTTTCTAGCTTATATACATCACCATGGAAGTTTTCTTTACAAGACTCTCATTGGATACAAATTCCTCTCCTTATGGACCTATAAAGTTTTTTTTGTGGTTTCAATAAATATTTTACAAAAAAAAAAGTTTTTAATATTCCAATATATGTGTCCAGCAGTTTTTATTAGAAGCCAATCTCTCCACACAATTTTAGGGCATTTTATAAATATGGAAACTGCAAAATGTACGATAGTGTTTCATTGTTTTTGGAAAGAAGCAAACTTCTAGAATTTATCAGAAATGGTAAACACTCCAACAATTCTCTCCAGAATTCCTGTTTTTCTAAACAGGTATAGATTTATGCTGTTTTTTTTTTTTAATTATTATTATCCTTAGTACACGTGGTACAGGCCATGATAATCATGATGAGTAGTTAGCGACTGCTTTTACTGTAAGTGCACCACATATGCGAAGCAGTTTGACTTTACACTTACAAATGTGCCAGAACCCTGTTTGGTTACTTGTACTCGCTGGTGGGGTTGGCTTTTTCAAGAATCGGGGGCCTTTGGAGTATTTTTTTTTTTTAATCAGAAAAAAGTGCCCAATATGGGAATCGAACCCGGGTCATAGCGGTCGAAAACCAAAAGTTTAAACCATCCTTCTACCAACCCCCAAAAAGATACTTTTGCCAGTAAAGAATAATTTTTAACGTCTTTCCAAATGCTTTAATTTAATTTGTTCCTGACGAGAACAAAAGATTTTTGTTGAAACGTCGAGATAGTAGAAAGATTTACTGGCCTAAGTATCTTTGATTTTACTAGGTCAGCACATTTTAAAAGTTTATTCTTGAATTTTTTTTTGTCACATGTGCAAGGTGGTCTAATTATCTTTATTTCTAATTTAAAAGGTAAAACTTTAATAAGAGAGGCTTAGAACTGGCTGTCATTCTAAACCAAGTTGTTGAACAAGCTAATGTTCTAATATATTTATATGTATACTAGAATCCAACGCAGTCGCGGACCAACAGCAGCATTGTTAGAAGAGGAGAAAGAACTCTTTAAAAATCCTGAGTTCAACTGATCTGGTTGATGAACCTCAGCAAGGGTCCCTCTCCAGGGATATGGAGGTGCTGTGTCTGTACTCATGTTAGAGTCAGCAGCAAAGTCTTCCATGTTAGGAACAACCTCAAATTACAAGCAAAGTCAGACTTTCACCAAAGTGTGCCTGGATCATGGTGCCATGATCAATGAAAGCTGCACCCCATTCCATGAGATCTTCGTGTAATCTTTACACAAGGGGATAAGAAACAACAAGAGAATCCAACAAATATATAGGTACAGATTAACACATTGTTAACACATCTTAAAGCACAATTTGAGATTATAGATTATAGCTACAAGAAAATAAGACCTATTCCAAATAAATTAATAGTGTGTAACGTTTTGGTAACAGTGTTGTTACCATCTTCAGACATTTTATTATTTTTTCTGATGATGGTAACAACACAGTTATTGAAACGTTACACACTATTAATTTGTTTAGATTAGGTCTTATTTTCTTGTAATTTGGTGTACTTAAAATAATTGAAATATAGTGTTAAAGAATATTTTAATAAAAAGATTATAATTTTTAATAATTTGTTACTCTGAAAATTTGTCCTATTGCTTCTCTATTCTTATTTCAATATGGTTTTATTTTAGAATCAAAAGTTCTTTGTCATTTAGAAGTCTGCCTCTCTTTTTTTCTACATAACAATATTATTAAACCACAAATAAAAATACAAATAAACAAGGATTAATATTTAGACAGACAAATAGACAAAAAGTATGTTTTTGCTGAGTTTTGAGATTAGTAAATTTTATATTTCGAATTTTGCTATTACAATACAGTAGAACTTGGATAATTCGAACTTCTTTAATTCGAAAACCTCTTTAATTCGAATATTTATCTTGGTCCCTAGAATTTGAAATAAATAAAATTTCCGTTTTTAATTCGAATTTTTGGATAATTCGAATTTTTTTATGGTCCCTTGGGGTTCGAATTATCCAAGTTCGACTGTATTAATAGCAGCTGTAATATAATACTTAGTACCTCAACAAATTTTGTATGTTCCATATCCCTATCCAAAATGAATTTTTAGAAAATCTTTGTTTTTAAATTGCCAAAGGCTATTAACGAGAAAAAAAGACGATCCAATATCACCCACGTTTGTAACTTTGGTTACGTAAATTAAATAAATTATATAAATAGAGAGAGGAGCAAATAAAAGCTTACTTAGTAATCAATTATGTAAAATTTAGAGAAAGAAAAAATATCTTTTATTTAAACACGGCAAAGTTAAAACACAAAGAGAAACTTACAAACCAAAAAGTCAAATATTAAAATTTGTGTAAAAATACACAAACATTATTAGTCTTTGGTCAAAAAAAAAATATATATAATAGTAATATTTTCGGAAACTTTTCGAACACACAAATGATAATAAATTCTAATAATAAAATAAAACTGAAAGGGACTCTAAATATGTGACACTGGTCAACAAATATTCTGTTTGCATGAGATTTTTACATTATGATATTTAAGATTATGATTACTACATTATGATACTGAGGAACATGTTCTAATTTCCTGCAATTATTTATGTACGATAACGTTTTTCTACCTCTATTCCTTTTCTACCTCTGTAGGTCCCCTTCTTGGAACATCGCGCGTGTGTGCGACGAGGTCGACGCGGCTGTGAGGTCGGCTCGCCGCTGGCCGTCATTTCCACCGACCTCGAGTCTGCCTTCGACACCCTAGACCGTGGCTTCTTGGTGTCCCTGATGGTCTCGCTGCAGCTGCCACAGGTCTTCATCAGGTGGTTTCTCCTCCTCTATGCCGGAGCGGACGCGACAGTCCGAGCCGCCTCCATACCAAACCCTTCCAGCTTCTGAACAGTGTGTGACAGAACTGCGCCATCAGAACCGCGATGTTCAGCCTCGCCACAAGCCCTCTCCTACGTCGCTTTGAGCAAGCGCTCGGCCCCGGTAATGTCCTCGCCTACGCCGACGACATCGTCCTGCTCATCCGCAGTGAGGAACAGTTCGGCGTGGTGACCTCCATCTTCGAGAACTTCCGGCGCGCCTCCGGCATAAAGGGAAATTTCACCAAGAGCAAAGGTCTATGGTGCGGCGCCTGGCGTGCCCGCAACGACGCTCCACTCGGCATCTCCTGGTCGTCGGTAGAACTGAAGGTGTTGGGCTGCAATGTGACGCCAGGGAATCAAAACTCAGCCCAAGAAAGACATATCATGGTCCTGCTCGAAGCTGCTATAACGAGGTGGTCTCTCTACACCCGCGGCCTCTCTCTCGTCGGCCAGGCCAGAGCCGCTAACTCCTTGGTGCTCTCCTCGGTGGTCCATCACATCCACGGCTACCTGCCTACCGACCATACCATCCACAAGATCCAGGCACTCTTGCGCGGTTCATCTAGGGGGCCGGAGAGCACCGCCTGATTTCCTGGTAGCGTCCTGGCGAGACCTGTCTCTCTTGGAGGATTCGGCTTCATCAACATCGAGACCCAGCTACGGTTGTGTTTCAAGGGCGTGCAGGCCGCAGTGCGTGGTTGGTCGAGAGCGATGCGTGGCTATATCCACCTCCATCCAGGTCCTGGCTCTCGCCACGGCGTCTTCTTAAGATCTGGGAGGCGGTCGCTGACATCTTCACGCTGGACTACTCTGTGCTTACACCACATCAACTCCTGAACCTCCCCATCATAGGTGGCTGACGCCTTCTCTGGCCACCCAACCTTCTCGCTCCTACTTGGTGGGTCAGTGCCTGCATTGGGGACTTCGCTGGCCCTGCCCCTCCCCTCACTCGGCCTACACGCTGAGCCCTGGCTGACGCCGCATCGCTGACCAGCTTCTGCCGTCGTCTTATCGACGAAAATCTACGCGGGACCTACCGAGTAGTAAACACCAGGCCAGGCCGTAGTGCTGCGCGGGACGACTACGCCGTTCTTGCGAGTCATCACCCGAACTGCCTGTCGCATGTTAGAGCACCCACGCCTGACTGCTCTGCCCATCATCCAGTTGGCTAGAAGGTGGGGGGAACTTATAAACCTACCCATCAACATCGGCAGGTCGTCGCTCCCTCCGGGCACAACGTGGGGCAGTGAGGCTAGCTCTGCACGCCCTGCCCATTCAGCATCGGCACAACAGTCTTACATCGCCTGTGGGTCCAGCGACCTGTCGCTGATTCTGGTTCACCACTGGTCCTGCCGCTACATCAGGCCTCTCATCTAGGAGGCATTTAACATAATCGGGCGGCCCCCTGACCTGCAGGGCTGGGTCTTCGAGCATGGCCTAGACAATGACGCCCTGGCCATCCTGGCGTCTGCCAAGACACGCATCTATAGGTACTTTCTCGGCGTAGAACTGAGGAGTGTTCAAGAAGACTTGAGGAGGACTCTCTCAAGGTGGGGAAGCCTTCCTTGCTGAAGAAATTTGTACACATACACAACTATATACATATTCCCCTACACTTTATATACCCTTTATTTACTATTTTATTATATATTTTTCCACCTTTGTAAAAATTGATTAGAAGAATCAATAAAATTGTTTGAATTGTCTAGCTATAGATACATTCAATCAATTTATCTTCATATAATCAGTAAATTTACGTGTTTGAGCCAAATTATCATTCACACACACATGAATTATCGAATTCTAAAATGTTTCCTTTATTATACTAATCGAAATGTTATCATATTGTTGCCACGTCCAAAGGAGGCTAAAACTGTCCACACCACCTGTAACCTGGGAGGCGATGAAACAATAAAGAAGGAAGAAGCCTGTCTGGCAGGCAGTGAAGTCGTCCTCGCCCTTGTTGAGGCTGTTGTTGGATGATGCTCCCTGTATGCCACTTGCTTGTTCTACATAATGCACAACGGTAAATAAAGAGGAGTCACGCGAACAGAGATCCTTACCTATGCTCTTTTGACCATCTTTGACACAGCAGCGGCGTAAAAAATGGTGTCATAAACTGGGATCTCTGTTCGTGAAGACAATTATTGATACCTGTGAAACCAGAAAATGGCGACAAAACAATTAGAACCCATCAAAGCTCTTCTCTCAGCAAAAAAAGGATTGGGTGAAGAAATCTGTGATAAGTTCGAGCAATGATCTGCAGAGTTGCCCATGGAAAGACATTTAAAAGGCCGAAATTTGCTAGATAAGTAACGCCTTATGGATGAAGGATCAAGATAGTGGCATGGATAAGGTAATTATCTCGACCTGTACTGTAGTTGAAGAAAGCGAACCGATCCCCCCACCCCCTCCTCGACAATGTCTGTTGCACGAGCAGTTTGAAGAAAGTCAAGAGGACAAGATGATGGAGAAAGAGTGCCCTACAAGCTGATCTGCCTTGCGGAAATTCCACCCCTGGGATCCCTTCTGAACATCACCGTGAGAAAATCAGCGATCATGGTCGACTGGTGCAATGAGACCAGATGGTCTGGGACTACAGTGGTGACTCAACTGGGCGTGACGTAAAAGGACAAAGAATTGGAAGCTCCATGGAAATCTATTGACAGTGTCTGTTACGAGGAATTTCCACAGATAATAGATAACATAACACGTAGCGCCGCAGCCATGGATTTTTGCCTGCCATTTTCACTCCTTTGTACAACAAGGTGCAAGGCAAACTGCTATCACTTGAAGATAGTTCTGCTGTTATTGGAGCTATCTCACTGCCCAATACTTACAGCAGGTTTGTTGAGCCCATAGTCCAGTGCAAATCCTGCGAGAAGAAACCCAAGTTTAGAGGGTTTGAAAAGAGAAAGCACAATAACAAGAAAATGTGAGGCCAACTGAAAACTTACATTGGAAAATGGTAAGCCCCGACAGCTTTTCAGAGACTGCCAAGGACGAAAATTTACTGGACAGGCACGAGATGGAGAGTGTGAGTGGGGAAGACACTTCCAATGTAAAGAAAGGCCATCTACAGTGTTGTCGCAAGTAGAAATGAAGGCGTATTATAGAAGTTATCAATGATACAGAAATGGCGGTTTATTGGATGTGCGCAAGGAAGAAACCAAGCCACAGACAAACTAATCAAAAGGAGTTAAATATGGGCGCTATCCCATGAACCATTGCTACTCAAAATCAAAAAGAGCCAATGGCGTCAACACTGATTGAGAGTGCCCCAGTTGGAACATGGTTCAACAAACAAGGTACTATGCTAATCCTGGCATTATGTTTCCCATCATATTGCGCACCCTCTGAAGAGTAGTATGGCTCATCACTGGTTGAGCAAGTATTGTGGTTCATTTCCAGCTGGCTCCTCAGTCTCTATTCTGGCAGGCGATCGAGAGCCAGAATTTTCTATTGGAAATTCTGAATATATGATGCATTAAGGTCCATGACAGTACCCTTTTTTTCTGGAAAACGCTTCGTTTCATCAGAATTATGCACTGGTCAGTACGTTCTCTTGATGTTGCCAATAAAAAAGCACCTGTCATAGAAGCTGCGCCTGTACATGTCATCCAAATCCAATCTCTGTTTGACCCTGTTAAATTCGGGAGATTTTATATAGGTTTTTAAGTTGTTGTCTTTAAAACTATTTTCAGATCTCTACATGTCCAAATATTCGGGCGCCAGTGGCTGCAGAAAAGCAGACCACAAATTTATTCATCTATGGCACATGTAGAGACCTAAAGCTGTGCCGGCTAGCAATAGATGTTAATGAGGAAATTACCAATCCTTTTTGGTTAAATATATTTTATTTTCAGACCAATAAAACTATCTTTCAATGTACAACAAATATTAGATAAAAATAAAGAAAAGATACTTAAATATGATATCGCATATATAAGAATAAAAAGGAATTAAAAACTATATATAAGGTTAAAATAGGGAGGAGTTTAATATAAATATAAGCACACAAAAAAAGGCCTATTATGCCATTATCCCCAGATTATCCCGCCTACCTCGACATCCAGCCACCCAAGTCCAGGATTCGAAAAAGGGCGGCTAAGGCCGCAGCCAGCAGCCTGAGCCCTCAGCAACTCCCAGTCCTCAGCTTCCCAGGAAAAAAGCTCTAACTAAAATAATGTAAATATCCAGCTTCCTTGCCCCAGTGTTGCTGGACTCACCCCCCAAGGCTATCATCACTCTTCTCTCTATGAAAATAAAAAAAGGAATCTTAAAAAAATAATAATAATAAATTAAATATAAAAATTATTAAAGAAAAATTCACAAAAAATAAATAAAAATACAAAAATATTGAATTAAAAATTAATTTTAAAAATATAATTTATATTGTTGGGTCTGGGCATCTTGGGAAAGGTTCAGGGCTCGTGGTTGAGCTGGTGTTCTGTCTGAAGAACCTTCACCTGAAGCCTGTGGCTTGCCCATAGGCATGCTGGAGTCTGCCTTGGTACTGGTGGAGTCAAGTCAAGCACCATAGGTGAGTGGCTTGACTACAGGGAAGGGGCGTCTGAGTCCATCTTGGACTCTGGCTTGAGTTCAAGTTGGCCCCCATGGGACATGTGACTCGACCACCAGGAAGGGGTGTCTGAGTCCAACTCAGACTAGCTCGGTAGGGCCAGGTCATCCACCACAGGTCAGGTGGCTTGACCACAGGAAGGGTTGTCTGAGTCTATCTTGAACTCTGGCTTTTGCCAAGGCGGCTTCAGGCTCCATCTCAACACCTCACAATCACCAGAGGTTTGTAGCTTAGATGGACAAAGGAGAGATATGGTTAGGTTAGGTGGGGTTCTGGGTGATTTTGGCATATGGTCACGAGGTGTCCTAACATATATGTACTGTTATTGCTGACAAAAATGGTTCTTCTGGGTATTAATTTTTCAGGATTCATAATTCCAAATTTTTTGAAAATTTTGATCATTTGCTAATCCCAGTATAATGTATTTGTCTAATAAATATTAGTGTGTTATTTACATTTCTTCCTGGTGTAGCAAATTTGATGTCAAGTAGCATATTATCAGGTGAATTGGATGAAAATATAATTGATTTAGATAGAAAAAAAAAGCACATTTACTTTTAGTAGTTAATATCTTTTTTTAAAGTCAAAATTTATATTTTACATTGAATAGCATATATGGAATTCATTTTATGTAGGAGAATTCAAATTTGGCTAGGCATAGTGTCAATCATACTAACTTCTCTAAATTGCAAATCATATATATATGTAATAATACGTTGGGGTTTGGTAAGCCTGTTGTAGAATCCTGTCGACTCTCTGTAATAATGTTGAAATGTAGTAGTAGTTTATGCTGTTGAATGAATGCAGTGTGGCATGTTGGCTAGAAGCAGTCGTAGTTGTTGAGCGATGGGTGGTAAGGACACACACACAAAACGAAGCGACACAGTTGTCGAAGGGAAATTTCTTGAATAGATAAAAAGTCGAGCCAAAAGCAAAGATGGAGATAGAAGATTCCTTACTGTTTTACATGGTCGATGAGTTGGTCCCTGGAGACGACAAGGGGTGACGCTGACCGGAAGATTCACTGCAACTGACTAACTGTCGCTAAGGCCGGTCTTATTTATACCTCAGCTCTGACAGAGAGAATTGGGTCATGCACGTGGCACACGTGTTGATGGACATCGGACACTGGCGACGGTCTGACGGGGTCCAATCTATCTTTAGAAGTTACTTTGTAAATCTCTCAATCTTGCTTTTAACTTAGCTTTCAATCTATTATATAGTTTTATTTATTTATCCTCAGTACATTACATAGGGTGATGCAAGGAAACATGTCAATTATGCGTATAATTAGTTATAGTTTATAATTAGTTCTATATACAACATGACAATTTTGTTATACGTATTACATAATATAGGGTTATTGGTTTAAATTATCATAGATGGGCCCCGTGAGTGAAAGGGTTTATCCGGGTTTAAGCGGGTAAAGCCTCTCTAACACAGGTAAGTAATTAAAATTTCTTTTAATTAATTAAAACTGTGAGGGTAAAGGGCTATAACAAGATGTTTATTTGGCTATATCTGAAAATTGTAAAAATAAAACTTATGTTTAATTTAAAAGTTATGATATTCATTATAAAAGAGAACTGTAGATAAAACCTTTGTTTGCTAAAAAAATAATGATGATAAAAAATGATGTTCTAAAAGATTGTTGGCGGGCGTTGGAAAGGGTTATGGGTTGAAGAATATGCAATTGTAAGTGTTGCACAGACAATCAAATACTGAGATCCAGGTGCAAAGCGAGGATATAGACTTGTGCGTCTTCCTAGGCAATGTTTCACCTGTGATCCTGTATAAGGTTACAGTGCTTTGTCACAATTGTAGGGTTATTGGGTTGAAAAGTTGTTGAAGAAAAGAATTAATATGATTGAAAGGGGTGGTAGAGCCATGCGATAAGTAGAATTGTTGTATCGACAGTAGGTGTTCTGACTTGACTTGAAATCAAAGGTTGATTGTGGTCCGCTAGAGCTGAAAAAATTGAAAGTTGAAAAAAGTGAACGCTTTGTGCATGCGTTGGTGATGTGCTCTGCGGATGATTGAAATAAACTTTTGAAACGTGTTCAGACCAAAAGTCGAGACTTGTACTTCTGGGGAACTGTGTTCAAAGAGTTTGTTGAATTACGAAATCAAAAGAAAAATTGTCAAGCAGTGCTGTCGTTTCTAGCAATGGCTGAAATAGGTAGTGAAAAAAGTATAGGGAAGTGATTAGTAAGTAGGATTATTGAAAAACGATTGTTGTATGCCCGGTAGTTGCTGATAAATAAACATTGTCATATAATAAAGTTACTTAAACAAAAATAAAATATGGTGAATAAAAAGATAGAAATATGATTGCTGATAACAACAGTATAAGGGGATAAGATCAAACATGTAATATACAAAAGACATAATAATGAATTAGCAAAATATAAAAGATATAATAATGAGAATTAGTAATATATAAAAGATATAATAATGAATTAAAAATGATTATTGAAAGAATTAAATGTTTTGCCATACTAAAATAATATCATGAAAAATAAATTTGTTAAAATAAAGTTGTTAAAATAATGTTGGAATAAAAATTTGATTATATAATTGAAAAGTAAAAAAAACAAAAATAATTATTCAAGATTTTATACAAAGTTATAATATAATTAAAGGTTATTAATGATTAGATAAATGTTAAGTAGTGAAAAATGGAACAAAAATTGTCTCTTTTGAAGAAAAGTTACAACTGTGGTGTGTAACTAGGTCATTTCCCTTTTGGTACACATTGGTGTTTCTATGTCTCTGAAACTGGGAATACGTGATCTGACATGTTCATGGTGATATGTAGAGAATGTTTTCTCTTTTGCGTGCTGGGGTATAGAAAAACAAAGACATATAGCATACAAATATAAAATAAATGATAACTTGATTGATTCTTTAAAAAATGGATTGCATTGACGAAGATGATTGTAATATATAACAATAAAGGGTTAACATTATATAAAAGATGGCGTTCTAGTTTAGAAAAAATATTCCACACTGGTCGTGAAAACAATGTAAAAGTTGTAAAACACACAATGATAGTTGAAGATATAAAGTTTTATGATATTTCAATATTAAAGTTCAAATTAATAAGTGAATTGGGTAATTATTGGTAAGTCAATTAGTTTTAGGTGCTGCAATCTATCCGTCCTGCGAGTTGGACCACTTGTTTCAGGTACAGGCGTACTGGAATTGGAGGTGTCATGTTAACCTGACGCCGCTGCTGTTTATTGATGTTGGCGGACGTTGTGAGTCACCCTGCTGGCTAGAAAAAAAATCTCTCTGCCTCCACTGTGGTAATTTGTTTCTCTCCTATTGAAAATATAGTTTTCTTGGTGTTCGTAAGTGTTGTGTTTCGACGTTGTTGCGGACTTATTGAAAATGTTATTCAATGATGTCAGGTTAAATGTGAATAAAAGTGCGACTTCAACGTAGACACGCTTTGGTGAGGTGTCACAGGCATGAAGGCGTCTTGGGCCTGTTAAGTGAGAAAAATTGTTGTGTTGCTGTGTGACACTAGTGGGTGAATTGTATGGAAAAAGGTGTCACGTGAAGTCTTCGTTTTTGGTACAGCATCTAACTAGTTTCCGAATGAACAACAAATTTATTAGTCATGGGTGGTTGTTGTACGAAACACTTAGAGAATTTTCAGATTGTTATAGAGGTGGTATGTTTATCGTGAAATCTTTGTGTTCGCGACGATATGGAGCTCGTGTGGCTCGAAATTGGATGTTGTTAAATCGCGCGTTAATAGATGTGGCCAATTGGAGAAAGTGATGGGGGAGTGTGTTGAAGTTCGTTCCGAGAGATGTGTGAATTATTAATAATTATGCATGTAAAAAGAAAAGGACGAGGGAGTGTAGCTATGCTGGAATTTTTAACTTGTTTTGGGGAAGGACAGTTACTTTTCTAGTTGTGCTTTTGAAGATAGTGTATCTTTCGATTTTTGTATTAAAAAAAAAATGCGTTTCACCTATGTTTATTAAAATTTGAATATATTTTTTAAATCTTTGCTTATGGTAGTGCAAAAATTATCCTTGTAAAAGAGAAAGGCGTGATAGTGACTTATAAATTGAATGGGGCGTGTACATAAAATAGTGAACATAACAATGATTTTTTGCAAAGTTTTGTGTATTTAATTAAGACATTGGTGTTTTTTGGTATAAAAATAAGGTATTAAGAGAAACACAACAAATAAGTTTAGAAAATAGGATTCGAGTAATTAAAATATAATATGATTTTTTATGTAACATTGAAAGTAATGAATTAAAATTTAAAAGTTGCTTAAAATAAAGTAAAAAATGATAAATGAGGGTGTACAATATTTAAAATTTGAATTGAAATGCTATAAAAATGATAAAATTTGATTTTAAAATAATTACAGTAAAAATAAACATTATATTTATGGAAAATCACGTTGTTAGCATGAAGAGAGAGTTAAGTAGATTTTTAAAAACTCACAGTTTTTTTATGATTGTTCAGTCAGGAGACTTGGTCTTTGGTTGTTGTCCTGATGACGTGGAAGGCGTGCCATGTAGAGCTTGTAGCAGCTTGTGGATTCTGTTTGGCGATGGTGGCATGTCGTCTGGATGGTTGCGTTGTAAGGCCGAAGGTGGGTAACTTCTCACCGGCTTATTTTGCGGGATGTTCGGCTGTGTCGTTGGGGGGAAGATTGCTTGGTCGTTTCGTTAGAATGGCGTGCTTGTTCCTCCATCTTGCTTCTTGGCTCTTCTATCTATCTGGACAGTCTTTTTACCTTCTTCGTTGTGGTAATCCTGTCGACTCTCTGTAATAATGGGTTGGGGTTTGGTAAGCCTGTTGTAGAATCCTGTCGACTCTCTGTAATAATGGGTTGGGGTTTGGTAAGCCTGTTGTAGAATCCTGTCGACTCTCTGTGATAATGTAATAATGTAGTAGTAGTTTATGCTGTTGAATGAATGCAGTGTGGCATGTTGGCTAGAAGCAGTCGTAGTTGTTGAGCGATGGGTGGTAAGGACACACACACAAAACGAAGCGACACAGTTGTCGAAGGGAAATTTCTTGAATAGATAAAAAGTCGAGCCAAAAGCAAAGATGGAGATAGAAGATTCCTTACTGTTTTACATGGTCGATGAGTTGGTCCCTGGAGACGACAAGGGGTGACGCTGACCGGAAGATTCACTGCAACTGACTAACTGTCGCTAAGGCCGGTCTTATTTATACCTCAGCTCTGACAAAGAGAATTGGGTCATGCACGTGGCACACGTGTTGATGGACATCGGACACTGGCGACGGTCTGACGGGGTCCAATCTATCTTTAGAAGTTACTTTGTAAATCTCTCAATCTTGCTTTTAACTTAGCTTTCAATCTATTATATAGTTTTATTTATTTATCCTCAGTACATTACATAGGGTGATGCAAGGAAACATGTCAATTATGCGTATAATTAGTTATAGTTTATAATTAGTTCTATATACAACATGACAATTTTGTTATACGTATTACATAATATAGGGTTATTGGTTTAAATTATCATAGATGGGCCCCGTGAGTGAAAGGGTTTATCCGGGTTTAAGCGGGTAAAGCCTCTCTAACACAGGTAAGTAATTAAAATTTCTTTTAATTAATTAAAACTGTGAGGGTAAAGGGCTTGTTGGATCCTATAGTTAATAATTTCCTTAAATTCAATTTTATATATGAAAATTAAGTCAAAATCTTCTAAATTCAATTGTACAATATAAATCTTTAATATGTAAATTTTAAAGCAATCAACATGTATGTAAATTTACAGTTTGGTTAATTAATTAATAGCTTTTTTGTTTTCTCTCTCTCTCTCTACCACTAGTATCAAAATCTAAGTAAAATTCATGTATTCAAAATCATGTGGTAGCTACTCATAACTCTAAAAAACCCAAAGAAAATAAAACAATTCAAGACAAGTGGCAAAGTGCTTCTTAGTATCTTTTACTGAACATTCATGCCACGAACATTATGGTCCCTCATCGAGCCGGATACTTTAAAAAATTAAGGTAAGCCATTTGAAAACTTAAAATTCTTAAAATAAAGTCATGCCCAAATCTGAAGTTAAAATTCGGCACAAATTCAACTTTATTATTCAGGAAATAAAGGATCTGGAATCAAAGAATAAAGCTATTGTAGAATCCAAAAACATACATAGATTAAAGCTATTCCAACAAAAAGTTAATGAAAGTGAAATTAGCCTAAATCAAGTTATCAACACATTATTAGAATCAGAGTTAGATGATAAACAATATGACGATTATTCAAAAGCCAAAGAGGATATTTTTAATATGTTGGTGTCTATTGAGGAAGCTTTATCTTTGATTGAAACCAAAGAAAATATTCATAGTGATAAACAACTGCCCGAATCCAATGTTAATTTACCTAAGATAAATTTACCCATTTTCAATGGTGATTCAGCCAATTGGCTTAGTTTTAGAGAAATATTTAACTCCACCATTAATTCAAATCAAACACTAACGGAAATACAAAAATTTCAATATCTAAATGCATCTGTTAAGGGTCCTGCGGAAAAGTTGATTCGGGGTTTTCCCATTTCTGACAAAAACTACCAGCAAGCATGGGATACCTTATGCAATAGATTTAATAACAGAAGAGAATTGGCTTTTTCACAAATCAACAAAATATTCTCCATAAGGCCATTAAAATCTATTTCGGCTGGTTCTCTCTATGAAATCCTTGATGTTTGCAATGAAGGCATTAGAAATCTCTCAGTGCTAGGACTTGAGAAAAACACATTAACAGATCTAATCCTGATCAATTTTTTTGAAAAAAGAATCGGTGAAGCCCTCAGGAAAGAATGGGAATTAACCCTTCAAAATGAAGAATATCCAACATTTGAAAACTTTGTGAATTTTTTAGAAAAACATGCTAGAAGCCTGCAAGGTATGAGAATTCCTTTGTTCCAGGAACAAAAAACTTCTAGCAAAAATATGATGGCTCACGGCCTTTATGTCAACAAAGGTCAAAATTGTATTTTATGTCATCAAATTCATAAACTAAATGACTGCCATAGATTCATAAATCTTCCCTTGCCTAAAAAATGGGAATTAGTTAAAAAACATAAACTTTGTCAAAATTGCCTTAGAGCAAATCATGAGATATCCAAATGTCTTATCACATCAAGATGTAAAAACTGCAAGCAGAACCATCATACTCTTCTGCATGAATACAACTCTGAACCATCCATTCCACAACCAACAACCTCTCAAGAGATGTTGATTTCAACAAATACCATCTGTAATGTGATGCCTTTGGAAACGGAAACAAATATTCTACTGTCAACAGCCCTTATTAAAGTCAAGGCGAAGGATGGCTCATTTGTGCTATGTAGAGCATTAGTGGACAATGGGTCCCAAATAAGCCTAATTTCAGAACAATGTTGCCACAAGTTGGGACTTGAAAAAAGGAAAAATTCTTATACACTAAAAGGTGTAGGTGACATTGTTGTCAACAGGACAACATCGCAGGTTGAAATAGAGTTCACCCCACATCATAATGATCAATTATTTTCTGCCAGAGCATTTGTGGTTGGGAGGGTAACTGCAGACCTTCCAAACTTCCAAATTCAGTCAGCAGACTTTCCTCATTTAGAAAATTTGCTCTTGGCAGACCCAGAATTCTATGTCACCAAGCCCATAGACCTAATTTTGGGTGCAGATACCTTTGTAGAAATAATTCTAGGTCATAAAACAGATTTAAAGCACCATCCTATAGCACTTAATACCAAGTTAGGTTGGCTTGTTTCTGGGAGAATCCATTCAAATATTAAGTCGAATACTTCGGTAATCAATCACTGTACCACTGAACTTGATTCCAGCATAAGAAAATTCTGGGAACTTGAAGATGTCCCAATTTCTAAGGCCCAGTTGGGTATAAAGAATGCCCCATCTCCAAGTCTACAAGAGTCCATTCAGAACTCTCCAAGTCTAAAGGAGTTCACTCAGGGCTCTCCAAGTCTAAAGGAGTTCACTCAGAACTCTCCAAGTCTACAAGAGTCCATTCAGAACTCTCCAAGTCTACAGGAGTTCACTCAGAACTTTCCAAGTCTGCCGGGGTCCATTCAGACCTCTCCAAGTCTACCAGACTCTGTTCAAGGGTCACCGTCTCTAACTTTGAGCCTACAGAGCTCCAAACACAACTCTCCAACCCCCTTACAAGTATCAGTTCACAGCCTGAAAGAGGCCATGTCCCCTTTGGTCGAAATGCCATCAAGCCCTGGGTGCTCCAAGCAGATTCCAATTCCTATAGAAGAAGACTCTATAGAGAGCCAGAACCGAGTTGATAATCTGCCATCCTACCCGATGAGCCCAGAGCAGAGTTACACTCTCTCATCGGCTTCTGTTGAAGATTTCAAGGCCCAAAGTGGGCCCAAGTCCCCTACATCTCCCACCAGAGGTTCAGAGAGTTGCCGATGTTCTGGGGATTATACAGAGCCACAGATGTCTCAGAACTCCAATTTTTCATGCTCCTCTATAGAAGGATCCGAAGATAATTCAAGTAAATCTGAAGAAAATCTAAGTAGATCCGAAGATAATCCAAGTAAATCTGAAGAAATTCCAAGTAAATCTAAAAAGTCACGTATCTCTAAGTTAACTCCACAAATTACTACTAAACAAAACCAATTACTTCCTTCTGAATCAAGTCAACCATCCACTCCAGAACAACCTCTCGCTTCTCAGTCAAGTGAACCACTCTCATCTAAGAAAGAAACTTCGATTATTCCTAAGATAAAGCCACCACCCTATTATAGGCTAAAACGTCAACTTCCTGCTGAGAAAACTTCATGGGATGAACCAATTGAATCAGATATAAAGTCAAATTGGAATAAATTCCAAACTCAACTATCGTGCCTAAAGGAAATCAAAATACCAAGATACCTGAACAGCTCATCTTCTGAAATAGAAGAATTACAACTACATGGATTTTGTGATGCATCCCTTAATGCTTATTCAGCAGTTTTTTACTTGAAAACTAGATTCAAAATTCAAAAGATCAAAATCAATCTGATAACCTCAAAAACTAAGGTTGCACCATTAAAGACCATTACAATTCCAAGACTTGAACTAAGTGCAGCATTGCTTTTGGCTCAACTGAATCAAGTCATTCTTGAATCATTTCCTTTTCAACCTGACAAAACCTTTTTGTGGACTGATTCACAAATCTGCATAGATTGGATAAGATCAGATGCCAGCAGATGGAAAGCCTTTGTTTCGAACAGAGTGTCGTCAATTCAAAATTTGACTCAAATCACTGATTGGTTCCATGTATCCAGTCAAGATAATCCAGCTGATTGCGCATCAAGAGGAATCATGCCTCAAGACTTGGTCAATCATAGAATTTGGTGGCGGGGTCCTATTTGGCTTCAAGAAAATAATGCTCGATATATTCCTTCTTCACCAACCCAAGTAAATCTCAATATCATTCAAGAAGAAGTCGGTGAGGGTCAAGTGTTGGATCAAACAACCTTAATTCAAAATTCAGAAACTATGTTAAATCTAGAATTCATTGTAAGGTATTCCACAATGACCAAATTGATCCGAATCACAGCTTGGTGTTGGAGATTCTACTACAATTGCCTCCTCTTTGATCCAATTCGTCAGAAAGGACCTTTGACAACAAGAGAATTAACAAAGGCAATTCAAGTCTTAGTCAAATCAATTCAGCAAGTTGAATTCTGCACGGAAATAAAATTACTGAAGTCAAACAAGCAACTACCTCTGTCCAACAAGCTAACTTTTCTAAATACCTTCTTAGACACTCAAGGACTTCAAAGAGTTGGAGGTAGACTCAAGTATTCCTATTTAAATGAAAATCAAAAATTCCCTCTCTTACAACCAAAATCCCCACGCCAGGAATCACTTATCAAAATTCTCTTAACTGAGAATGCCGACATTCCTGAGGCTATTGATGAGAATCAAGAAGATTCTTCAATTTTAGAAACCACTTTTGTCATTGAAGATGAAGAGTCTAACAAAGATATCGGGACTCCAAAGATTGAAATCTCCGAAGTTTCGGTTATTGATAAATCGGAAGGCAAATATTCGAAAGAACCAGTGGTCAGTGCAGAAGCTCTGGATAAGAAAGAACTGTGCCATGATGACTCAGCTCACCTCAATGTAGTTGAAGCTGATCTTAATCGACCTAAAGAGGCTACCAGTGGCATAATCAATGTTTATACAGAAGCTAATGAATCGTCAAGCAAAGAGAAAGTTGTACCTGTTGAAATTGTGGATACATCAACAAAGGATTATCTACAGAGCGGTGAAAAGGCTAAATTATCCCGCTGGAAACCCATCGATTCTCTATGCTTAGAAGACGTCAAGGAATCTGAAGACGACGATGAAAATTACAGTTCATCGGCATATATAGAATGGCCAGAAATCTTGAAGAAAGAAGTCTTAAGACCCGAAGCTTTAGAAAAGGCAGTCAATCTGGAAGATTTTGAGAAGGCGGCAGAAAGTCGACAACTCTCCAAAGAACATTTAGAGGAATCGACCGAACAAGGCTCATGCATAAAGGCTGAATCAAAACCTTGGGAAGATCCTATTGAATCCGGCTTAGCAGCCGCAGAGTCTGATAATCCAGCAGTTCCCGAAAGAGAACTGGCCAACGAATCTGAAAATCTCATCCGAGATTCACCTCAATCGGATACTCAAAGATGGAAGCTGATTCCATTACCTTTCAAACAATGAGAATTGTAATCTTAGCTACATAGTCGGAATCAATTAGTCCAGCATCTATACTATTGGAACTCTTTTTTATTTTTATTTATTTATTTATTTATTTTTCTGGTCATCTCTTCCCAGCCGGGGGAGTATGTTGGATCCAATAGTTAATAATTTCCTTAAATTCAATTTTATATATGAAAATTAAGTCAAAATCTTCTAAATTCAATTGTACAATATAAATCTTTAATATGTAAATTTTAAAGCAATCAACATGTATGTAAATTTACAGTTTGGTTAATTAATTAATAGCTTTTTTTGTTTTCTCTCTCTCTCTCTACCACTAGTATCAAAATCTAAGTAAAATTCATGTATTCAAAATCATGTGGTAGCTACTCATAACTCTAAAAAACCCAAAGAAAATAAAACAATTCAAGACAAGTGGCAAAGTGCTTCTTAGTATCTTTTACTGAACATTCATGCCACGAACAGGGCTATAACAAGATGTTTATTTGGCTATATCTGAAAATTGTAAAAATAAAACTTATGTTTAATTTAAAAGTTATGATATTCATTATAAAAGAGAACTGTAGATAAAACCTTTGTTTGCTAAAAAAATAATGATGATAAAAAATGATGTTCTAAAAGATTGTTGGCGGGCGTTGGAAAGGGTTATGGGTTGAAGAATATGCAATTGTAAGTGTTGCACAGACAATCAAATACTGAGATCCAGGTGCAAAGCGAGGATATAGACTTGTGCGTCTTCCTAGGCAATGTTTCACCTGTGATCCTGTATAAGGTTACAGTGCTTTGTCACAATTGTAGGGTTATTGGGTTGAAAAGTTGTTGAAGAAAAGAATTAATATGATTGAAAGGGGTGGTAGAGCCATGCGATAAGTAGAATTGTTGTATCGACAGTAGGTGTTCTGACTTGACTTGAAATCAAAGGTTGATTGTGGTCCGCTAGAGCTGAAAAAATTGAAAGTTGAAAAAAGTGAACGCTTTGTGCATGCGTTGGTGATGTGTTCTGCGGATGATTGAAATAAACTTTTGAAACGTGTTCAGACCAAAAGTCGAGACTTGTACTTCTGGGGAACTGTGTTCAAAGAGTTTGTTGAATTACGAAATCAAAAGAAAAATTGTCAAGCAGTGCTGTCGTTTCTAGCAATGGCTGAAATAGGTAGTGAAAAAAGTATAGGGAAGTGATTAGTAAGTAGGATTATTGAAAAACGATTGTTGTATGCCCGGTAGTTGCTGATAAATAAACATTGTCATATAATAAAGTTACTTAAACAAAAATAAAATATGGTGAATAAAAAGATAGAAATATGATTGCTGATAACAACAGTATAAGGGGATAAGATCAAACATGTAATATACAAAAGACATAATAATGAATTAGCAAAATATAAAAGATATAATAATGAGAATTAGTAATATATAAAAGATATAATAATGAATTAAAAATGATTATTGAAAGAATTAAATGTTTTGCCATACTAAAATAATATCATGAAAAATAAATTTGTTAAAATAATGTTGGAATAAAAATTTGATTATATAATTGAAAAGTAAAAAAAACAAAAATAATTATTCAAGATTTTATACAAAGTTATAATATAATTAAAGGTTATTAATGATTAGATAAATGTTAAGTAGTGAAAAATGGAACAAAAATTGTCTCTTTTGAAGAAAAGTTACAACTGTGGTGTGTAACTAGGTCATTTCCCTTTTGGTACACATTGGTGTTTCTATGTCTCTGAAACTGGGAATACGTGATCTGACATGTTCATGGTGATATGTAGAGAATGTTTTCTCTTTTGCGTGCTGGGGTATAGAAAAACAAAGACATATAGCATACAAATATAAAATAAATGATAACTTGATTGATTCTTTAAAAAATGGATTGCATTGACGAAGATGATTGTAATATATAACAATAAAGGGTTAACATTATATAAAAGATGGCGTTCTAGTTTAGAAAAAATATTCCACACTGGTCGTGAAAACAATGTAAAAGTTGTAAAACACACAATGATAGTTGAAGATATAAAGTTTTATGATATTTCAATATTAAAGTTCAAATTAATAAGTGAATTGGGTAATTATTGGTAAGTCAATTAGTTTTAGGTGCTGCAATCTATCCGTCCTGCGAGTTGGACCACTTGTTTCAGGTACAGGCGTACTGGAATTGGAGGTGTCATGTTAACCTGACGCCGCTGCTGTTTATTGATGTTGGCGGACGTTGTGAGTCACCCTGCTGGCTAGAAAAAAAATCTCTCTGCCTCCACTGTGGTAATTTGTTTCTCTCCTATTGAAAATATAGTTTTCTTGGTGTTCGTAAGTGTTGTGTTTCGACGTTGTTGCGGACTTATTGAAAATGTTATTCAATGATGTCAGGTTAAATGTGAATAAAAGTGCGACTTCAACGTAGACACGCTTTGGTGAGGTGTCACAGGCATGAAGGCGTCTTGGGCCTGTTAAGTGAGAAAAATTGTTGTGTTGCTGTGTGACACTAGTGGGTGAATTGTATGGAAAGGTGTCACGTGAAGTCTTCGTTTTTGGTACAGCATCTAACTAGTTTCCGAATGAACAACAAATTTATTAGTCATGGGTGGTTGTTGTACGAAACACTTAGAGAATTTTCAGATTGTTATAGAGGTGGTATGTTTATCGTGAAATCTTTGTGTTCGCGACGATATGGAGCTCGTGTGGCTCGAAATTGGATGTTGTTAAATCGCGCGTTAATAGATGTGGCCAATTGGAGAAAGTGATGGGGGAGTGTGTTGAAGTTCGTTCCGAGAGATGTGTGAATTATTAATAATTATGCATGTAAAAAGAAAAGGACGAGGGAGTGTAGCTATGCTGGAATTTTTAACTTGTTTTGGGGAAGGACAGTTACTTTTCTAGTTGTGCTTTTGAAGATAGTGTATCTTTCGATTTTTGTATTAAAAAAAAATGCGTTTCACCTATGTTTATTAAAATTTGAATATATTTTTTAAATCGTTGCTTATGGTAGTGCAAAAATTATCCTTGTAAAAGAGAAAGGCGTGATAGTGACTTATAAATTGAATGGGGCGTGTACATAAAATAGTGAACATAACAATGATTTTTTGCAAAGTTTTGTGTATTTAATTAAGACATTGGTGTTTTTTGGTATAAAAATAAGGTATTAAGAGAAACACAACAAATAAGTTTAGAAAATAGGATTCGAGTAATTAAAATATAATATGATTTTTTATGTAACATTGAAAGTAATGAATTAAAATTTAAAAGTTGCTTAAAATAAAGTAAAAAATGATAAATGAGGGTGTACAATATTTAAAATTTGAATTGAAATGCTATAAAAATGATAAAATTTGATTTTAAAATAATTACAGTAAAAATAAACATTATATTTATGGAAAATCACGTTGTTAGCATGAAGAGAGAGTTAAGTAGATTTTAAAAACTCACAGTTTTTTATGATTGTTCAGTCAGGAGACTTGGTCTTTGGTTGTTGTCCTGATGACGTGGAAGGCGTGCCATGTAGAGCTTGTAGCAGCTTGTGGATTCTGTTTGGCGATGGTGGCATGTCGTCTGGATGGTTGCGTTGTAAGGCCGAAGGTGGGTAACTTCTCACCGGCTTATTTTGCGGGATGTTCGGCTGTGTCGTTGGGGGGAAGATTGCTTGGTCGTTTCGTTAGAATGGCGTGCTTGTTCCTCCATCTTGCTTCTTGGCTCTTCTATCTATCTGGACAGTCTTTTTACCTTCTTCGTTGTGGTCTCCTTCGTTGTGGTAATCCTGTCGACTCTCTGTAATAATGGGTTGGGGTTTGGTAAGCCTGTTGTAGAATCCTGTCGACTCTCTGTAATAATGGGTTGGGGTTTGGTAAGCCTGTTGTAGAATCCTGTCGACTCTCTGTGATAATGTAATAATGTAGTAGTAGTTTATGCTGTTGAATGAATGCAGTGTGGCATGTTGGCTAGAAGCAGTCGTAGTTGTTGAGCGATGGGTGGTAAGGACACACACACAAAACGAAGCGACACAGTTGTCGAAGGGAAATTTCTTGAATAGATAAAAAGTCGAGCCAAAAGCAAAGATGGAGATAGAAGATTCCTTACTGTTTTACATGGTCGATGAGTTGGTCCCTGGAGACGACAAGGGGTGACGCTGACCGGAAGATTCACTGCAACTGACTAACTGTCGCTAAGGCCGGTCTTATTTATACCTCAGCTCTGACAAAGAGAATTGGGTCATGCACGTGGCACACGTGTTGATGGACATCGGACACTGGCGACGGTCTGACGGGGTCCAATCTATCTTTAGAAGTTATTTTGTAAATCTCTCAATCTTGCTTTTAACTTAGCTTTCAATCTATTATATAGTTTTATTTATTTATCCTCAGTACATTACATAGGGTGATGCAAGGAAACATGTCAATTATGCGTATAATTAGTTATAGTTTATAATTAGTTCTATATACAACATGACAATTTTGTTATACGTATTACATAATATAGGGTTATTGGTTTAAATTATCATATATATATATATATATATATATATATATATGATAATTTAAACCAATAACCCTATATTATACCCCATATATATATATATGAGATGACACGGCTGTCATTGTGGGGGCAATGTTTAGTTTCATGTTCAGTTGTGATGTTGTTAAAAGAGAAGAGTAATTCTAGATTATATAGATATTTAGGGATATTAATGGGCATTCCCATTATCATGACTACTGGAATTAAGAGTAATACTAATATAATCATAATAACTAAACTATCTTAACTCCGCCTTTGCCGGTCCCAAGCCCGGATGAAAAAGGAGGAGGGGGAGCAGTTACAAGCTCACTAAAAAACCTGGGCTCAGCTGGCCTGCTGATAGTACCCTGTAAGGGCTCCTGATCCAGGGATACAGGATGAGCAGTGTTTGTACTCCATGTTAGGAGCGGCTGCACATATTGTATGTTCCTCATGTCAGAGGCGGCTATTTCTTTTGGAGTTAAGTCGGCCTGCCACTGAGTAGTGCTCCCAGTCTTAATGACAAAGGCAGACACATTCTACTTCACCCAGTCATGATGCTTGTCAAAGCTTGATATGATTGATTGGAGATAAGAAAGAAGAAGACTAAACTATATTTATATACTCAGGCAAGAACATGGGCGAAGCTCTCTCTCTTCTCTCATGAGTCATTCTGCTCTAGTATATGGAATAAATTTAGAGAAAATCATAAGAATATATATACCCATAGTATAAAAGTGATATTTCTCAAAGGGAAGCCAATATTGTCACATAGAAAAATTAGGAAAGACTAACAACAGAATGACATGGAAATTTATTGGATGCAAAACAAATTTATAAAATATCAGAGACAATGAGGGAAATTTACAGAATAATAAACTTTAATAATAAAAATTGTTAATGTTGACATTATGCTTCAATATTGTTCATTTTATCAATCCAAGATAGGGTTGTGATAGGTACTTAGTAGTTTTCTATCTTGAAGATTCTTCCTGCTTTTACACTTTGACAAAATCAATTCTAGGGCTGGGTTTATTTTTAAAAGGGCTAACATGCCCTTCAACACGGAGACCTAAAAGTAAAACTTCTGGGTCTCCATGTTGAAGGCCATGTTAACCCGAAAGTTTGAAAAATAAAAAATTGTAAAAAGAAACCTAGATTCTTTATTGATTTTATAAGTTTTCTATCATCTAGTGTCTGGGTTTCACTTCTTTATTGCAAATGTTTTAAAAGGCTGTCTGAAAATTGCTGATGTTGGGGAGCAACTATATGAGAACAAATAGATCTCAACATGATTGTCGAGTATGTTTTGGTGAAACACATTCCAGAGGAAGGTCAGTAGGAGATGTTTTCTTATATCCCTAACCTATAGATTTACAAGTTTCTTTTAAAAATTTATACAAGCGCTGCAAAAGGTTACAACGTCAAATTTTAAACACAAGGTAATAAAACCAAATACAAATAAATAGTGTGTGACATTTCAGTAAGAGCGTTGTTACCATCTTCAGACAAAAGTGGTAAATGAGAAATTTTACCACAGCATGTTTTAAATAGTTACTGTTATCAAGTGTGTATATAAACAAGATAGCAGATAAGAATTTGGTTGTTACTGAAACATCACACTGATGTTTCCAGTCCACTATTTATTTATTTGGTCTTATTACCTTGTGTTTATAATCTATAATCCAAATTATGTTATCAATGTCAAATTTTGTTTGCTCATTTATTACATGTATTTAAATGAGATTGTATGCTTCAGAAACATTGTGAATGATATAAGGTGCATAAGTATGATGGGAATCAATCTGAATAAAATATATTTTCAGCGATTATTTCATCTTTTTCAATTATAAAATACAAAGAGGACCTATTAATCAGCCAATATGCTTGAGGATGAGGGGATTGGTGGGAGGGTGGTCTAAACAGTTGGTCTTCAACTGCTACGACCCGGGATCAAATCCCGCATTGAGCACTTTTTTTCTAATTAAAAAAAAGAAAAAAATCCAATGGCCATTGATTCTTTCAAAAGTCCAACCCCACCAGCGAGTGCAAGTAACTAAACAGGGCTCTAGCATATTTGTAACTGCAAAAGTCAAACTGCTTTTCATGTGTGTAGACATGTGGTGCACTTACAGTAAAAGCAGTCACGAGAACTACCCACCATAATTATCATGGCCTGCACCACATGTACTAGGGATAATAAAAAAAGATTGTAAAAAAAATTGAGGATGAGAAGACATTCCATGATAGCAGACCTCCATTTGGGAGAATTGCCCCCCAACCATGTAAAAGAAAGCCACCATCCAGTGTATAGTAAAGACATCAGCAAAATATGTTTGTTTATTCCTCGCACGCAACATAGCAGCGGGATGGCATGCAACAAAACCTTGAACCAACAAAACACATCAAGCTTTTGAAATAATATAAAACAAATGATATATATAAAAATAATGGTAAAGAAAAAAAAAAGTTTGCACATCTTTAAAATATACATTTATGTATGATATTGCTACAACGGGGAGTTAATATACACATAATGGCAGTTCAGAAGATGGGAGGTAGATGACAAAGGTGATGATGGGGGAACTAGCCGGAGGTGTCGGACTGGAAGGTGACGGGTGGATCCTCAGGGTAGTCCCAAGTCAGATGTTCCTCGTAGAAGGCAATCACCACCTGGGGACATTTGATGTTGGCCACACGGGCTGGGACTAGCTGGGCTTCTTGGCTGTCCTTCCTGCAGCACAGAAACCTACTCAGCCATGGGACAACAACATGGGATGGAAACAGTCATAGCATTGTAACTCATCCCTACAACAAGAGGACAGCAACTGTACATGTCCACCCAGACCTGCAACAAGAGAACAGCAACTGTAGGTTCAACCATCACCAAAAAAAGAGGACAGCAACTGTAGAGGTCCAACCATCCCCGTGCAAATAGAGTAGCACAATAAATGTAGAGGTCCCCTCAAAACCCAGTTTCATACAACCAAGTAACCTGTAATAAAAAGAAAAATGATAACTTATGCATGATATTATATAAATTTTAACTCTACTCTTTTTGTAAACTAACAGATAAAAACTGTTCAGCAAGTTAATAGGCTTTATTATATTATTTTTTCATCTTCTCAAATATATAAATGGCTCTTCCCTACAATTTCATCAAAAAAGAGGTGGCCATTGCTTTTGGAGCTAAGTCAGCCTGCCACTGAGTAGTGCTTTCAGTCTTATTGACAAAGGCAGACATTCTACTTCAACCAGTCATGTTGGTTGTCAACTCTACAAGGTTGATACCCTAATATGATTGAGTGGAGATAAGAAAGAAGAAGGTCATGGAGACTGAGTTCATATATCAAATTCACAATTTTGGTAGGGTTGGAATATAGGTCCTTCTATAAGGATTGGAAAAGTGTATTTTTTCATGGATATATATGAAAATAAAACCTATGTGATACTTTTACTAAAAGGAATGTTTTAAAATTCATTGAACTTTTCCAGTTACTTATTGACCTCCCCATGCACAACACCCACCATTTGATAAGGAACATGAGTTCTCCATTGGAATCTGTGGCACCAATGATCTTCTCAGCCTCCAGCAACTTCTCACACTTCACCATGTCCTAGGGCACAGCAACATGATAGCAACATGGCACAACAACATCATAGCAACATGGACACATTACAACAACATGTCCTAGGACACATTACAACATGGCACAACATTTGATAGCAACATGGACACATTACAACAACATGTCCTAGGGCACACTACAACATGGCACAACATTTGATAGCAACATGGACACATTACAACAACATGTCCTAGGACACATTACAACATGGCACAACATTTGATAGCAACATGGACACATTACAACAACATGTCCTAGGACACATTACAACATGGCACAACATTTGATAGCAACATGGACACATTACAACAACATGTCCTAGGACACATTACAACATGGCACAACATTTGATAGCAACATGGACACATTACAACAACATGTCCTAGGACACATTACAACATGGCACAACATTTGATAGCAACATGGACACATTACAACAACATGTCCTAGGACACATTACAACATGGCACAACATTTGATAGCAACATGGACACATTACAACAACATGTCCTAGGACACATTACAACATGGCACAACATTTGATAGCAACATGGACACATTACAACAACATGTCCTAGGGCACAGCAACATGATAGCAACATGGCACAACATTTGATAGCAACATGGACACATTACAACAACATGTCCTAGGGCACATTACAACATGGCACAACATTTGATAGCAACATGGACACATTACAACAACATGTCCTAGGACACATTACAACATGGCACAACATTTGATAGCAACATGGACACATTACAACAACATGTCCTAGGACACATTACAACATGGCACAACATTTGATAGCAACATGGACACATTACAACAACATGTCCTAGGACACATTACAACATGGCACAACATTTGATAGCAACATGGACACATTACAACAACATGTCCTAGGACACATTACAACATGGCACAACATTTGATAGCAACATGGTCACATTACAACATGGCACAACATTTGATAGCAACATGGACACATTACAACAACATGTCCTAGGGCACATTACAACATGGCACAACATTTGATAGCAACATGGACACATTACAACAACATGTCCTAGGGCACATTACAACATGGCACAACATTTGATAGCAACATGGTCACATTACAACAACATGTCCTAGGGCACATTACAACATGGCACAACATTTGATAGCAACATGGTCACATTACAACCTTTCTAGACACAGGGGAAAACTCTCTTAGCCACTAAATATGGGGAAAGCCTGACATACTGCTCTTGAGATTGGAAGCTACTGACACAGCCCAATAGTCACTGAAGTCCCCCAACCAAGGAGAGTGGAATTGTCCGGCATGATTTCATGTTGAGTAAAAATATCAGGCCTCCAGGAAAAGTATCATACATGGTAAAATACCAAGTTTTCTTCTCTATAAGGGCATTCGTGCCCAAAAGCTAGAGATTAAAAAGGTTTTGGGATAATGGCCCTCATCAGCCATGGGCGGACTTTATTCCATGAGAGATCCACAAGGGATCAAATGGAATCTTCACAATCTGCCAAAGAGGTATTGAGCTGGTAGACTAGTTTTCAGCATGGGCCAAAATAGGGGGTGAAGGTTTGACATTTATTTTGACAGATGTGGTGACCTTTACTTTTTAGATCAATTTCCTCCTAGAAAAATCTCCATCTATAGCAAAACCCTGCTAATACAAACCTGGGATATACAGAACCTGAAATAAATCTCCATTTTTATTTTATAGTACAGTATACTATGGCCATAACAAATCATAGCTATAGTGAACCACAGGTTCAGTCCCATTGGGGTTTGCTATAGAGTGGCTTTACTGTATCTATGTATATGAAAAAATGAGAAAAAAAAAATTGAAAAATGGTTAGGTGTTGATATTAAAAACAAAATAGGCATATTCTGACTGCTCAAATGAGCTTTTTAAATGGCAGAGCGCCATCTAGTGGAACAAAAATCAACTAAATGTTGATTTAGACTTGTTCCATATTATATGGCCAAACCATTTCTTGATAAATCAATAAAAGCCAACCATGAACATGTTTTGGGCTGTAAGCCCTCGTCAGTGTGGTGCAAGCTGTACCTAATGAACAAAATCAGGCATCCTGATTAATCAAGAAATGGGTATTTAAGGTCAAATCATGGTTGGACTTTCTTGATTTATCAAGAAATGAGTTGGCCATTTTATTATGGAACAAGTCTGAATCAACATTTAGTTGATTTTTGTTCCCCTAGATGGCGCTCTGCCATATGAAAAAGTTCTTGTGATTGTCAGGATATGCCTATTTTGTTTTTAATATCAACACTTTGCTGCTTTACTCAGAAGCTTAAAAGAAAAATAACCTAAAATCCTAATTGTTACGCAGACTTTGACTTTATCATCATCGGTGCTGACGTCACACACTACGCTTCAGACTTTTCTGTTTTGGTTTTTCGCTCGCTTGTTTTTTACAACATTTGTATTGGAACAAGTCGTTAACAGTTAACAGAAAACAACTATACAACGTGGTCCATGAAATTGGAAGCAATTCTAGATTCAAAAGATCTCTTCGAGGACGTAATTGTTAATGACGAGCCAGACTTTACAAAAAATAAACTAGAATATGATATTTGGAAGAAAAAGAATCGGGAAGCATACAGCCTAATAATATTGTTTCCTTTTATTCCTGTAAAAGGGCTGCTTGCGCCCGAAAGCTCGAAACGGTTATTACCAATAAAGAAACTTATCCTTTAAGACTTTATTCGTGTTAAAATATATATATTAGTTTATATCAAATGGGATGTCCTCGTAACTACAAAATAAGTGAGTACAAAACAACTTGGAATCTTTAAATAGAAACATTGTATTTTTGCTAAGCCTATCAATTTGGTAGCAGAGCGTGGTTTGGGCGCACGAATTGGACTAACCGCCAATTGATCCATTTAAATCAAAAAGAAATTAAATAATTGGACTAACCGCCAATTTAGAAAGAAAAATTGAATGAAAATGGATACATATAACTTAGCAAAAATCTAACAGTTAACAGAAAACAACTATACAACGTGGTCCATGAAATTGGAAGCAATTCTAGATTCAAAAGATCTCTTCGAGGACATAATTGTTAATGACGAGCCAGACTTAACAAAAAATAAACTAGAATATGATATTTGGAAGAAAAAGAATCGGGAAGCATACAGCCTAATAATATTGTCACTTTCGGATGACTTAACAATCATCTTTCGAGGCGGTAAAAGGGTCAAAAGAATTTGGTATGACATAAAGAAAAGGTTTGAAGGATCTCTAGAAAATAAAAGGATAGACCTAATATGTTGGATCTAGCCAAACTAAAATTGAACCCAAATTAAAATGTTAACATGTATATTGTACGGGCACAGAAACTGGCACAAGAGATCACCCAGCTAGGAAAGACTGTAACAGAAAGAGAACTTGTACGATACATTGTTGAAGGACTCACACCTAAGTTTGACACGATTACAGCAGCACTGTCAATAAACAGAGAAATCTCCTTACCAGACTTGAGACAAACTCTACTGGATTTCAAGAAGACAGGACAGAAGCAAAAATCATGAAAATGCTTTCAGATCATCAGGCAACAAATTCAAAGAAAAGTCATGCTACATTTGCAAAATAAAAGGACATTTCAAGAAAGACTGTTGGTTCAACCCTAACAACAAAGGAAATCAAAAGAATACAACAAACAAAAATAACATGGCCAGTACAAGGAACTACCATAAAGGACCAAAACAAAACAAAGACACGGCCAGATCAGCAATCCAAGAACAAACGGAGGAACCATCCCAACGAAAAGACTCCACTTCAGAATACGCACTACATGTAAGCACAAGGGAGGAACGCCTGACGACTCAGGACGTGTGGATAATTGATTCTCCGTGCACAAGCCACATGACTTCCCATGGTGAATGGATCGAGCACAAGATGGAGGAGAGAAGAAGCATACAAGTGGCGGAAGAAGGGAGACACATCGAATCTGCCTCATCAGGATCAATCCAAGCTACTGTACAAGGTAAGGACAAACTTAACAACGCTGTAACCCTACATAATGTCCTCCATGTACCACACCTGAAAGGAAATCTAATGTCCATTCCAAGCGTGGTAAGAAGAGGGAACTCTGTTCTTTTGAATTCTGAAGGAGCATACATATACTCTTCTGATGACAAGCTAATAGGAACAGGCAACTTTGATGGTAACATGTACACATTGAACCTATCACGTTTATCTGAAGCAACTCATGTTCCAAACGAACATTGCTTGATTTCAAAGGACAATTCTAGGACTGCATGGCACAGAAGGTTAGGACATCCTAGTGACAACAAACTAGACCTGATTTTGAAGAACAATCTTCTAAAAGGCTTGGACTCTATAAATGGTACCCTTGATCAATGTGATGCTTGCTCCTTGGGAAAAATGACCAAAGTACCCTATGTTTACACGGATAGCAATCAGGAAAGCTACCCCTTTGAAGCCATTTATGTCGATCTCTGTGGTCTAATGAGAATAAACTCCTTGGGCGGAAGTAAATATTTCTTGACCATCGTAGATGGATTTTCTAGGAGAATATTTGTAGAATTTAAAAAGATAAACTCTCCGCAGCAGAAGTTTTGAAGAAGTTTATTGTAAAGAGAGAAAACAAGATAAACTCAAAACTAAAACGACTTAGAACAGATAACGGAACAGAATTTATCAATAAAAACCTTGAAACCTTCATAGAATCCAAAGGAATTAAACATGAACTAACTACACCGTACACCCCAAGAAGCAATGGGAGAGTTGAAAGAGCTAACAGAACACTATTAGACAAAGGCCGGACACTTCTGGCAGACTCCCAATTACCCCTACACTTCTGGGCAGAAGCTGGGAATACAGCTGCATATCTGTACAATCTAACTCCTACAATCAATGACCCAGACACTACCCCTATGGAAAAATGGAAAGGTAAAATGCCATCCGTCTCTCACATCATGAGATTTGGTTGTGAAGTCTTCTATAAACTCGAGAATCATCAACAACACAAACTAGAAGCTAAATCTAAGAGAGGATTATTTGTAGGCTATTCAAGATGCAGAAGAGCTTATCGAGTATTTGATATCACAGCGAGAGTCATTCTTGAAACCGCAGACATTCACTTCAGAGAGAACAATAATGCCATCTCGGAAGAAAAACAAAGTGATAATAATACGGACACTGACACATATTTCTTCATTCAGGAGGATGAACAACTGGACAATCATGTTCTATCAGATGTTGATATTGAAGAGCCAGCACCAGATGCCATGATCAACAGACAGACAGAGTCAAGTGGATCAGACAGACCACAAAGAACTCGAACAATACCTAAAAGATTCGATGACTACATTCTGGCTACTACGAATGAAACCATTCTGAAAGACTATGGTGAAGCCATCGCATGCGAAGACAAGAAACATTGGGAGAACGCAATGCTTGAGGAAATACAGAACATGTACTCGCATCAAGTATGAGAACTGGTACCTAGACCTGTAAACGCTAAAGTTGTCAAAAGTAAATGGGTGTTCAAAATATCTAAAGACCAAGAAAACAAAAACAAAACTTACAAAGCTAGACTTGTTGCAATGGGATACAACCAAATCCCAGGAAGAGATTACAACGAAAGTTTCAGCCCTGTAATTAAAATTGCCACCCTCAGGACTATTTTGTCAATGGCAGCAACAAAAGAATCAGTCATTAAACTATTTGATGTGAAAGCAGCCTATCTAAATGGAAACATTGAAAACACAATATTCATGGAACAACCTGCTGGATTTGTTCAAGACAGAAACAAAGTTTGCAAACTCAACAAAAGTATTTACGGTCTACCTCAATCCGGAAGATCGTGGTATGAGAAATTCAGTCAAGTACTTCATGACTGTGGACTGGAAAAACTTAAATCTGATCCTTGCTTATTTAAATGGAAGAATGAAGACAAATACTTCTATGTAGGAATATATGTTGATGACTTTATCACTGTCTCAGATTCTGAAGATACATCAAACAGATTCATCAATAAATTGAGACATCCCCTGGAAATAAAGGATGTAACATGTAAAGGCATGTTTTGGGAATCAAGATCATACAAGACAAGGAGGGAATTTCGCTACAGCAAAGCCACTGTGTACAACAAATATTACAGAAATATGGAATGGAAAATTGTAAGGAAGTTCCAACACCAGGTTCCAAAGAAATCAATTTAGACAATCATATTGAAGATGACAATTGTGATCAGCACACTTACCAAGAAGCCCTTAGAATGCTAATGTTTCTAGCTGTTAACACTAGACCCGACATCGCTTACATCACTAGCAAACTTTCACAGTACTCCAGACAACCAAAACAGATGCACTGGACAGCAATCAAAAGAGTGATGAGATATCTACGAGATTCAATTGACCTAGGAGTGAAATTTGAAAGAGGGAAGACTGGAATCCTGAAGTCCTACACCGATGCCAGCTGGTCGACCACCCATGATGGAAAATCCTACGGCGGATATGTATTGAAGCTCGGCGAAGCAACTATAGACTGGAAAAGTAGTAAACAAACACTCGTCGCCCTCTCCACAATGGAAGTGGAAATGATAGCTGCTTGTGAAAGCTGCTGTCAGATCAAGTGGATAATAAACCTGTTACGAGAGCTGGAAGAATGGAATTTCATGGCAAAACCAACTGCGATCTATACAGACAGTCAGTCATTGATCAACTGGATCTCCAGCCCTAAACAAAGCAGTCACTGTAGACATATCAACAGAAAGTACCACTTCTTGAGAGACTGTTATGAATCCAGAGACATCTGCCTTCTGTACAAGCCATCTCAGGACCTGTAGGCGGATATCTTCACAAAGGACCTATCCCGAGACCAGATGAAGAAACACCTGGAGAACCTCAGCATCGTGGGAATAAAGACAAAGTAAGGAGGGAATTGTTACGCAGACTTTGACTTTATCATCATCGGTGCTGATGTCACACACACACTAGCTTTAGACTTTTCTGTTTTGTTTTTTTTCGCTCGCTTGTTTTTTACAACATTTGTATTGAAACAAGTCGTTCCTTAAATAAATATATATATTAGTTTATATCAAATGGGATGTCCTCGTGACTACAAAAATAGGTGAGTACAAAACAACTTGGAATCTTAAATAGAAACATCGTATTTTTGCTAAGCCTATCACTAATCTATTTAAAAAAATAATTTAATAGCTTATTTTTTGTTTAATAAAAGAGAATAACTTTGTATGTTTATATTGTGAGATACAAATGATGATATCTAACAAAAAAGTGTTACTAGGAAGCAACTTTCTGGTTTGACACATTACAGATGATAAATAAGTTACGATTCCAAAATAGGTAGTGTGATGTTTTGAAAATCTGTCATCTAAACAAACATCAAGACTACTTTTCCATTTTGGATTTGGTGGTTACTTTTTATTTAACGAGTAAGGTATATATATATATAATTATTTTAAAATCTGTTATTTACCTAGCTTCAAATTATAATTGTAATTTCTACATTTAAAAATATTGATCGTTTAAAGACGAACTTTAAATCGAATAATTTAATATTGTAAAATAACTTTAAAGATCACTACAAAAAAAAAAAAAAAAAACTTACCGTAATTATGATTACTCAACAAAATTTCTAAAATTGAAATGTAGGTAAAATTTTGATTTTACTAAAGACAAACTTTAGTTTTCAATCTCAAATGTAAACACTTAGCAGAGGAGTAAAATAATCCAGTCAAATTTGTGATTATTAAAATCTCGTTGATAAATGAGTGTTAAAAAATACTTTAAAATATTGAAGTCAAAAATTTGTTGTTTAAATATTAACAGATTATTATTTTTAGTATTTTGTTACTCAGAAAATTTCTCTCATTGCCTCTCAGTTCTTTTAAGTAGATAATCCTATGCTCCTGGAACCTGGATTAACCAAATGAAAGATCCCTCTGCAGCCCTACCCTGAAGGCATCCAAAAGTCCCTGAGAGCGACTTTTCCTCTTGGCAGTATCTCTCAATCTTACCACTGGTGGGAGGACACGGAAGACTTGCCAAAAGAGCAGATACTGTGATGTTGGAGAGGGAGTCACAACAGAAACAGGGGAACAAGTCTTTTATTTTTACTGTTCAAATATAACTTTATTACGTACCGCAAAAAAGAGCAACCTAGCTTATGTTATTTACATGAGAAATATGAACAAGTTCTTCACAAAAAAAGTGCACAGTGCGGGATTCGACCCCAGTTGGAAATCAAGGGTTTTAGCCACTCGTCCCTATCAAGTATTTTATTAGTCTTTCATCTACATTACACTTGAACGTTAAAATCAGTTAACAGGTATTTACATCAATTTGAGCCTTACAACTAATATAAAGATGCATTTACAATCATAGGCCATCTTCACACATTAGTCTTAGACCATAAATAGGCTAAAGTCTTTTAAAGCGCCATCTGTTAACAAAAGTTCTTCTTCTTAGGCGATACTCGTAACACTGCCTCCCCCTGTTGGGGCACGTTTTTGTAACCATACCCCAACAGAAGGCGTATGTATAATCAACATCAAATGGATACATGGCTTCCCTCCCACATAGACTTATAGACCACCTTTTTGCCCAGAAACCTAGACAATTGACAATTGAAACACTTTTATTGACGTCTAGTCAATTTTTACAAAATGATTATGATAAAAGTAATGAATAAATAATGGGAATTTACAATGATTTTAGGAGCTAGGGAGGCTCCACCACCTTGACAAGGTTCTCCTCCAGACAAGGAGGGGGTCTTCTTGGACTCCCCGCATCTCCAGGCCCAGGAAGTGCTTGTAGATGCGGGTCTTGGCGGACGCCATGATGGCCAGGGCGTCGTCCTCCAGGTCATGCCCGAAGATCCAGCTTTGCAGGTCAGGAGGCCGTTGGAGGATGGTGAAGGCCTCCAGGATGACAGGCCTGATCCGACTGCAGGACCAGTAGCCCAGTAGCGGTGGGCCAGTGACAGGTCTCCGGACCCACAGGCGATGCAGGACTCCCGGGCTGAAGCTGGATGTGCTGGATGGGGAAGGGCGTGCAGGGCCAGCCGCACGGCAACGTTAGCATTGTGCCCCGAGAAGGCGCAACGCCGGAGGGAAGACCAGTTGATGGAGATGGGGATGCTGACGTGGGGGAACCACCGTCCGAACAGCTGGGTAATGGGCAGCGCAGCCAAGCGCGGACGCTCAAGCAAGCGGCGGGCTGTGCGGGTGGTTAGGCGCTGGAAGGCGGTGGTCGTCCCGCGCACCACGATTGCGTCCGCCAGGCTGTCGACGCGATAACGTCCCCGGGCATTCTGGGTTATCAGGCGTGTGCAGAAGCTCCCCAGAGCAGCGACGTCCGTGAGGGCGCCACGCGTAGCGATGGTGATGTTTGGAGCAGGCCCGGGATGCGCCAGCCCAGCCATCTTGTAGGAGCCAGGAGCTCAGGAGGCCGCAGGAAACGGCAGTCGCCCACGACCGAAGAGCCCGGAGAAGTGCAGGTTGTAAGATCCGGTGGTTTAGATCTAGGATCTCCGCGGCAGACTCGAAGAGGTGAAGACTCCGACGACGCCGCGGGGGAAGCCAGATGCCAGGAGTGGACGCAGGAGTCAGCCACATCCCGCTCTCAGCGAGCCAAGAGTGAGCGTTACGGCCTCCACGCAGTGCTGCCTGGACACCCTTAAGGCACGACAGCCGGAGCTGAGTGCCCGCGTCGAGAAGTCCCATGCCTCCCACAGAGATCGGCCGCGCCAGGATGCTACTGGGAAGCCATGAGGTTCGATCGTGTCCCCACACGAATCGAGCCAATCTTGCCTGCAGTCTTCCGATGGTGGTCTCGCTGGGAAGGTAGGCCTGGAGATGATAGTAGATGGCCGAGAGCACCAGGCTATTGGCCGCTTTTGCTCGACCAGCAAGTGAGAGACCGCGGACAAAGGGGGACCACCTAGCAATGGCTCGCTCCAGCAACTCTTGCAGGTGTTGATCTTGAGCCGAAGTTCCCATTCCAGGAGTCACTAAGGTCCCTAGAATATTGATTTTCTCCCTGTTCCAGGAGATTGCCGACGGGGAGTCAGTGCGGTTCCTCCATCTCCCGCACCAGAGACCCTGGCTCTTGCCGAAGTTGACTCTTATTCCTGACGCACGCCTGAAGTCCTCGAAGATCTTCCTGACGACCTCCAGCTGCCCATCCTCGCGGATAAGCAGGACGATGTCGTCGGCGTACGCCAGGACATTATCCCGGCCAAGTAGCTGTTCCGGGGGTAGCAGGAGGGGCCCGGTGGAGATGGTAAAGAACGCTGCGCTGGCAGCGCATCCCTGCCTCACTCCGTTGAGCATGTGGAACAGAGGAGTTCTCCCAATCCCCTCGATCCTCGCCGCAGCCTCGGCCCCAGCGTAGAGCAGAAGAACCCACCCCACGAAGACTGGCGGCAGACCGACGGAGAGAAGAGTGGACACCAGGAAACCTCTGTCCAGCGTGTCAAACGCTGACTCCAAGTCGATGGCGACGACTGCCAGTGGGGCTTCATCTCTGCAGGCAGTGGCAACTTCATCAGCTACGCGGGCTATGTTCCAGGCTGGTGTTCTACCTGGAACGGCGTAGCTCTGGCATTCAGGTACGATGTCTCGGAGATGGAAACCTAGACAATTGATGACACCAGACTTCCATGCCGAAAGCTGATGCCTGGAGAAGAAGACACCAGTGGCATCCAGAGACATCCGCGCTGGAAGCTGTTGTTCCATATGTACATATATTCCCCTCACCAAAAATTTAGGTAAAGGTGACCAGAAGAAATGGAGAAGGAAGATTTCTAAAAGACTAAGCCTTATAAATATCCTTCCCGAAAAAAGGAAGCATCACATTACAGTCCAGGTAAAAGGGGCCTGGGTCGATTTTTAGCCAAGACGGGGGGCGATATATATACCGTCCCGAGAAAAGGGAGGATCGTATTACAGCCCATGTGGAGGAGGCCTGGGGTCTGATGAAATTTTACACTATTGCCGTGGCTGTTTCTCTCTTTAGATTTTTTTTTGTTTTGGTAATACTATATGTTCTATTTTGATGGGAGAGGCCTGGGGCGTCTGTGAAATCGTATACTGGAGCCGTTGGCCATTTTGATTGGTGTTTCTTTCGGCGAATGAAAATGCCAGCCAATAGAAACTTTGGCGCGGCCAGCGAATGAAAACGGAGAGAGACAAGAATAAAAGGGGGTTTCTTTGCCAAAAGGAGATTCAATCTGAGTCGCTCAGTGAGAGGACAGTCTTCAGTCGGGAGACCAGACCTTTGCCGGCACTTTCGAGAAAAGGTAAGCCATTTGTCATTATGACTTAGCGCCCCCCCCCCCTTTTTGTGTAGTAACCAACATAGATTTCGCATGGGCCCTAAAGGGCTATAAAGTAACTTCAGGTCACCTCTATCTAAATTTTACTATGTAAATAGCATATCTCGTCAGTATAGACATGTTCCCAAATTTTAATTTATTTAAATAAATATCTAGAGAAATTTTCTTGTTTCCTCTCATACATATTTCATTCCTTTTGCTTTATGGTACTACCCCCCACACCTTAATTTCACAAATTGTACTAAATATAGAACTACCGACTCTGTTGGAATAGAGTTGTGTACTATATCTTTGCTGTGATATATTGACACAGCGACAGTTGCAAATTACGACTTTATTAGGGCTACTTTGAGGGTATCTATCTGTCAGGTTTTAGTAATGTTTGTACTTTTATGTGTTTCAGTGCGTTATTCCATCATATTTACCATTATACCATATTTTCTGATTCCTCGGGCTATTGTTATGCTGTTAGGAGGGTACGGCATGATGCAAACAGATTTGTATGTTTGACTATTGTTTGTGTTATTTGGGCTATAAAAATGCCTTAATATGAATCTATTTATAGTTGATCTGTAGAAATTATAGAGATCTGTTGCTATAATTTTCCTCTATGAAATAGCTCCCAGCGTCTTCAGTGGGTTGCTAAACCTCCAGAAGGAGTCTTTTATAGATTGCCCAATTTAATAACGATTTCATGGGTTGTCTGATGAAATTGTATACTAGTGTCGTGGCTGTTTCCATCTTTAGACCTTTGTTCTGACAATATTATATGCTCGATCCCTGCTTTAACTCAACTCTTAATCAATTACAGAGTTTCCCCCCCCCCTTTTTTTAACTTTATTTATCCTGTTTGCACAAATTGCATTACATGTGATGATGTAAAGACATATGTCGATAGTGCATCATTGACAGCTGTGCTTCTATTATACAACATTAAGGTCTTGCTGCGGGTTATATACATGGGGTTGTTGGCCTAAATTGCTATATATATATATACTTAAGTAAGGAAACTTTAATAAGTCACATCATGTATCCTCCCTTTTCATCTATCCAAACCGGGAACGCAACAATGTCGCCCGCCGCGGGGCTCGAATTTAGTATATGTTTCATCCCCTATACTTTAGAAATATATACCTAATGAAAAGCCATACTATTTTTAAGTATTGGTGAAGTAGTCCACGCATCCTGAGATTAACAGTCTATTATAAATCGTGAATTTTAATTTATGCTTTCCGTTTCACTGGCATTTTATCAGGCAATGAAAGTTATGTTGAGGCGGTGTATACCGCATCTCCCGCCGCTGTCTTTTACGATTCACATTGTTTGTAGCAAAACCTTAATATTATCATTGATTTCTGATATCAAAGTAAAACGTTTATGGGGATGAGTATCTTTTATTCTGGTCTTCTCAAGCTTTCGAGCTTGTCCGCCCTTCTACAGGAGAAACATATACAATATATCAAGAAAATATAACGTCGCCTGATGCTAAAACTATTATGATTCTATGTACATATATATATATATATACATTAGGAAGTTTTGCATATTATTTGTTTTCTTAAGACATTTTTTTTTGGTTAAGGTATTTATACATATTCTACTATTGTTTGCTATATTCTATGAATTATCTTATAGGTTAGAAATTCTATTATTTAAGTAGTTTTATAATAGTTATTGGCTATTACATATAAGTTACTTATATTATTGTTGATATTATTAGCTGGTACTAGGATATATTGTGTTATATGTTTCGGGCAAATCTATTTTCTATTAATGCTATTGTGTTTTCTGAATAATAGAGAATCAATTATAAGCCTTTGATATTTGCTGTTTATGTTATTGTAATGTATTCTAGGTTCTCCTAATGCGAAAGTGTGACCTGTTCCTTTGCAGTATTGGAAAATTAGAGACCTATTGTCTTGATTAATAACGTTGCGTCTATGTTCATATATTCTATTGCTGACTCTCCTTCCTGTCTCCCCTGCGTATTTGGCTTGGCAGCTGTTACACTCTACGGAATATATTGCCTTTTATTCTCTGTTTTGGTTAGTGGGTTTTATGATAGTAGGATTATTTTTAGATAGTGAACTTTTATGGTGGAGCCTATGTTAGGGGAATTACAGTAATATGTTTGGATGCCGAAGTTTCTTAAGTAGTTGGCTATGGTTATAGATGTTTGTGAGTATGGAATGTAACAAATCGCCCTATAGATATTTGTGGTTTTTGTTTATTGGGTTATTGATTACTATACTTTTGTGGAGATGTTTTAATATAAAGGTGGTTGGGTATCCTGCTTGCTGGACATTATTTATAATGTTCTGTGTCTCAATCATTTTGTATTCTATTGCGAGCACCATTGATTACAATTTTTATCCTATTTTATTTTATTTTCTTAAATTATTTCATACAGTATGAGAAATGGGGTTGGATTGCCATGGTTCAAATTTAGAACGGTAATCAGTGCGTTACAATAGTCTACTGAAATGACTTAGAATTTTTTTTTCCATCATAGCCCTGATATAATCTCCCTCACAGCAGAAGTGAGTTCTGATAATTATTGCTGGCTACAATTTCTTAACTTTATTTTAACAGCGCTCTCTGCCAAGTCATACTAGCCTGTGCATCCAGATTAGGGCTAACATGCTGAATGATAGTTAATCGATTTTATTTTTTTTAACGCATAGTGGATTGGGAGAGTGGCAAATATATGAGCCTTAAGGTGAAAATAGAATTGAAGATCCAGTTAGCGTACCCGTGAAGAGAGAAGTTTGATCACCATAGAAAGACGCACTTTTTTTTTCTCTTCGTAAAACCTTTTTTATTTGAAATCAATAATGGATATAAATCTGGTTTTAACATTCCAATGGCAGAATCTCAAGGAGTAGATCTGGTGACCAATTTGCGCGAGTACCTTTTAATCACTGTGGAACTATTTATTAACTTATGACAACTACCTGGGATAATCTTTTAAAATATTCAAAGGAAAGGAGATGACTGGAGCTTGTGTCTACAAGACAGCTGAGATATCCCGAGGTGTGCTTGGACAGCTTTAAGCTAATGACAAGGCAGCAAAAGCCACCTGTGTTAGAGACAGGATCTATCTAATAATGGGGGTATAGGAGACAGGAGAGTTTATCGAGGCTCGATTTAACACTTGTATATAATGAGGAAGTTAGCGGAATGCGAGCCTCCAGTGCGGAGTAAAATCACCTAAAGGCTGTGAATAAAGATTGATAAAGTCGGGACACCCGAGCAAAGATATTACATTGAATATAATTCGGAACCTATAGGCGTGAGGCGGTATCGTGATTGGATTAGATGGCTAGACACGCAAGGAGGGAGGCCCCCTTTGACGACGTTTTCTGCCAAGTATGATCACTGGATACCGATAGACCGCCAAAAGGGTGTGTTCCCCACATTGGAAATGTCATTGAAGATGTGCCAGCATGCAGAAAAGAAAGGTCTAGGACGAGATGACGTTTCCTAAAATTGACATTTAAGGTGATATGCCTGGACTATAGATGAGGCAGTGAAGTCCATCTAGAATATGACGCTAATTCCAGAACAAAATGTGGATGGATCGAGCTGAGGTGACGACTCCATATTAAATATACCTCTATAAATTCTTAAATGTCCACATATATTTCCACAGTGAATTATACAAGTTGCACACCTATCTCATGAGCCAGGAATGTAATTATCAGACTGACAGTAAGGAATAATATAAAATTTCTAACCCAGGAACAAACAAGACCCCTGATATGCAACAAAGTCTACAAAATAATTTCCCTATCAAATTCTCAGTATATCATAATAACTCAACAGAAAACCCAGTTACAATTGGTATCATAAAGGGCGAAATAACTTTGTCCTTTCCCAATCCAATGTGCACTTGTTACCACATAGACAGTGATCTTATAACCACATCTGATTTCGTTCCAGCATGTTGTGAGAGAATTGAACTCATGGAAATGCAGCCTTTTAACTACTATGCCTCATACTGTATAAATACAAAAAGGAAATTTCTAATAACAGCCGCTAAGTGACAACCAGAGCGAACTCAGAAGTAATGAGACGAAGGGAAGTTGACAGAGTTAGTGTGAACAGTTTAACTTTACGCAGGTCTACAAGGGTGAAAAGGCCCACACAGTGTAAATTCTGCTTAGACTGTCGCCACTAACTAGGATTTTGGAGTGTGTACGGAGAATCAGCTCGATAGAATGAGAAGTTTAGAGATTTCAACCTTTTTTTTTTTCATTTAAAAACCTTTTTTTTTAAAGTAGAACTTCATTAGGATTCCTTTTTTTTTCTATACAAACTATTTCTTGTTAAAACCCGAGTTTCAAAGACCAATGAGAATAATGTATACCATTGTGAATTAACTATTTAGTGTAAATCTGAAATTTTAGTTATTATCAGGAGTAATAGGTGAAGGAAGGTGTAGGAAATCACAACTTAGAGGGGGGCTATGTCTAAAACAACAAACCTAATAGGCATCCTATGGCTTGTGTTGGGTAATTCAGAAACCCTATAATCCCTGGCCTTCAGGTAGTAGCTTTGAAATAGGTTTCTAATGAGAACATGAAAGGTCAATCTCTCAGAGTGAAGTTGTGAAGTATAGGGACCCTAAGCCAGGGGTAGAAGTTAAGTAGGCCCAGACTGTAGTCGATCCTTGGAAAGCACTTGAGAATGTTAGTGTTGGGTAGTGAATCGTAAACCCTATAAATCCATCTTTCAATAGAGTGCTGAGGTAGGACTACTGCAAAGGGGGCAGACGCACGAGGAAGTAAGAAGAAAGTGACTTCACCCACGGTGGCTAGGGGAATGACTCAATCCGCTTTTATGAGGTGTCACGTTTAATGGTCCTTTATCCGCCATTATAATTTGTGTATGTCTTTATAGAATTGTTGTGAAAAGTCGCTTAGTGTCAAGGCAAGGGCAGTTTTTGAAGTTACACTGATTCTTTTTTTTTCTTGGTAGGTTAGCTTCCAGGTTATTTAGACTTGTCAACAATTATTGTCAACAATCATTTAGTGAGTATAATGAATTAATATATATATATAGAGCTTGTACAGAGGCATTTTCTTTTGAGTAATATAGGGCTTTAATTCCCAATTTGTTTTAAGTTTATTATTTTATTTGATTTCACATTGTGTCCTGAAAGATGTTATTATTTGTTAGGATCTATTGATATTGATAAATGAGTATTTTGGCCTTTGTAGCAGCTTTTAACTTTAGTTTGTATGCACACCGTGAATGATAGGGGGGAGGGTGTATGAATGAATTGGTGTAATGAATGTGTAAGAAGGTTAAAAACTATTATATTGTGAGCCCAAAACACATTAGAATAGGGTTAAGGACTTTAATAGGATCGATTTTTATTTTATTTTATTTTTTATTTCGAATTTTGTTAGGACCGAGAAGCCTCAAACAGGACAACTACAACTCTATCTAGTTAGAAAATATTCGCTCCCTTTTTGTTAGGTCCCTCGTTAGGGGGTATAATTTTCCTTTGATTTTCTTTTATCTTAGTTTAGCTTGAATTCTAAGGATTGTGGATAAATGATCCCTATCCCGACCCTCAGACTTGGAGATAGTGGAAGGCAAGGATCAAGCCGAATTTCCCACTCAACTCCTCCTCGCAAGAGGAAACGAAGAGGTATAGATTGAATTTTATGCAGGATGGGGGATTTGTTTTAGCCATGCCGTATAGCCTGGGGTATAACGGCGCGACCTTGGGTAACCGATCTGACACCGTAGTTTCGACGCTTTTAGCGTGGCTGGAGCGAGGGTGTTCCAGACGGGAGGTCCTGTAAGATTGGCAAGTAGGCAGAGATTGCCCAGTTATTCTAGACGAAGTGTTTCCGTCTATTGAATTTTTTTTGGTACCAGTTTGATCCCCCATAGCTAGCGGAAGTTTCTTCTAATAAAGGATTCGCCCTGCCATACGTTTTGTTGGAATGAATTCAAGCATAAGACCGATTCGAGAGACAGAATAAGTAATTATTAGGACCTTCTACGAGTTTAGACTCGTTCCATGATAGGATAAGATTTTAAAGTATTAGTTAACTATAAGGACCGCGAACGAGACGCCAGAACGAGCCAATGAGTCAAAGTTTTAGAAGTGTTGTATTGAGGACAGTAGGATTAAGAGCAGTTATACAGGGAGTAGAATTCTGAAGGAATTTGTAAAAGAACCAAAATTTCAGATTGATAAAAATTCAAATTTATAAGATGTAGATTTATAGGGTTCAGGTCAATGAATAGAGAGTATATTGGTAGATGAAAGTAATATGAACAGTACACACCCCAGAGGCAAGGTAAACAGAGCCACAAACAAAATAGTAGAAATTGATTAGTCGCTCTGCCAAAACAGAAAAAAAAAATTCTCTTCATACGGTTGTCACCCTAGATTTAAATGGACTGTGTAGTTTAATAGAGGTCTGGGCTATGTTCCATTTGACCAAGATTCTAAATGACGTTCCCACCTGGGTTGAGAGTATTGTAACAGAGGAATCTAACACATAAGAGAAAACACACCCTCCAGTAGGATCGGGATAGACGAATATTACCCAGTGACCAACTCGTGATTCCAGACTGAATAAGATTGAAAACTTAACTGAGATACTAAACCTTGAACCTTCAGCGCACAAATATATATAATGTGTTTTCATTTTCTTATTGAATATGTTATTATTTTATATCATTTATATTATATTATAATCATATACTATTCATTTCAACAATTTTATTTCCTTTGATATTCATGATATTAGTAATATTTACCTGCCATGTTGCGATTTTTTTTTAACATGTTGTCGTGGCTTATTCTTCCCTCAAGGCATGATCTATTTTATCCTTATTGTCTTTTATCCGCCTTACTTGTATATGTATATATATTTTGTCATCATATATAATTTTGTAGTAGTTTTCTTTATCATCTATCATGGGATGATTTTTTATCATATTTAATCACTATCTGCATGATACGTGTTTTCTTCAATATATATATTATAACCATCATATAACATGGAAGGATTCATTTTATCATTACATATTTCGTGCCTTATTTAATAATTACTTTCACAATTTGTTTTCTGTAATTTTTTATTTAGCAAAAGTCATCATGTCATAGGCTAATCATTATATACCAAGATATTTCTTTCAGCTAACTATAATTATCCTTTCCTTTGATTGTATATATATAACTATACCACACGAATGTCTTGATTGGTACTTAAATAAATATACTGGCATGTTTTAGGAGTTGGACTAGTCAGTTATTTCTAAACGACTTCTTGGCGCCCAATATTTTTAAAATATAATATGTAATAGGGAAATGTTCTAACTGTATTGTTAACAGAAAGAAGGTAGCAATGAAACCAGCACACCAAGAGGCAAGGATGAGGTGAGAGGACTTACCACAAGGATGGCCTACTCCTCAAGGCCAAAGAAGAAAGTGGAAGGGTGGTATATATACCCATGAATGGTGAGACAGATGACCTTGCTTACTTCCATACATATGATATGACTGTCCCCCATAACCTATGTTGATAACAGTGTGCTGACAGAATAATAACACATAAAAACCCCTTTGCCAGGATGCACAATGCCCACTAATGTTCGGAATAATAAACATCTAGAATAGCATACCATCATTTTGATTAGCCTTATCTTCCCTATAGGTTTCGGTACATCTGGCTTCACCTAGTAATGGAAAATGCATTTTGCTAGACATGGGCCTGCTTTCATAGTAACCGATGAAAGGCAGATGAATAATGAGTAGCACAAACGCATTTGTCCATTACCTGGCAGGGGGAGGATTGTTGGGGCACGTTTTTGTAACCATACCCCAACAGAAGGCGTATGTATAATCAACATCAAATGGATACATGGCTTCCCTCCCACATAGACTTATAGACCACCTTTTTGCCCAGAAACCTAGACAATTGATGACACCAGACTTCCATGCCGAAAGCTGATGCCTGGTGAAGAAGACACCAGTGGCATCCAGAGACATCCGCGCTGGAAGCTGTTGTTCCATATGTACATATATTCCCCTCACCAAAAATTTAGGTAAAGGTGACCAGAAGAAATGGAGAAGGAAGATTTCTAAAAGACTAAGCCTTATAAATATCCTTCCCGAAAAAAGGAAGCATCACATTACAGTCTAGGTAAAAGGGGCCTGGGTCGATTTTTAGCCAAGACGGGGGGCGATATATATACCGTCCCGAGAAAAGGGAGGATCGTATTACAGCCCATGTGGAGGAGGCCTGGGGTCTGATGAAATTTTACACTATTGCCGTGGCTGTTTCTCTCTTTAGATTTTTTTTTGTTTTGGTAATACTATATGTTCTATTTTGATGGGAGAGGCCTGGGGCGTCTGTGAAATTGTATACTGGAGCCGTTGGCCATTTTGATTGGTGTTTCTTTCGGCGAATGAAAATGCCAGCCAATAGAAACTTTGGCGCGGCCAGCGAATGAAAACGGAGAGAGACAAGAATAAAAGGGGGTTTCTTTGCCAAAAGGAGATTCAATCTGAGTCGCTCAGTGAGAGGACAGTCTTCAGTCGGGAGACCAGACCTTTGCCGGCACTTTCGAGAAAAGGTAAGCCATTTGTCATTATGACTTAGCGCCCCCCCCCTTTTTGTGTAGTAACCAACCTAGATTTCGCATGGGCCCTAAAGGGCTATAAAGTAACTTCAGGTCACCTCTATCTAAATTTTACTATGTAAATAGCATATCTCGTCAGTATAGACATGTTCCCAAATTTTAATTTATTTAAATAAATATCTAGAGAAATTTTCTTGTTTCCTCTCATACATATTTCATTCCTTTTGCTTTATGGTACTACCCCCCACACCTTAATTTCACAAATTGTACTAAATATAGAACTACCGACTCTGTTGGAATAGAGTTGTGTACTATATCTTTGCTGTGATATATTGACACAGCGACAGTTGCAAATTACGACTTTATTAGGGCTACTTTGAGGGTATCTATCTGTCAGGTTTTAGTAATGTTTGTACTTTTATGTGTTTCAGTGCGTTATTCCATCATATTTACCATTATACCATATTTTCTGATTCCTCGGGCTATTGCTACGCTGTTAGGAGGGTACGGCATGATGCAAACAGATTTGTATGTTTGACTATTGTTTGTGTTATTTGGGCTATAAAAATGCCTTAATATGAATCTATTTACAGTTGATCTGTAGAAATTATAGAGATCTGTTGCTATAATTTTCCTCTATGAAATAGCTCCCAGCGTCTTCAGTGGGTTGCTAAACCTCCAGAAGGAGTCTTTTATAGATTGCCCAATTTAATAACGATTTCATGGGTTGTCTGATGAAATTGTATACTAGTGTCGTGGCTGTTTCCATCTTTAGACCTTTGTTCTGACAATATTATATGCTCGATCCCTGCTTTAACTCAACTCTTAATCAATTACAGAGTTCCCCCCCCTTTTTTTTACTTTATTTATCCTGTTTGCACAAATTGCATTACATGTGATGATGTAAAGACATATGTCGATAGTGCATCATTGACAGCTGTGCTTCTATTATACAACATTAAGATCTTGCTGCGGGTTATATACATGGGGTTGTTGGCCTAAATTGCTATATATATATATATACTTAAGTAAGGAAACTTTAATAAGTCACATCGTGTATCCTCCCTTTTCATCTATCCAAACCGGGAACGCAACACCCCTTAAACTGGATCGTCCCGATCTGGTCCAATCAATCCTGACGCTTCGCTCGCCTGAACCGCTTCTCTCGCCTACACCACTTCTCTCGCCTGGTCCGCTTCATTCTCCTGAACTGCTTCTTCCGCAGCCCTGCCTGAAGCAGATTCAGGGCCGGTCCTAAGGTGCCACAATCAGTTTTACTGCTTTCTCAGTTTCTTCCCAGCCATTGTTGAGAGACACTGCCTCGAACTGTCTCCTGGAACTCTTAAGGGAAGCTTGAGAAGCTCTGTCGAAGGCTGGCGGAGGCATTCCGCGGTTCGCTAGAGAAATCAAAGCACCTCCGAGATCCTGAGATCCTTTATGCGAGTCGACTCGATCTCCAGCCTTTGGCACTTTGCACGGCCTTCGCCAATATTACTATCCAAGGTGGTTTGGACTTTATTGATATTAATCTTCATTCTCGACAGTCTCTTCCCTCTCTTGCTGTCGTAGAAGCCTTTCCTCATCTCTAAATATTTCTCTAAGAAGCCTTTCTTCTTCTCTGTCTTTTTTTTATAAGAATCCTTTCTTCCTCTCTCCCTTCCCACTGTCTTTTGCATCATCTGAGCGATCAAATCCATCAATCTCTGCTCCGAGGCCATCCTTTGGCCTCTTGTGTCATTGGACATCTGTTAGCATTAAAAAACTTATCAAGTTTGGCCTCGAAAACTTCAGAGAGAGGGAGCGCCCTGGTGAACTCCACGAGAAAGAACCCTACATCTGACACCAGTTGCCGCGTGCTTCCCCATGTCCTTCGCGACAACACCACTTATTCCCGCGGATCACCAACCTTGACTCCATTGCCTCAACTCTGCAGCCCAACACTGTAGACAGCCCAAAGCCTCTGAGAATCACTACTCCTGTGTAACTCTTTTCCCTCAGGCAGTATCTCTCGACCTTATCACTAGTGGTTGGACGCGGGAGACTTACCAGAAGAGCAGATACTGTGATGTTGGAGAGGAAGTCACAAAAGTAACAGAAATTTTCACTATCCTATTCACTCAATCTCTTCCAAATAATTCCTCCTCGATCACTTCTAATGTCCAGAAGTTACCTTTTTATTGTCCATAACAATAAGGAACACATCCCCAGCCTGGAGTTTTGGATTAAAAATGCGTCTGTTTCTCTGGACCAGGAGGGATAAATATTCCTTCCCGAGAATACGTTATACAGCGGTACACACCACAGGTGAAGAGAACAACCTAAGTCTTGGTCTGATCTTTCAGATAGAGCAGGCCCGCCAGATCAATCCTTACCACCTGGAATACTTTGGTGTTGCATTCTCGAGTGGCAGGTAATGGAGTGTCTTCCACCACAATGGGTTTAGCGGAGAAGCGGCGATATGTGACACATCTTCTCACAATTCTCTTAGCGGTCTCGCTCTCTCTGTCGCGCTTTTACTATCTAATATTTTCTCCGAAGTTTGTTCATTAAAAATTGCACACCAGCGTGGCAATTCTCAAGGTGTGAACAAAAGATCATTTGTTCAATAAATGGATGAGTCCCATGCAATAGTACTGGCAACGGGAAGCCAAATTCGTCGCTGCTGTGAATTAGTTTTGTTTCACACGCAGGATTCCTTCTACTTCACATATCTTCAGGCCATATAGAGTGGGTAAGCAAAAACCTAGCCTGAACTAATTTCAAAAGCGCTAACTCCGCTCCATCGATCTCCTTCACGGAAAGTTCGCCCTTTACTTTGGTTGAAGATTGTTGATGAATCTTTTAATCCACGCCATCATCCATACATCTTTTTAGGAACGAAGAGAAATATTTCATGTACCAATGATCGGTACTCTTAACTGTTGCCACAACAGCCATTTTCTTTCTTTCCGCAGAGATTTTTTCTTCATTCAGGCCTTTATACCTGGAAGGACAATACTCTTCAGAGAGTTTTAACCAGGAAGGACCCTCCCACCATCTAGACTGTATCAGTTGGTAGAATCTGCATCCTCTGGAGGGTAAATCAGCTGGATTGCACTCGCTAGGAACATATTTCCAATCTCCTGGATCACTAAGTCTGCATTTCTCTTTAACACGATTCCTGACGAAGGTACCCCAATGGTAAATGTGTTTCATTCTAGCGAGGGCTGTTGTGGCATCAGACCAGAATATTGTCGCGTATAAGGCCTCAAAATAACTACAATCTCCGCCAATAGATGGCGCATTCGCCTGTATCCATCTGAAACTGATGTGGGAATCGCCGACTGTTGTGTTTCTGTTTCCTGGAGAAAAGGTATGTAAATAGATGTTCATATTGGCCCCAGGAGGTGGCGTAATGTAAATACCCATTGTTTATTATTCAAGTTATATGTAATGTTTAGTAGTAAATGACAATAAAAGGAGTGTTTGAAGTCTCGGTGCCGCTTGCTGTTGTTCCTCTCGCCATCGCCACATTGCTGCTGCTACTCTTCTGGTAAGTCTCTCGTGTCCCCCCACCAGTGGTAAGGCCGAGAGATACTGTCAGAGGAAGGGAGTTCCACTTGAGCGGTGGTTCTCGGACGTCCTTGGGTGCTCTGCAGGGTCCAGCTGCAGAGGGAGAGCAACGGGAGCCCGGGTAGGTGATCCACGGCGGAAGAAGCGCATCGTCGCGAAGAACCGGAGGGTCAAGCCGCGACAATATATTTGTGACATCTTTCAACTCTAGAGCTTCAGAGATAATCCTGTTTAACCGTGCTCCTACAATAAGTTCTGCTAAAAGTCTAAGTCTTGGTATTGTAGGTATCTTGAGAGGCGCGACTCGAGACTTAGCCAGCATCATGTACACCTCAACTTTGTCAGCATCCGAAGGAAGACCACAGCAGCATAAGCTTCACTACTAGCATCCACAAACGTGTGTATCTGCCAGTCCTTCTGCGGTACCATCAACGAATTGAAATTACTAAGAATTGCCATGCCTTTGTGCAGCTGAAGGTCGTCGAACCATAGGCTTAGTTCATCCATGTAGTAACGGTCCAATTCGCCGTCCTCATAAAGATTCTGAGAGATTAATTTCTTAGTCGTCTGTTCTAATATTTTCATAGCAATCACCCGGTTTTCAGCGATTCCAGCATTTTATACAGTCCACGGGAAGGAAAAGACGTAACTTTCAGAGACAGAATGTTTGACTGTTTTTAGAAAATGTCGACGCGCCAGTTCGTCTCTCTGATCTTGGCATCATGGAGGGTGATTCTTTGCCAAGCCTTCATGAGTTCCTCTGAGAGACATTCCTCAACCATTGGGAAGATAAATAAAGACATTTGTCTGGCCTCGATCTTTAAGGATTCCAATGCTCTCAAATGAGTCACCAACTCATCATAGAAAGAGGTCACCTTAAACTGTTGTTTGGTAGAGCAGTCAATAATTAGGCGGATAAGATCTCTGACATATATTTTTTGCAACAATTCAGACCTTCCAATAACTATCAACCAGCTTACTACCTCTGGTTCCCGGCGACATAGATTGCACAAGATATTGAAATTTGTCTTCTAAAGTGGGATCGACGTGTATATTGTTGAACTGTTCCCATCACCCCGACCAATATTTACTTTCCTCCGTAAATTTCTTCAATTCTATCTTAGGCAATTTTACCGTGTTCTGTGGTGCGAGCTAGAAGCGAAGCTCACTTCGCTGGTCGTGGGACTAGATGCAACAATCTTAGGTTCAACAAGAGCGAGACATTTCTTATATTACCTCTTATATCTCAAAGTATATTTCAAGGCTTCCTCATCGTCTTTCTCTAATTACTCTTCGCTAAAGTCTAAAGTCAGCATGAAATCCCTTAACTTGTTTTGAATCGCAAGAAGCTCACTGTGAGTTTCTTCAATGACCTCTCTATTATTTTCAATGTCCTCTACAGGTATTGGTGGAGTACTTGACAGAAACTCTTCTGTCGTCTTCAAGATGCGAGTTAGTCGCTTTCTAAGTAAGCTTCTATGCCTTTTAAAATTTTTCATTTTTCAAAATAAACTATAAACAAAAAGTAAAACAAAAGGTACTTACTTATCTTGAGTCTTGACTTGTACTACGCCGTTCAATCCGGATGATCTTGTCTTGTCAGAAGCCCACCCATCGCCACTTTGTGAAGAAAAGGCAGGTAAACGTTTCACAAAACAATGATGCGAAGTTGCTGCTGTTGAGCACATTCCATTTATATTGCGCTGCAAAATGCTTAATTGCTTGGAAGCTGCAAAGTTTGAAGTTTGTGGAGACTGTATTATACTTTTCAGACAGAACCCTCTACCTAAGTCCTCAATGTGCCCCTGTTTATTCTGCGCACCTGTCACCTGCAGCTCCAGAACACATTTTGGCTTGCATTAGATGCTCTAAACAGGACCTTTGGAGAGGCTGCTGCTTATCATTAAACAGCTCGAGGAGAATGAACTCGTGGAATTCGTGTAATCTTTACACAAGAGGATAAGAAACAACAACAACATGATGCGAAGTTCGGTATAAAAACTTCACATTGATACTACGTTGTAGGCAAGGATTTCGGATAGATCACTAAATAGCAGAAAAGAGAGAGTAAGAGGACAGAGGAAAACACCAAACTGGTCAGCAGACCACGCTGCGCTAATCCTCTCGCCGGGTGGCGCCGCTGGCGGTCCCGGATTGGATTTCCATTATTCCACAATAATTTTGATTTAATTGCTGCGTCAAGTAGCTTGAGGGCTACGCTTAAGGAGTTAATATTTTGCGTTTTTATTAATCTGATAATCTAGTTCAGTGCAGTATTGGCTTTGTAGTATTTGTGCTAGTAAATGGATATCCTAAGTAATATCATTTTATTCGCGATCGAACGTTGTATTGTGGTATGCATTACATCCCAAACATGATGCGACACCAGCCATCTCTGTCTTGAGCTCGACGTACCATCTCGGTGACCGTCAAGCCAGTGAGTTCCTTTAATTGGTCCACGAAGCGTGTCGGCGGGTGTCCAGGTATGTGTCGCCCAGACATCTTTTCTGTCAGTATGATGTACTCCATTCCCCTGCATCACGCGATGTGACGGAAGAATCTCAAACAATTCCGTTGTACAGAAGTCGGTGGATATCCTAAGTATGCTATATTTTTTGAAAGATACATTGAGTAGATTTTTACCCCAGTCCCAGTTTTCACTTTTGAAAGACCTTCCCCCATTTATAAATACCAATATCTTTGACTGTTTCTCTTTTAGAACCACAATTGATTATTATCCAGATACGACTTGAGTAAATTGAATTTGTCTTATAATTTTAATTTTGATTCTCCAATGATCGAACCAGGTATTATTGGTATTCTAAGATTTAGAATACACTTTTATCAGTATGATCTAATATAACGTTACAGTTCGAAGTAGAAATACGACGGTTGACGTAGAGAAAAGAATTTTCACCCACAATGACACATGTGTAAATACCAAGTTCATGCTATTAGCCGTTTTACTGGTTGAATATTTTTGACAAACACACATATCCAAACATAGTTTTATACTATAAAATAAATTCTATTGTGACAAAAGATAATAATCCATTAAACATTTCAATCGGGATAATTTTATTTATAAAATAAAATGCGTTTTTATTGCATACTTTAAAATATTTAGAATTGTTTTTCGTTTGTGTGTGTTTATAAAAATGTATTAGTATATAAAAAAAAAAAAATAGTTGTCAGCATGTTTTACGAGGTTTTGTACAAGTTTTATAAATAAACTAAAAATGCACTTGAATATGATGAACATATAAAAAATAAATAATTCAATGTAAAATCATATTTTGAAAAAGAATATAAATATAGATATAAAATGTTTAAAAGTATATAGAATAAACACAAAAAAAAAAAAAAAAAATGGCCGAGCAGACGACTCGAGAGCGTTACAGAAGGTTCCAGATGGCGATGACATCATGGCGAGTGCTGATTGGCTGGAGCTCGGCGAAATTTCTCGTCATTTCCTCCGCCTTATATATAGGCGCTGCGCTGGCCGCTTGGCATTGGAAAATAAACAAGTCTGCGCTGAGCGAACTTGACGTGAACGCGACTCTAACAGACGACTGCAATGCCTTCCTACAGTAAGACGGCAATCGGAATCGACCTCGGCACCACGTACTCCTGCGTCGGTGTCTTCCAGCACGGCAAGGTGGAGATTATCGCCAACAACCAGGGCAACCGCACGACGCCCAGCTACGTCGCCTTCACCGACACTGAGCGGCTTGTAGGGGACCCAGCCAAGGCGCAGGTGACCCTCAACCCAGAGAATACCGTCTTCGATGCCAAGCGACTCATCGGGCGGAGGTACGACGACCCCAAGATCCAAGATGACTTGAAACATTGGCCGTTCAAAGTGATCAAGGACTCCGCCTGTAAGCCGCACATCGAGGTGAGCTACAAGGGCGAGAAAAAGAGATTCAGCCCCGAGGAGATATCCGCTATGGTGCTGGGAAAGATGAAAGAGACGGCAGAATCCTACCTGGGCCAACCAGTTCGAGATGCTGTGGTGACAGTACCTGCCTACTTCAATGACTCCCAGCGCCAGGCCACCAAGGACGCGGGCACCATCGCCGGTCTCAACGTCCTCCGTATCGTGAACGAGCCCACTGCCGCGGCCCTAGCCTACGGCCTGGACAAGAATCTCTCTGGCGAAAAGAACATCCTCATCTTCGACCTGGGCGGCGGGACTTTCGACGTGTCAGTGCTGACTGTGGATGAGGGTTCCATCTTCGAAGTGCGGGCCACTGCTGGAGACACTCACTTAGGAGGAGAGGACTTTGACAACAGAATGGTAAACTTCTTCGTCGAGGAGTTCCGTCGGAAGAACAAGAAGGACCTGAAGAAGAGTCCGCGGGCCATCCGCCGCCTTAGGACCGCCTGCGAGAGGGCGAAGAGGACGCTTTCCAGCAGCAGCGAAGCCTCCATTGAGATTGATGCTATCTTCGATGGCATCGACTTCTATTCCAAGATCAGCCGGGCGAGATTCGAAGAACTCTGCATTGACCTTTTCCGCAGCACTCTGGAGCCGGTGGAGTGTGCTCTTCGGGACGCCAAAATGGACAAGTCCCAGATCCACGACGTGGTTCTAGTCGGAGGCTCAACCCGGATTCCTAAGGTGCAGAAACTTCTCAAGGACTTCTTCAACGGGAAAGAGCTGTGCATGTCAATCAACCCGGACGAAGCTGTTGCTTATGGAGCGGCGGTGCAGGCGGCCGTGCTCTCAGGGGACAAGAGCGACGTGATCAAGGACGTCCTTCTAGTGGACGTCGCCCCTCTGTCGCTGGGCATCGAGACCGCCGGCGGAGTGATGGCCCGGATCATCGAGCGGAACACCAGGATCCCGACCAAGACTTCCCAGGTGTTCACCACATACTCCGACAACCAGCCCGCAGTCATCATACAGGTCTATGAGGGAGAGCGGGCCATGACTAAGGATAACCACCGTCTGGGGACCTTCGAGCTGAGAGGCATCCCACCCGCTCCAAGAGGCGTGCCCCAGATTGAAGTGACGTTCGACATGGACGCCAACGGGATCCTGCAAGTGTCCGCCCAGGACAAGAGCACGGGCAAGCAGGAGAGCATCCGGATCACCAACGACAAGGGACGGCTCTCCAAGGCCGAGATTGAGCGCATGCTGGCGGAGGCGGAGCAGTACCGGCAGGAGGACGAGAGCCAGAGACAGCGGGTGGCGGCGCGCCACACGCTCGAGTCGTACGTCTTCGACGTGAAGCAGGCTGCGGACCGGATGGCCGGCGAGGACAAGGCCAGGGCAGTCCGACGCTGCGACGACACGCTGTCCTGGCTGGAGACCAACACCCTGGCAGAAAAGGAGGAGTACGACTACCGGCTGAAGGAGCTTCAGGCGGAGCTGGGACCTCTTATCGCCAAGTCTGCTAACAACAATAGCCAACAACAGAACGGCCCTGTCATTGAGGAAGTGGACTAGGACTCAGACCTTTTGTACAGCATCTCACTGTCATTCCATTATGTACTGTACCATATTGTATTATAGCACATTTGCAAACTCCATGTAAATATAGTATTTAAATGTTAATAAAGTGTATGTGATATTTTGTCTAGAACAGTTGACTTTCTTTCCTATTAAATAAACACCTAACCGACACAGGCGTGTAGCGGGAGACCGCTATTGGCCGCTGCTATAACATGACTGGGTTAGTAAGCTAAGGTGACTCCAGCCGTTAACGACCTCCGTGTCTATCTTTTCAAAGGACGTTCTCTCAGCCGAACAGGTATAAGGCAATACAACGCCATCTAAATGCTGTATATGAGTTAACACCAATATTTCCTTTCAGATAAAACAAACCTTCTGCTGTCCTTACAACTTACTGATCTCTACAGCTGTTGTTGTTGTCGTGTCCAATGAAGAGCCTCAGATATCTCCATTCATCTCTATCACAGCAGTCGCAATGTCCTCTATCTTGGGTGTGTAAAGCTGCTGCTCTGGATCCATGTCAATTTTCTGTTGTTGTTATCATGTCCAATGAAGAGCCTCAGATATCTCCATGCATCTCTATCACAGCAGTTGCAATGTACTCTATCTTGGGTGTGTAAAGCTGCTGCTCTGGGTCAATGCCAATTTTCTTCAATGCTGCGGCTAATGCTGGGCATGAGAATATGTGGGTAGGTGTTAGTTCCACATCTGGACAATTGAGCTCTACAGTGTCGCATATATAAGCAGAATCGTCCAATACAGTATTAGAGCTCTAAGAAGCGGTATGGTGGATTGAATGGGAGAAACCGTTGAAAGGGTTTCCCACTGATAAGCCAAGCGCTCCCAATATTTTTCATCTCAGTAAGGAGAGTAGAAAGTTTATTTGAAAAATTCCTGCTTAATGGTTTCATTCCGTATTTACATAGTGTGTTTAGGCCAATACTTCGATTCATTAAAAATATTTAAACCTCATTCTCGTTATGCCTCGCTGGTTGCAGTTATATGTGCATATGATGCGCGCCATCTATTATAGGAAATTAAAACTATTTTTGACGCGTATGATTATTGAAAAAATAATCATATTTTAAAAAGAATCATACCTGTCAAAAATATAGTTTTAATTTCTTATATTTGTAGGAGATACCCCCCTTGAACTGGTTAAATCTCCAAAAGATGCAGCGAACAATGAAACTACTCTCCAATAGAAAGAAGGTCTACGTATCAAATCAAGATGATACTTGGTTGCTTTGGCCACTTCATTGGCTCGGGCCGAAGCCAGGCCTGCAGATCCAGAAACATCTCGCAGGAGACGAACACCTCCCGGAGGAAGGCATCCGGCAACCCCAGTATCTGTTGTTCAGCGATTGTCCCGTAGGTGGCTTGACGTAGGTTGGGGTAGGCATGAAGGTCTAGTCGGTGTACTACGACTGCGTCGTTTCCCGAGAATGAGTTGCGACGAAGGTCGGCCCAGGGGATAGAATTGGACACATTTACAGTGGAGGTTGACCGAGGAGCCAGATCTTTGAACAGGGTGTGCTCACAGCTGTGTTGAACCCATCTGGGCGCGCTATGAGAGGTGACGCTAGTGGACGGGGGCGTTGACCCCGCAAGATGATGGTACCGCCGCGCGCTACGCCTGAGGGCTGGAACTGGATTTTTCCACAGTCGACGTTGGCAAAACGCTCCCAGGAGCGCTGCCCGCGTTGAGAGCGCCAAGGTAGAGCACCATCGGAGAAGTCTCCGACGGTCGCCTGCAGCCAGTGCTCGCGACCAAGATCTGACGGCCGCAGAACCCGTTGTCGCTTCGAAGAGGCAGGGCTTTAGAGTAACAGAATGGAGAACCCAGTGGTCCAGGTCAAGGGTGCTGGAGACGGTCTCCCAGAGTCCAGCAGTCTTCTCATCCTCGATGAGAGCCAGATGTCAGTAGCCGTGAGGTCAGCCACGCCCGAGTGCGGTCTAGCCAAGAGTGGCTGTTGGCGGCCCCGCACAGTGAGGCCAGCACCCAGGTGGACCGAAACTAACCCTTGATGTCCAGCAGGCCGACGTCACCCACGGATACCGTCAGCGCCAGGATGTCTCCACACACGAAGCATGACAGCAGGTGGTGGTCTTGATGGGGAAAGTAGCCTTGCATGATGGACTTCAGGACCAGACTGTTAGCCACGCGGCCCGACCTAACAAAGATAGGCCGCGAGAGACCAGCAGCCGTATCAGGTGAGTAGCCTGTGTAGAAACGTGGTGCCCAGAAGTCAGCAACTCGGATGTCCAAGATATTCCTAAGGGTGACTCCGCCTGGTGCTTACAGGTACCACACCAGAGGCCACAGCTTTTGTAAATTTTGACAGCTACCCCAAAGACCATGTGGAACTCTTCAAAGATTAGCGGCATTTTCTCAAATTTAGCATTGTCCTTAATGAAAATAATAATGTGTAAACTGCATATGAGAATACACATCTGTGATATATCTATATAGAAATTATTGAACACTTATTCAGTGTCCTCCTAACCCGGTACAGTTGATCTTACAATGATAGATCAGCACCAGAGTATACCCCTGGAGGTGGTTGTTCATTGGAACAAAGTCAATTCATTTTATGGAAATGGTCACTCAGGGATGTAGCCCCCATAGAAAGTTTTGGTAAATTACTTCTGAAATGTTAAACATATTTCTTCAGGCTATAAGGATCTCAGACAGAGTAACCTGCCTAGGAATTTCAACCCAGTACCAATCCCAGAGCCTGTTGAGGTGATCAAATAAAATTAAGTTGTAGGCCTACAATACAAGCATACCACTAGGATCAGCATATTGGGGGATTTCATAGGTGGCCAGGCCAAATAACTAAAGTTGAGGTGAATTTTGCGTAGGTTTGTAACCAGTATCATACTTGGCGCCAGCACAGATAATTTGGCGACATTTACAGGGTACCAAATATGTACTCTAACAAAAGTAACTTTTATGGGTTTATACACAAAAATATAAAGTACTAGGGCCTTAGTTAAAAGGTGCTTAAAACACATCAAAACAAGTCGACACAAAAGACAACAAAAAGGGAGTAGGTAAATGAAAAAAAAAAAAAGATAATTTATAACAAAACGAGTACAGTAGAATCTCCCTTTAGCAGACACCTCTCCACAAAGGACAGTTTTCATTTGCAAAATTACCATTTTTACAATTTAGAAACTCTCCGGTAAGAGGACACCTCTCCCTAAAGGACACTTTGGCTCGGCAATTTGGTGTCCTTTACAGGAGGTTGTACTGTACTTATATTTTATTCCAGCTTTGCTAAGAGGGGACCGGAGCTACACAGGTATACAAAGAGATCACCAGACACAGATAACCTTGTCACCACACAACAACTCTCTGGAAGAGTCCATGCATTACCTATGGACTCCTCCTTCTTCTTTCTTATCTCCACTCAATCATATTAGGGTATAAAGCTTGTTGATGGTATTTGTTGGGGATGAGTAGAGCTCATCAATGGATGAGTCAATACAGTCAATAATCTTTTTTGGGGTTGCTGGTTGAGAAATGCACTTAGTACTTAATGGGAAAACTTTGCAACCATTCTGGAAAGTCATTGTTCGTAAATGACCAGACTTAAGTCTGGAAATCAAAAACTGTTGTTCCGGTGCTTGTTCTTCCTGCTCTGTACCAGTCATGTGCAGCATTAGATTTCCATTCCTGTAGGCATTGGGTCCTATGAGCTCCTTATATGTACAAACATGGCCACATTTGTCCAATGAGAAGGCGCGGGAGATCAGTTCACTAATCAAATACAAAACATTCTTCCAGCTAATTCAAAGGCTCTAAAATGTTGTTTGTCAGATAACTATACACCTCTAGCACTGCAACATCTTTAGACAGGAATTCACCAAGCAATCAGACAATGATGTAACAAGATCATTACAGAAATAATCAAGTTTACATTCCCTCTTTGTTCTAATATTAAGGCTTTCCAGTCATTGAACAGGAGGTCGGTGAAGGGATGGTATATGCCATGGCCTGGTAACTGCATTGGGCACTTTTATCTAAATCTATCTCTTTTATCTTTGCCGGTCCCAAGCCCGGATGAAAAAGGAGGAGGGGGAGCAGTAACAAGCTCGCTAAAAAACCTGGGCTCAGCTGGCCTGGCTGATAGTACCTTGTAAGGGCTCCTGATCCAGGGATACAGGATGAGCAGTGTTTGTACTCCATCTTAGGAGTGGCTGTACATAGCGTCTGTTCCTCATGTCAAGGTGGCCATTTCTTTCGGAGCTAAGTCGGTCTGCCACTGAGTAGTGCTCCCAGTCTTAATGACAAAGGCAGACACATTCTACTTCACCCAATCATGATGGTTGTCAGACACCATCACGGGTCACAACTTGATACCCTAATATGATTGAGTGGAGATAAGAAAGAAGAAGATCTATATATTTATCTATAATATTTAAGATAAATATTTAATTAATTAAATAAAAAATGACAAAATTCATGATAGAAAAATAAAAATTTTGATCATTTATGAAAAAAAAAAAAAAGACTAAGCGATAAAATAACACCAGCACTCAAAAGATTTAACATTAATATGACAATATAAAGCAATAATGTCCCATCTATATATAACAAATGAAGACATGAATGTTTATTTTCACAAATAAATCAAACTTCTACTGTCCTTACTGTGATGAAAAAATATTGGGAGGGCTTGGGTCATCAGAGGTGAACCCTCCCAGTGGTTTCGCCAATTTAATCTATCAGACCGCTTCTTCAGAGCTCTAATACTGTATTGGATCATTCTGCTTATATATTCTACACTGAAGAGTGGAATCTTAGAAATGGTTTTTAGCAAACTATGGACATAAGTCATTGGGACAGTATCAAGCAATACAAATATTTAAATGTAATTCTACTATCCTAAAAGCTTATATCCATAGTTTGCTTAAATACCATTTCTAACATTCCACCCTTTTCAGTGTAGCATATATAAACAGAATGATCCAATGCGATATTAGAGCTCTAAAGAAGTGGTCTGGTAGATTGCGAAACTGTTGGGAGGGTTCACCACTGATGAGCCAAGCCCTCCCAATATTTTTTCATCACAGTAAGGATAGTAGAAGTTTGATTTATTTGTCAAAATAAACATTCATGTCTTAATGTTTTCATTTGCCATTAATCTGATAGTTGATTGGTCAGCTTGTTGCCATGTTCCTACAAGAAAAATAAAATAATTTTATAAAGAGGACAAAGTCAAGAGTGAACGATAGAATTAGGCGTTATAATTGGTAAAATAATTTTTGTAAGTGTTAATCTTTCTTTTACTTTTCCAAAGTACATGCTGTAAAGGCCATGGTAGTTAGTGCCTCCCTTTCCTGTAAATGCACCACATGTAGAAGGCAGTTTGACTTCTGCACATAAAAGTGTCCCCAAGTCCTATTTGGTTACTTTCACTCACTGGTGGTGTTGGACTTTTGCCAGAATTGAAGCAATATTTCCACCAGAAGAGATGTCAGATGTGACCCTGGGTTGTTGAAGATTGAGGTCTCCATCAGTGGTAATGATGACATTTGGCATCCAGGTCAAACACCTTAATTACTTGTTTCTGTTTTTACTCATTAAGTCTTGGTTCCTTTTGAGCTTCATTTGTAAATCCAATGTGCTGGTAGAGTCACTATATATAAAGTGAGGAAGGTATATTGATGAGACTGAGCCGGGGATGTGAGGCTCAGTTGGTGCAGTGCTCTATCCTGGTAGGCTATGGTCACCAAGGTCCGGTCCAATGCTGGGCTCGTGGTCTGGTCCAGGAAGGTTGTTGAGTTCTGGGTCTTGTCGGCCAGTTGTAGGGGGGGGTTGGAGCTGTGGCTAGACATTTTGTAATTGCCAGTCAGGATCTAAACAGGACGAAGACTAAACGATAATTGGCACATTGTATTTAACACATTGCCGCGAAATGTGATGGTTAATGGTCAAATACAATTAATACCTGTCATCTCTGTGGTGCCATTTCTCTCTGATAAACCTAACAATAATTAAATAAAAAAAATAAACAAATTTTTTTAACGGTTACGTGTACCATCCGGTCGGCCACTTGTTGACACACAACAATATATTAGAAGTGATAACTAGAGTAAGGCCATGGAATGCCAAAATATAAATTTATTGCACATCAGGTTGAGAGAACCCCCGCTGAAGGAGGTCCACCATGATTGGGTAGACAGAGCAGAACTGACGGTCTCCACTCTGCTTCACGGCCTGGACATAGCTCTCCAGTGTGCCGCGGATCAAGGCCAGTCTCTCTGGCTCTGCAGGATGGTCGTCCAGCCACTGGGAGTAGTAGTGCAGGGTCCAGCCGGCCACCCCGTGGGGCGAGCGCAGGGCCTCAGGCCCGCGGCTGAACAAGAACTGAAGAACCAGGGAGCAGGGGATGATGTCGCCCAGCAGGACTGACTGCGCGATGTGTTCAGGGGTCTGGAAGAGAAGCGGCTTGAAGGCTCGCAGGAGCTTGTAGGGCCGGCCCAGCTCCCCCACATTCACACACAGGGAGGCCAGTGCCATCTCCAGCTGGGCAAAGTCTGCTGCCATCTTGAGCTTGCCTCCGTCTCCCAGGGGTCTCACCAGGGTAATGTGGCGGAGGAAGAGCAGAATGGTCCTTCCAGCCACCTTGTGGATGGCGTCAGTCACAGCCTCACACCTGGGATAGGGCTGGAAGTAGTCGGTGTTCACCCGGGAGAGGAAACTCTGCAGCTCCCGCATATAGAGGGAGCACTGAGAACCCACTTCCAGTTGGGAACCTCCTTCGTTCCCGGCTGCAAAATTCTCCTGGTGGATAGTCAGAATGATTTTCTCCACAGCCTCTGAAACAGATACCACCAGGGGCTCCAGGATCTTCTGGATGCACTGTGGGAGGGAGGCAAGAGCAGCCTCTGTCTCATTTCCCTGAAGGAACTTCTGGAGGAGGGAGGTGAGGTCGGAATGCAATAGATGCAGCACAGAAGCCAGGCTGGCATTGGTTGACTGGCTCTTGGTGACTGGGCCAATCACCTGGATAGCATCACCATCCTCACAGAACAGCTCCTCACACTTGGTGACAAACAGGATGATGGTCTTGGCCACGTTCTGGGCCACAGTGGTCAGCAGGGCTGGGTCCACATTGGCGGCTGTCAGCTCGCTGTTGATGGCCTTGATTATCTTGTGGGTGATGTCCTCCTTGCTAGGGACCTCTCCCATGGAGAAGGCCACGTTCACCGAGTCCACAAGTCGGGACTCAGACCTTTGCAGGTAGGCCTTCTCAAAGTTTCCAATGGACTTCCTGAGAAACTTCTCTGGGTCATAGCCCAGAATGGCGGCCTTGTCTTCATCCAGGTTCTCATAGCCCTCACCTGTGGCAGAACTCTGCTGAATCCTCCTACACAGGTCCAGGAAGGAACAGAGCATCTTGGGGTATTCATTTTCAAAGGTTTGTCGGATATAGGAGGTGGTTTCATTGATCACATTCTGGATGAGATCACCAAGTCTCTCCCAGAAGTCTTTCATCAGATTTTCCCTGCCATGCTTGGCCAGTTCATCCACATAGTAGATATGTGAAACTGGGTCTTTCTTCTTTATCAGCACCTTGCACAGCACCTGCAGATCATTGCAGGAGGTGTAGATCTTGTTGATGAGCTCTTCAATGTTGGACCAGAGTGAGGCTCGGAAGGCGGCCATGTTGCCCACAGTAGGCAGAGATGGCCTACCTGGAAGTCCCTTGCTGAGCATGTTCTCCTGTTTGAGCGACAGAAGCTTGACATCAACAGCATCTTGTATCGCCTGCTGGAGATCTGACAAAACTTGATCTAGGTGCTCATCAATGACAGATTTCAAGATGTCAAGGTTGTGAAACACCTGCAATGCTGTAGCAATCTGTGGCTGGTTTTGGTTTTTGATTCCACTTTGAAAAATGGACCTTGCTTGCTCTTCTACTTTCTTTCGAGCTGAGGTAATGATTGTTTGGTCATTTTGCAAGATTTCAATCCCAGATAAATCAACCCCATCCATAACATAGAATAATTCATTTAATACTTGAGAAGCCTTGGCTATTTCCTTTGATTCTTTTAGGTGGCTTTGCAATCTTACTGTTAGATTCATTATCCTGATAACTCTTCTAAGAATATCACACGTCTTTTGTAAGTTTACAAGCATACGTGTCTGGTTTTCCACTTTGATATAGGGTTCTGAAATTTTTAGTTGCAACCTTTGAGCAGACATAGAAAGTGACTGAATTCTTGAGTGTATCATTTGTAAAACACCTTCCAAAGAATCAAGTCCATTTGCTTGAGAAAGTAAATTATTATAATTTGCTTCAACTTGGGCATTTAATTCTTTATCTATTAATGATATTCCAGCAGTAAGTTTTGATAAATATTCTGCTATGGCCAAACCAAAAGATGCATTTGAAGTAAATGTTTTAACATCGAAATCATCTTGTAAAAATTGCTTAAAAAGTTCATCATTATCGAATTCATTTGCAACCGCTAAATCTTTGAGAGTATCCATTTTTAAAACATTAATTGAAAAACATTTAAAATTATAATATTACCTTTTAGTATTTAAGCTAGAAAAGGTCTTGTTTAATAATGTACTATCACCTTTCAATATATTTTGTAAACATAACTAAAAAACGAAAGAAAATTAGCAGAAAAATATTAGGAGGTACACATAAACAAAAGCGTCAAATGGGTTATCCCCTTTGCATAAAAGTTTTCATTTATAAATTACGTTTTAAAATATATATATATATTATATCTTGTGTTTTGGTGTAAATTATGAGTTTTATTAGTTAAAATAGATCAAATTATTATGCAAGTTTAATAAATATAACATCATGACAAATATGCCTAATTAAGTTTTTTTTTCAAATATTTTGCAAAAATTATGAGAAGAAACTAAAGTATAAACAAATATTTTTAATAAATTGCATATATGTGTGTGTCAAATGAGAATAATTTTTATTTATTTTCTGAAACGGGATATATAGTAAATTTAAAACGAAATATTGTTATTATTATTATTTTTTTATATTTTTGGACCAAAGTTTAAAGCTACTTTCAAATATCAAAACATTGAAAATACCTTTTTTGTTTTGCTACTGTGTACTACGTTTAGCCTTTTAAACAATTTACAAAGAGACAAAGAGTCAAAGGCATTTAAATGTAAGTTAATAATAATAATAGTTAATATTTTACACAAATAAATTTACTGGCAATGCGTTTCTTTTAAATATCAATACTCAATTTAATTTACTAATAATAGTTAATACTCATATAGAATGTGACAATCACGATTTCAATATGACAAATAAAAAAACGACCATTTAAAATATTTAGAAACTTGACTAAAAACCACCTCTTGAGTAGCCTAACGGATGTACCATATCATTAAAAAAACGGTGGATAAAGTATTAAAATGAGGACAATTGTAATCCAATCTTTCACATTCCAAAATGAGAATTATGTACTATTTAAAATTGACACATATAAAACCTAAAAAAAACATATGTGTTAAATTGTTTTTCACAGCTCTCTCATCAAAATAGACCTCAAATCTAGATGCCATCTAATGACCACCACTGTATTTGTGGCCTCAGGTTGGTGACACAAGTCTAGTTTTGATGTATATTTTGATGGAAGAGACAACCTTTGATTTTGTAGATCATTTTCCTCCAGGAAAAATTTCCGTCTACATTTTAGCCATAGATTTGGCCTAGCCACTCTGTCAGCTAAACACCTCATTTTGTAGATTGTGAATATTTCATTTCATCCCTTGTGGATCTCACGGATGGTTGCAAAGTTTCCCCACTATGTACTAAGTGTCAACCTGCAACCCCAAACCACATTATTGACTGTATTGACTCATCCATTGATGAGCTCTACTCATCCCCAGCAGACACCATCAACAAGCTCTACAGACTTGATATCCTGATATGATTGAGTGGAGATAAGAAAGAAGATGAAATAAAGTCCGCCCTGGACTTACAAGGGCCATTAGCTCAAAACCATGGTCTCCAGATGGACACTTCTCAGTTGGCCAAAGCTGGTGTTGTGGCTTTGTCACTGACCTGAGACCGTTAGTTTGTGGTGATGGTGTCTAGTTTTGACATCTCATTTGACTGGGGTGGCGATCTTTGCTTTTATAAGTAAACTAGCCGAATGACCCGGGCAACGCCCGTGTTTTATCCGATTGAATGTTTTTATTCAAATACTATTTGTTACAATTATAAATTGGCGCCTTAAATAAATGCATATATTAGTTAATAACTATAGCCTATGTGCTTTATCTGTCTATGTACTGTTGGCTTCCGTAGGCGTCTCTTACTGGGAAAAAGAGAGGATTCCATTTAGTTATTAACTAATATATGCATTTATTTAAGGAGCGACCCGCTCCAACACAATAGTTACAAAAACGAAAAAGCGAGTGGGGGGGGGGGCAAAGGTGGCGTGATCGTAGCCAACCAATAGGAGGGCGCCATTCCAAAAAAAAAGCAAACGGTGACAGAGATGAAAACTGATTAAGAGATGAAGAACGCATGACACTTGTAACTGTATATTGAATATCTATAGAATCTGCCCCTTATTGCTAACTGAATAAATGCAATCTAAACTAAGAACAAAAATGAGTGGCCACACAATCAGAGACTATAACAATAACAGGGCTTGATAGAATTGTTTCTCTACTTTATTTTTATTATTATTACTTTAAATAGTGGTAGTCATCGATCAATATTGTCACGTAAAAATGAGGAGAGAGAAACTTCAGGATGACACAGTAATTAAGGGAAACAAATTAAAATCGATAAAATACAAGAGAAGCAATGAGGGAAGTTTCCACAGAGTAATCTTTCTTATCTCCACTCAATCTTATTAGGGTGTCAAGCTTGTCTTCTTCTTTCTTATCTCCACTCAATCTTATTAGGGTATCAAGCTTGTCTTCTTCTTTCTTATCTCCACTCAATCTTATTAGGGTATCAAGCTTGTCTTCTTCTTTCTTATCTCCACTCAATCTTATTAGGGTATCAAGCTTGTCTTCTTCTTTCTTATCTCCACTCAATCTTATTAGGGTATCAAGCTTGTCTTCTTCTTTCTTATCTCCACTCAATCTTATTAGGGTATCAAGCTTGTCTTCTTCTTTCTTATCTCCACTCAATCTTATTAGGGTATCAAGCTTGTCTTCTTCTTTCTTATCTCCACTCAATCTTATTAGGGTATCAAGCTTGTCTTCTTCTTTCTTATCTCCACTCAATCTTATTAGGGTATCAAGCTTGTCTTCTTCTTTCTTATCTCCACTCAATCTTATTAGGGTATCAAGCTTGTCTTCTTCTTTCTTATCTCCACTCAATCTTATTAGGGTATCAAGCTTGTCTTCTTCTTTCTTATCTCCACTCAATCTTATTAGGGTATCAAGCTTGTCTTCTTCTTTCTTATCTCCACTCAATCTTATTAGGGTATCAAGCTTGTCTTCTTCTTTCTTATCTCCACTCAATCTTATTAGGGTATCAAGCTTGTCTTCTTCTTTCTTATCTCCACTCAATCTTATTAGGGTATCAAGCTTGTCTTCTTCTTTCTTATCTCCACTCAATCTTATTAGGGTATCAAGCTTGTCTTCTTCTTTCTTATCTCCACTCAATCTTATTAGGGTATCAAGCTTGTCTTCTTCTTTCTTATCTCCACTCAATCTTATTAGGGTATCAAGCTTGTCTTCTTTTTTCTTATCTCCACTCAATCTTATTAGGGTATCAAGCTTGTCTTCTTCTTTCTTTTCTTCACTCAATCTTATTAGGGTATCAAGCTTGTCTTCTTCTTTCTTATCTCCACTCAATCTTATTAGGGTATCAAGCTTGTCTTCTTCTTTCTTATCTCCACTCAATCTTATTAGGGTATCAAGCTTGTCTTCTTCTTTCTTATCTCCACTCAATCTTATTAGGGTATCAAGCTTGTCTTCTTCTTTCTTATCTCCACTCAATCTTATTAGGGTATCAAGCTTGTCTTCTTCTTTCTTTTCTTCACTCAATCTTATTAGGGTATCAAGTTTGTCTTCTTCTTTCTTTTCTTCACTCAATCTTATTAGGGTATCAAGCTTGTATTCTTCTTTCTTATCTCCACTCAATCTTATTAGGGTATCAAGCTTGTCTTCTTCTTTCTTTTCTTCACTCAATCTTATTAGGGTATCAAGCTTGTCTTCTTCTTTCTTTTCTTCACTCAATCTTATTAGGGTATCAAGCTTGTCTTCTTCTTTCTTTTCTTCACTCAATCTTATTAGGGTATCAAGCTTGTCTTCTTCTTTCTTATCTCCACTCAATCATATCAGGGTATCAAGTTTGTAGAGCTTGATGATGGTGTCTGTGCTGAGAACATGTAAGAAAACATCTACCTATGTTTCCCCACGTGACGCAGCGGAGCGTGACCTCGGCTGCACGGGTGAGTCAGTTGTTGTTTGGCTCTCTGTATAGATGGACATTAAAACATGGTGGCAGCGATAACTGGATAAAATACGAACCCGTATATTGCAAAATATCGATTTTTGCGTACCTTGGAAGATAATTCAATATGGCTCAGGTTCAACCTCCAGAAACCTTCGACTTCTCGACTCCCAACGAATGGCCCAAATGGAGGAAAAGATTCGAACGATACCTCGTGGTCAGTGGAATGAAGAAGAAAGAGGAGGCGGACAAGATCGATTTGTTCATGTACTTGATGGGCGACCGCGCGGATGATATATTCAGGACCTTCAAGTTCGAAAAGGAGGAAGAGGCAACGAAAATTGATTCCGTCCTCAAGGCGTTTGACAGCCACTTCTGTGTCAGAAAGAATATTATCTACGAACGTGCGAAATTTAATTCAAGAATCCAAGAGGATCGGGAGCCAGTGGACGAATTCATCACTTCATTGTACAAATTGGCTGATAGTTGCGAATTTGAGGGTCTTCATGAGCAGTTGATCCGTGACCGAATAGTGGTTGGAGTGAGGGACAAAGCTTTATCTGAAAGAATGCAGTTGGACAGCGAACTGACTTTGGAAAAGGCGGTGAAAATGGTTCGACAGCAGGAAGCCGTTCGACAGCAGCAAGTCGACCTGCAGCGTCCCTCAACAAGCCAAAAGGTCAATCAGGTGAAGTTCAACTCGAAGAAACAATCACCGAAACAACAACAGCAGCCTTCGAGGAAGAAGGAGAAGTCAGCCAAAACAAGATCACGATGTTCAAAATGCGGAGGTTTCACCCACAGGGAAGGACAGGCCTGCCGTGCTGAAGGACAAAGATGTAACCTATGTTCAAAAACAGGCCATTTTGCAAATTGCTGCCCAGATAAGCAGGCGAAGACTGCGGAAGTCAAAGCTGTTTCTGAACTTGATGAAGAAATTGGTTTTCTCCTGGAGGTCTCAGCTGTGGAGGATTCATCTAATCTCGATGATGATGAACGCGAGTGCAGGAGGCGATGGACAGCAGAAATCCAAGTGAACGGGAAAAAGGTGAAGTTCAAGCTCGACTCCCAGGCGGATGTTACATGTGTTCCTCTGTGTCTCTTCAAGAAGATAATGGGACAGCAACGACTAGTGAAAAGTGATATCAACCTTAGAGCTGCTGAATTTTCCGAACTTCAGACTGTGGGTATGTTTATATCAACGCTGCGAAATGGCAATTATGAAATCAAGGAGAAGATTTATGTCATTCGTCGTTTGAGTGAACCTCTTCTGAGTCGCCGGGCATGTGAGCTCTTGAACCTGGCGAGGCGGATTGAAGTGGTTGCGACGAGAATTAACCCAATCAAGGAATTCCCTGAAGTATTTGAAGGACTGGGACAGATCGGAAACCCTTACGAAATCAAATTGAAACCTGGAGCAAAACCATATGCTGTGCATACTCCTCGACGGGTACCAATACCTTTGATGGAAAAGCTCAAAACAAGATTGGAAGAGCTCGAGAAGGCGGGAATCATAGCACAAGTTAACGTTGCGACTGAATGGTGTGCACCGACTGTGATTGCTGGTAAACCGAATGGCGACATACGACTCTGTGTGGATCTCTCAAGGCTGAACGAACATGTACAGCGCGAAGTGCATCCCATGCCAGTGGTGGAGCACATGCTGGGGCAACTGGGGGAAGCAAGATTCTTTTCGAAACTGGATGCGAACAGTGGCTTTCACCAGATTCCGTTGAGCCCGGACTGCCAGCATTTAACGACCTTCATCACTCCTTTTGGGAGATATAAATACTGCAGAATGCCATTTGGAATCTCACTCGCCCCAGAGTATTTTCAGAGAGTTATGTCAATAATCTTGCAAGGCATGGACGGGGTAATGTGTTACCTGGACGATATCCTGATATTTGCCTCCGACTCCAAGACTCACGATCGAATTCTTCGTTTAGTGCTCCGAAAACTGAAAGGGGCGAAAGTTACACTAAACAAGGCCAAGTGTGTCTTCGGCGTGCCAAGAATTAATTTTCTTGGGCACATACTGGATGAAGACGGTATCCGACCAGATCCAGCGAAAATCGAAGCAGTAGCGAAGATGCCTGCTCCGACAGATGTTCATGGCGTAAGAAGATTTCTTGGCATGGTGAACCATCTGGGACGTAAACTCCGAACGACCTTGCCAATTGCACCAGAGAATCTTAATCCAAAGTTGGTGGACTCTCAGACCCTGAAAAGAAAGGAGGGGAGAAGGAGAAAGGATATGAAATCCAGGTATGATCGACGCTGCGGAGCTACGGACATGGAGGAGCTATCCGAAGGTGACACGGTTTGGATTACAGATATGCGAACCTGGGGGATTGTAAAGAAGAAAGCATCGACACCAAGGTCGTATATGGTTGATACTCCTGTTGGGACTTTACGTCGAAACAGGTTCCATCTACGAAAAGGAGTTACAGTGCAATATCCAGCCGACCCATCGACGCCGACCTTTTCGGGGGAGGAACTGGTTGAAAATGAAAAGACCCCAGTTGTGGATTATCCCTCTAACGACTCAGAAGACGGCCAAATAAGAACCCGGAGTGGACGAATTGTTAAACCTGTGGATCGCCTTCATTATTAGTTATATTATGCATTTAAAGTTTGTAATGTATATATGTATTTCAAGTCTTAAAAAGGGGGATGTGCTGAGAACATGTAAGAAAACATCTACCTATGTTTCCCCACGTGACGCAGCGGAGCGTGACCTCGGCTGCACGGGTGAGTCAGTTGTTGTTTGGCTCTCTGTATAGATGGACATTAAAACAGTGTCTGCCGGGGAATTTGACAACCATCATGACTGGGTGAAGTAGAATGCCTTTGTCATTAAGACTGGGAGCACTACTCAGTGGCAGGCCGACTTAGCTCCAAAAGAAATGGCAGTCTCTGACATGAGGAACAGACACCATGAGCAGCCGCTCCTAACATGGAATACAAACGCTGCTCATTCCTGTATCCCTGGATTAGGAGCCCTTACAGAGTACTATCAGCCAGGCCAGATGAGCCCAGGTTGTTTAGTGAGCTTGTTACTGCTCCTTCTTCTCCTTTATTATCCGGGCTTGGGACCGGCAAAGGCAGAGTTCCACAGAGTAATAAAATATATAAACATCAAAATTAATAATCTCTACATAAAATATTAAATACTTTGCTACAATATTTTTATCATTAAATCATTTTTTGACTCCAAAATATGCAATTTATTTTAGAGCTAATGTGTTGATGGACCACATGTAAATCTTCAATTCCTCTCTCACATTGAAAATATCTTGTTGACTAAGTTTTGGTGGAGAGTTTTTTAAACACAGTCTAACCTCTACAAGGTAATAAGACCAAATCCAAATAAATTAATAATGTGTGATGTTTCGGTAACAGCATTGTTACAGAATGGTGACACACTAATAATTTATTTGGATTAATTCTTTAGTAGAACCTCCAAGAGAAGACACTAGCGCTAGAGGACATCTCTCTACAAAGAACAGTTTTCATTAGAAAAAGGACCATTTTGACTATTAAGATTACTAACGTTGATTTAGCCTGTTCCCTGATATTTGTGGTTGGCTTTTCTTGATTTAGCAAGAAAATGGATTGGCCAAATATCAGGGCTAAATCAACGTTTAGGTGATATCTGTTCCACTAGATGGCACTCTGCCATCTAAAAAGCTCATGTGCTTGTGGTCAGGATATGCCTTTTTTGATTTTAATAGACTAGACTGTCAAAGACTTAGCCTAAGAAATTATCCATTGGATATACAGTAGAACCTCCCAGTAAAGGACAACACCTAATTGCAGAGCCGAAGTGTCCTTTAGGGATAGGTGTCCTCTTACTGGAGAGTTGCTAGATAGTAAAATGGTAATTTTGCAAATGAAAACTGTCCTTTGTGGAGAGGTTTCCATAGTGGGGTGCCCTCTAAAGGGAGGTTCTACGGTATATATATTGGATTATACATTAAAAACACACTACCATGTGTTTATACATGTTGTACTTATACTATATGCAGTGTACATGGGATGTGTGCAGAAGTCACCATGGTGGGGCCCACCACTTTCAAGGCCCAGTATGAGGAATGGTGCCAGGTCCAGCACCAACCTCCCTCCAAACATGTCCTGGTTGTGCCGGACAAACAGATGCTCAGTTGCTACATTGACCGTCTTCCTGCAGAACACATCGGCCCCTTCACCAAGGCCCTGCGTAGTGACAGCAGCCTGCGTCACCTCCATCTCACCAGCTCTCTCCAGGACAAGGGTACTGTGCTCCATCCTATACCTGCTTTCTTACCTTTTTTTAAAAACTATTTTCAATCTCTCTCTCCTTCTTGACAACCATCATGACTGGGTGAAGTAGAATGGCTTTGTCATTAAGACTGGGAGCACTACTCAGTGGCAGGCCGACTTAGCTCCAAAAGAAATGGCCACCTCTGACATGAGGAACAGACGCCATGTGCAGCCGCTCCTAACATGGAGTAAAAACGCTGCTCATCCTGTATCCTTGGATTATGAGCCTTTACAGAGTACTATCAGCCGGGCCAGCTGAGCCCAGGTTTTTTAGTGAGCTTGTTACTGTTCCCCCTCCTCCTTTTTCATCTGGGCTTGGGACCGGCAAAGGCGGAGTTTCTCTCTCCAAAATGACCTATGGCTTAAAATGTAGCAGATGCCACCTAAAGGGATGCTGGAGAACCTCCTGCCCCTCTAGAACTCTAGTTTATCTTCAGGACACCCAGAGTGGACCTGTGTTGATGCCTCCCTTCTGTCCTTTGTTTCTGTTCTGTCCCCAAAAACTATCCTTTGTAGAGAGGTGTTCTCTTACTTTAGAATTGCAAAATAGTAAAAATGGTAATTCTGACAATGAAAACTGTCCTTTGTAGAGAGGTGGCTTCTTACTGGAGAGTTGTTAAATAGTAAAAATGGTAATTCTGACAATGAAAACTGTACTTTATAGAGAGGTGTCCTCTAGCCGGAGTGTCCTCTCATGGAGGTTCTACTGTATATGATTTTTTTTCACTTGCAGAGACTCCGGTAAATCCAGGTATAATAAATTTATTTTCCTCCAATTTACCCAGACTAATCTATTTATTAACCTGATTGTCTTAATTAAGTTTTCCTGTATTTCATATTACCATTAGCTTTAAAAATTATAATAATTAACAATTCTTTTATTACTGGTATTATTACTGTTTTTCTTGCATGATCCTTACATTTCTGCTCGGAGAATCTGTATAAGATTGAAAGGTCTTAATAAAGCTTTTTCTTGTTTGTTGTTGTTGTCAAATTTGAATGAGTTGCCAATCAAGAACATCCTCACATCTGTATTTGGTTTGACGTCAGCTTCCCTTCTATATTAACTCTTAGTTCTGAGATTAATAACCTTCCCCAACTAGACGAAAATTAGCCCAAATCAAAATAAATTAATAGTGTGTAACGTTTCGGTAACAGCGTTGTTTCCATCATAAGCATTTTTGTTACCAAAATATCGCACACTAATTTATTTGGATTTTGTCTTATTATCATGTATTTATAATCTATAATTCAAATTGTTACTTATCATAATCTTCCCCAACTTTTGTCTGGCCAACTATATATTACAGGACTACCAGTGGTCCTATGTCAGTGTAATCTATTGAAGAGATTGCTCCATTCAAGAACAATTTCCTGCAAGCAGAGAAATATTGGTGACATTCTATCTGCTGTGATAGATATCAGAGAGAGATTTGGGAACTGAGAGTCCAGTAAGTTGGTGAGGCTGACTGGAGTGTGCAGGCAAGGAGCTGGTGGAGAGTCCAGCCCTGGCTCACTCCCTGCAGCACCAGCTGGGGTCCCTGACTTCTCTCATTCTCCAGGGACTGACCCTGCCTCCACCCTTGGTGAACTGCCTCACCCAGGTCTGTTCTTGTTTGAGGTCACAATTGCCTCAAACTTGTTCTTGTTATACAGAACTTTTTAAAATTTATTATTATCCCTAGTACACGTGGTACAGGCCATGATAAGCATGGTGGGTAGAAGTAGTCGATTGCTTTTACTGTAAGTACCTCACATGTCTCCACATGTGAATAGCAATTCGACTTTGCACTCGCATCTGTGTATAACAGAAGGTCGGTAGAAGGGTGGTCTAAACCATTGATTTTTGACCGCTACAACACGGATCAAATCCTGCCTTGGATACTTTTTTCTAATTAAAAAATTCCCCAATGGTCCTTGATTCTTGTAAAAGTTCAATCCCACCAGTGAGTGCAAGTAACTAAATGGGTCTCTGGCACATTTATGAGTGCAAAGTCTAATTGCTTTTAAGATGTGTAGACATGTGGTGCACTTACAGTAAAAGCAATCATCAACTTCTACCTACCATGATTATCATGGCCTGTACCACATTGTACTAGGGATAATAATAATAAATAACAAGAAATAGGTAACAAGAATAAACCCAAGTATTGTCTTTGTGACATTTCTGTATCCATTATACACATGGCTTGTACCTGCTGTTATTGTAAACCATATATAGTCTAACATGGAGAAGAGCGCTCACTTTCCCAAGAGTTGGAAACAGATGGATGTGGAAGACCAACACATAATGGACCAAGGCAATGTCTTACCACACAAGACTATGGCCATAAATTGATCACCTTGAAGGAGTCTGACTGAAGAATAACACCTGTATCAGGACTGATTTACCTGAAACCAATGCGTGCCTATTTGTGGAATATTGTATCGAGAACACCCTCTGAACACAAAGTTCAAAACTAAGATTTGGTAAAATAAACTGCTGGATAGATTGTCATGATCCAAGTCTTGAGATAAAATGAATGAATTGTTTGCCCCAAAATTTCTGCCCTGGGGAGTGCTTGGACCTTGCTCTACCTCTAGTGGGAGTGCTTTGGCAACTGTGGGAGTGCTTGGACCTTGCTCTATCTCTAGTGGAAGTGCTGTGGCAACTGTGGGGGTGCTTGGACCTTGCTCTACCTCTAGTGGGAGTGCTGTGGCAACTGTGGGAGTGCTTGGACCTTGCTCTATCTCTAGTGGGAGTGCTTTGGCAACTGTGGGAGTGCTTGGACCTTGCTCTATCTCTAGTGGGAGTGCTGTGGCAACTGTGGGGGTGCTTGGACCTTGCTCTATCTCTAGTGGGAGTGCTGTGGCAACTGTGGGGGTGCTTGGACCTTGCTCTACCTCTAGTGGGAGTGCTGTGGCAACTGTGGGAGTGCTTGGACCTTGCTCTATCTCTAGTGGGAGTGCTTGGCAACTGTGGGAGTGCTTGGACCTTGCTCTATCTCTAGTGGGAGTGCTGTGGCAACTGTGGGGGTGCTTGGACCTTGCTCTACCTCTAGTGGGAGTGCTGTGGCAACTGTGGGAGTGCTTGGACCTTGCTCTACCTCTAGTGGGAGTGCTGTGGCAACTGTGGGAGTGCTTGGACCTTGCTCTATCTCTAGACAACTATGGAATGCTGGATGTCCAGGGAATCTCCAACTCCACGACACTGGAGCACCTCTCACTGGCTGGCTGCAGTGTGTCCTCCAAGTCTCTCTCTGGTGAGTCCCCACTCTCTGTCAGGATGGATTGACACACCAACTTTACAAACAACACTGTCACACACTATTAATTATTTTGGTCTTTTTACCTTGTACAGTAGAACTACTTAAAGGACAACACCTAATTGCAGAGCTAAAGTTTCCTTTAGAAAGAGGTGTCCTCTTACAATTGATGATACGATGACAAAGCGTTTCTTCATGCCGCAAGACAAAGGACCTAAAATTACTAGGGACTAACTTACAAATACATACACACTCAAGATACCAAGGGTATCTTTGACTGAAGCACGCTAGAACCATGTCAGTGACAAAAAGATTTGCAAGCTGTGGGTTTTGAGTAATTTGGGAATTCACATTGGAAGTTGATATAGTGAGATGAATCCTTCTTTATGGTGGTAAATTGGAATCAACTGTTGTTGTTTTTTATCCCCTTGTGTAAAGATTACACAAATTCCTTGAGTTCATGCTCCTTTAGCTGTTTTATGATAAGCAGCGGCCTCTCTCAAAGATCCTGTTTAGTACATCTAATGAAAGCTAAAATGTGTTCTAGAGCTTGCAGGTGTCAAGCTACATTTTGGACAAGTGGGGTAGATTTTGTTATTTTCTATCTTCAATGACTTGAGATGGCCTGTCCTAAATCTTGTTAGTGTTTTTTTTTTTTTTTAGCTCATCCCTAGTACATATGGTACAGGCCAAGATAATCATGGTGGGTAGAAGAAGGCAGCTGCTTTTACTTTAAGTACACCACATGTCCACATGTGAAAAGCAGTTCGACTTTGCACTCACTGGTAGGTTTGGAATTTTGCAAGAATCAGGGGCTATTGGAGTATTTTTTTTTAATCAGAAAAAATGCCCTATGCAGGGAATCGAACCTGGGTTGTAGCGGTCGAAAACCAATTGTTTAGACCATCCTTCCACCAACCCCTTTCTTGTTAGTGTTGTTTGATGCAGTCTATTGTGACCAACTGTACATTACTTGAGTAGAAAGCCCACAGCCATGTTGTGGGTCCAGCCCTGTGTGGAGCCCTCAAGAAGAGTCCCAACCTGCGTAGATTGGACCTCACCAACTGTGGACTGACAGCAGGCAGTATGCAGACTGTGGCTGGGCTAGTGAAGGTGAGCTGGTGAAACTTGAGGAGGTGTCCGCCACTGTCCGATGGCCTGTCCCAGAGCAAGCAGCTGCGGCTCTACTCGGACCTGTGGAAGGCCAGCCTGCGCTACCACCTGCCTTGTATTGATGACTTCCGGGGACTCTCCCGCCTCACCTCAACGACAACCCTGCCATTGGCTGCCAGGGGGTGCTGGTGTTGGCTGAGGCCCTGCAGGATGACTTCTGGATGAGAGGTACTGCTGCTGTCTTCAGACTGTTCCCCATACATATACTCTATATATCTTTAATTAAAAAGGCATATATTGGATCAAAAATAATTTATATAATAATTCATTACAGTAGAACCTCCATGAGAGGACACTCACGCTAGAGGACACCTCTCTACAAAGGACAGTTTTATTCGCCAAAATTACCATTTTTACTATTTAACAACTCTCCGGTAAGAGGACACCTCTCCCTAGAGGACACTTTGGCTCTGTAACTAGGTGTCCTTTACAGGGAGATTAGACTGTATACGCCTTTTTAATTAAAGATCTATTTATTGATTGCTCTATTTTCAAAACAATACTCTATACAGTGTACTCCGCTTATAACGAAGTCGCATTATCCATGACAATCACTTTGTTATATCCGAAGTTTGTTATATCCGCAGTTGGAAAAAAAAAATGTTTTGTACCAATAATTTTTATTTACTATTCAACTCAAAAGAGCAACACAAAGATCAATAACAACCTCATCAGGTGTTTTTGGAGAAGTAGTTTGTGAGCTTGTTGGTGGATCTTCTCAGAGTTCTTTATTATGGTGCTGAGCGACGACTGTGGGATATTATGTTTCTGGGCAACATCTGTCTTTTTCTTCTTCTCCACTTCAATCTCTCTTAGGATTTGCAGCTTGACTGACAGAGATAGTGAGTTTCTTGTTTGTTTTCGTTCTCCTGCCATGGTAAACGTTAATAAAATATAAGCGTTTATTAAACAATTTAATTTTGTTTAAATAATGTAAAAAAAATTCTTATAATATGTTTGCATATTTTAAAATTGTATATTATTAACTTATTTGTTGTGTATCATTAAATTTGTGTCATTCACACGTTGTAATTTGATATATATTATGCATAATATATTAGTCCAATTATAATGGTAAATGAGAAAACTTTGTTATAAACGGATAAAATAAAAATTTATACATGCAAATCACTTCGTTATAAGCGAAAATTCTTTATATCCGACTTCGCAATATCCAGAGTTCTTTTAATGGTTTAAGCCCTTCTTTTCTTTCGTGCAGACAATTTCATTCGCTATATGCGGAATTTTGCTATAACCGACTTTGTTATATATAAGCGGAGTACACTGTATATATGTTATATTATATTTTATTTTAAAATTATAAATTCTAGAACAAATTACTCTGTAAAGTTGATCACCAGATATCGCGGCTTTCCCTATATAAACCTATTGTTATTGTTTCCTGTTGGCCGGCTCTTTCTGTACATATGTAAATATATAATCTTTTGTTTTCTGTTGTCGTTGTTGTTTCTTATCTCCTTGTGTAAAGATTACACAAATTCCATGAGTTTGTTTTCTTCTTTACGCCTCAAGTCAGGTATTTCTTCCTTAATTATTTTCATCAACTGAATTAAAGCAAATTGTGAATAAAAGTGTTATTATTATCATTACCACGATTGTATGCAATTTAAATACTCATGTATTCCAATCCTCAAAACAAGCAAATGTTAAATTTTCTAGCATCTCAAATTTAATAAAATATATACATTGGAAAGATCTGTGCTAGCATTTTGTTTTATAGATTGGTAAAACTAGGGTATTATTACATAGAAGTTTATTTTCTGTTGGAGCTATACTAGTATTGGTACTTTTATCTATCACACTCAACCCTTTTTTTTTTCAAATATTTTCTAACTTGAGGAAGAAATACTGATTCCCCTTATGTTTCTCTCTCTCCAATAAGTCTTCTCCAGCCGCTCCTCAGCCGAGAGTGGAGGCAAGTGTATGGGTCAGAGTCATGGCCAAATATGAAAAGCAGAGGAAAGAAACATTTGAAAAGTAGATCTGAAGGAGAGAATCACAGCCATTGTATAGTTGTACAACAAGGTTATGGAGACTGAATTAGCCCATAAGTCTCCATGGTGGGTAAATGTCGTTGGTTGGCTATCCAGGGGGCACTGTATGTGGAGATGTCAGTCAGACTTTGTCTCCCATGGAAAGAATAAGATGAGTGTCTGGATCACAGGAATGAAGAAGACTTGATAAGATTGAATAAAATATGAGGCCTGTTGAAAGTCATCAGAAAAAAAAAAAAAAGAATTTGATGGGACATTTATTAAGAAAAATGAATTGAGGAAGAAAGTTCCGTCTGAAGTGAGTAGAAAGAGAACAGTAGTAGGCAGTAGATTGGACAGAAGGGGTCAGTGGAAGGATGGTCTATACTGTTGGTTTTCGATCGCTACGACTCGGGTTCGATTCCCGCATTGGGCACTTTTTCTGATAAAAAAAATGCTCCAATGGCCCCCGATTCTTGCAAAAGTCCAACCCCACCAGCGAGTGCAAGTAACCAAACAGGGCTCTGGCACATTTGTAAATGCAAAGTCGAATTGCTTTTCACAGGTGTAGACCCGTGGTGCACTTACAGTAAAAGCAGTCGCCTACTTCTACCCACCATAATTATCATTGCCTGTACCACATGTACTAGGGATAAGCAAAAAAAAAAAAAAGATTGGACAAAAAGGTGAAACTATGACAAGATAGAGAAGGCACCGCTTAGGACCTGAGCAGAGAACCCCACCACCATCAGTTCTCATGGAATGAGATGTAGGGGTGCAGCTATGTTGACGATGGTACCATGATCCAGGCACACTTTGCCTGTAATTTAAGGCCGTTCTTAACATGGAAGCATACAGCTTTGCTGCCGACTCTAACATGAGTACAGATGCAGCTCCTCTGTATCCCTGGAAAGGGCCCTTGCTGAGGTTCATCAACCAGGTCAGTTGAAATCAGGATTTTTTAAAAAAGGTTTTTCTCCTCTTCTAAAAATTGTTCTTTTGCAAACACTTCTGAAATATAAGTGCACCTTTCATGGTGTCATATCTGTATGTATATTGGACATGACATCATTGCTGCCTCCATCAGAGTGGATCATCAATCCTATTCTTTTATTTGCTTATCCTTAGTACATGTGGTACAGGTCATGATAATCATGGTGGGTAGAAGTAGACGACTCTTTTACTGTAAGTGCACCACATGTGTACACATGTGAAAAGCAGTTCGACTTTGCACTTACAAATGTGCCAGAGCCCGGTTTGGTTACTTGTACTTGCTGGTGGGGATTATCAATCCTATGGTACTAGGAACCCTGCTGACATGTGTCCTTCATGGTGGTGATACAAACTGGAATCCTTCTGCAGTTTGGTAAAATGACAAGTTGCTTCACTGGCTTGCACCAGTCCCTCCAACCAACCCACTAGTGAGGAGTGTAAGTTACACTCTGGTATCCAGTACACATTCCTGTATAGGCCCTACATATGGGACACTTGTTTGGACTTGGAAGAGGAAAGTATCAACCTCGCTGTGTGCAGCCCTGGACCTTCAGCGATGCAACGTAGGCAACTCCGGAGCTCAGGCCTTGTTCCGGATCCTGCAGTCCAGCTCTGTGTATGAATCCTGGACCTGCGAGGGAATCCTGACATCAGTAAGTCCTAGCTTGTTCAGTTTATGGAACTTTGGTTGAGAAATGTATTGTTGCTATGAAAAGTTGCCAATTACTGAAAAACTCTAGGTGGACGCTTTTCAGTTTGCCAAAGATGGTTTTGTGGCTTTGTCACCGACCCGAGGCTGCTAGGTTGCGGCGACGGTCAATAGATGGCGTCTTGCTTTGATGTCTATTTTGACGGGAGAGGTCCCCTCAATTTTAGATCAATATCCTCCCAGCAAAATTTCCATCTAAATAAATATATATTAATAATTAAATTTATAAATTTTATTTCCATCTATCGATAAAATTCGTAACAAATAAATTTACTGACAATGTGTTTCTTTTCAAAAATATCATCAAATAATATAGGCTGCCTTCCATAGAAAATACATGGTATAGCCCAAATTAATCCAATACAATAGTAGAGTGGTCTAGAGATTAATTTGGTGAAACCGCTGAAAGGGTTTGATTTTTGCACTTACAGACCAGAGCTCCATTTGGTTATTTGCACTCATTGGTGGGGTTGCACTTGTGAAATAAACACAACCATTGAAATAATTTTTTTATAATATAAAAAAATCTCTATTAATTCCGGCTTCTCTGGTCAAAAATCCATGATTCATACCACCACTCTGCTACCCCCCAAAATTCTCTTAATCTCATAAATTTGCATAAAAATAAACCTTTGTTAATTAGGACTTGTGAGAGTTTTGCACCATTAAATCAATGAAAACATTAACTATGACCTTTTGGAGAGGCTGCTGCTTATCATAAATAACTCGAGGAGCATGAACTCATGGAATTGGTGTAATATTTATACAAGGGGATAAGAAACATCAACAGCAAACTGTCAAGCACTAAACAGGACCTTTGGGAAAGGCCACAGCTTATCATAAAACAGCTCAGGGAGCATGAACTCGTGGAATTTGTGTAATCTTTATACAAGGGGGATACGAAACAACAACAACCCACCTTGGTTCTGAACCTCATGATTTTCCATAGGGTTCAGAGGTTATCTCTGTGGAATATATCTGGCCATACAAACAGAAAGAGCTTTGGTACAGATAGATCAAATTTTCTTCAATCAACCATGGAATTAGTTTGGGAGAGGCCACAGCTTATCAAAAAATAGCTCGAGGAGCATGAACTTATGGAATTTGCATGTAATCTTTACACAAGGAGATATAAGAAACAACAACAGTGGATGGTGTGGGTGACAGAGAAAAGTCTTCTGAAGAAGATAATTGCCAAGCTCAAGGAGAACATTGCCGGGAAGATCAGGGAGGTGAGGGAACTCATCACCAGTCCTACACCACATCTAGCCAAGATCCATTAATTACCGAGTTATAAGCAATACAAGGTAATGAGACCACAAATCCAAATAAATAAATAGTGTGTGACGTTTCAGCATTGCTACCAAAATGTCACACACTATTTATTTATTTGGATTTGTGGTCTTATTACCTTGTAATTATAATCTAGCTTCCAAATTGTGTCTTATCATGAGTTATAAGCAAGTTTTTCTCAAGGTCATGGCATTTTGCCAAATGAATTTTAAAAATATTCATATATTGGCTCTTAAAAAAAAAAAAAAGGTTAAGATAGACATAAGGTTTGGCAATTTCTTCACACTAGCTGGGTCCTTGATTGATGCTGTGGCCTCCAGAAACATAATGTTGCTTAGGCCCGGGCTCAGCCACATTCAGTGCTACCTGAGTGGAGAGAGCCAAACTTGGATATTTTCAAGTATTTATCAGTGGACGGGGTGTGGACAGTATGACTGGCTACCTCTGGAGACTGCCCAACAGCCTCGTCGTCCCCGTCCCACCCCCAAGGTACCCTGACATCTACCTGTCTGTCTGTCTCTACCACCCACTGGGGTGTTGTGGCCAGAAGCCTGAGCCCACCCTCTCTGCCAAGAAGATAGACCCCCACCATCAATGCAAGTAAGTGGTCCCACTTATTGCAGCAACACTAATTTTTTAGTTAGAAGTTGGAGAAAAATAAAAATTAAATATACAGTTAAACCTTAGATAATAAAAAGGCATATATTGGATTTATTTTGCCAATATTTCGGTTGGCTGAATGCCCAAACCTTTATAAAGGCATTACATTTTTGTACACATTGTACACATTTTGTGTATACAAAAGTGTAATGCCTTGATAAAGGTTTGGCATTCAGTCAACCGAAATATTGGCAAAATAAATATTTTATTAAATCCAATATATGCCTTTTTATTATCTAATGAATTAAATATGGATTGCTCTATTTTCAAAACAGTTAAACCGGTATATAGCGCCCCCTCTAAATAGCGCTTTCTTCTCTATAACACCTTATTTTAAATACGTAGTACGATGCGATTTACATTAAAAGTGACCTGTCTATAGCACCCCCTCTCTATAACACCCTATTTTGGTGAGTCTCAAGAGGGACACTATAGACAGGTTCAACTGTAATTAAAAAAAGTATCTGAAATGTCATAATATTTCCTCTTTCTCTTCCATTCTGTTAATTGTGTACATTTGAATGAAAAATACTTCTTTAATTGTCTCTAAAATAATTCTTCTCATAATCCAATATCTTTACTTCTTTTAGATTGAAGTTATTGTGTTTTATCTAAATGATAAAGCATAATTTGGATTATAGATTATAGCTACAAGAAACTAAGACCTAATCCAAATATATTAATAGTGTGACGTTCAGTAACAGGGCAAAAATGGAGCTAAATAAAAAGAGCTTAAATGTTTGATTAGTTTTCATTTATAAATGTGAAGTTTGGACATTGACCAAAAATAACGGGAGTGGAAAATGGAACTCTTTTGACCTTTGGTATGCTGTAAAACTCTCAAGTTCAAATGGACAGATAGGTTGAAAAGGAACAAGTTTGGAGAAAATCTAATGGTGAGTATAGCCTTCTAAATGAGGTAATTAAAAGAAGTTTTATAATCAGAGAGAACAATCTCTTTCCCTTACTAGGGGGCTATCCTTTGAAGGGAGGAGAGAGACGTACTGGTAAAAGAGCTGTCTGGAAGATATCAAGTGGTGAGGTGAAATGCTCAGAACAGGAGGAATTATGGCTGACTTCCTTATCAAAAATGGCTGTTACTATAAAGCAATAACGTCCCATCTATATACAGCAAATGAGAACATTAAGATGCGAATGTTTCTTTTACACTTCAAACTTCCACTGTCCTTACTGCGATGGAAAAATTATTGGAAGATCTTGGCTCATTAGAGAGAGTAGTGAACCCTCCCAGCGGTTTGGCCAATTTAATATTCAGACCGCTTCTTTAAGCTCTAATATTGTATTGGATCATTCTGCTTATATATGCTGCAATTTGGTTTATAGATTAAAAAACACAAGGTAATAAGACCTTATCTAAAAAAAAACAATGGTAGCCTGTAAAGTCGGTTTTACGGGCGAAGATTTTACGTGACAACGGTAGAATATTTATTGATATGAATATAATTAAATTGCACAATAGGAACAAGGAATTGAATGAAAAATAAGAATTGCACAAATTTTAACTATAGAAATATATTTTGTTTACTAAAACATTGTACATGTAAACTTAAACTTAACTAATTCCTATTTGAGTGATTTTGTTGAGGATAGGACGATGATAGGAGAAATATGAAATGAAAGGAAGTGTTTCTGCTGTAATGTGTCTTGCGAAAGTCAAGTCGATAGTTGTTCCTTTTAACGTAGTTGACTTAGAAACGTTTGATACGCAATCAAGATTATACATATTTTTCATGAAATTAAGAAACGAGTTGTCAGGCTTTACGTTTTGTTAAAATCACCACACAGAAGAATCGGTATACTAGAATCAATTTGCACGAACGGTGGCACGTACTGGCTGTTGTGAATGTACGGACCGAGTCCTTGCCATAGTAACATTCCAATATCCTGCATACTAGCTCCTGGATGAATATATACAGCACCGAGTATAAACTTGAAGCTAGTATTAGCGGGTGAAGCAAGTAACTTCAGTCATGCACATGTCACCCTTGGTTTTAATGACACGAGCTACGTCTGTAATCGCAACTTGGAACACTTCCGCCGTAGATGTCGATGATAATTTACGATAGATCGCCACTCCACCAGCCGCGTTGGTATCTGAGTTAGGTCGATTATTTTCCCTGGATACGCACTCATAACCCTTGATTGGAGTTGGTTCACAAGTGTCGCGCATCCACGTTTCAGTCAATACTAAATAGTCTGATCGTGGTATCACTGTATCTGTTTCAATGTCCGCGGGCATGGGCACTTAAACTTTGACAGTTGATGTTCGTTACAATAAGTTGTCCAGCGTCAGTTGCGTCGTCACAGAATTTTACGGCTTGTTTGGTAATTGTGTCTAGAGTGTGTCCACGAAGTCGTAAGTATTCATTGCGAATATCTCGAGTAGTCTGTGAGTCGTTTCCACCATTGAAGTACTGGAAGTTGAAGGCACCGTTTCCATTGTTTTGAGAGTGGTGATTCCTGTTGAACATTTGAAATTGAATGGATGAATTTTTAATTTTAAAGAATCAATTTGAAAATCAAAACACTTATTCAGATCGAAGGTTCAAATTTTTGCTAAATAAATTTGAAATTAAATAAAATTTGTAATTGTAAATTGATGAAGTTGAAAATTAAAACATTTACTTATATTAGATGTTAAAATTCTTGCTCAACACAGTTTAAATAAAGTTTTCTTATATCTGCCACTTTTTCTTAATATTTGTAATTTTAAATAATCATTCGAAAATCAAAACATTTATTCAGATCGAAGGTTCAAATTTTTGCTAAATAAATTTGAAACTATTTAAAATTTGTAAAATAATAATTAATTAATTAATTAATTTTAAACTAATAATTTACTTAACACTATCAACATTTATCAATAGTATGACATAACCTATAAACTCAGTTTCTCAACTTTTGTGTCAATCTAACAATTAATCAATCAATCATAGTTTACGATAATGAAATATCAGTGTACAATTATTTACCTTTATTGTTGTAGTTGTTGTAAATGACGAATCTAAGCACTCCACATTTTCACTACAGACACAGCTGACAATACTTTAACCACACGTGTGAACTTGTATTATGACGCTTTCTTGTTTTTTCCAACGCCAAGAACGTTCGAGAAAGACAAAGACAGAGACAAGCATGCGCCGATTCAATGCGCCTAATTCTCTAGCGCTGCGCGCGCAGCAGCGCGCGCAGCACTCTCGTTCGGTGACTCATCGTAACGTTACCGGGCGTTACACTTTTTCATAAGTGACTCCCAGCCGCAACCTAATTTAAGACGTTGTCACGTCAAAATTCATTCGGATTTGGTCTTATTACCTTGAGAAATGGCTGTACTACTTAATCTTCTTTCTTATCTCCACTCAATCATATTAGGTATCAAGCTTGTAAAGCTTGTTGATGGTGTCTGCTGGGAATGAGTAGAACTCATCAATGTATGAGTCAATACAGTCAATAATGTGTTTGGGGTTGTAGGTTGAAAATTGCACTTAGTACATAGTGGGAAAACCTTGCTACCATTCTGGAAAGTCATTGTCAGTAGATGACCAGACTTAAGTCTGGAAATCAAAAAACTGTTGTTCTCTTGGGAGGACAGAACCGGTGCTTGTCATACTACTTAAGGAATGATGATGAAAGGTATCTGTCTCTCCATATAGTTATTCCCAACACTGCACTAGGTCTCACACAAACATGACACGAACAACAACACCTGTATGTGACACAGGGTGACCCTGCGGAGACACCAGGAAATGCTGTCCAGAAGCAGGGTAGGTGACATCCAATTGTCCTGGGTATGTGACACAGCAAGCTGCTGGGATAGGAGGAATTACGGCGCACGCGACGGCAGCTGGAGAAAGAAAGGACTGCGCAGTCTCAGGAGTCTCAGAGGTAGGTCTTGTCCAGTTGATTGATGGCAGCAATGGTGGTAGTTGATCTCAACTAGTTCTAATCCAAATGTGTGTGTAAACTTTGTAGCCAAGTTTAGATTAGGAGTGTATCTTCTTTTAATTCTTTTCAAATCTGATACAGTAGAACCTCCCTGTAAAAGAACACCTAAATGCAGGAGCCAAAATGTCCTTTAGGGAGAGGTGTCCTCTTACCAGAGAGTTACAAAATAGTAAAATTGGTAATTTTGCAAATGAAAACTGTCTTTTGTAGAGAGGTATCCTCTAGCGGGAGTGTCCTCTCGTGGAGGTTCTACTGTATTAAAAAATTCAGATTGGTTTTTTGAATATTATATAATTTTTTATTGAAAAAGTTTATTGGCTCCTCAATTTTTTTTACCAAGACAGCCCCACAAGTAAGTAACCAAATTAGGAACTACTTTTGTGTAAGTGCTAAACTTCGTTCTACATGTACTTACAGTCTCAATGAACATCATTTGTTGGTTGGAAGTATGTTTGAAAAGAGACATCAGCCATCTTCTTTTATTTTCTTTCTGATATTTCAGTGACATCACTCTCCTCAGCTAATTCTAGCTTCTCCTCATATATGAATTATGAAAAAGGCATCTCCTTATCGTGCAACTGAAAGTTGCTGATGGCTTGCGCCATCTATCATAATAAATATCAACTATCCTCGTTTGAATTTTAATTATTCCAGAATTGGCCAAATACAGATTCTTGATTAATCAAAAAAAGCAAACCAGATACGTGTTTCGGGCTGTTGGCCCTCATCAGCGTGGTGCAAGCTGTACTCAACGACCAAAAAAATGGTCATTCAGGCATCTTGAAAATATATATAATGAATAGTTGATATTTATTCCGATAGATGGTGCAAGCCATCAGCAAATTTCAGTTGCACGATAAGGAGATGCCTCCCCCTTTTTTTTTTCTTAATTTATGCATCTTATCCAGTAAAATATTACATTTGTACTTATTTTTCACAAATTCCCCAATGTTCAGATTTTTATAAGGAACAAGCCATCCAAATGTGTTGGGTGACAATGTGAGGAGCATATCTCTGTGTATATAGCATCTATTATACCTTAGGAGTCTCAGCATCATTTCTATTGTGGCTTCACACCATCTTGTTTTGGTTTTCTTTTGTAAAATGAAGAAATATACGTTGTTCTGTGGAAAATTCTTTAATTCAACCTATATTGTAAGATTTTTACTCCTAGTTTTAAAACTACCCCCTAAGTATATTCCCATGTCTATTTTAAGTGCCAATTTCAGGGTATAAAGTCTAGGTAATAAGACCAAATCCGAATAAATGAATAGTGTGTGATGTTCCATAAAGCACCTAATTGAGAAAAATATATCGCAGAATATTTTAATAGTTACTGTTATCAAGTGTGTAAACAAGATAGCAGATAAGAAAATTGTTTTCTAAGAACTTTTGTACTGTTTTTCAATACTTTTGTCTGAAGATGGTAACAACGCTGTTACCGAAACATCATACACTATTTATTTATTTGAATTTGGTCTTTTTACCTTTTTTTTTTTAATTATCCTTAGTACATGTGGTACAAGCCATGATAATCATGGTGGGTAGAAGTTGGCGACTGCTTTTTACTGTAAGTGCACCACATGTCTGCACATGTGAAAAGCAGTTCGATTTTGCACTTACAAATGTGCCAGAGCCCCGTTTGGTTACTTGCACTTGCTGGTGGGGTTGGACTTTTGCAAGAATCGGGGGGCCATTGGAGCATTATTTTTCTTAATTAGAAAAAAGTTCCAATGCGGGATTCGATCCCAGGTCATAGCGGTTGAAAACCAATGGTGTAGACATCCTTCCACTGACCCCCTAATAAATAGTGTGACTTTTCGGTAACAGCATTGTACTGAATGAGAAAATATATCGCAGCATGTTTCAAATAGTTACTGTTATCAAGTGTGTAAAAAAGATAGCAGATAAAAAGATAGTTTTATAAGAATTCTGTATTCAGTACTTTTGTCTGAAGATGGTAACAATGCTGTTACCAAAATGCCACACACTATTTATTTATTTGGATCTGGTCTTATTACCTTGTGTTTCTAATGTAGAAAAGAATTTATCATTTTATTAACAGAGTATCATTTTTAAGTTTATATTTTGCTAATCTGTAAACTTCCCTCATTGCTTATCTTTTTCTTATCATTCATAATTTGTCTTTTTCTTCTTTCTTATCTCCACTCAATGAGATTGCCACGTGGAAAATTAGGGAAGACTAACTTTGGGATCAGACAACAATTTATTTCAGGCAAGAACAAACTGAGTGATAAACAAAGGATAAGCAAAGGAGGGAAGTGTAGCAAAATATAAACATAAAAAAAAGAATACTCTGCTAAAATAATAAATACTTTGTTACAATAGTAGGGGTTTAAGCTTGAGACTTATTCATAATTTGTATTTGCCCCAAATAAATTGCTGTGTCATCCTGAAGTTTGTCTTTCCTAATTTTCCATGTGGCAATAATCTAAATTCAAATTGGGTGTATCAAGTGTATAAAATGTGTATATTCCTGTGCAGGTTCCTCCGGGCCACGTGCTGGTGGATGAAGCCACCTTGGCCCATGTACAACAGACCTTCTCCCAGTTCCAGAAATTCCTGGATATGCTGAACCAGTCCAGGTTGGATTTCCTCTCACTCTACTCATAGTGTAACAAACCTCATTTACAACACAATAATTGGGAATACTGGTGAGAGAGGCAGACAAATTAGGCTCATCTAGTTCCATATACAGTAGAACCTCCCTGTAAAGGACACCTAATTGCAGAGCCAAAGTGTCCTTTAGGGAGAGGTGTCCTTTTACCAGAGAGTTGCTAAATAATGAAAATGGTAATTTTGCAAATGAAAACTGTCCTTGATAAAGCACAATTTGGATTATAGATTTTAATACAATAAAATAAGACCTAATCCAAACAATTTAATAGTGTGTGACGGTTTGGCAACAGCATTGTCACACGCTATTAAATTATTTGGATAGGTCTTATTGTATTGAAAACTGGCCTTTGTGGAGAGGTGTCCGCTAGCGGGGTGTTAGCTAAAGGGAGGTTCTACTGTATATAAATTTAATATTTAAAATATTCTTAATATTATATGAATTTTTGTATAAAAATGGAAACATTTTGCTAATTGTGCTGCTGATAATAGACACTATTGATGATTGGAGCCCCAGATAATTGTAGATATTGATGATTGAGGTTCAGTTAATTGAAGCTACTAAGGATTGAAGCTCCAGATAATTGAGAATACTAATAATTGGGCCAGCTCAAGTGAAAAATGTTCCTTGAAATAGGTTTCCAAACTATGAAAGCAACACAGCCATGTGGTGAATATGGTGCATCTACCTTTGATCTGTTCTAAATTATAACACACAAATAGACAGCCATGTGGTGAATATGGTGCATCTACCTTGGATCTGTTCTAATTTATAACACACAAATAGACAGCCATGATCTGGATATGGTTCATCTTCTGAGACAAGTTCCAAGATATAAATTTTATAGTTACTCAATTTGTCACATCACACGGCCAGAATACTTACATAAGAGAGGTCTATCAGAAACACCAAATTGTTCCTGCGGAGAAACTAAACAAACTGCTCTTCACCTTATCTATGACTGTCCGAACTTTACAGAAGTGAGACATCGATTGTTCCCTGATCTAAATGATTTAACTCTCTTACATCAGCCACTTTGTCTATATAAATTTTATGAACTCTGTTGATTAATACATGTAAATTTGTAAATATTTAATTCTAAGTTCTAATTTGTTTGTTGTTTTGTTTGTTTCCTCTGTAATAGGCACAAATATTTCAATATCGCGCCTGGTTGATTAATAAAAAATGAAAAGCTATAAAAGTACACAGAGTGTGACAAGTGTGGTGTCCAGAGAGCAGAAGTCGACAGACACCTCGTCCCTCCCCAGCGAGGGCCCCCTCACTCTGACTGGCAGTGACCATGACACCTTCTGACCTTGTGTGCCCCATCTAGTCCCACTTTGTCTCACCCATACTCTATATGTCATAATTAAAACATTTATCATTTTTTTGTATAATATTTTCTCTCCTTCTCTTGTTTCAGTTTTTCCAAGGTACGCATAAAATTACACCTTCCATTTCTCTCTTCCTCCAATCATAAGAGGTTCTTCCTATAAAAATTGGCAGGGAAGTCACAAGTCAATGAGTGTCACAGACAAAGGCACTACCAAGTCCATACAATGAGTACGCAGACAAGGCACTTTCCAAGTGCTTACATGTTTCACAGAAAAGGCACTACCAAGTCATACATGTTTCACAGACAAGGCATTTTCCAAGTGCATACATGTTTCACAGAGAAGGCATTTTCCAAGTGCATACATGTTTCACAGACAAGGCACTACCAAGTGCATACATGTTTCACAGACAAGGCACTACCAAGTTCATACATGTTTTCACAGACAAGGCACTACCAAGTCCATACAATGAGTATCGCAGAAAAGGCACTTTCCAAGGTGCATACATGTTTCACAGACAAGGCACTACCAAGTGCATACATGTTTTCACAGAAAAGGCACTACCAAGTGCATACATGTTTCACAGACAAGGCACTACCAAGTCCATACATGTTTCACAGACAAGGCACTACCAAGTCCATACAATGAGTATTGCAGACAAGGCACTTTCCAAGTGCATACATGTTTCACAGATAAGGCACTACCAAGTGCATACACGTTTCACAGACAAGGCACTTTCCAAGTGCATACATGTTTCACAGATAAGGTACTACCAAGTGCATACATGTTTCACAGACAAGGCACTACCAAGTCCATACAATGAGTAGTGCAGACAAGGCACTACCAAGTGCATACACGTTCACAGACAAGGCACTTTCCAAGTGCATACATGTTTCACAGATAAGGCACTACCAAGTGCATACACGTTTCACAGACAAGGCACTTTCCAAGTGCATACATGTTTCACAGATAAGGCACTACCAAGTGCATACATGTTTCACAGATAAGGCACTACCAAGTGCATACAATGAGTATTGCAGACAAGGCACTACCAAGTGCATATACGTTTCACAGACAAGGCAATTTCCAAGTACATACAATGAGTGTCACAGACAAGGCACAACCAAGTCCATACAATGAGTATTGCAGACAAGGCACTTTCCAAGTGCATACATTTTTCAAAGACAAGGCACTACCAAGTGCATACATGTTTCACAGACAAGGCACTACCAAGTGCATACATGTTTCACAGAAAAGGCACTTTCCAAGTGCATACATGTTTCACAGATAAGGCACTACCAAGTGCATACATGTTTCACAGACAAGGCACTACCAAGTGCATACACGTTTCACAGACAAGGCACTTTCCAAGTGCATACATGTTTCACAGAAAAGGCACTACCAAGTCCATACACGTTTCACAGACAAGGCACTTTCCAAGTGCCATACATGTTTCACAGACAAGGCACTACCAAGTGCATACACGTTTCACAGAAAAGGCACTTTCCAAGTCCATACATGTTTCACAGAAAAGGCACTACCTAGTCCATACACGTTTCACCAGACAAGGCACTACCAAGTGCATACACGTTTCACAGACAAGGCACTTTCCAAGTGCATACATGTTTCACAGAAAAGGCACTACCAAGTCCATACACGTTTCACAGACAAGGCACTTTCCAAGTGCATACATGTTTCACAGACAAGGCACTACCAAGTGCATACACGTTTCACAGAAAAGGCACTTTCCAAGTCCATACATGTTTCACAGAAAAGGCACTACTAAGTCCATACACGTTTCACAGACAAGGCACTACCAAGTGCATACATGTTTCACAGACAAGGCACTACCAAGTCCATACATGTTTCACAGACAAGGCACTACCAAGTCCATACATGTTTCACAGAAAAGGCACTACCAAGTCCATACACGTTTCACAGACAAGGCACTTTCCAAGTGCATACATGTTTCACAGACAAGGCACTACCAAGTGCATACATGTTTCACAGACAAGGCACTACCAAGTCCATACACGTTTCACAGACAAGGCACTTTCCAAGTGCATACATGTTTCACAGACAAGGCACTACCAAGTGCATACATGTTTCACAGACAAGGCACTACCAAGTCCATACACTGTTTCACAGACAAGGCACTTTCCAAGTGCATACAACGTTTCACAGACAAGGCACTACCAAGTGCATACATGTTTCACAGACAAGGCACTACCAAGTGCATACATGTTTCACAGACAAGGCACTACCAAGTCCATACACGTTTCACAGACAAGGCACTTTCCAAGTGCATACATGTTTCACAGACAAGGCACTACCAAGTGCATACATGTTTCACAGACAAGGCACTACCAAGTCCATACACGTTTCACAGACAAGGCACTTTCCAAGTGCATACACGTTTCACAGACAAGGCACTACCAAGTGCATACATGTTTCACAGACAAGGCACTACCAAGTCCATACACGTTTCACAGACAAGGCACTTTCCAAGTGCATACATGTTTCACAGAAAGGCACTACCAAGTGCTCACACTACACGTTTCACAGACAAGGCACTTTCCAAGTGCATACATGTTTCACAGATAAGGCACTACCAAGTGCATACATGTTTCACAGACAAGGCACTTTCCAAGTGCATACATGTTTCACAGATAAGGCACTACCAAGTGCATACATGTTTCACAGACAAGGCACTTTCCAAGTGCATACATGTTTCACAGATAAGGCACTACCAAGTCCATACATGTTTCACAGACAAGGCACTTTCCAAGTGCATACATGTTTCACAGACAAGGCACTACCAAGTGCATACATGTTTCACAGACAAGGCACTACCAAGTCCATACATGTTTCACAGACAAGGCACTACAAGTCCATACATGTTTCACAGACAAGGCACTTTCCAAGTGCATACATGTTTCACAGACAAGGCACTACCAAGTGCATACATGTTTCACAGACAAGCACTACCAAGTCCATACATGTTTTCACAGACAAGGCACTTTCCAAGTGCATACATGTTTCACAGACAAGGCACTACCAAGTCTCATACACGATTCACAGACAAGGCACTACCAAGTCCATACACGTTTCACAGACAAGGCACTACCAAGTGCATACACGTTTCACAGACAAGGCACTACCAAGTGCATACATGTTTCACAGATAAGGCACTACCAAGTGCATACATGTTTCACAGATAAAGGCACTACCAGTGCATACATGTTTCACAGACAAGGCACTTTCCAAGTGCATACATGTTTCACAGATAAGGCACTACCAAGTGCATACATGTTTCACAGACAAGGCACTTTCCAAGTGCATACATGTTTCACAGATAAGGCACTACCAAGTCCTTACATGTTTCACAGACAAGGCACTTTCCAAGTGCATACATGTTTCACAGACAAGGCACTACCAAGTGCATACATGTTTCACAGACAAGGCACTACCAAGTCCATACATGTTTCACAGACAAGGCACTACCAAGTCCATACATGTTTCACAGACAAGGCACTTTCCAAGTGCTTACATGTTTCACAGACAAGGCACTACCAAGTGCTTACATGTTTCACAGACAAGGCACTACCAAGTCCATACATGTTTCACAGACAAGGCACTACCAAGTGCATACATGTTTCACAGACAAGGCACTACCAAGTCCATACACGTTTCACAGACAAGGCACTACCAAGTCCATACACGTTTCACACATGAAAATGTAGAAAAACTGAAGGTAATTTTAAAAGATAATCCACATGCAACATCTCAATCTATTCAGCATGGCCTAAATATGAGATAGGCAGATTCAAAATTATTGCAACGAGATTTAAAAGTGATGAAGCTTTGCAGCGAGTGGGTGCCTCATGAGCTAACTGAAGATAAAAAAAAGTAGAAGTGTCTTGGTGCCAAGAAATGTTGATGAAATTTGATTCAGGTACCTCAAAGAGCATATGTTGATATAATAACAGGTAATTAAACACGGATCCATAAATTTTATCCAAAAACAAAAGGGTCATCTTTCATTTGGGTGTTTGAAAATAAAGAACTTTCGACAAAAGATAAGCAGCTGAGGAGTGTTGGAAAAAAATTTAGCAAATTTTCTCTAAAAGTGGTCATATTGCTACAGTAACTTTAGGGATGGGAAAACAGTAACTGCCAATTGATATTCAAAAATCTGTTTACCAGAAGAGTAATCAAAGTCTTGAAAGAAAGGAGATCAAATATTGGAATTAGAGGAATCCTATCAGACAATGACACAGCTCACAAAGCTTCAAAATATGAATTTTATATAAAAAAAATCCTATTCAGTTGCATGAACTCTCACCATATAGTCCTGATCTTGCTCTTTGCAACTTTCATTTTTTTCCAAAAGTTAAAGACAGTTTGCATGGAATCAAATTTACAAGTCCGATGCTATCGTGGAGCTCTACCTGGAGATATTTAAAGCCCAGATGAGTGAGGAAAATTTTGTTTCCTGGGTTCAAAGAATGGGAAATGTATTAAATGTAAAGGTGATTATTTTGAGAGAAAAATACAATTTTATCAGTTGTATTTTCTTGAATTACAAAACTTTCAGAGTAACCCTTGTATACCTTCTTGTGTTTTAAAACTATTTCTTTTATATATATTTTTCCATTATCTGATCACGTGTCGAGAGGAGCCAATGGGGTAAGGCATGGCAGTATCTGTGCGAGCATGGTATAAAAGTCTGGAAGGATGGCCAGTGGTGGATTGTTTGTTCGATATATGCTTCTTCAAAGTTCAGGAAAATATGCAAAAGAGCCGTGCCGGAATTGTCCGGCAGTTGGTGTGAATTGAATAGAAGTTAAAGGAAGAAAATTGATCCCAGTTCTTTGCTGTAGTTCTAAGAAGAAATTTGGTGTATTTATGGACTGGATAGCGTGCCTGGGAAAGTATTCATAGAAGTAAACTGATATAGAAAATTGCAAATGATCAAAATTTCTCTGAGGGCAAGAGGTTTGTAGTCCTGTAGATAACTGTTATATTTAAATTTTTGTGAATTTTAACCTTTTTTCATATTATAAATATATCGTGTTGGATCCTTTAATAAATCTTATGAATGTTAATTCTGGTCTGTTGTTCGTTTCCTTTGTATTGCTACCAGCCTATAGATGCTTTAAATATCTGGTAAAGTTATAAAATATATTTTTCCTTTTTCCAATATTGGTCACAATACCAGGAGAGTCGGCTCATGAAAGAACAAATCCAGTCTCTCCTGAAGGTGATTAAGGGTCAATTAGATCAGGTCAGTTTTGATTTATAAAAGTGGTCACTCAGGGAGGTTTAGCTTATCAAATGGGAAGTTTTACTGCCTATCATGTTTCCTTAAGTAGCATTTCCAAACCCATTTCCTTCAATCTTAATAAAAAATAAATTGGTTACATCTTTCTTGGATCAAGATTCAGCATTTCTTAGCGAAATCACCCACACTTCTTGGAACGAGATCCTGCTTCCGTAGCGACATCACGGCATTTCTTGGAGCGAGATCTTGCATCCCATAGTGACATCAGGTTATTATTGAAGCAATATATTGCATCCCATTGCGACATCACACCAACTTCTTGGAGCGAGATCTTGCATCCCACAGCGACATCACGCCATTTCTTGGAGCGAGATCTTGCATCCCGTAGCGACATCAGGTCACTATTGAAGCAATATATTGCATCACATTGCGACATCACGCCACTTCTTGGAGCGAGATCTTGCATTCAATTGCGACATCACGCCATTTCTTGGAGCGAGATCTTGCATTCAATTGCGACATCACGCCCATTTCTTGGAGCGAGATCTTGCATCTCGTAGCGACATCACGCCACTTCTTGGAGCGAGATCTTGCATCCCGTAGCGACATCAAGCCACTTCTTGGAGCGAGATCTTGCATCCCATAACGACATCACACCATTTCTTGGAGCGAGATCTTGCATCCCATAGCGACTTCACGCCATTTCTTGGAGCGAGATCTTGCATCCCATTGCGACATTACGGCACTTCTTGGAGCGAGATCTTGCATCCCATAACGACATCACGCCATTCCTGGAGCGATATCTTGCATCCCATAACGACATCACGCCATTTCTTGGAGCGATATCTTGCATCCCATAACGACATCACGCCATTTCTTGGAGCGAGATCTTACACCTCGTAGCGACATTACGCCAAATCTTGGAGCGAGATCTTGCATCCCATAACGACATCACGCCATTTCTTGGATCGAGATCTTGCATCCCGTAGAAACATCACGCCATTTCTTGGAGCGAGATCTTGCACCTTGTAGCGACATCAGGCCATATCTTGGAGCGAGATCTTGCATCCCAGAGTGACATCACGCCATTTCTTGGAGCGAGATCTTGCATCCCGTAGAAACATCACGCCACTTCTTCGAGCGAGATCTTGCATCCCACAGCGACTTAAGGCCATTTCTTTGAGCAAGATCTTTCATCCCATAGCGACTTCACGCCATTTCTTGGAGCGAGATCTGGCATCCAATTGCGACAACACGCCATTTCTTGGATCGAGAACTTGCATCCCGTAGAAACTTCATGCCACTTCTTGGAGTGAGATCTTGCATCCCATTGTGGACATCACGCCATTTCTTGGAGCGAGATCTTGCATCCCGTAGAAACATCACGCCACTTCTTCGAGCGAGATCTTGCATCCCATAGCGACTTAAGGCCATTTCTTGGAGCAAGATCTTGCATCCCATAGCGACTTCACGCCATTTCTTGGAGCGAGATTCTGGCATCCAATTGCGACAACACGCCATTTCTTGGATCGAGATCTTGCATCCCGTAGAAACATCACGCCACTTCTTGGAGTGAGATCTTGCATCCCATTGTGACATCACGCCATTTCTTGGAGCGAGATCTTGCACCTCGTAGCGACATCACGCCATTTCTTGGAGCGAGTTCCTTAATTTCTTAGCAATATCACACTACTTCTTTGAGCGAGATTCTGCTTTCCTTCGTGACATCACCGCCACTTCTTGGGGCGAGATCCTGCATCTTGTAGCGACATCAAGCCACTTATTGGCCATATATGTCGCATCCCATAGAGATTTTCCGACACTCTTTTTGAGTGAAATTTTTTTCTGTCGAGATATTACCACAACTTCGTGGAGCAAGATCCTGCAGCCCATAGGAATATCCCGATACTTCTTGGAGTGAGATACTGCATCCTGCAGCGACACCACTGCTACTTCTTGAGGAGTATCCTGCATCCCATAGAGACATTATGCCACTTCTTGAAGTTAGATATCTTCCTGCAGTGCCATCACCGCCTTCCTCGAGGCGAGATCCTAAATCCCAAGCGATTAAGCGCCTTTTCTTGCGGAGAGATCCAGCACCCAGTTGCAAACCACCGACATTTCTTGGACAAGATAATGTTCCCAGTAGAGATTTCACCATTTCATGGTAAGATAACACTTTTCCAAAAAAGGAGGAGTCAATTTCAAAACCGCCTTCATTTGTGGAGATTTTATCGAGGTCCGATAGCCACTTCTGTGCCACAACAACACATTGGAAACAAAATTTTGAATAGCTATTTTGGTCAAAAACATTTTGAATTTTGAATAAATTTTTGCTTCCAATTGAGACCAACATGCTTTGCGAATAACATTTACATTTAATTTTGCTGAGAAGAATTTTGATGTTTTTTTCCAATGTTGAGGCTGATGTATTCCAGCTGGTGTCGAGGAGCTCCTTCTCCTCATTCAACGCTCCTCCAGCGAGGCCAAAATGGCCCGCCTGGACAAAACAAAAAGTTTGAATTTCATATTTAGACTACATTTCGTTGATATATGTGGCAGCTATACTTTTATATACTTATACAATTTTCAATATTTAAAAGAAGCATACATGTCTATAATAGTTTCGTACTATAAACGAGTTTTATAACATTTAGGTATATATCTAATTTCGGTCTTCCTCTTCCCTGTGTTCCCTCGATCTTTCCTTGTAGAATGACCTCATTGAAACATCTATGCTCATGAAGCGTCCAAATAGCTTGGCCATAGTTTATTCGTTACTACCTCGTAGTGTTATATGAAAGTATGTTGGAGCACACAGAGCTACTTACTGGAGGTCGACGTCCTCCTCCTCGACCACCGCCCTCTTGAACACCGAGGAGCGGGGGACCTCCTCCTCTGGGGCGGGGTGGTCCCAGCAGCCAGGGAAACTGGACCACAGTGAACCATTAGCCTCTCTTGGAATATTTCCAATTACTTTATTGAATATTGATATTGAACAAGAGATGTCTAGACATTCAACTCTTGTTATTGTTACTTATTGCAGTATTATATTTAAGAAGAAATACATCACACACCCAAGTGAATCTACCCTCTGTGGTTTCTAAACATCACGTACAGGCCTGGTCTGTTTTGTGGTCATGGCAAAGGTCAGAGAGAATGGCAGTAAATGAGCATGAGGTATAGATGAGTAAATGAAATGATCAAAGGCCAATATCATTGTTGAAATATCTATTTATATACTGTATATATACTATGCAAACACACAATATAATAATACAGGGTGAACTTACTCCCTGAACTGCCAGGGCTCGTAGTAGACCATCCAGGAGGGGGCGGCCACTCCCTCCGGGATGGTGTAGATTCGCCCGAAGTCCCTGCAACATCAGTTTTTGTCAGCCAGAGGTAAACATCAACTATGGTCTATTCTACACTGTCAGAATATGATGGCAGTTTCATAATTTGCAAAATATATTTATATTAATAAATTTTTAAATATAAATAAAACCTCTATTGAAGATTAGTTAATTTCTCAATTATATGTTAAGTGTTTTTAAGATTTATATAATCTTTTTACAATAACAATCACTATTTGAAGAACCGCCAGATCAACAAATACGGTAGACTACAAGGTACCTACCCAGCTAGCTGCTGGGGATCGTAGTGCACCATCCACGATGGCGCCGCCACGCTCGCCAGGGATGTCGTAGACGACGTGGCCCGGGTCTCTGAAACACCGGGGCATGTGAGAAACTCTTGGCGTGAAAACATTGTCTACTTTAGGATTTATTTCAGGTAAATTATATAACAAGTTTTAAAATTCATTTATTATTGAATAGAATATTGACAAAATGTTCATTTGATTCGGTATTGATTGCAAAAGCTATATTTCTTATTAGGTATTTCTTACTAGTATATTACTGTATTTAAGACTTGAATAATATTGCTTATAGATATGATTTGGTATTAAACCGGCATGTTAATCGACCTTTTCGAACGCTGCGCATAACGCGAGAGAAGCTTAACCTAGTTGTTGGCTCTGAAAACTTTGAAACAAAGAGATAAAATATATAATAAATGGACAAAAGTTGGGTAGAAATTAAGAGAGCAGTTAGAATCTCATATGAATAAAGGTCACTTCATTAATTTTTAAAATATAAGAATTGGCTACTGCCCTTACTTCAGCGACAAAAATATCGGTATTATCAGCGGTGAATCCTCCCAAAATAATTTTGCTACCAGATTTTATATAATTTCCAAATTTACAATAAAATGTACTCCTACACTTTTTACATAATTCAATTCCCTTTGATTCATTAGTGAGAGGTACCACTAGATGTCGCGAATGTTGGTTTGGCATTGATTGATAAATAAAAAAAAAAGGATTTGTGCAATAATCTGGAATAAAAATAATTCATAATGTAGTTGAAGTTTATTCCTTAGAAGGGTAGCGTGCCTTCTTCCTTAATCAATTGGTTGTTATTACTGAACATTTTTACCGCCCGAACATTTCTCAGGAAGGAGTCGACAAACAAATTCTCTTGTATAAACTGAGGATATACATTCAGCTCAGTGTATTGGATTCTTCCAAAATAATAACATTTAGAAGCTCAAGCGTAAATGGCCTATTGTGTGTCCCTATGATACATTTTTTCTAATTTAACTAAAAAAATTATTAATGAATAAAATATTGATGAGTTTCTAACCTTCTCGCGAATATTACTCTTACTACTATTCAGCGTTGCAGTATTTGTTTAGCAAACATTACTCTTGGAGAAACCAGGCTAAACGGAATCGTTTGGGTAGTTTTCTAGGAATTTAAAAGAAACATATATATTTTTAATTAGTGCCTAAAATATTTGAGCTCGGGTATTTAGCAAGTGTATTTAAATTAAGAACCATTAAAGACTTACCCGGTGGTCTGGAGACCCTCGTCCGGCTGCTGGACCCCGCAACACCCCGTCCAGCAGCGGGCGAACCTGTAAACAGCTCTGTTGGACAGGTGTTTTGTGGCATCAATCTATTGACATGTTCAATACTTGATTGTAAGACATGAGATATATATATCATATTCTTTTCCTCCTTATTATTCCATATGTACATAGTGCGAGCTCTAATAAGGTAATACCACATGACTTATGTGTTGTACTAGGCCATGGAAGGTAGTGTATTGTGACGGCTTGTAGTGTAATCACACCACATGACTACATGTGTCGTATCAAGCGCCATGGTGGGTATTAGATTGTGCATGCTTGAACTGTGATTACACCTCTTGTTCACACATAGATTGCACAAAAATTATTAACACATAGGCTCTCTCGTCACGAATCTGCGCGATAAGGTAGGGAGGAAACAACTATAAAACAAGGGAAGCGAGAGAAACATAGAATTCTTAGATGACCATGTTTGAAAGCGAAAAATATGCGCGAGTATCCATGCCATCCATCGACCTCAGTGAGATCGGGGATACCAATGATAGAAGGTGATTGTCACGATCAGCGTTGGACAACGTGATTCTTATTGAAGGTGGGGATACAGAGTGGTGATATCCATCACCGCATGGGTCGAAATGCTGGAACGCTCCGGGAGGCGTATCGTTTACTGATTGGTGGATAACTGAAGAGTGGAGACCGCAGTTATATGTGTGACCACGTGACGCAAGCAACATCGCATACATATGTGGAAACAATGTTGGGGCTAAACCTAGGGAACTGATGTCGCAAATTCGATATCTTCAGGAAGAAAGTGCTTGCGTGAGAACATCGCAGGTCATTGTTCCCGGAATTTTGGATATGACAGAGTGTGAGCATAGTGGGTCCCTCATCACTTACACCACAACAGAAGAAGAAACGTGCTGACACCCTGCATGGAACTTATTGCACTTTACAATGCCTATCTAGATTACCTTTTCGCTTTACCTGTCACTGGAGATGAATAGTGATTATCTCTACACGCCTGAAAAATGACCTGGGTTGTTCTATTTTAGAGGCACCCAAATAAAGGTAGTTTTGAACTACACTTGAAAAAAGACATTTCAATACCGCAGTTGCAAAGAAAAAGAAAACTAGCAATAGACTTCCGTGAAGTCAATTTCATTCTCCTCGTGAAACTGGATGGAGCATGGACGCACCTTCGACAGCGACCGGTAGTGTGAAATCGCTAAAAACCAGCGATGGCGAATTCAAAACCCCCGTACAGGCAAATGAACAGAATACTAGTTGTTTGAGCATGACATTTCAAGATCTGCGACAGCCTTGCAGCGTTGGTAGTTCACTGCATTGCTTCATTCTCCGTACTCATTGCCGCCCACGGAGTATGCCTTATTTGACAAGATGAAAGCCGCTGTAAAGACAAGTACGCTCGATCTTTCGAGGCCTTGTATAAAATATCCGTACGAGGAACTTGAAAGAGTAGTTGCCAACGCTCTCAAGGACCTGCAAGCTGAAATGGCAGAGATCAAACAACCTAGCCGGGAATTATATCCAAGTATAATAAATAATTATATATAACTGTGATATTCGTTTTGTCATTAATATTTTACGTCCTGCGCTAGCATTTTTTACCATTCATGTATGTACGATCTAAATAGTACCAAGCCGTAGTGAGTATAAGCTTGTGACGTCTTGTACTGTAAGTACAACACATTTCTGTACATGTATTTTGAAATGTATTCACTTTTAAATGTTCTCAACTAGGGTTCCGATCCCTGGTCTTTATTGTCGAAAGTGGACAGTGCGTACAATTACTTTAACAGACCTCTACATATGTAGTTCCATGTCATGCTGTTCAGAGGATTTTGTCTGATGTACTCTAAGTACATCACATGTCATACCAGGCTATAGGGTGTATATAGCTTTAATTTCTTGCACTCTAAATATGCCAAATGACAACTGATATAGTACCAAGTCATGGTTGAAATTGGGGTGTGATTTCTTGCACTGTGAATACCCTATATTACATTTTTAAATCTTGACCAGGGTGGATAGAGTGGTTTGACTTCTTGTTCGGTAATTACACCACATGTCTACATATGTAGATCAAGAATATTCAGACAATATTATTATTTTTATCGCGTTATATTTTTACATATAATGATACCCATAGCTATATATACATAGTAAAGTCAGTTTTGCATTAGAAAAAAATTAGTATATCAAGCATTGATTATTATAAAGGCATTGAGAGAGATTGAAACTACTTTATTTCAAAGTCCATATAAGATTGATTTCCCTCGATAAATTATCAAATAATTCACAGTTATGTTTTAAATAAAGGCTGCTAACAACAGACAATCAAATTAGCGATGCTCTATTGTAGGTTCTTCCCTGAATTTCGGGCATCGCGATTTGCGAAGGCGTCTAGGTTATGGCAGTGCGCGTAATTTCATTCTCTAGGCTATGTCATTATATATGCTGTTTGGTGGTTTTATATCGTTCAATAGGAAATTATATTTTAAAATTTTATTATAAGAATTATATTGTGATTACCAGATCGTTTTTTTTTTTTGGAGAATCAGAATTCTAAAAGAGCCACTTTTTGTTTTACAAAAGACTCGTTTACAAATTTAGATGTTTAAAAGGAGTATAATCGTAGGACCGTCATCATTGATGTCAAGTTTGTGCTCTACCTCTTACAGGGTGAAGTAATGAAGACCATATACCTTTTACGGTTCCAAAGGTATGGGTGAACCCAAAGGACATTATTCAGACTGTTTTTTTTGTTTGACAAAAATTAAATAAATTAAAAATAAAGTAAATTAAAGCACACTGGTGATTAACCAGATTTGCATTTGATATGAGACCAGAGGATTTACCTGTGCCACAGTCTTCCGAAAATGAGACATTTAGTGACAAAGATTCAAGATTAATAAAAATATCACCAAAATTCCAGTACAATTTTACATTTGTACTATATCTTTTTTCATAATGAATCAAGAGTCAAATGGCACATATTTGAAGGCATATGTTACAAAACTGAACCTTATTTATTAACTAAAGGGAATTTGTATGACCTTGTACGTGATTTGGTTTTATCTAAAAAAGAGAGTGAAATTTCAGTTTATAGGTTAAAATGTTTGCATTTTGATACATAGAGACACAAAAATATGCCTTTTTCGCAAACGACAAGCTAAATTTCAATACTTCTTTTTCTATGAGAATCATTTAGTATACTACAATGATGTTGTTAGTCTAATGGCCACTCGGTCATGAACCCAACACAGAAGAGTGGCGCTTATTCATTGAATCCTCTAAAGTTTGATTGAAAGCTGTTCTCCTTCACAGCGGTAATAAGTTTCCATCGGTCCCATAGCACAAACATTCAACCTGAGCGTTACTAAAGCATGAAACTGATTTTGAAAAGGTAGAGTACAACATATACAGCTGTGGTGACTTGAAAGTCATTGCTCTCTTGCTTAGTTTACAGCTTGGTTATACAAATTTTGTTGTTTTTCTGGGTGAATGGAATAATAAATTAAAGACATTATATCAAAATGAACTGGCCTAACCTTGAAACCCTTACTCCAGGACTTGAAAATTTAAACATTTTCTATTGGTCAAATACGAAAACATATACAATGGTAATAACACCATTGCATATTAATGAAGAAAATAAAAGTAGGTATTTTCGTTGGACCTCAGATTTGAGATTTGCTGGAGGATGGGCATTTTGAAGTTAGCCTAAATGAATCTAATCAGCAGCATTGAATTATTTCAGAAGTATTTGGAAGAACCTTTATGGGAAATGTCAATTCCGAAAACTTCAGTGACTTAGTTAACAAACTTGAATGTATCACGTCCCTCAAGGTCTTTTTCCACCATTCACATCTAGATTTCTTTTCCGGAAAACATGATGCAGTTAGCGATGAGCATGGTGAGAGGTTTCACCAAAATATATCACACATGGAGAAGCGGTACCAAGGTAAATGAAGCCGCAGTATGCTTGCTGATTACTACTGTACACTCAAGAAGGATGTACTACAAACAAAGTACAGAAGAAAAAATCCACTGTCACTACTTCTCTACAATGGAAATATATTTTGTTTTCATATCGGCCTGTATACCAAAAATATTTTCAAATTTAAAGTAGGTGTTTCTCAGAAACTTTGCCCCATATATAAAAACTAATGGTATATTTTGAACCAGCACATAAAAGTTACATAAAGAAAAAATATTTTTGGTTAACTAATGCAATGTAATAAGGTTTGTTCAAAAATATATGCTTACGTAACATTGTCTGCATTTTTACTGTATTTAGCTCAGTATTAAACAAAAGTTGTCATACTTAAACCCCATGGTTGATGGAAAAATTCTGATTAGAAACACACAATCATGTTTTCTTGGGGAAAAATGTTGTTGAAATGCGTAATCAATGAGGCACATATCTCCTCTATCATCGACGAAGTTTTTAAACTTTTTAATCCCTCTAAAGCTGAATATAAAATGTTATTGGCGTGAATATCTTTTAAGAAACAACATTCAGTTAGAATTATATATAAAACCTTTTTTGTATAGGGAGCTTTTCAAAATCGATGTAAAGCGAAGGAGAAATATTTTTTCAAGTAAGATGGATCTATTTGGGTCTAGGCGATGGCAGGTTGTATAGGTCGTATTTAAAGTATTAAAATAATTTTTTGTTAATTATTATTCTTTGCAAGAGAAAGCTGTTTACACTTTCGTTGTCATTTATAAATTTGTTCAGATTATCTTCATATTAAAATGTATTTCTGCGAGATAAGATGTATATATTTAGTAGTACCAGACCATGGTGGGTAAAGGGTTCTGGTTTATTTTTCTGTGAGTACGCTACATGTTTACATTGTCAAAATAAAATAAGATGTTAAACCAAAATGATGAAAATGTTACATTTTGACCTGTATGGTTAGACCTGTGTTTCAAACTCAGTGAAAACATTGGAACCTGAAAAGAATTAACACGACCTCAGTTGTGATCTAGAACCTGTAAGTGAAGTTTATCAGACCTAGCTAGCCGAAATTTTCTCAACTGACAGATCCACGGCTAACCAATGTGGTATGTCATTTAAAGAGTAGAGTAGTATGTGAATTTGGAACTGTGTTTAAAGGGAATTTTGTACTTACATTCGCAGAACGCGTCTGCAGATCTTTTCAGCGGAAAATCGCTTTCTGAAACATTCACAAGTAAAATAAGCAAGGTAATACAATATAATTAATTTTAGAAGTTTAATGTGATCAAGACATGAGATCATTGCATGAACATTCAATCAACGGGTGCTCTGATAGAAGGTCACAAAGTGACGCACAATGAACATGGTTCTAACAATATAAAAACTCTCACCCATTATATCTTCAACTACAACATTGGTTCAACAAACGGGTATAAAACCACAGTCAGTCTTGAACCGTTATATAAAGTTTTATACCAAAAATAAGGGCGACATTTCAAGAATAATAAAAATGTCTCTCTCTCTCTCGTCGTAATAAAATCGAGCCATTCGCCGCTAAATTAACCCAGTTGTATACCATTTTTAGTTATAAAATTGAATACACTCGATTATATGGAAATATTAAATATTTAAGAAGGGGAGTGAAGGCTGACATCTGGTGACCAAGGGGGTTGTTTGACCCGGCTATTTTATCTTTCCTCATAATCCCACACTAGGTCCTCGACACTAGTATCTCCTAGGGTGGTCCTCGGAACTTTTATCCCCCCCCCTCGTTTTCACCATGTCGGTGCTGTGGTCAGAACAATTGAAACAGCCAAAGTCGGAAACAGTCATTCACGACCGTCAACGCCCTTCCTCTCCAGGCATTGACCCCTGAGCAGAAATCTTCCCTCAGGGATGGGCAAATCCGTCTCATGGAGAAAGCTACCAACATCAACGCCCCAAACCTTTCACGTCGCCCCACCCAAGTCCCAATTGCACAAACTTCCCAAGATCTCACTACCCCTGATCCACATGAGCTGACCGTGGAAGATGAGATGTTCAAGAATTCTCAACATAACTACCGCCTACTGTTAGAGGACAAAGACGCCTCCTTCAGTGACTCTAGCACGCCGGACAAGCGAGACAGCTCGAGCCAAAGTCTCAGTGAGAAGGAAGGCTACGAAAGCCTTAAGGATTGCGAGCCAACCCAGCCCACAGTAGTAGAATTATGCAAAACCCCACTGGAGCAATCTATTCTAACAACGCCTTCCCCCCTGTCTGTCTACGCCACCACGAGCGGACCAAGCCGCCTACGTCACGCGGACTCGTCTACACGCCACGTATGACAACCAAATTTCCCATCGGAACTTCCCAACATGAACCAATGTTCAATTTAAAACCCCGACCCCCTCCAAGTTTCCAACCCCACTGAAAGTCCCAGCTTCGAAATCTAACAGAAGCCCATTAACGGTGAGTGTTAAGCTTTATTTTATTTCGTTCGCTCACATTTTTGTTAAAAAAAAACTTATCATCTCTTCATGTTAGCCCACTTTTAGCACTGTTTATGCTCTAAATAATTTATCACTTATCAATTTTAAATAACAAATCATATTTCTTCACATTTCTTTGAGGTGTCAAACACCATTGACCTTCCCGTCGAACACCTTTCACAATGTCCTCCTCTCGACAAACACCAGTTTTTACTTCAACTTCCTTAACTAATGTGTCTTTCTTCAAAAGCCGTTTCTTATTCTAGAACCACATCCTAAGAATTCAAGCAGATTTAAAACATACTTTCTTTACCAATTAACACTGTAAATATTTAGCATACCTATTACCTACATTGAATCTTAGGCTCTGAGAGGCAAATTATTTTTTTTTCAATCATTCGACAACAGAGGTTTTGTTTTTTATTTTCATCTCAAGACCCCAATGGTCTCTTTTTTATTTTAAATATATTTTTCTATTCATCTCGATATTGATTTCAGTGTACCCCTTCCCTACATTGAATTTTAATCTCTAAGAGGCAATGCCATTTCCCCAATCATCCCCAAAGGTTTCTTTCTTTTTCACGCAGGCGCATTTCCATTCTATTTTATTTCCATCAATTTTTGTCCACAAGAGAGACCTCTTATAAGTTAACTAACTTACTATAAGCCTAACGAATCTGTGAGCCAATCTAGAGATGACTATTTTTTATTTCTTCAGCCTCTTTCTAATGGTTTCATTCACTGATTTTACAATGTTGTTCTCTACTGACTTTACAACTCACTTACTTTCCACCTCACAAATACCTTTACCTTCTCATGCGCGCATCCATATTGGACATAGCCCATGATTGTCCATACCTACGCTCTGTACCATATTAAACTACACATAAAATTAATTTATACATAGGTAAACTATTTCCAGCCCTCAAAGATTTCCCTGTAAATTTTCTTCTTTGAAAGGGGGATATTTTTCATAATATTTAGAAATATATATATAAAATGTCTTTATGGGATTATGAGGAAAGGAAAGATAGAACAGCCGGGTCAAACAACCACCTTGATCACCAGATCTCCAGCCTTTTCTCCACTATCTCTGGGGATAATTTATCTTACTCAAAGCGGTTTAAAAGCACTTATAGGTGATGATCAAGGGACCGAGGAATGTCCTCGGACCTTCTATTTTTCCTCCCCAATCTACTCTCCACAGGTTTTTGCCACTGGATCCTATCTCCTGTGTGTCTTTAACACTCACCACACACTACCAAGACTGTTTAATAAATCACCACATATATATATGTTAAGTAGAGAGAGGTACTATAACATTATTGGTAGAGATATTAGAAAGGGAAGAGGTAGCATGGACGAGATAGGAGCACCCATACAACCCTCGGTGCAGTCCTGAATGTGATAGTTACTTCAATATAAGTACATTAACATGGCCATGATACTAATTCAAGGCAAGCTAGACCTCCACCATGGCTTTACATGTAGAAGGAAGTTCGACTCTCTCTCCTCTCTTGGCATTCACAAGTGTGCCTTGGTTGGTTACTGGCCCTAATTGGTGAAGTTGGGCTTAAGAAGAATCGGGGGTCCATAGAACCGATTTGTTTTGATCATCATCCTTTGAAAGTTAAATGGGATAATTAAACATGTTAGAGTTTAGAGTGATAGCTAACCCTACTACAGGATTATATGATAAAATATTTTGTCATATACTCTTGTAGAAGGGTATGTAATACTCGAGAAGGCTTGAGATAATATAAAATAAAGTATATAAAATAACTTATCTTCGGAATCCCTTTTGTTTATTATTTATATATATGGCAGTGAAATTCTTTCGAGAAGGTTTATATCAATAAAATAATAGCTGAATGACCCAGCTGTTTCTGTCCGAACAAATAATTTCTCAAAGAAATTGGTCCAAACACATGTTAATTTATGAGTATATTGTTATTGTCTTTATTAGTAGCAATCAGGATGACAAGAATTCATTAATAGTTTATTATCTGTAGATTAAGATTACAAATAATGAAAACTGGATAGTTGGCGACACGCTCCAGGAATCCTGGTTACATCAAGAGAAAGATAGAGATGAAAATCAATTATTTATTAACACAAATTACACAGGAATTGAATAGCCTCTATGTTAAACTACAGCTTACTACATGTGTGGAATTTCTTACTGATTGAGTCAGTAGTTTTGTTAGAGAGAATAATAACGAAAAACATTTTTCGTTTCATGTTTTATATATAAGGACATCAATGATAATAGAATGATTTTTATTTTTGTACATTAATTTGTTTCTTGAGATATATTTTTTTAAAATTTGATTAGCTAATTTTCTCATAAAATAATTCTTGATATATAATATTGGAATATCTTTATCACACATGTTGACAAAATATAATTCATACTATTTGCTATCAGTTTTTTTTATATTCATCTTTTTTATTAATTGACATTTTCTTCTGATAAATATTTTAGTGGCATACAGTAATTCTTCAGAGCCTTGATCAATTATTCGAACGTTGGGCTTCATTGTCCAATATTTTATGACCTTGTATTCTTCCACGTTGTGGGGCTAACCTACCTTGGCATTGCTGTAGTTGTATTCGCTTCCAATCGCTTTGAGAATTGATAGAATTGTGGTTTCTATCTGATTCCATTGTTTCAGCTCGAATCTAGCTGTCATATATACCTTGATGGGCTGTGTTCTAAGACCTCTACACTTACACCATATATACAATGGTTTTACACCAGTCACACAACAGTGTAATCATTCCAAAAATATTGAGATATTAATTATCAATATCAAATTATCACATTATCAGTTATAATTAATATCAAATCAACCAAATAAAATATTATACCTAAAAACATCGCTGGTATCTTTTTCACTTATCAAATCATTTAAATAAATATATCCAAAATTGAAGGGATTCTCATTTCTTTGTTCCTTATGACCTTTCTCTATCAACAAGAAGGGCGACTTGCTTAGACTATCTTTTAAATTTTTGCACGAGAAAATGTATCTTCAGAAGCTAGAGAGATATTTATGACCGAGGTTCCTGAAGCACAGATCGCCAATTGCCTGTTAGTCCTTTTCACTAGTATAGAATAAAGCTAAGCACTTTTATTCCGTTCTGTTTTGAATGGTGAGTTGAGCCAAATGACCAGGAAGTTTCATGCTGAGGTGAAGCTTGGAAGCTGGCCATAGATGCAGGATTGAGCTGGGTCAGTTCAGGCAGGATACCTGTTTGCATATTATGTCTCAATAATGCCGGACAGCTGAAGAGATGATCAACTGTCTGTGGCTCTTCTGAGCAGTGAGGACAGTTAGGGTCTGTTTTGGAATGTACACATGCAATGTCTGCCAGTACAATGGACGTGGCCCGTTCAGGATGGTGGTGGTGGCCTCTTGATTGCCTATTTCTAGTATAAATTTAATGAGATGGCTTGTGTGGAAGCATTTATGCTTAGCGATCTGGTCAAGTGCCCTTGGGCATATAATGATGATAGAGCATCTTTACGCGTTATGTTTTGAACGTGGCCCGTTCAGGATGGTGGTGGTGGCCTCTTGATTGCCTATTTCTGGTATAAATTTAATGAGATGGCTTGTGTGGAAGCATTTATGCTTAGCGATCTGGTCAAGTGCCCTTGGGCACATAATTGTGATAGAGCATCTTTACGCGTTATGTTTTGAGCATGAGTTCGATGCAAGGTGGAGTATGAATGTGATAGGTCAGAGGTAGCGGTAAAATTTGATGCAATGTCTTCTAGTTCATTGCATTTGATTCCAATGTGCCCGCGTACCCAACACAGCCTGATGTGAGAATCTCTGTCAAGGACTTTTATTATATCCGCCACTGGCGATGTTCGTATTGAGCGGATCTACAGTCCGAGGCAATAGCCATTCCTGCTTTTGTTGGACTTATTCCTGCAAGTTGAGCTGCCCAGAGAATTGCTGTGAGTTCAGTTTGAAAGGCAGTACAGTCTGTGTTAGCCTTAGGAGAACTGGATGATGTTCTTTGAAAGGGAAGATGATTGCTGTACCAACGCCTGACCCACTTTTTGATCCATCTGTGAAAATTAATGGCGTTGTTAGAGCAAGTTGTCCATGCTATTGAACTTGAACATCTACATGGCATATGGTAGGGATTCACCTTCCTCACAGTGTTTGGTGGTTGGCTACAGCTGTCATGATAATTAAACTCCATATTTTCTTTTCAACTAAAGGTCTATCAGAAACTAGGTATTATAAGTTTAAGTGTTTAGTGATTTCATTACAAAGTGTTATTTACTTTTAAAATAGCGATTTTTCAACGCCGTAGAGAGCATGACCAAGCTTGTAAAATTGATACTTATTTTTCATATTTAAAGGTCACTTTCAAAAAACCCTTTAGCCTAAATATATATTAAAAAAACTTATGTGCGTGTGATGAAAAAACCTCAGAGTATATGAAAGAAGTTATTTTAAAAGATTCCGAAAAATATTTTTCGTATTCTTAAATGAATTCATTATGTTCAAAAAATACTGTTACATAGAAAATAAGGAAACATAAACTTCATGAGGATACAGAAATTTATTCAAAGCAAGAGAGAAACATTTATAATCTCGGGTTTTTCCTGTAGCGCAGTACACCAACTACCCGGGAAGTCCAGCTCACTAATGTGGTCTAATGTAAAGCGCTTTTACTCTCGTCTGAGTTGGGACAGTTGACCAGGAAGTTCCATGCTGAGGTTGAGTACAGCCATAGATATAGAGTGTTTTCATTCTCTGTCTTAAGAATGTTGAACAGCTTAAGAGGGATCATCACTGTACATGTAGGGTTTTCGGAATATACACGTATATTGTGCGCCAATATATGCCATGGCTAATATGAATGGTAGAGGTGGCCTTTCCATGGCAACGTGAGCACCCAACGTTTCCTGGAGGCAGAAGCTGACGGTGGTTTTGGGAGTTTGTGGTGAACTTCATCTGTGAAAATCACGTCCGTTCACACAATGTTGGAAAGCCGGCCCACTCGGATCATTGAGAGCAGCTTCATTGCCTTGTCCAATTCTTCATTGCAGCTTCGGAAAGGATTTTCCCACGGCAAAACCGATAGCTTCGAAGTCCTAAGTCACGTTTCACGATATTCTGCATTCTTTCTCTAGAGTTTCTAAAGTCAGAATCGATGCGAGTCATGCTGACGCCGTCATTTTGGGCAATCCTCTTCCTTATGATCTTGGTTTTGCAAAAGTGTTGACCGTCCTTGGACGGGTCGATTTTGGAAGCACTCCATAATGTCCTCGCTTCTGGTATGACTTTAATTCTCTTAACAATTCTGGCGTTGATCTTGAACCGGCGAGCGATGCCTGAAGGGCAAACACCTTCATCGATCAGGTGTGGAATCGTAGCCCGATGAGGTGACGGATGCTAAATTACAAATAAAAGATGTTGGAAATTTGCTTTCACTGTGCAGAGTTTATTATCATTAACTATTCAAAACACCACGCGCCCACACTCTTTAATTCTGTTTTTAAATTAATAAAAAAGAAGGTCATCCTTTAAACTATCTATATATATATTAAAAATAATCATATACACATCAAAATAGTTATATTTCTTATAACGCTCATTATAATACATTGAAAAAGGTTGGCGTTCAGCCAACTGAAATATTGATAAAATAAACGGTATTTTGATCCAATATATGCCTTTTAAAAATATATATATTAAAAAGTAATTTGTTAGAAGGTGTGACTGCTAACAGATGAATTTTTTCACGTAATATTTACTACCTGTCTTTGTTTTTATTCTTCAATAGAGTTATCCAACACATTCAGATGTCAATCTTAAATTCATGAAAGAATGAAAGATACTTTTACACACATATCTTGGAGGGAGATTCAGAATCTCTTAGAGATCACCCTGATACTTCTTAATGAGATTTCCTGCATCACCTAGCAACATCACTGCCACTTCTTGGAGCGAAATCCTAAATTCTGTAGAAACATCATCTCCAGATCTTGGAACGAGATATTTTTTTCTGTAGCGACATCACTGAGTTCTTGGAGCAAGATCCTGAATCTTGTAGAGAAGTAACCGCCACTTTTTAGAAATAGACCCTGCCTTTCGTAGCGAAATCACTGACACTTCTTGAGGAGAGATCTTGTTTCTCGTATCGAAGAAATCGCCACTTCTTTGGGGGGAGATTCTGGATCCCGTAGCGACATCACCGCAAATTCTTGGAGAGAGATTCTGTATCTGGTAGCGACATCATGCCACTTCTTGGGGAGATATTCTTTATCTTGTTGCAACATATTCGTCATTTCCAAGGGAGAGTCCCTGTATCTTCTAGCGACATCAGCGCCACTTGTTGGAAGAGCTTTCGTATCTTGTAGCGACATCATCGTTACCCTTTTGGGAGAGATATTGTTCCTTATAGCGACATCATCGCCACTTCTTGAGAAGAGATCTTGTACATTGTGTCACATCATCGCCACTTTTTGGTAGAGATATTTTATCCCCTAGCGACATCATCACCATTTCTTAGGGAGATATCTTGTACCTCGTTGCGATATTATCGCCCCTTCTTAGGGAGAGTTCTTGTGTCTTGTAGCGACATTATCGCCACTTTTTATAAACAAATCTTTTATCTTGTAGCGACATCACCACCACTTCTTGGGAAGAGATCTCGTATCTTATAACGACAACACCGCCATTTCCTGGGGAATGATCTTGTATCTTGTAGCGACCTTATCGCCACTTTTTGGGGAGAGATGTTGTGTCTTGTTTCTACATCGCCTCCACTTTTTGGGGAGATATTTTGGTTCCGTAGCGATTACATCGCCCTTCTTCGAGATACATTCCGACACTCCCGCCATTTCTTGTAGCGAGATCCTGCTAACTGTAGGATTATTACACCAAATCTTTGATAATATTCTGCATTAAGTTGTCAATTACCGCCACTTCTTGAACGAGATATTTCCTTCAATAGGTATCATCATCATTTTATAGTAATGTATAATCTTATATACAGCCAATAAAAATACACCAAATTTTGAAGCAGACTTCATAGTGGGAGGATTTTGATGACGTGATTCAGCCTTTTGCGCGAGAACACACACAGCATATGCAAGAAACTTTGAATTGTTTAGTTGGTCAAAAGATTTTGAATTTTGTATCAATTTAATTCCATTAGGGACCAACACGTCTAGCAAAAACATTTCCGAAAAATTTTGATATGAGGTTTCCAATGTTGTGGCCAATTTAATCCTGCTCAGAGGAGCTCCTCCTTCTTCACCTTTAACGCTCCTCCAGCGAGGCCAAAATGGCCCGCCTGCACACAACAAAATGTTTAAATTCATATTCAGACTGTATTTCATTAATATATGTGTGCTATCTATACTTATAAACGAGATCTCTGGTGACCTAATGAACTTTTTTCTCATTTTACTCGCTACATCGCGTTATTAAGTGGGGAATCTTCATGTCTCTTTTATAGCTTCAGCTATCTAGTTTCCATTTTCCTCTTCCCTGGGTGCCCTTGATCCTCCCTTGTAGAATGACCTCAATAGAAATATCTGTTCTCATGAAGCGTCCAAATAGCTTGGCCATAGTTTATTCCTTACTACCTCGTAGTGTTATATGAAAGTATGTTGGAGCACACAGAGCTACTTACTGGAGGTCGACGTCCTCCTCCTCTACCACCGCCCTCTTGAAGACCGAGGAGCGGGGGGACCTCCTCCTGTGGGGCGGGGTGGTCCCAGCAGCCAGGAAAACTGGAGCACAGTGAAACCATTAGCCTCTTGGATATTTCCCATTTACTTTATATGAATATTGATAATGAACAAGAGATGTCTGGACATTCAACTCATGCTATTGTTACTTATTTCAGTATTATATTTGTAAAGAAATACATCAGATGATTCCACTCCCTATGATTCTTCTAAACATCACATGCAGGCTTGGTCTATTGAGAGGTCATGGCCGAAGCCACGAGAGGATGGCAGTAAATGAGCATGAGGTATAGATAAATGAATGAAATTATCCAAGGCCAATATCATTGTTGAATTATATATTTATATATACTGTATATACACTATCCAAACACACAATAGTATTACACCGAGTGAACTTACTCCCTGAGCTGCCAGGGCTCGTAGTAGACCATCCAGGAGGGGGCGGCCACTCCCTCCGGGATGGTGTAGATCCGCCCGAAATCCCTGCAACATCAGTTTTGTCAGCCAGAGGTAAACATCAACTATGGTCTATTCTACACTGTCTTCTTCACTATCTTCGCTTCTATCTATTTATATTTATGCAACCTCACCGCTGACCATGATGACATTTGTAATTATCTGGTAGAATAAAATTACGGAACCATTGGTAATGATTACCACTGGTGAGTTAGGCCTTCCCTATATTTTTGTTTTTAAGAAATTGTATAATATATTTATATTAATAAATTGAATTATAAATTGTCTGTTTGGCTATGGATATTTACATTGAAGACTATATTTACTCAATTTATTTTGTGTGCGCTTTCAAAGATCTACATTCTCTTCTTTATGAATTTGAAGGCCAGGGTTGTAGAACCCATAGAGCACCAAATACTATAGACTACACACAGAATACCTACCCAGCCAGCTGCTGGGGATCGTAGCGCACCATCCACGATGGCGCCGCCACGCCGTCAGGGATGTCATAGACGACGTGGCCCGGGTCTCTGGAACACCGGGACATGTGAGAAATTATTGGCGTGAAAACATACATTCGACTCTTTGATTTAATATTTATATCACTAAGAAGTCTTTAAATTAGATATATAGGCGAATAAAAAAATGGTAAAAAAATATTTTTTCTGTACAAAGCTACACAACTTTAAAATGTTTTTTTTTTTAACCTTTAATTGGATATCAGTATCAATGAAATTAATTCGATTTCTAATATATTTTGGCTTTGATTTGCAATAAGCCACTTTCCTATTAGCTCTTTCTTACTAGACCTGAATTTTAGACATGAATAATCTTGCTTATAAATATGATTTGGTGTTAACCTTTAAGAACAATGCGCATACCGCGAGAAAACCTTAGTTGTTGGCTCCATTAACTTTGTTAGAATGAAGTTATATCTATAAGAAATTTATAAATGAAAAGAAGTTGGGTAGAAGCTAAAAGAGCAGCTAGAATCTCACATATGAATAATTATCTCTTAATTACATTTTAAAATAAAAAATTCCACTGTCCTTACTTCAATGACAAAAATATTGGTATTATCAGTGGTGAACCCTCCCAAAATAATTTCGCTACGAGATATTATATACTTTGCAAATTTACAATAAATGTACTCCTACACTATTTACATAATTAAATTTTCCTTGATTTATTGTGATGTTTCTAGGACCATCTAGTGAGAGGTATCACTAGATGTTGCTAATGTTGGTTTGGCATTGATTGGTGAATCAAAGAAGAGATTTGCGCCAATAATCTATATATATAAAATTGAATGTCTGTCTGTCTGTACTCTATAGATTCAAAAACCATACATCCAATCGCCGTGAAATTTTGGGATATTATTAGGTATATCCCCGGGAAGGTTTTTGAAAAATAATATCTTTAATATCTTGAATATCCTTAGAGTTATTTGCAGATTTATAGATTTAACTCGCAAGCAGTGCCACATTGCGACGATGATAACAAGTTTTTTATCTATAAGTTTTATTATCACTAATTTTATTATCTTAAAGATTATTTATTAAAAGTAAGATTATCTAAGGATGACACGGCAATTTATTTGAGACAAGAATAATGATACAATTCCAAGGCGAATATACTATTCCTTTAACTTCCAATTACCGAGGGAACCAATTAATATTGATTTTATTCAACTTATCGAGTATTTTTCAAGGGACCGGGAAAAAATGTTCACTTTATCGAGAGATTCAAATTTACGAGTTTCAAATTATCAAAATATATCTTCTTTTTTTTTATAAGTTTATAGAGAATTGTTTTAACAAATGTTTATTAGACAAACCTTTACTCGGGTAAAACCCCGGGCGAAGCCGGGTACATCCGCTAGTCTGATATAAAATTAATTCATAATGTAGTTGAAATTTATTCCCTTAAAAGGTAGTTTGACTTAAACCTTAAGAAATTGTTTCATATTACTAAACACTTTTACCGCCCCAACATTTCTCAGGAAGGAGTCGATAAACCAACTCTCTTAATATAAACTGAGCTATACACACGAGGATATACATTCAGCTCAGTGTATTGGATTCTTCAGAAATAATAACATTTAGAAGTTCAAGTGTTAATTACCCATTGTCCCTTTAAGAAATATTTATCTATTTTATATCAAGAGAGCTATGATGTTAAAATATTGATGAGTTTTTCTAAAATTTTCGCGAATGATACTCACCACTATAGTTAGAGTTATATAATAATTATAGTATAAATAACTCTCTCACACAGTGAAACAGTATTTATTTAGCAAACACAACTCCTGGAGAACCCAGGCAAACTGAATCATTTGGTAGTTTTCTAGGAATTTAAAAGAAACATATATTTTTTTAATTAGTGCCTAAAATACTTGAGCGCGGGTATTTAGCAAGGTTATGTAAATTAAGAAAAATTAAAGACTTACCCGGTGGTCTGGAGACCCTCGTCCGGCTGCTGGACCCCGCAACACCCCGTCCAGCAGCGGGCGAACCTGTAAACAGCTTTGTTGGACAGGTGTTTCATGGCATCAATCTATTGACATGTTCAATACTTGATTGTGAGACATGGGATATATACTATATTCTTCTACCTCTAATTATTCCATAAGTACATAGTACGAGCTCTAATAAGGAATACCACTTGACTATTTGTGTAGTACTAGGCCATGGAAGGTAGTGTATTGTGACGGCTTGTAGTGTAATCACACCACATGACTACATGTGTCGTATCAAGCGCCATGGTGGGTATTAGATTGTGCATGCTTGAACTGTGATTACACCTCTTGTTCACACATAGATTGCACAAAAATGATTAACACATAGGCTCTCTCGTCACGAATCTGCGCGATAAGATAGGGAGGAAACAACTAGAAAACAAGGGAAGCGAGAAACATAGAATTCTTAGATGACTATGTTTGAAAGCGAAAACTATGCGCGAGTATCCATGCCATCCATCGACCTCAGTGAGATCGGGGATACCAATGATAGAAGGTGATTGTCACGATCAACGTTGGACAACGTGTTTCCTATTAAAGGTGGGGATACAGAGTGGTGATATCCATCACCGCATGGGTCGAAATGCGGGAACGTTCCGGGAGGCGTACCGTTTACTAATTGGTGGATAACTGAAGAGTGGAGCCCGCAGATAAATGCGTGACCACGTGACGCCAAGCAACATTGCATACATATGTGGAAACAATGTTGGGGCTGATCTTAGGGAACTGATGTCTCAAATTCGACATCATCAGGAAGAAAGTGTTTGCGTGAGAACATCGCAGGTAAATTTTCCCGGCATATTGGATATGACAGAGGTGTGAGCATAGTGGATCCTTCATTCACTTAGACCACAATAGAAGAAAAAACGTGCTGACACCTGCATGGAACTTCTTGCACTTTACAATGCCTATCTAGATTACCTTTTCGCTTTGCCAGTCATTGGAGATGAATAGTGATTATCTCTACACGCCTGAAAAATACCTGGGTTGTTCTGTTTTAGAGGCACCCAAATGAAGGTAGTTTTGAACTACACTTGAAAAAAGACATTTCAATACCGCAGTTGCAAAGAAAAAGAAAACTAGCAATAGACTTCTGTGAAGTCAATTTCATTCTCCTCGTGAACTGGATGGAGCATGGACGCACCTTCGACAGCGACCGGTAGTGTGAAATCGCTAAAAACCAGCTATGGCGAATTCAAAAGCCCCGTCCTGGCAAATGAACAGAATACTAGTTGTTTGAACATGACATTGCAAGCCCTCATGCCATTAAGATAATCTGCGACAACCTTGCAGTGTTGGTACTTCACTGCATTGCTTCATTCTCCGTGCTCATTGCCGCCCACAGAGTATGCCCTGTTTGACAAGATGAAAGCTGCTGTAAAGACAAGTACGCTCGATCTTTTGAGGCCTTGTATAAAATATCCGTACGAGGAACCTGGAAGAGTGGTTGTCAACGCTCTCAAGGACCTGCAAGCTAAAATGGCAGAGATCAAACAACCTAGCCGGTAATTATATCCCAGTTTAATTATGTTTCGTCCTGCCCTCGCAGTTTTTGTCATTCATGTATGTACGATCTAAATAGTACCAAGCCGTAGTGAGTATAAGCTTGTGACATCTTGTATTGTAATTACAACACATGTCTGCACATGTATTTTGAATTGAATCTTCTTTTAAATGTGCTCAACTAGGGTTTCGATCCCTGGTCTTTTTTGTCGAAAGTGGACAGTGCGTACAATTACTTTAACAGACCTCTACATATTTAGTTCCATGTCATGCTGTTCAGAGGAAAATATCTGATTGTACTGTAAGTACATCACATGTCATACCAGGCTATAGGGTGTATATAGCTTTAATTTCTTGCACTCTAAATATGCCAAATGACAACTGATATAGTACCAAGTCATGGTTGAAATTGGGGTGTGATTTCTTGCACTGTGAATACCCTATATTACATTTTTAAATCTTGACCAGGGTGGATAGAGTGGTTTGACTTCTTGTTCGGTAATTACACCTCATGTCTACATATGTAGATCAAGAATATTCAGACAATATTATTATTTATATCGCGTTATTTTACATATAATGAAACCCATAGCTATATATACATAGCAAAGTCAGTTTTACATTAGACAAAATTTAGTATATCAAGTATTGATTATCATAGATACATTGAGAGAGAGTAGTTATTTCCACCAATTGTATATTTATATATACACCAAAGGTATGAGCCGCTAAAAGTAAGGTAAACTTGTTTTTAATTTTAGTAGTTAAAATCGATGCTGTTCCAGAATTTGTATAATTTAAAAATGTGCATCCTATCCAATGTTTCATGGTCTGATTTGGATTTTCCTCGATAAAAAAGTCGATCAAAATATTCACAGATATGTTTTATATAAAAGCTGCTAACAAAGGGCAATCGAATTAGCGATGTTCTATTGTAGGATCTTCCCTGAATTTCGGGCATTGCGATTTGCGAAGGCGTCAAGGTTATGGCAGTGCGCGTAATTTCATTCTCTACGCTATGTCATTATATATGCTGTTTGGTGGTTTTCATATCGATTCAATAGAAAAATTATATTTTAAAGTTTCATTATAAGAATTATATTGTGATTACCAGATGGGTTTTTGGAGAATCAGAATTCTAAAAGAGCCACTTTTTATTTTTAAAAATACTCGTTTACAAATTTTGATGTTTAGGAGGGGTATAGTCGTAGGACCCTCATCATTTATGTCAGGTTTGTGCTCTACCTCTTACAGGGTGAGTAAGACCATATACCTTTTACGGTTCCAAAGGTATGGGGGAACCCAAAGGACATTATTTAGACTGTTGTTTTTTCTTGACAAAAATTAAATATATTTAAAAAGTAAGTAAATCTAAACATACTAATGAATACCCAGATTTTCCATTTGATATGACACCAGAGGATTTACCTGCGCCAGAGTCTTCCGAAATGTGACATTTAGTGACAATGATTCAAGATTAAGAAAAAATATCACCATAATCCCAGTACAATTTTACATTTGTACTATATTTTTCATAATAATTTAAGAGTCAGATGGCACAAATTTGGAAACACATGTTCCATCTGAACCTTATTTATTAACTAAAGGGAATTTGTATATTTATATAACCTTGTACGTGATTTCCATTTTTCCAAATACAGATTGATATTTTAGTTTATAGGTTAAAATGTTTGTATTCTGCTACATACAGACACAAATATATGCCTTTTTCACAAACGACAAGCTGAATTTCAAGACTTCTTTTTCTAAGAAAATCACTTAGTATACTACAATGATGTTGTTAGTCTAATGGTGACTCGGTCATGAACCCAACACAGAAGAGTGGCGCTTATTCATTGATTCCTTTAAAGTTAGTTTGAAAGCTGTTCTCCTTCACAACGGTAATAAGTTTCCATCGGTCCCATAGCACAAGCATTCAACATGAGAGTTACTAAAGCATGAAAATGATTTTGAAAAGGTAGAGTACAACAGATACAGCTGTAGTGACTTGAAAGTCATTGCTCTCTTGCTTAGTTTACAGCTTGGTTATACAAATTTTGTTGTTTTTTCTGGGTGAATGGAATAATAAATTAAATACATTATATCAAAATGAACTGGCCTAACCTTGAAACCCTTACTCCAGGACTTGAGAATTTAAACATTTTCTATTGTGTGTGTGTGGTCAAATACGAAAACATATACAATGGTGATAACACCATTGCATATTAATGAAGAAAATAAAAGAAGGTATTTTCGTTGGACCTCAGATTTGAGATTTGCTGCAGGATGGAGATTTTGAAGATAGCCTAAATGAATTTAATCAGCAGCATTGAATTCTTTCAGAAGTATTTGGAAGAACCTTTATGGGAAATGTCAATTCCGAAAACTTCAGTGACTTAGTTAACAAACTTGAATGTATCACGTCCCTCAAGATCTTTTTCCACCATTCACATCTAGATTGCTTTTCCGACAATCTTGATGCAGTTAGCGATGAGCATGGTGAGAGATGTCCCCAAAATATATCAAGCATGGAGAAGCGGTACCAAGGTAAATGAAGTCGCAGTATGCTTGCTGTTTACTACTGTACAATCAAGAGGGATGTACCACAAACAAAGTACAGAAGAAAATATCCACTGTCACTACTTCTCAATAATAGAAATATATTTTGTTTTCATATCGGCCTGTATACCAAAAATATTTTCAAATTTAAAGTAGGTGTCTCTCAGAAACTTGTCTCTCAGAAAATATAAAAACTAATGGTATATTTTGAACCGGCACATAAAAGTTACATAAACATAAAATATTTTTGGTTAACTAATGCAATGTAATAAGGTTTGTTCAAAAATATATGCTTACGCAACATTTTCTGCATTTTTACTGTATTTAGCTCAGTATTAAACGAAAGTTGTCATACATAAACCCCATGGTCGATGGAAAAATTCTGATTAGAAACACACAATCAGGTTTTCTTGGGGAGAATGTTGTTGAATTGCGCAATCAATTAAGCGCATTTCTCCTCAATCATCGACTAAGTTTTTAAACTTTTTAATCCCTCTAAAGCTGAATATAAAATGTAATAGGTGTGAAGATCTTTTAAGAAACAACATTCAGTTAGAATTATATATAAAACCTTTTTTGTATAGGGAGCTTTTCAAAATCGATGTAAAGCGAAATATTTTTTCAAGTAAGATGGAACTATTTGTTTCTAGACGATGGCAGGTTGTACAGGTGGTATTTAAAAGATTAGAATATTTCTTTAAATGAATTCTTATACTTTGAAAGAGAAAGCTGTTTACACTTTCGTTGTCATTCATAAATATGTTCAGATTATCTCCATATTACAATGTATTTCTGCGAGATAAGATGTATATATTTAGTAGTACCAGACCATGGTGGGTATAGGGTTCTGATTTATTTTTCTGTGAGTACACTGCATGTTTATATTGTCAAAATAAAAGGAATTTTAAACCAAGATGATGAAAATGTTACATTTTGACCTGTATGGTTAGACTTGTGTTTCAAACTCAGTGAAAACATTGGAACCTGAAAAGAATTAACACGACCTCAGTTGTGATCTAGAATCTCTAAGTGAGGTTCACCAGACCTAGCTAGCCGAATTTTTCTTAACTGATATATCCACGGCTAACCAATGTGGTGTGGCATTTAATGAGTAGAGTATTGTGTGAATTGGAACTGTGTTTAAAGGGAATTTTACTTACATTCGCAGAACGCGTCTGCAGATCTTTTTAGCGGAAAATCGCTTTCTGAAACATTCACAAGTAAAATAAGCAAGGTAATACAATATAATTAATTTTAGCAGTTTAATGTGATCAAGACATGAGATCCTTGCATGAACGTTCAATCAACAGGTGCTCTGATAGAAGGCCACAAAGTGACGCACAATGAACATAGTTCTAACAATATAAAAACTCTCACCCATTATATCTTCAACTACAACATTCGTTCAACAAACGGGTATCAAACCACAGTCAGTCTTAAACCGTTATATAAAGTTTTATACTAAAAATAAGGGCGACATTTCAAGAATAATAAAAATAAAAAGGTCTCTCTCGTCGTAATAAAATCGAACCATTCGCCGCTAAATTAACCCAGTTATATATCATTTTCAGTTCTAAAATTGAATACACTCGATTATATGGAAATATTAAATATTTAAGAAGGGGAGTGAAGGCTGACATCTGGTGACCAAGGGGGTTGTTTGACCCGGCTATTTTATCTTTCCTCATACTCCCACACTAGGTCCTCGACACGGACAAGCGAGACAGCTCGAGCCAAAGTCTCAGTGAAAAGGAAGGCTACGAAAGCCTTAAGGATTGCGAGCCAACCCAGCCCTACAGTAGTAGAATAATGCAAAACCCCACTGGAGCAATCTATTCTAACAACGCCCCCCCCCCCCCCCCTGTCTGTCTACGCCGCCACGAGCGGACCAAGCCGCCTACGTCCCGCGGACTCGTCTACACGCCACGTATGACAACCAAATTTCCCATCGGAACTTCCCAACATGAACCAATGTTCAATTTAAAACCCCGACCCCCTCCAAGTTTCCAACCCCACTGTAAGTCCCAGCTTCGAAATCCAACAGAAGCCCATCAACTGTGAGTGTTAAACTTTATTTTATTTCTTTCGCTCACATTTTTGCTTAAAAAAACTTATCATCTCTTCATGTTAGCCCACTTTTAGCACTGTTTATGCTCTAAATAATTTATCACATATCAATTTTAAATAACAAATCATATTTCTTCACATTTCTTTGAGGTGTCAAACACCATAGACCTTCCCGTCGAACACCTTTCACAATGTCCTCCTCTCGGGAAACACCAGTTTTTACTTCAACTTCCTTAACTAATGTGTCTTTCTTCAAAAGCCGCTTCTTATTCTAGAACCACATCCTAAAAATTCAAGCAGATTTAAAACATACTTTCGTTACCAATTAACACTGTAAATATTTAGCATACCTATTACCTACATTGAATCTTAGGCTCTGAGAGGCAAATTATTATTATTTTTAAATCATTCGACAACAGAGGTTTCGTTTTTTATTTCATCTCACTAGACCCCAATAGTCTCTTTTTTATTTTAAATATATTTTTCTATTCATCTCGATATTGATTTAGTGTACCCCTTCCCTACATTGAATTTTAATCTCTAAGAGGCAGTGCAATTTCCCCAATCAACCCCAAAGGTTTCTTTTTTTTTCACGCAAGCGCATTTCCATTAATTTTGTGTCCACAAGAGAGACCGCTTATAAGTTAACTAACTTACTATAAGCCTAACGAATCTGTGAGTCAATCTATAGATGACTATTTGTTCTTTCTTCAGCCTCTTTGTAATGGTTTCCTCCATTGATTTTACAATGTTATTCTCTACTGACTTTACAGCTCACTTACTTTCCACCTTACAAATACCTTTACCTTCTCATGCACCATCCATATTGTACATAGCCCATGATTGTCCATACCTACGCTCTGTACCATATTAACCTACACATAAAATTAATTTATACATAGGCAAATTATTTCCGCCCTCAAAAATTTCCCTGTAAAATTTCTTCTTTGAAAGGGGGATATTTGTCATAATATTTAGAAATATCTAAATAAAATGTCTTTATAAAACGACACTTGAAGTTACACCGCATGAGTTTCTTTTAAACGAAAAATCAAAACTTTATTTCATGGTGAAATATCGACTATTTCTATCCTTTTTGGATGAGGTATGAAAGGGTGAATTATGAAGAGTAATTTGATGAAAATTATCATTTTTCTGTTCGTCATTACTCTTCATAATTCACCCTTTCATACCTCATCCAAAAAGGATAGAAATAGTCGATATTTCACCATGAAATAAAGTTTTGATTTTTCGTTTAAAAGAAACTCATGCGGTGTAACTTCAAGTGTCGTTTTACAATCACAGGCCGCAGTGTATTATATTGTATTTTAAGTTACTTTATGTATCATTTACGAACGGAAAAGTACGTCCAGGGTAGCCTAGTGGACATGGCATCTGCCCGGTAAGCGGAACATTGTGGGTTCGATTCCCATCCCTGGACACTTTTATTTTTCTGTTCGTCATTACTCTTCATAATTCACCCTTTCATACCAAATCCAAAAAGGATAGAAATAGTCGATATTTCACCATGAAATAAAGTTTTGATTTTTCGTTTAAAAGAAACTCATGCGGTGTAACTTCAAGTGTCGTTTTACAATCACAGGCCGCAGTTTATTATATAAAATGTCTTTATGGGAGTATGAGGAAAGGGAAGATAGAACAGCCGGGTCAAACAACCCCCTTGGTCACCAGATCTCTAGCTTTTTCTCCACTATCTCTGGGGATAATTTATCTTACTCAAAGCGGTTTAAAAGCACTTATAGGTGATGATCAAGGGACCGAGGATGGTCCTCGAACCTTCTGTCTTTCCTCCCCGATCTACTCTCCACAGGTGTTTGCCACTGGATCCTATCTCCTGTGTGTCTTTAACACTCACCACACACTACCAAGACTGTTTAATAAATCACCACATATATATGTTAAGTAGAGAGAGGTACTATAACATTATTGGTAGAGATATTAGAAAGGGAAGAGGTAGCATGGACGAGATAGGAGCACCCATACAACCCTTGGTGCAGTCCTGAATGTGATAGTTACTTCAATATAAGTACATTAACATGGCCATGATACTAATTCAAGGCAAGCTAGACCTACATCATGGCTTTACATGTAGAACGAAGTTCGACCCTCTCTCCTCTCTTGGCATTCACAAGTGTGGTTGCTGGCCCTAATTGGTGAAGTTGGGCTTATGAAGTATCGGGGGTCCATAGAACCGATTTGTTTTGATCATCATCCTTTGAAAGTTAAATGGGATAATTGAACATATTATAGTTTAGAGTGATAGCTAACCCTACTACAGGATTATATGATAAAATATTTTGTCATATACACTTGTAGAAGGGTATGTAATACTCGAGAAGGCTTGAGATAAAATAAAGTAAGATACTTATCTTCGGAATCATTTTTGTTTATTATTTATATACTAGACGGGTGACCCGGGCTTCGCCCCGGGATTGACCCGTGTGCATATCTACCTGAGTGATATATATTTAGATAAGATTTTTTAAATAATTGTTTGTTATTAGCATTATCTATTTGTTTGCATCAGCATAATTTAATCTAATCTTTGATAGAGGGCGCTGTTCGTGAGCTAAGTAGAATAATTTGAATATATAGTTTTAATAATTGATTTATATATTTTTTAAATAGCCTATTATCTTCCCCGTATTATTTTACCTATGTATGGAAATTTTAGTTTGAATTAGTGAACTACTGTGAATTTGTATACCGGACATACAAACAAACAAACATACAAACATTGATTTTTATATAAATAAGATATGGCAGTGGATTTTTTCGACAAGGTTTATATAAATAAAATAATAGCCGAATGACCCAGCTGTTTCTGTCCGAACAAATAATTTCTCAAAGAAATTGGTCCAAACACGTGTTAATTATGAGTATATTTTTATTGTCTTTATTAGTAGCAATCAGGATGACAGGAATTCTTCAATAGTTTATTATCTGTAGATTAAGATTACAAATAGTGAAAACTGGAGAGTTGGCGACACGCTCCAGGAATCCGGGTTACATCAAGAGAAAGATAGAGATGAAAATCAATTATTTATTAACAAAAGTTACACAGGAATTGAATAGCCTCTATGTTAAACTACAGCTTACTACATGTGTGGAATTTCTTACTGATTGAGTCAGTAGATTTGTTAGAGAGAAGAATAACAACTGCATTTTTCGTTTCATGTTTTATATATAAGGACATCAATGGAAATAGAATGATTTTTATTTTTTGTACATTAATTTTTCAAAATAGAAATCGTTGTTTCTTGAGATATTTATTTTAAATTGGATTAGCTAATTTTCTCATACAAAAATAATTCTTTATATATAATATTTAAATATCTTTTGAACTTTTGTTTATCATGTTGACAAAATATAATTCCTACTATTGGCTATTAGTATTTTTATATTAATCCTTTTTATTAATTGACATTTTCTTCTGATGAATATTTTAGTGGCATACAGAGTAATTCTTCAGAGCTTTGATCAATTATTCGAACGTTGGGCTTCATTGTCCAATATTTTATGAACTTGTATTCTTCCATCTTGTGGAGCTAACCTACCTTGTCATTGCTGTAGTTGTATTCGCTTCCAATCGTTTCGAGAACTTATAGAATTGTGGTTTCTATCTGATTCCATTGTTTTAGCTTGAATCTAGCCGCCATGATGGGCTGTGTTCTAAGACCTCTACATTTACAACATATAAACAATGTTTATACACCAGTCACACAACAGTGTAATCATTCTAAAAATATTGAAATATTAATTATCAATATCAAATTATCACATTATCAGTTATAATTAATATCAAATCAACCTATTAAAATTTTATACCTAAAAACATCGCCGGTATCTTTTTCACTTATCAAAGCATTTAAATAAATATATCCAAAATTGAAGGAATTCTCATGTCTTTGTTCCTTATGACCTTTCTCTATCAACAAGAAGGGCGACTTGCTTAGACTATCTTTTAAATTTTCGCACGAGAAAATGTATCTTCAGAAGTTAGAGAGATATTTATGACCGAGGTTCCTGAAGTACAGATCGCCAATTACCTATTAGTCCTTCTCACTAGTATAGAATAAAGCTAAGCACTTTTATTACGTTCTGTTTTGAATGGTGAGTTGATCCAAATGACCAGGAAGTTTCATGCTGAGGTGAAGCTTGGAAGCTGGCCATAGATGCAGGATTGAGGTGGGTCAGTCCAGGCAGGATACCTGTTTGCAAATTATGTCTCAATAATGCCGGACAGCTGAAGAGATGATAAACTGTCTGTGGCTCTTCTAAGCAGTGAGGACAGTTAGGGTCTGTTTTGGAATGTACACATGCAATGTCTGCCAGTACAATGGACGTGGCCCGTTTAGGATGGTGGCCTCTCCATTGCCTATTTTGGTAGAAATTTAATGAGATGGCTTGTGTGGAAACATTTATGCTTAGCGATCTGGTCAAGTGCCCTTGGGCATATAATGATGATAGAGCATCTTTACGTGTTAGGTTTTGAGCATGAGTTCGATGCAAGATGGGGCATCAATGACAATTGACAATTAAAATAGACTTTATTGACAATCTAGTCAACAATTACACTCCATCAAAAGTAAGGAATATTTACAATCTTCTTGATTCTGTCAGGAGCCCAGAGCCAGCCTGACCTCAGACAATCCCTTTTGAATAATTGGGTGGCAGTCGCGAGCATGCTCAGCGACAGTGCCGAGAAACTCGGCAAGAATGGGTTTATGTCTGCGTGAGACATACGGGAGGAGTTGCTCCCTACACTCGGGCCAAATTACCGCAAATGGGACGTCATTTTCTTCCATCCCATCCTCGAACAGGGGCTCCAGGGCCTGTTCCCAATTCAGTTTCTCTAGCAAGTCACACAATTGAGCCTCGCACTGAAACTCCAGCGCTTCCTGCTCCTCCTTAGTCAACGAGGGAGGAAGTGGAGGCGTATATGTAAAGAAGTCTGGGGTTGACTCCTCCCTGTGGGGAGTAGGCGGCGTCGACTCAGCAGGCTGAGGCGCAGTGTGGGCCGTGGGGCTATTACTAGGCTTCTCCCGAGATGGGGCGGGGGGCGCTGGTACAGGAGTTGATATATCCATAGGTAGAGCCATGGGTGCCGGTGGAGGTTGTCCAAGCACAGCAGGCTGATGGGGCGCAGCTGGGGCCGCAGGAAGAACTCCAGAAACCTCCATGGTTGGAACTGGAGGCGGTGGTGCAGGAGACGCGGCTGATGCCTGTCGAGGCAGCTCAGGCGCGGTTGGTTGTGGGACATCAATGATGGGGCATCAATGATGATGGGGCATCAATGTGTTAGGTCAGAGGTAGCGGAAATTTTGTCTGCACTGTCTGCTGGTTCATTGCATTTGATTCCAATGTGCCCGCGTACCCAACACACCCTGATGTGATGATTTCCTGCAAGGACCTTTATTATTTTCGCTACTAGCGATGTTTGCATTAAGCCGATCTACAGTCCGAGGCAATGGTCACTGCTGCTTTGTTTGGACTTATCTCCTCGAATTGAGCTGACCAGAGAATTCAATGAGCTCAGTTTGAAAGTCAGTACAGTCTGGATGAAGCCGTAGGAGAACTAGATGATGTTCTTTGGAAGGGAAGATGATTGCAGAAACAACACCGGAATAACTTTATGATTCATCTGAATATATTAGTGGCGTTTTTACCTTTTCAAAGTTCAAGCTGAACGAAAGAGGTCGTCTGAATGGGGATTATTACAGCGCAGCAGGTCCTAGGTAACTCGCTAAATGAATGCTGGCAGGAATGGACACCTTTGGCACGAGTATGAAGCATCCTCCTTTCCATTGGCGAGGGAAGTGACCTATTCTGAGGCATTTGGTGAATATACCAGCTAGCAGGGAGTAGGTAAGAACTCCCACGATGTAAAGTCGGGTTGATCTGAAAACATTGTATGAGCGAATTTCGGAGGATCATATTGGGGGGGGGGGGGGGGGGGGGGGGGGGGAGCGTCCTCGGGCAATAAAACGGCCAATGGCACTCCTTGCCGCAGTTGAAACCTCCTCGCAGAAGTTGAACCAGGAGTGGCGTTTGACCTCCCGGATAGCCGCTTTTACTCGTTGTGAGACTCTCGATATAATCCATGGAAAAGTTACTAATTGGGTTTTGGATTTTCTGGGGTCATAGGCGGAGGATTACTACCAGTTTCCTGAGTCGGCTTAGCTCGTGGGACCACCATAGTTTAGATGGTCCGCTAGATGGGCCACTTGTTTTGATGGAAGCTACCACATCTTCAGAAGATATTAAGTGATGGTTCAGCCTTCTGAGCTACCTTGAGAATTTCCCTCGGGTTGGCATTAGGGTTTATTGATTTCACTACGACCTGGACTCAAAGGATTGGACCAGGTTTATGAAGGAGGAGTTACCTTTTTTATTTTGTGGGACAGGCTTTGCTTTCTTCGCTGAACTGAGGCATATGAGATGGGAGGGTTTGTGACACTTCCCATAGTTTGGGGTCGATTTAGGTTCACGTCAATTAAGGATCTTCCAGTAGGAGCTCTGCTTTCTTAGCAAAATCGAGTAGCTAAAGTCACAACAGGCAATCGCCATACTCGAACCAAGGAAGATCCCCACGACTCCAGTCTATCTCTTCACGCCGTCATACAAGGAGATCCCACTTCTCCAAAATGGAAGCAAACAGTTCCCCAGAATGAAGTCTTGGTTGATTTGTATGTCGAATTTGAGATTTAGATCAATGAAAACTAGCGATCTCTTGTCTTCAGAAGTGACTCCGTCCCAGACCATGACAGAATTCAGGAACTTGAGCCTTGTTTGCACCTAACGCTGCCTGGATGGCTTGTTTCTTGGAGGCAGAAGCTGACGGTGGTTTTGGGAGTTGTGGGCGACTACAACTGTGAAAAAAAATTCTGGTCCGTACACACAATGTCGGAAAGCCGGCCCACTCGGATCATTGTGAGCAGCTTCTTTGCATTGTCCAAGCGATTCTTCATTACAGCTTCGGAAAGAGTTTGCCCATGGCAAAGACATTATCTGCGAAGTACCAAGTCACGTTCACGATATTCCACAATTTTTCTTTTGAGATTCCGAGATCAAAAGCGATGCGAGTCATGCTGAGGCCGTCATTTCGGGCAATCCTCTTCTTTATGATCTCCGTGTTGATCGCCCATGCGCTTTTATACTGTTCTTAAGTTCATGAATAAAGAGGACCATATTTTTAAGCCAACCATATATCTATGAAAAATATATATTTATTAAAAATAATCATATACACGTCAAAAATAGCTTATATCTCTTATAACAGATAGCTCGCTAATTTTTCATATATATATATGGAGTATATTTTGAGTAAGATAGTTCACAACCTTCTTCTGATATTTATTATATAACCCCATATCTATATATAAAAATATGTATCGAACAATGGAAGTGACAAATAAAACAAAGAGGGAGGTAGACCAGACGACAAAGACCAGACGAAAACAACGCGGCGCCAGAAAGTGACGTGATTACAGTAGCCAATCAGGAATCGCCACATATGCGGGCGTCCCAGAGTATATAAAGGCGCAGAAATTAGACAAAGAGTAGTTTTCAGAGCGACGCCGTTATACGCTCGGCTAGGACATCCGCGACACCCGTGGTTCGACTACCTTCGTCCGTGGTCTACCTCTTCCTCTTGGAGTTACCATCTAGGCCTGCCTCTGTCTCTTGCTGTCCCAGTGCGGGAATCCCATCACGCACCCACTACCACGACTGCCCAGCACATTCCACATCGGGTTTACTACATATATGTAGTAATCCCGATGTGGAATGTATTGGGCAGTCGTGGTCGTGGGTGTGTGATGTGATTCCCTCACGGGGACAGCAAGGAACAGAGGCAGGTCTAAATGGTAGCTCCAAGAAGTAGATGTAGACCACGGACGAAGGCAGTCGAACCACCGGATGCCCTAAGCCTACGCGGATAGAAGGGGGGGGGGGGGGGGGGGGTGAGAGACCCGACCGACCGTATAAAGGCGTCGCTCTGAAAACAACTGCTTTGTCTAATTTCTGTGCCTTTTTATACTGGATTCCGCATATGGTGGAGAGTCCTGATTGGTTCCTATAATAACGCCACTTTCTTGGCGCCGAGTTGTTTTCGTCTGGCCTTTGTCGTCGTCTACCTCTTTGTTTTATTTGTCACTTCCATTGTTACAAGATCGATACATATTTTTATATAGAGATGGGGTTATAATAAATATCAGAAGAAGGTTGTGAACTATCTAACTCAAAATATACTACATATATTAATATTAAAAATAAAAGAGGCATACCCTGACCAGGAGTACATGTGCTTTTCAGATGGCAGAGCGCCATCTGGTGGAACAGAAATCAACTAACATTGATTTAGTCTCTTCCCTGATATTTGGCCAACCCAATTTCTTGATAAATCAAGAAAAGCCATTCAAGAATATTTTTATATTATTTTTTCACATATATTAAAAATTAATTGGTTAAGAGCGGTTACTGCTAACAGATCAAACAATCACGTAATATTTACTGCCAGTCTGTGTTTTTTTCCTTAAATAAAGTTCTCCAAAACATTTGCATTTCAATCTCAAATTGATGAAGGAATGGTTGGAATGTCCCCGGTGATGAAGGTTTGGTTGGGGGAATGACATGTAATGAATGATGACCTAACAAACCTATTATAAAAAAATAATAGAAATAATTTGTATACAAATTATTTAAAATTATTATTAATCTACAAGTTAAAAAGAGAAAGATGTTGTAATGGTGGTGTATCAATGGAAAAAAAATCAAGGTTATAAAAATAAAAACGCACAAAATGAATGATAAAAGATTAAGAGAAAGTATATAATACAAAATGGTAAATATGGTAAAATGAATCGTACAAGGCAAATAATATCTTATTGCAAAAAAAGATGAGAGGAAAAAATGAAGTTAGTTTATTGACTGAACGTATAATGTGACGCTAAGGTTGAAAAGGGGAAAGGGGGTATCTGAGCATGTTTCTGCAAAGTAGTATCCCAAGCATTCTGCAATGCAATGCGAAATTGTTTAAGTGAGGCATTGTTTTCATTAACAGAAAGCCCAATATATTCCGTCTGCATCATTAGCTCAGACAGTGAAAAGAGGTGGGAAGATTAATGGATGTAAAAGGGAGAGGTAGAGGTAAGAGGGATCCCTGTTGTCCATAATGATTGTGCCCTTGACTTACTGGGGAAGGTCCATGTATACCGACTTAGGTGATCTACAATTACGTGTAAGTATGACTTAGAATTTCCGTATTTAGAAAAACCTGAAATAGTGTTTATAGATAACATATCGTAGGGTTGTAAAGCTATAGGGGGGCGTTCTAATCTACCATATAATGGACCTTTCGGTTTCTTTATAAGTTGGCATGTGGGACAGGACCTATTATACTTAACTATAGATTTGGTCATTCCACACCAAGTATACTGTGTGGAGATGAGCCTAATCATTTGGGATACACCAGGATGGTTATATTCTAAATGTACTTTATTAATTAGCGTATGTTGTAAGGAAGGGGGAACTATAATCTTGACAATACCTTTACGTTTGATTGTATGGAGGCCATCTATATTCGTTTTGATAAGTGTAGATGGAGGTAATTGGGGTTGCTTTTCTATTATTTGGGTGGTCGTGAGAAAACCACATAAAGGATTGCGGGACAATAGGTCTGCCTCGTACTGCGTTTTACCTTTTATATATTTTATATCGTATTTGTATGCAGACATCTTTAAGCTCCACCTAAAAAGTCTACCCGTTGGGTTTTTTATGGTTTTTAACCATTGTAATGCATGGTGGTCCGTAAAAATTGTGAACCTTACACCTGCGAGATAGATGCGGAATTTTTCCACACTATCTATCACAGCAAGGCATTCCAACTCTGTGATGGTATAATTTTTCTCGTGTGGTCGGATTGCTCTGCTGTAATATTGCACGGGGTGTAGAGTGCCGTCTGGATGTTGTTGTTTTAGGATGCCAGCTATTCCCTGAAGTGAGGCATCACAGAATAGCTGACAGGGTAATCCTTCTTTAAAGAGGTGTAGTACCGGTTTTGTGGTGAGACATTCCTTTAGAGTGTCAAATGAATGTTGGCATTCTGCATACCAGTGCCATGGGCTATCTTTCTTAAGTAGGTTATTGAGGGGGTTCCTAATGCGGGCGTGATCTTTTATAAATTTATTATATACATTGATGGAGCCTAAGAATGATTGGAGGGATTTAACGCTAGTGGGGACCTTAATGGCATTAATTACATCTAAATTTTTTACTAATGGAGTGTATGTGCCTGATGATATGGTATAGCCTAAAAATTCTATTGTAGTTTTAAAAAAGTCACACTTATTATAATTTAATCTAAAATTTTCCCTATTACACATATCAAAAAATTGTTGTAAGTGTTCTAAATGTTCTTCTATGGAATTTGAAAATATACTGAAATCGTCGAAATAATGTGCTATAAAACCTAACCTATTTCTTTGCAATATCTGACTGACTGCTCGCTCTTACACCTGGGGTCCTATTTAAATCCCGTATGGTAATCTTTTGAAATTATACTGACCCTCTAACGTGACAAAAGATAATAAATTTCTATCAGAGAGACTTATTTCGATGGACCAGTATGCTGATGAAAAATCGGCGCGGGAGTAAATTTTGGCGTTGGCTAATTTATCTAAGATATTCTCTATGAGCGGAAGGGGGTGAACATCGGGGAAAATTATTTCATTCAGGCGGCGGTAGTCTACGCAAAATCGTTTTGTCTTATCCTTTTCTGTAACTAAAGTAACGGGGGATGAATAAGGGGGAGAAAGAAGGCTCTATAATATCATATTCTAGCATTTTCCCTACTTGTTCTTGTATTTCACGTTGATCTGAAAGAGATGTACGATACGGTCTGAGTGCAATTATTTTATCTGAATTTGTCTCAATATTGATAGGGGGAATTTTCAATTTTGGGATGTTATATTTGTTAGTAGAAAAAATATTTGAGTAATTCCTAATAATATTCATAAAAGTTAGAGGGATATCAGTCCTAACACATAAATTACAAGAATTATTAAAATTTTTACATTGATGTTCAGAGGGATATAGTGGGGGTAATAAATATAAATGGGGAAAATGAGCTAAAGTTTGGCTGGGTGCATTTTTGTCACAATTGGTAGAGGTTTTGGTCAAGGTAATGGGACATGGTATAGGATGGATATTTTCCCCTTGCAATAATGGAGAATGTGAATTAGGCATGTTTTTTAAATGACCCACATTGGGCCGATTGTGGTCACTCTCTCCATTATTACATGGGGTTACATAGGTTATATGGTACCATTTCTTAGACAAAGGAGCATCACATTGATAAATAGACTGATTATAGAAATTTAAAGTCAAACAAAATTGACTAATGGAATTTAAGGATAGTATACCAAAAGGTAATAAATTATCTATTATATAAAATTTAATTGATTTTGTAATTTTTCCTATGGTAGTGGTCAAAAAGGTATATCCTATCGAATTTATTTGAGTAGAGATGGAATTGATTAATATATGGCATGGATATAATTTTAAAGTATTAGATAAGTTTTTACTAAGATGGTTAAAAATATTTTAATTAATTATGTTAATAGAGGCTCCTGTGTCTAAGAGGAATGGGCAATAAAAATTATAAAATTTTTAGGTTTACATAGAATATTGGATAGTTTAGGGACGAAAACTGGAGTTTTCGTTGCCTTGTGGGGTGCGAGAAGACCTGGGGCCGGCACGGGAAGATTGTGGGCGCCATTTTGTTCCGGTGGGAAATAATGCGCCGTAGATTGGCCGTGGTAGGCCTGCTGCCTGTAGGGTCGCCTGTTCATGGAACATTCACTGTTACAGTGATCACCTTGGCAGTATTTACATGGTGAGGGTGGTCTCCTGGCACCAGAAGGGTATCTTGGAGTATTGTTTGTTGAAAAAGGATTGTAGTTCCTTCCCCTAGAAGGAGTTTCGGTATCACGGTGAAAGGCACTGGTGTTGGTAAAACCTTGAAATGGTTCGGATGGAGTAGGGAGTGAACTGGTCCCTTTTATTCTAGTCATGGTAGAGTGCCATTCGGTCAGGGTTTTAGGGGCTATGGCCCTCATGAGGCGCTGATCACTGGCCTGGAGGCCATCCGTTAATGCTTCTACTATGATGGGATTGGCTAGGCCCAGTTGTAATCCCATAGTTTTTTTTGACGGTAATATTCTCCTAATTGGATCTGATTAGTTAATTTAAAAGTTAAAAATTTGGTGAAAGTGACCTCGGATTTTCCGGGGTAGAGATCCATGAGAGTTTGTTTTGCTTGACTGTATGGCAGAGAGGCCAGATTCAGTTCGTTGTAGAGGGAGAGGGGCTCACCTTTGAGTAGCGCACGGAGTCGGGTTTGCAGGGTGGCGTCATCTTGCGGTCCCTCGCTCGTCCGCTCGAGTTGTTGGATGAAGTTGCTTGCTGCGTAGGATCCGTCGAAAGGAGAGATGAGGGCTTCCTCCACACGAGGCACGGCTATTCCCCGAATGGCGTCTGTTAGGCGGCTTACTAGGTCTTCGCAGTGGGGCTGCATGTTGGTGAGGGCATCCGCGAAGTATTCGTCTCCAGCCTTCGTCATCCTCTGCATGTTGCTGTCCTCAGTCATCCTGTCGACTTTAACGGGTTCTGTAGTAATCCCGATGTGGAATGTATTGGACAGTCGTGGTCGTGGGTGTGTGATGTGATTCCCGCACGGGGACAGCAAGGAACAGAGGCAGGTCTAGATGGTAGCTCCAAGAAGTAGAGGTAGACCACGGACGAAGGCAGTCGAACCACCGGATGCCCTAAGCCTACGCGGATAGAAGGGGGGGGGTGAGAGATCCGACCGACCGTATAACGGCGTCGCTCTGAAAACAACTGCTTTGTCTAATTTCTGTGCCTTTTTATACTGGACTCCCGCATATGGTGGATAGTCCTGATTGGTTCCTATAATCACGCCACTTTCTTGGCGCCGGGTTGTTTTCGTCTGGCCTTTGTCGTCGTCTACCTCTTTGTTTTATTTGTCACTTCCATTGTTACAAGATCGATACATATTTTTATATAGAGATGGGGTTATAATAAATATCAGAAGAAGGTTGTGAACTATCTAACTCAAAATATACAACATATATTAATATTAAAAATAAAAGAGGCATATCCTGACCAGGAGCACATGTGCTTTTCAGATGGCAGAGCGCCATCTGGTGGAACAGAAATCAACTAACATTGATTTAGTCTCTTCCCTGATATTTGGCCAACCCAATTTCTTGATAAATCAAGAAAAGCCATTCAAGAATATTTTTCTATTATTTTTTCACATATATTAAAAATTAATTGGTTAAGAGCGGTTACTGCTAACAGATTAAACAATCACGTAATATTTACTGCCAGTCTGTGTTTTTTTCCTTAAATAAAGTTCTCCAAAACATTTGCATTACAATCTAAAATTGATGAAGGAATGAAAGATATTTTTCACACATATCTTGAAGGGATATCCAGAATCTCTTTGAGATCAACCTGATACTTCTTAGTGCGATTTCCTACATCCCATTGCAACATCACTGCCTATTCTTGGACCGAAATTCTGCATTCCATAGAAACATCATCACCACATCTTGGAACGAGATTTTATTCATTCCGTAGCAACATCAACGACAGTTCTTGGAGCAAGATCCTGAATCTTGTAGAGAGGTGGCCGCCACTTTAAGGAATAGATCCTGCCTTACGTGGCGAAACCACTACCATTTCTTGAGGAGAGACCCTGTGTTTCAGAGCGACATCACCACCACTTCTTACGAGATATTATGGATCCCATAGCGACATAACCGCCACTTCTTGAGGAGAATCCTTGATCCTGTAGTGACATCGCCGCCACTACTTGGGGTAAATTTCAAAATCCCTTAACAATATCTCCGCCATTTCTTGGGTAGAGATCTTTCTTTCTGTGGGGCCATCACCGTCACTTCTTGGGGAGATTTTATGGATCCAGTAGTGACTTCATCGCCATTTATTTGAGCGAGATCTTGCATCCCATAGCGACTTCACACCATTTCTTGGAACGAGATCTTGCATCCCGTAGCGACATCACGCCATTTCTTTAGCGAGATCTTGTATCCCGTAGCGACATCACGCCATTTCTTGGAGCGAAATCACGTCATTTTTTTGTAGCGAGATCTTGCATTCAATAGCGAAATCACGTCATTTTTTTTTGGAGCGAGCTCTTGCATCCAATAGCGTAATTGGGCCATTTCTTGGAGCGATATCTTGCATCCAATAGCGTAATTAGGCCATTTCTTGGAGCGATATCTTGCATACAATAGCGTAATTAGGCCATTTCTTGGAGCTAATCTTGCCATCATAGTGGCATCACGCCATTTCTTAGAACGAGATCTTCATCCCAGAGCGACATCAACCCACTATTGAAGCGAGATCTTGCATCCAAATGCGACATTACGCCATTTCTTGGAGCGAGATCTTGCATCCCATAGCGACATCACGCCATTTCTTGGAGCGAGATCTTGCATTCCATAGCGACATCACGCCATTTCTTGGAGCGAGATCTTGCATCCCATAGCGACATCACGCCACTTCTTGGAGCGAGATTTTGCATCCCATAGCGACATCACGCCATTTCTTGGAGAGATATCTTGCATCCCATAGCGACATCACGCCATTTCTTGGAGCGAGATCTTGCATCCCATAGCGACATCACGCCACTTCTTGGAGCGAATCTTGCATCCCAGAGCGAAATCGCGTCATTTTTTTGGAGTGAGATCTTGCATCCAATAGCGTAATTGGGCCATTTCTTGGAGCGAGATCTTGAATACAATAGCGTAATTAGGCCATTTCCTGGAGCTAATCTTGCCAGCATAGTGGCATCACGCCATTTCCTGGAACGAGATATTCATCCCAGAGCGACATCAACCCACTATTGAAGCGAGATCTTGCATCCAAATGCGACAACACGCCATTTCTTGGAGCGAGATCTTGCATCCCATAGCGACATCATGCCATTTCTTAAAGCAAGATCTTGCATCCAAATGCGACATCACGCCTTTTCTTGGAGCGAGATCTTGCATCCCCTAGCGACATCACGCCATTTTTCGGAGTGAGATCTTGTATCCTGTAGCGACATCGTCCCACTTCTAGGAGCGGCATCATGCCTCCTGTGGTGTTCTACTTCTTAGGGAGATATTCTGGATTCCGTGAACGAAATCACTGCCAGTTCTTGGGGAGAGATCCTGTATTCTGTAGGAATATCATCGCCACTTCTTGCAGCGAGATCTGAATTCAGTTACCTATTACTGCCACTTTTTCGAACAATATCCTGTATTTCGTAAAGATGTCACTGCAACTTATTGGGGAGATATTCTGGATCCTGTAGCGACAATGCCACTTCTTGAGGTGAAATTCTGGATATCTTACTGACATCACCGCCACTTCATGGGAGATATCCTGTATCTCGTAATGACATCACCGCTACTTCTTGGGGAGTATTTCTGGATTTCGCAGCGAACTCACCGCCACTTCTTGGAGCGAGATGCTGCAATCTGTAGCGACATCACGCCATTTCTTAAAGCGAGATATGCATCTATAGCGATTCAAGTCATTTCTAGGAGCGAGATCTTGCATCCCTTAGCGACATCACGGCATTTCTTGGAGCGAGATTTTGTATCCTGTAGCGACATCGTCTCACTTCTGGGAGCAGAATCATGCCTCCTGTGGAGAAATTCTGGATTCCGTAACGACATCACTGTCGCTTCTGGGGGAGGGATTATGTATTCTGTAGGAACATCACCGCCACTTCTTGAAGCGAGATTCTGAATCCAGTTACCTATTACCGCCACTTTTTGGAACAATATTTTGCATTTCTTAAAGATATCACATATTCTGTATCTCGTAGGGACATCACCGCCTCTTCTTTAGGATATATTTTGGATTCTGTAGCGGTTTCACCGCCACTTTTCGGAAGAGTTTCTGTATCTCATAGCAACATCACCGCCACTTCGTGGAGCGAAGTGTACTCTAGAGGTATCGTCGCCTTTCCTTGGGAAAATATCTTTCTTCCAATGGTGACATCACCGCCACCTTTTGGGCAGATATTCTGGATTCCATAGCGACATAACTGCCACTTCTTTGTGAAGAGATCTTGTATCTCGTAGCGACATCAGTGCAACTTCTTGGGAAGATATTTTATCTCCCATAGCAACATCGCCGCCACTTCTTGAAGCGAGATCCTTTCTCCTGTAGAGATATCGCCGCCATTTTTTTTTCTTGGGAAAACATCTTTCTTTCAATACTTATATCATCGCCACTTCTAGGGGAGATATTTTGAATTCCACAGCGACATCGCCTCCACTTCTTAGCGAGATCCAGTATATCTTAGCGACATCATGCCACTACTCGGAAAGATATTCTCGTAGTGACATTTCACTGCCTTTTCTTCGGTGAGATCTTGCATCCAGTTGCCAATCACTGACACCTTTTGGCCGAGATAATGTCTCCATTATCATCATTTCATAGTAATATATATTCATACATACTGAAAATAAAAAATATACTATTCTTCGAAGTCCTCTTCATAGGTGCGCGGATTTTGATGATGTCATATAGACTCTTTCGCGCGAGAACACACGCAACACATGGCTGAAATTTTGACTCGTTGAGTTGGTCAAAAAATTTGAATTTTGAATTTCACTCCAATAGGGACCAACTCGACTGGCGAAAACCATTTCCGCAAAATTTTGATAGAATTTTGATATCAGGTTTCCAATGTTGAAGCCGATGTGCAGCTATGGACCAACGCGTCTGGCGAAAAACATTCATGAAAAATTTTGATGAAAAGAATTTTGATTAATTTTCCAATGTTGAGGCCGATGTACAGCTCAGTCTTGGGAGCTCTTCCTCCTCCACCTTCAACGTTCCTCCAGCGAGGCCAAAATGGCCCGCCTGCACACAACAAAAAGTTTAAATATCATATTTAGACTATATTTCGTTGATATATGTGTCCTATCAATATTCATAAAGAGTTCTCTGGTGACATAATGAACTCTCTCCTCACTAAATCACGCTATTGAGTGGAAATCTTCATGTATCTTTTATAGCATTCAGCTATATATCTAGTTATGGCCTTCCTCTTCTCTGTCTGTCCTCGATATTCCCTTGTAGAATGACCTTAATAGAAACATCTATGCTCATGATACGTCCAAGTAGGCAAGTCTTAGTTTAATGGTTACTACCTCGTAGTGTTATATGAAAGTATGTTGGAGCACACAGAGCTACTTACTGGAGGTCAACGTCCTCCTCCTCGACCACCGCCCTCTTGAAGACCGAGGAGCGGGGGACCTCCTCCTGTGGGGCGGGGTGGTCCCAGCAGCCAGGAAAACTGGACCACAGTGAAACCATTAGCCTCTTGGGATATTCCCATTTACTCTATACAAATATTGATATTGAACAAGAGATGTCTGGACATTCAACTATTGTTATTGTTATTTATTGCAGTATTATATTTAAGAGGAAAACCATCATTTACTCAAATGAATCTACTCCTTGTGGTTTCTAAACATCACGTGCAGGCCTGGTCTGTTTCGATGGCATGGCAAAGGTCAGAGAGGATGGCAGTGAATGTAACTCAAGTTATTAATGAGAAGATTGAATTATCCAAGACCAATATCATTGTTGGTTTATAGATTTATATATACTGTATATACACCATCCACACATACACAATAGTATAACACTGGATGAACTTACTCCCTGAGCTGCCAGGGCTCGTAGTCGACCATCCAGGAGGGGGCGGCCACTCCCTCCGGGATGGTGTAGATCCGCCCGAAGTCCCTGCAACATCAATTTTGTCAGCCAAAGGTAAACATCAACTATGGTCTATTCTACACTGTCAGAAAATGATGGCAGTTTCTTAATTTGTTAAATTTATTTATATAAATAAATTTTTTAAATATAAATTAAAACTCTATTGAGAGAGAGGGGTTTCAGTATATTTATCAGTTAAATATTAAGTAGTTTTAAGATCATTATAGTCAAGCTTTATTTGAAGAACCCCCAGAGCACCAAATATGGTAGATTAAGGGTACCTACCCAGCTAGCTGCTGGGGATCGTAGCGCACCATCCACGATGGCGCCGCCACGCCGTCAGGGATGTCGTAGACGACGTGGCCCGGGTCTCTGGAACACCGGGACATGTGAGAAACTCTTGGAATGAAAACATACAATATGGTACATTACCATCTTCATCTAATACCTGAAGGTCTCTAAATTCAACTTAAAATGATTGTTGAATAGAAAAATAGTATAAAATTATAATTTCTAGAAAACTTTGCAAAAATTAAAAACAAGGATTTCATCCTTAAAATGTTCTTAATATAAATATAAAATTGAAATTGGGATATTTAAAAAATATAAATTAATATGAATTGATCTTAAATAAAAAAGGCCCATTTCCAAACAGGTTTTCCATACTAAGATTGTATTTAAAGCTGGAAGAATCTCTCGACCTCATACATGTGGTTTGGTATCAATACACTGTAGCTAGCCTATCAAATGTTAAACCATTTTTATGTCTCTATAAAACTTTTCAGGATGAAAGGAACTTTTTTAAAGGTAAATAAAATGACATTAGCTAAGAAACACTAAAAAACAGAGACAAACCTATATGGTAATAGTACAATAGATAACGTTACAGTATAGTCTAGCGGTAACACCAGGAAGGATGGCAATTGGGTGTCATAGCTGCTATTAAAATAACTTAGTCATCATGCTTCACCACATCTCCAAGTTTAACAAGAGAAGCAATAAATTTACCGCAACACTATTTGCCATTTTCCAAGCCCTCTTAATATTTTTTATTTGCAGTAAGGACAGTAGAAGCTCGTTTTATGTATAAAAGAAACATTCGTGCTTTAATATTTTTTCTGTATATAGATAGCGCGTTATGGCTTTTTATTAAATAAAGAACAATTAAAGACTTACTAGGTGGTCTGGAGACCCTCGTCCGGCTGCTGGACCCCGCAACACCCCGTCCAGCAGCGGGCGAACCTGTAAACAGCTCTGTTGGACAGGTGTTTCGTGGCATCAATCTATTGACATGTTCAATACTTGATTGTAATAAATTGGATATATATCATATTCCCAGCTCCCCTATTTTTCAAACGTACAAGTACTTGTACATAGTGCGGGCCCTGATTATTAAGATGTACGAGATGACTTCATGTGTAGTACAAGATCATAGTAGGTTGGTACTGTAAGTACACCTCATGACTACATGTGTATTACAAGATCATAGTAGGTTGGTACTGTAAGTACACCTCATGACTACATGTGTATTACAAGATCATAGTAGGTTGGTACTATAAGTACATTGAATGACTAATTGTGTAGTACCAGGCCATGATAGGTTTTAGAAGATGACATTTTGTACTGTAAGTACACTGCATGACTACACATGTGTCATATCACAGGCCATAGTGGGAAGCGCATTGTCACGGTTTGTACTGTAAGTACACCGCATGACTTATTTGTAGTACCAGGCCATGGTAGGTATTAGATTGTGACATTTTGTACTGTAAGTGCAGCGCATGACTAAATTTGTAGTACCAGGCCATGGGGAATATTATATTGTGCCTTTTTGATCTGTGAGTACACCACATGTTCACACATAGGTCTACAAAAATGATTGATATAGGGGCTCTCTCGTCACGAATCTGCGCGATAAGACATGGAGTAAACAACAAGGGAAGCGAGAAACACGGAATTCATAGATGACTCTGCGTGCAGGCGAATAAATGCGCGAGTACCCATACCATTCGCCGACTCAGTCATATTGTGGATACCAATGATGAAAGGTGGCTGTCAGGATCAGCGTTGGACAACGTGATTCCTCTTGAAGGTGGGGATACAGGGTGATGATAGCCAACGCCGCAGGATGTCAAAATGCGGGAATGTATCGGGAGGCGTACCGTGCTTGGTGGATAACTAAAGAATGGAGACCGCAGTGAAGGTGTGGGTACGGGACGCCGGGCAACATCGAACACAGCAGCATATGTGGAAACAATTTTAAGGCTTATCTTAGCGAAAAGATGTCTCAAATTTGACAAAATCAGGAAGAGATAGTAATTGCGCAAGAAACAACGCAAGCGGTTGTGCCTGGCATTTTGGATATGACAGAAATATGAGAACAGTGAGTCCTTCATGCACTCACCACAAGAGGAGAAGAAACGTTCTAATATCTGCAGAAAACCTCTTGCACTTTACTTTATTTGGACGGTCACTGAAGTCGAGTAGTGAATTTCTCTATATGCCTAAAATGCCTGGGGTATTCTTTTTCAGCGGCACCCAAATAAAGGTAAATGTGAACTATACTTGAAAAGACATTTCCATTGATTAGTAGTGTGCATCAAACACCGCAGTCCCAAGAAACCAATACCACCTTTTTAGAAAGTGGCAACAACCTTCCGGGTAGTCAATTGCATTCTCCTCGTGAACTGGATGGAGCCTAGACCTACCTTCGACAGCGACTGGTAGTGTGAGATTGCCAAAATGCTGCGATGACGAATTCAAAAGCCCCGTCCAGGCAAATGGGTAGGATACATGTTGGTTTAAGCATAACATTGCACGCCCTCATGCCAGCCAAATATTCTGCGACCTACTTGCGGCGTCTGTACTTCACTGAATTGCCTCACCCTCCGTACTCGTTCGCCGCCCTCGGAGTACGCCTTGTTTGACAAGATGAAAGCCGCGGTAAGGGCCAGCAAATTCAATCTTTTGAGGCCTCGCAGACAATTGTCCATACGATGTACTTGAAAGAGTGGTTGCCCACGCTCTCAAGGACCTGCCAGCTAAAATGGCAGAGATATTAACCTAGCCGGAATTTATATCTAAATATAATATTTAATTATATTGTAGCAAAGTATTTATTATTTTATTAACAGAGTATTATTTTTAATTTATATATTTTGCTACTCTGTAATCTTCCCTCATTGCTTCTGTTTATCTTTCATAGTTTGTTCTTGCCTTAAATAAATTGTCATCTCATCCTAAAGTTTGTCTTCCTTGAATTTCCACGTGGAATTTTGGTGGAGATGCTGGGTAAATTAGGGAAGACAAACTGAAGATCGCCGCGAAGACCTTAATGCCATTGGTTTTGTGATAAACATTTTCGGAGACTGGCTCCAGGATTCAACCGACGTGTCAAAGCCAAGACTTCCCTCCAAGATGACGATGTCCTTATAGACGATACGACGACAAAGTTGCTATTCACGCCGCAAGAAAAAAAAAGAGGACAAAGTTCCAAGAATTCAATGGAATCCTTGGCAGAAGCACGTCAGATCCATGTCAGTAACTACAATAATTGCTAGCTGTGGGTCACATCTCCCATAGGAAAGGAGCTATGTAACAAAGTATTTATTATTTTATTAACAGAGTATCATTTTTATGTTTATATTTTGCTACTCTGTAAACTTTCCTCATTGCTTATCTTTTGTTTATCTTTCATAGTTTATTCTTGCCTTGAATAAATTGCCCTGTCATCCCAAAATTTGTATTTTCTAATTTTTCACGTGGCAATATATAACTGTGATTTTCGTTTTGTCAATAAATCGCCCTGCGTCAGTATTTTATTTCATTCATGTTTGTTGACTTCAGTTGTACCAAGCCGTAGTCAGTAGAGGATTGTGATAACTTGAATTACAAGTACAACACATGTCTTCTCATGTATTTAGAATTGTATCTTCTTTTAAATGTGCTCAACGCGGGATTCAATCCCAGGTCGTTATTGACGGAAGTGGACAGTGCATACAACCACTCCAACAGCCCCCTATATATGTAGTACCTTGTGTAGATCAAAATCTTTATTCATACATTATTATTATTAATATAGACATAGTAAGTCAGTTTTACATTAAGAAAAATTTTGGCATATCAAGTATTGATCATTATAGAGACATTGAGAGAGTAGACATTCACACCCTAAATATATATTCACATATACACCAGGCATTATCTGCTTAAAGTGAGTTAACATTTTTTCGATATTCATATTTATAATTGATACTTTTCTAGAAATGGTATAAAATTTAATTAGCGATGTTAAAAATCTACAAATCCTGTCCGTTTTTTCAGGATCAAAGAGAAATTCTCTCTATAAAAATAGTCAATCAATATTTTTTATAAATATGTTTTAAATAGAAGCTTGTTAACGACGGACAATCAAATTAGTGTTATTCTATTGTAGGTGAATTTCTGCATATCGGACTTCGCGGTTTGCCAAGGGGTCTAGGGTATGGAAGTGCGCCAAATTTATTCTCCAGGCTATGTCTTTATATATGCTGTTTGCTGGTTTCCATATTGGTTCATGAGAAAAGTTAATTTTAAAGTTTTATTATATAAGAATTATCGATTATTAATTGTTTTTTTGGAGAATAAGAATTACAAAAAAGCTACTTTTTGTTTCACAAAAGACACTCACTCACTAATTATTTTGATATTTAAGAGGAATATAGTCTTTGATATGTTTTTGCGGTGCATGAAATGGCCGTTCCTCATTTTTTGAATAAAAATAGGTTATTTTTTGTGTTTTATGGTCGGAGTCAATGTTACTTGTTGTGTGTATGAAAAATAACACTGGTCTACAAAAATTAATTTTCTGTTCGCCAAACGAAACAATATCTAATCCTATGGGATATTTTCTTCTAATTCCAAATATACCATTAGGTTTTTCTATCACGCAAGGTTTCAGAGTGACAACCTTATTTTTCGTATTGGGATAAACACGCAGTGATAAATCAAAATTACAAACAAAACCTCATTACATTAGCTAGCGGTGATAAATTTGATGCGGGTTTATTCTTTCTTGAACAAGTTTAAATGTAAACCAACGATTTGTTTAGGAGAATTTTATTGTATATTGCAGATTTAATCTATGAAAAACATTATTTTATTCGTTATTTATATTTACAACACATATACACTGAAAGTATTATTTGTATTTTCCTATTCTCTCTCTCTCTCTCTCTTACAATTTTTTTTTACAGATAGTATACAAAAAAACGATGCCAATATGATATCAGGGATAGTTTCCAATCTAAACTATTCAAATGTACTGCTCTGCTGGGTTATAGGCCAAGTGGCATAGAAGGTAATGAACAAGCGGAACAATATGACAAGACAGCAGCTCATTCCAACCTGCCGCTATCTTATTCCACTCTATCTAAAACATTTGTTCAAGCCCGAAGCAAACAGCATTCACTCCAACTCTGGAAGAAACTTTATGCGGCAGACCACTCCTCAAGAAACCTCAGGAGAATAGCTATATTCCCAAACAATCTCATTGCGATCCTACCCAAAATAATATTGTAGCGAAGTATTTATCATTTTACAAGTATTTATTATTTTACACTAGTATTAACAGAGTATCATTTTTATGTTTATATTTTACTACTCTGTAAAGTTCCCCGATTCCTTATCTTTTGTTTATTCTTCATAGTTTGTTCTTGTCTTAAATTTCTGTCTCATCCTGAAGTTTGTCTTCCCTAATTTTACACGTGGCAATATTTTGTGGCACCGCCTCAACAATCCTCTCAGGTCACGGATTTCTCAAACCCGATGCTGCAAAAATATTAAAAGGCCCTACCTGCCCCCATTGCTACGAGGTAGATAAAACTGTCGACCATTTCTCTTCAGATATCCAGCTACCAACAGCATAGGTTCCAAACAGCCACCCTACTAGGAATAAGCACATTTATCTCTGACCTGAAAACCTCAAGACAAATTAGCCTGGCGACATCTGATAAACTGGATGTCTGTGCCACCATTAGACGTTAAGTTTAGAGACTAACCTCGATTATTTAAGGAATTTGGGTTGACTCAAGAGAGATAGAGTGCCAATATGCCAAGGTGTTGCGTGAATAATCCAGATAATTTCTGTTACATCTTTGGAGAATCAACTTTCAAAGCTCAAAAGCTAAAGATTTACAGCGCTCATCATAAAGTGCTATGAACTTTACTCTGTATGTAAATTGGGTGACAAAAATAAGACTTGGGACCCTCATCATTATCGTCAAGTTTGTGCTCTACATCTTATAGGGTGGATTAAAGGTAAAAGGCCTGTTGCCTTTTACAGTTAGTTAAAGTTTAAGTTATGGGGAAAACCAAAAGGACATTATTCTGACTGTTATTTTTGTTTGACAAAACTACAGGTATTACAATAAATCGAAAGATACCATCAAATATACATATTTGCCATCTGCTATAAGACCAGATGATATACCTGTGGCACAAACTCCCGAAAATGCGACATTTAGTGACAATCATCCAGAGTCGGATGGCACAAATTTGAAAGAACATGTTTCATTTGAACCTCATTTATTAACTAAAGGGGATTTGTATGACTTTGTATGTGAATTTTATTTATATAAAAAAAATCAGAATGATCTTTTAGCCTTTAGGTTAAACGGTAGGATTCTGCTACACAAGGACACAAAAGTATGCCTTTTTCGCAAAAATACCTCGAAATGCAAGCCTACCTTTCACTAGAAAATGACTTAGTGTACTGCAATGATGTTATTAGTCTAATGGATACGCTTTTGGTCATGAACATAATACAGAATAGTGGCGCTCACTAATTAATTCTTCTAAAGTTATTTCGAAAGCTGTTCTCCTTCACAACGGTAATAAGTTCCCATCGGTGCCAATAACACACACATTCAACCTGAGAAAGAGTTACCAAAGCATGGAACTTCTTTTGAAAAGGTAGAGAACGACAGATACAGCTGTGAAGACTTGGAAGTCGTTGCCCTCTTGCTTAGTTTACAGCTTGAATATACAAAATTTTGTTGCTTTCTGGGTGAGTAGGATAGTAGATACAAGGAAAAGCATTATATAAAAGAGAACTGGCCAAACCGTTAACCCTTACTGCAGGACTAAAGAATTTGAACATTTTCAATTGGTCAAACTGAAAATATATACTCCCCAGCATTACATTTTAATGATGAACATTGTCAATGCAATGATTTCTAAATGCTGCTGATTTTGCCTACTTAAAAAAATTTCTAGTGTAAATGATATGTAAAAATTAAAGAAGGCATTTTCGTTTGACCTCAGAATCTAGAATTGCTGTAGGATCGGAATTTTGAGATAGCTTAAATCAATTAAGCAGCAGCATAAAATTATTTCAGAAACTTTGGAAAGAACTTTCTTGGAAAATGTAAATAGTGAAAATTACTGTGACTTAGTTAATGAACTCTTAATTTCCAAAAAACACTGGGAAGCAACATGTCTCTCAAGATCCATTTCCTGCATTCGCTTCTAGATTTATTTCTCGAAAATATTTGTGCAGTTAACTATGAGCATGGTGAGAGGTTTCTGCAAGATATATCAAGGTATGGATAAGCGGTACCAAGTCTGAAACTTTGGCGATATATAAAAAAACTAATGGTATATTTGGAATTAGCACAAAAAAGTTATATTGAGACACAAATTGTTTTTGGTTAACTAGTGTAATATAATAATGTTTGAGAAAAAATGCTTATGTAATTTTATTTGCATTTTTACTATGGGTGATGAAAGATTTCTGATTAGAATTTTGAGTTCAGCATGAAATGTTACACTAGAAAGACCATCAGGTTTTCATGTGGAAAAATGTTGTTGACTTGCGTAATCAATTGGGAACATCTCTCCTCTATCATTGGCAAAACCTTTAAACCTTTTAGTCCCTCTAACGCTAAATATAAAAGGATTATAGGGGTGAGGGTCTTGTAAAAAATGATATTAAGAATTATATGTGAATGAAATTTAGAGTTATGTGTAAAAACATTCTGTATATAGCTTTTTAAAATTCGATATAAAACGGAGGTGAAATATTTTTCTAAGTGAATGGATCTATTTGGTTCTAGGCAATGGTATGGGTTGTACAGGTCGTATTTAAAAAAACAAAAAATATTTTTTCGTGAATTCCTTTTCTTTATAAGAAAGATGTTTTCACTTTAATTTCAATTTATCTTTCTTTTTTTTTTCAGATTATCTTCATGTTAAAAATGTCTTTATACAAGATAAAATGTATATATATATAGTACCAGATCATGGTGTGTAGAGGGTTCTGACTTATATATTTGTGAGTACACCTCATGTTTACATTGTCAAACTGAAATAAAATGTTAAATCAAAATGATGAAACGTAACGTTTTGACCTGTAGATGACACTGTGGTTCAAACTCAGTGAAAACATTAGAACCAGAAAAGAAATAACACGACCTCAGTTGTGATGTAGAATCTGTAAGTTCACCAGACCTAAATAACCAAAGTTGTCTCCATTGACAGATCCACGGCTAACCAATGTGGCGTGGCATTTATTGAGTAGAGTAGTATGTGAATTGGAAGTGTATTTATAAGGGAAGTTTTTACTTACATTCGCAGAACGCGTCTGCAGAGCCTTTTAGGCGAAAATCGCTTTCTGAAACATTCACAAGTAAAATTAGCACAAGAGGAAATGTCATGTAATTAAATTTATCAGTTAAATGTGATCAAGGCCCAGAGCGATCGCTCAGCGGGTGCGCTGCTAGAAGGCCACAAAGTGACAATGATCACAATAATATGTCTTTGATCATTATAATATATATTCAACTAGAACATTGTTTTAACAAATAGGTCTAGAAATACAACGATAGCGAGTCTTTAACTTAAACCTAACTGTTTGTAATACCCGAAAGCTTTGTATAATAAAAAATAAAGCAAAATACCCATCTTCGGAAACCGTTTTGTTTTATTTATTTATACCTTTTTTATTTTAAAAGGTTAAAGAAAGAGTGGGGTAATTTTAAATATTATTCTTGTCTTAAAAATGATAGATCGCAAGTTTCCTTTGTTTCCATGCCAACTTTGTATTTTGCACTCGGGATTCCAGAAATTCATGTTGCAGATCGGCTGTAGAGTCCACGAGTTGATAGTCTGGTGTAAATTTGAAATGTTGCGCAACTTGATGGAATATTTTAATGGAAACATTTAGATCCGAGTTTTTAAAGTATTTTGTGAAAAAAGTTAAAAGGTGAATTGTTCAGGAGAAACATTTCAGGTGTCTAATGATCAACTATCACTTTTAACTCTAACATATTTTATTATTACATTTAACTACAAATGGCAATGATCGTCCAATGGTCAAAACTTGTGGCATATATACACCGGATTAATAAGATTAAAAAACAATAACAAATGGCCCCCTGATACTTCATGAGCTCAAATCCACCAGAGCAAGTAAACAACCGAGGCACACTTGTGAATGCCAAGAAAGAGAGAGAGTCAAATTTGTTCTACATGTAACGCCATGGTGTAGTTCTATCTTGTCTAGTAGGAGAATCATGGCCATGTTGGTGTACTTATATGGACGTATCTATCATACATTCAGGACTGCACCGAGGGTTGTATGGGCGCTCCTATCTCGTCAGTGGTTCCTCTTCCCTTTAAATTCTTTCTACCAATAAATCAATATTACCTCTCTCTCTAATTAACATATATATAGATATCATAATTTTGAGAAATATATAATCAAAATAGGCCGTGAGGGAGTATGAGGAAAGGGAAGATAAAACAGCTAGGTCAAAACAAGACCCTTGGTCACCAGATGTAAGCCTTCACTCCCCCGGGGATAAATATTTTACTCAAAGCGGTTTAAAAAAACCTACATGTTATGATCAGGAGACAGTTCTCACCGAGGTGGTCTCGACACCAGTTGTTCTCAGAGTTGTCCTCGGTCCTTCTATCTTTCCTCCCCGATCTACTCCTCACGGGTTTTTGTTTCTTGATCCTGTCTCCTGTGTTCGCCTAACCACTCACCATTCAACTACCACGGCTGCTCCAGAAATCACTATATTTATACATTCAAAAGCACACATATTTTGGATCAAAATTAAAATAAAACATTTTATTCATTACAAAATTCCAATATTTCGCTAGGTCATACGCCTATATTCATCAGGGTTTTCCTTATTTTGAAATGTTTTGATTAACCACGCGATTGCCATCACGATATATAAATTAGTTATAAAACAAACTCTGTGGCTAAAATTAGAAATATACACCCAAATATATATAAGTTATATTTAATAAATATGTCCTTAAAGTATAATAACAATATTAAGAAGATTTGAACTGTAAAAATGATGGAGAGATATCAAATTTTCTATTAATACTGTTGCTATCCTTCATTGATGTCCAACTTTCTGAAAATAGTTTTGTGTTTATCCTGGGTATTATTACATATAATTTCTGACTTTTCAAAATTTGGTATATGGTCTTGTTTGAGCGCCTGATCCACCAAAAGTGATAATGGGCCATAGTTTTTAAAGCTCTTCTGTGTTGGTTTACTCTTTCCTTTAAAATTTTGCCGGTTTCTCCTATGTAAATTTCAGGGAATGGTTTACATGGAATGCGATATTTTAGGTTTGATTTGCATTCATGATTGCTATTATGTTTAGTGTTGGGATAGCAAGAATTTCCTTCAAATTTTCTGGGATTTTAAATGGTGTTTTTATATTGTACTAGCGGATGTGTACCCGGCTTCGCCCGGGTTTTATCCGAGTGAAAGTTTGCCTAACGAATATTATATATTATGAAGTATAATAAACAATGTTAAAGATTAGTTTTAATTATTAATCAAGATTGTGTGTGAATATGTGAGAAAGATGTAATATCGCTGTTATTTTCTTGGCCGACTGTTTTACATATGGTGTTATCTTAAAATTGCTTGTTTTGAATATTTTTTTAGATTGAGATTATTAGCTAGTATGTAAAAAAATTAACCCTGTTGAATTTTTTTTGTATTTATATATAAATAAAATTAACTCTGTTGATTTTTTTTTGTATTTAATCGATAACACCGAAGTTACGCATGTTAATGTTAGGAAAATATTTTGATGTTAAGCAAAACCTGCTCCATCTCGTTTTACATAAATGTTGAAAATTTGGTCGAAATTGATGCATTGTAACGAAAGTTTTTAGCGAACAACACTTATGAAATTTGCATTTTATTATATTGTATTTCTTAAGTATTCTTGTTATTCTTTCAATTCCATAATTGTATGTCAGTGAAAAGTATATGTTCGATACTTCACTATTGTTTGTAAGTATGTTGGTGGGTCTATATATATGTTTCTTGATGAAACCTGGAGTATATTTATTATTTTCATCTTATTTTAAAATACGCTCTGCTCAGCTTTGATATTTTTTCATATTTGAAGAGCAGTGGGTGGACCTTATTTTAGATAGTGTTTTATTAAGATATATATTATTTGTAATGGAGCAAAAAGAGTTAAAATTGAGATATTTGCTGTATGTGTTGGATTTATATATATATATATATATATATATATACATATATGTTGCTATTTCTATTTCATTATTGATTCCAGTAAACTTGATGTCTAGGAGTGCCAATGATCTGTTATTTTTTATTTCATTTGTAAAGGTTAAAATGGCTTTATATTATATCATATCAATAAAAGAATATCATAAAAATTTCAAATATACATAAAAAATTAAATTATATTTTTCTTTTTACTTTTGAAAGTTTGATAAAAAGTAAAAATGGTTCTGTCTGTTCTCTTTTTCCTATCTTAATAACAAAGTATACTCCTCATATATTCCCGTAGAAGGATTTGTATTACCCGAGATTGATATAATATAAAATAAATCAATATCTTAATCCTCTTATCCGTTTTGTTTATTATTCATATTTTTTTAGTAAAAGAATATAAAAATACAATAATAGTCGAATGACCCATTTCTATTCTGATCGAACGAATAGTTGCTCAAAGAAATTTGTTCAAACACATGCTAATTATGTTTGATTGTCCTTATTGGTAGCAGTCAGGCTGAAAAAAGGTAGTTTATTATCTGTATATTAAGATCTTAAATAGTGAAAACAGGATAGTTGGCGACATCAATACGCTCCAGGAATCTGGGTTACATCAAGAGAAGGAGAGAGAGGTGAAAATTATTTCTTTATTAATCCAATTTACATAGGATTTGAATAGCCTCTATGTTAAACTACAGCTTTGTATACATCTGTGAAATTTCTTTTCAATTGAGTCAGTAGTTTTATTAGGGAGAATAATAACAGACAACTTTTTGTTTGATTTTTTTACATATAAGACATCAATGGAATTGCGATGAATTTTATAATTTTTGTACATTAATTTTGAAAAAATAGAAATAATTTTTTCTGAAGAGAGAGAGAGAGAGAGATATTTATTCTAAATTTGAATGGCTTTTCATATATAAATAATTATTGAATCATATCATTAAAATATTTTTGCTTTTTGTTTATATTAGGTTGACAAAATATAATTACTACTATTTGTTATACATCAGATTTATTAGTTTCTAATATTTGTATTATAGTTTTTAATAATTGACAATTTCTTCTAATAAAAGTTTCGTGGTAGACAGTAATTCTTCAGAGCTTTGATCATTATTCGAACATTGGGCTTCATTGTTCAATATTTTATGAACTTGTATTCTTCCACCTTGTGGAGCTAACCTACCTTGCCATTTATTTGGTAGTCTTTTCTTATTTATTTATTAAACAGGCACGATATTAAAATGCTACCAATCACTTTATGAACTTAGAGAATTGTGGTTTCTATCTGATTCCATTGTTTTAGCTTGAATATAGCTGACATATACCTTGATGGGTTGTGTTCTAAGAACTCTACCCTTACACCATATTTACAACGTTTATACACCAGTGACACATGCACACAATAGTGATAATTTTACAATTTTTAAATATCAGTTTAAAAATAATTAATAGCAAAAAAGAACCTAATATTATTTTTGCTACCTAAAACATCGCTGGTATCTTTTTCACTCATCGAAGCATTGAATTAAAATCCTTAGAAGTGAAGAATTTCGCATTTCTTTTTCTTTTTCCTTATGACATCAATCAACAAAAAGGAGACTCGCGTAGTCTATATTGTGAATATTTAAACAAGAAAATGTAAAGGATGTATAAGATCATCGTAAAGCGTGATTCACTTTCAACTCTGGCTGCAATCATTTGACTGAATTCCTCTTGGAGATCTTCACACGGTTTTGGGAATATAGTGTCTACAGTCCATTTAGCTTTGCGTCCCTGTACTAGTTTGAATGGAATAAAGGGCGCTGTGTCCTGCTTGGTCGTGTTGTAGGCAAATTCAACAAAGAGTAGGATAGCATCTCAGTCTCTTTGTTCAACGTTAAAATACATTTCCAGCATGTTAGTCAATGTTTTGTTGAGTCTTTCTGTTAAGCCATATATACGAGGATGATATGTTTAAATGTACTTCAAATGTAATAAAAATGGCCGTGCCCTGTTTTGCCATGTTGTAGGCAAATTCAACATAGGGTAGGATAACATCCCAGTCTCTTTGTTCAACGTCCAAATACACTTCTAGCATGTTAGGCAATGATTTGTTGAGCCTTTCTGTTAGCCCATACATAAGAGGATGATAGGCTGTTGTGAACCTGTGTTTGGAAGAGCACTGATTAGTATGTTCCAAACGCATCTTTAATTGAATACTCGCCTTCAGTTCGTAATTATTTCCCTGGGATCTCCGTGTTTGAGGATAACTTCCATCAAGAACTTGACATTGCCTCTCCTGTAAGTAAGGCTTTGGTAATTACGAATTGGGTTAAATAGTTGGTACAGACTTTTATCCACTTATTTCCACTATCAGACTTGGGATATCTTCCAAGGAGGTCCATTCCAACTCATTGAAAAAGGTAGGTTGCAGGAGGAATGGGTTTAATTATTCCAGTAGGCTTTTGAGCTGTCTGTTTCTTTCTTTTGCACTCTTTACAATGAGTCACATACTTCTATATATCTCGGAGAACTCCTGGCGAGAAATATTTGGTATTCGCAAAGTTGCACTAGTTGATGTGGCAATGGTCACGTCCTTGGTGATGGTTGGAGAAGATACAGCTATGCAGAGAGAGAAGTTCTTGTCGTCAGGTGGAGTGCGAATATTTTGAGGCGAGCACGTTAGAATGTTAATGGCGAGTCGGATGCAGGTTTTATGGAATTTGAAGGTAGGTTATCTCCCTGAGGTTAGATAGAATTTGTGATGTCTTGGATGTGTTCCCTAAGTTGTTGCACAATGTCCATGGCTGTGGATGGCATGGATGTGATCTCCATCGTCGCCCTGCTCTTCAGATTCCATCCTCTGCGTTGTCCTCGGATATAATACAGTCAACTGGAATATGTGGTAGGTAGGCAGTATGTAGTCATGGGCCTCGTGGTCTCAGGCGTCAATAGATAACACAAAGGACGAAGCAGGTTGGATGTCATCTCAGAGAGAGGCTACCACCGAAGAAGCGGACAAGGTCCAGGAGGGTGTGATCTACATGAGAGGGAGAGATGATAGGTCGCTATCCGCACTTTTGTCGGTGTCCAATATAGGTCGTGTAACTAATTGGAAGTTTACTGGTAGGAAACTGATAATATTTGGAGGAATTCTTACCACGGGAACCTCGTCCTATCTTGGGTGTGGTGGAGTCTAAAAAACAATTTTATTCTTTTGTTTTGCTTTACATTATAGCAAAGCGCGCTTTGGAATTTATCTACATTCTGCGGTTGTTAGCCTTTTTTAATTATGTCACATATGAAAATCTAGCAATCACAGTAGAACCTCCCTGTAATGGACACCTAATTGCAAAGCCAAAGTTTCATTTAAGGTTAGGTGTCCTCTTACCGGAAAGTTGCTTAATAGTAAAAATGTTGATTTTGAAAATGAAAATTATCCTTTGTAGGGAGGTGTCTTATAGCGCGAGTATTGTATCATGGAGGTTCAGTGTATTAATAAATCCTCGTTAGATGACGGCACAATTTTGGGCGGAAAATCTGTGCCCGCGGTGGCTGATTAAAACTAGTTCATTTGTGACCTTGTCTCTCTAAGGATGATCTTCTTATGTAAGATAAATTCCAATTAATATTTCTAATGATTTAAAAAAGGTTTTTTTTTTTTCATGAAAAAGGTTTTGAACCTATATCACAGGCATTTCCATGTTTGCACTCATTAAATACAACAGTTTCTATGTGGTTAATGTTATTTAACCATGGAAAATTGAACTTGGAAAATTACAAGCATAGCGGAAGGACGTTAACATCATCATCTATTGAAAATGCAGAAAAACTGAAGATAATTTTCAAATATAATTTACATGAAACATCTCAATCTATTCAGCATGACCTAAATATTTGATCGGCAGTTTTCAAGCTATTGCATGAAGTTTTAAAGTGAGGAAGCTTTGCAGCAGATGGGTGCATCATGAATTAATTGAAGATAAAAAAGCAGTAATGTCTTGGTGCCAAAATAATGTTAAAATTTGAATTAAGCACCACAACGCATTTGATCGTTATAATAACAGGTGTTGAAACACGGAATTATCAATTTGATCCAAAGACAAAAAGACCATCTTCAGCTTAAATGTTTGAAAATGAAATACCTCCGACAAAAGTTAAGCGGCTGTGGAGTGTTGGAAAAAGAATAGTAGCAACCTTTTCTCTGAAAGTGGTCATTTTGCTACAGTAACTTTGAAGGTGAAAAGAACAGTAACGGCCAATTGATATACAATAAGTTGTTCACCAGAAGTCTTCAAAGACTTGAGTAGAGGCCAAAGTTTTGATCCAAAGGAATCCTCCATCATGACAATGCCGCAGCCCACACAGCTACAAAATAAATAATTTTTATAAAGAAAATCGGATTCAGTTGCTTTGACACTCACCATACAGCCCTGATCTTGCTCCATGTGACATTTATTTTTTCCAAAATTTAAAGAAAGTTTGCATGCAATTTAAATTACAAGTCCTGACGCTGTCGTGGAAGGCTACCTGGAGATCATGGAAAACATGAGCTCAAATAAGTGGAAAATATGTTTTGTATACTGGTTTCAAAGGATGGAAAATGCAATGAAAATATATGGGATTATTTTGAGAAAAATATACAATATTTTCAGTTGTATTTTTCTTGAATTGCAAAATTTCTGAGTAACCCTTTTATTCCTTTCCGTGTGTTAAAACTATTTCTTTTGTATATTTTTGCATTATATGATCACGTGCCGGGAGGAGTCAATGATGTAAGGCATTTCAGTTAGCTGCGCGAACATGTTATAAAAGCTCGGAAGGATGGCCGACGGCGGATAGTTTGTTCGACATAGGCTTCTTTGAAATTTATAAACTTTGCAAAAGTGCCGTGCCGGAATTGTTCGGCGTTTAGTTTTAATTGAATAAAAGCTAAAGAAAGAATATTGATCCCAGTTCTTCGCCGTGGTTCCAAGAGGAAATTTGGTGTATTTATTGACTGGATTTGTATTCCTGGACAGGTAGTCATAGAAGCAAACTGATATGAAAATAGATAATGGTCAAAATTTCTCTGAAGGCAAGAGGTTATTAGTCCAGTACACAGCTCTGTTTTATTTCATTCTATATTATAAATATCTCGTCGTGTTGGATCCTTTAATAAATCTTATGCATTTTAATTTTTGGTGTGTTGTTCGTTTCCTCCATATTGATACCAACCTATCGATACTTAAAAAATGTGGTTTACATTTTATTTTCCTGTTTTCAATATTGGTCACAAAACTGTGAGAATTCGCTCATGAAAGAACAACTCCAGTCTCTCCTGAAGGCGATTGAGGTTTAATTAGATCATTTTGATTTTATAAAAGTAGACACTCAGGAAAGTTTTTGCTTATCGAAAAGGAAGTTTTACCACCTATCATGTTTTCTCAAATAATATTTCTAAACCGATTTCCATCGATCTTTAATAAAAATGAATTAATTGTTACATATTTCTTGGAGCAGGACCCTGCATCCCGTAGCGAAATCACCCACTCTTCTTTAACGAGATCCTGCATTCTATAGAGACATCATCCCCACTTATAGTGTAGATATTTTGCATCCAGGAGCAACATCAAAGCCATTTCTTGGAGCGAGAACTGGCATCTATAGCTACTCAAGCCATTTCTAGGAGCGAGATCTTGCATTCCATAGCGGCATCACGCCACTTCTTAGAACGAGATCTTGCATCCAATAGCGTAATTAGGCCATTTCTTGGAGCTAATCTTGCCATCATAGTGGCATCACGCCATTTCTTGGAACGAGATCTTCATCCCAGAGCGACATCAACCCACTATTGAGGCGAGATCTTGCATCCAAATGCGACATCACGCCATTTCTTGGAGCGAGATCTTGCATCCCATAGCGACATCACGCCATTTCTTGGAGCGAGATCTTGCATCCAAATGCGACATCACGCCATTTCTTGGAGTGAGATCTTGCATCCAAATGCGACATCACGCCATTTCTTGGAGCGAGATCTTGCATCCCATAGCGACATCACGCCATTTCTTGGAGCGAGATCTTGCATCCCATAGCGACATCAGGCCATTTCTTGGAGCGAGATATTGCATCCAATAGCGACATTAGGCTAATTCTTGGAGCGAGATCTTGCATCCAATAGCGACATCAGGCCATTTCTTGGAGCGAGATCTTGCATCAAATAGCGACATCAGGCTAATTCTTGGAGCGAGAATTGCCTCCAATAGCGAAATCACGTCATTTCTTTGAGCGTGATCTTGCATCCCATTGCGACATCACACCACTTCTTGGAGCGAGATCTTGCATCCCATAGCGTAATTAGGCCATTTCTTGGAGCGAGATCTTGCATCCCGTAGCGACATCACGCCATTTCTTGGAGCGAGATCTTGCATCCCATAGCGAAATCACCTCATTTTTTGGAGCGAGATCTTGCATCCAATAGCGAAATCACGTCATTTTTTTGGAGCGAGATCTTGCATCCAATAGCGTAAATAGGTCATTTCTTGGAGCTAATCTTGCCATCATAGTGGCATCACGCCATTTCTTGGAACGAGATATTCATCCCAGAGCGACATCAACCCACTATTGAAGCGAGATCTTGCATCCAAATGCGACATCACGCCATTACTTGGAGCAAGATCTTGCATCCCATTGCGACATCAGGCCATTTCTTGGAGCGAGAATTTGCATCCCATAGCAAAATCACGTCATTTTTTTGGAGCGAGATCTTGCATCCAATAGCGACATTAGGCCATTTCTTGGAGCTAATCTTGCCATCATAGTGGCATCACGCCATTTCTTGGAACGAGATATTCATCCCGTAGCGACATCAACCCACTATTGAAGCGAGATCTTGCATCACATAGCGACATAAAGCCATTTCTTGAAGCGAGATCTTGCATCCAAATGCGACATCACGCATTTTCTTGGAGCGAGATATTGAACCCCTAGCGACATCACGCCATTTCTAGAAGCGAGAACCCTTCTCCTGTAGAGATATCGCCGCCATTTTTTTTTCTTGGGAAAAAATCTTTCTTACAATAGTTATATCATCGCCACTTCTAGGGGAGATATTTTGAATTCCACAGCGACATCGCCGCCACTTCTTAGCGAGATCCAGTATATCGTAGCGACATCATGCCACTTCTCGGAAAGATATTCTCGTAGTGACATCTCACTGCCTTTTCTTCGGTGAGATCTTGCATCCAGTTGCCAATCACTGACACCTTTTGGCCGAAATAATGTCTCCATTATCATTATCATAATTTCATAGTAATATATATTCATACATACTGTAAATAAAAAATATACTATTCTACGAAGTCCTCTTCATAGGTGCGAGGATTTTGATGATGTCATATAGACTCTTTCGCGCGAGAACACACGCAACACATGGCTGAAATTTTGACTCGTTGAGTTGGTCAAAAAATTTGAATTTTGAATTTCACTCCAATAGGGACCAACTCGTCTGGCGAAAACCATTGCCGCAAAATTTTGCTGAGTAGAATTTTGATATCAGGTTTCCAATGTTGAAGCCGATGAGCAGCTATGGACCAACGCGTCTGGCGAAAAACATTCATGAAAAATTTTGATGAAAAGAATTTTGATGAATTTTCCAATGTTGAGGCCGATGTACAGCTCAGTCTTAGGAGCTCCTCCTCCTCCACCTTCAACGTTCCTTCAGCGAGGCCAAAATGGCCCGCCTGCACACAACAAAAAGTTTAAATTTCATATTCAGACTATATTTCGTTGATATATGTGTCCTATCTATATTTATAAAGAGTTCTCTGGTAACCAAATGAACTCTCTCCTCGCTAAATCACGCTATTGAGTGGAAATCTTCATGTATATTTTATAGCATTCAGCTATATATCTAGTTATGGCCTTCCTCTTCTCTATCTGTACTCGATATTCCCTTGTAGAAACATCTATGCTTATGATACGTCCAAGTAGGCTAGTCTTAGTTTAGTGGTTACTACCTCGTAGTGTTATATAAAAGTATGTTGGAGCACACAGAGCTACTTACTGGAGGTCAACGTCCTCCTCCTGGACCACCGCCCTCTTGAAGACCGAGGAGCGGGGGACCTCCTCCTGTGGGGCGGGGTGGTCCCAGCAGCCAGGAAAACTGGAGCACAGTGAAACCATTAGCTTCTTGGAATATTCCCATTTACTTTATACAAATATTGATATTGAACAAGAGATGTCTGGACATTCAACTATTGTTATTGTTACTTATATTGCAGTATTATATTTAAGAAGAAAACCATCATTTACTCAAATGAATCTACTCCTTGTGGTTTCTGAACATCACGTGCAGGCCTGGTCAGTTTCGATAGCTTGGCAAAGGTCAGAGAGGATGGCAGTGAATGTAACTCGAGTTATTAATGAGAAGATTGAATTATCCAAGACCAATAACATTGTTGAAATATCTATTTATATATACTGTATATACTCTATCCACACATACAATAGTATAACACTGGGTGAACTTACTCCCTGAGCTGCCAGGGCTCGTAGTAGACCATCCAGGAGGGGGCGGCCACTCCCTCCGGGATGGTGTAGATCCGCCCGAAGTCCCTGCAACATCAGTTTTGTCAGGCAAAGGTAAACATCAACTATGGTCTATTCTACGCTGTCAGAACATGATGGCAGTTTCATCATTTGTTAAATTTATTTATATAAATAAATTTTTAAATATAAATTAAAACTCTATTGAGAGAGAGGGGTTTTAGTATATTTATCAATTAAATATTTAGTAGTTTTAAGATCATTATCAATAAATATGGTAGATTAAGGGTACCTACCCAGCTAGCTGCTGGGGATCGTAGCGCACCATCCACGATGGCGCCGCCACGCCGTCAGGGATGTCGTAGACGACGTGGCCCGGGTCTCTGGAACACCGGAACATGTGAGAAACTCTTGGCGTGAAACATACAATATGGTACATTACCATTTTCATCTAATACCTGAAAGACTTTAAATTCAACTTTAAATGATTGTTGAATAGGAAAATAATAAAAAATATTAATTTCTATAAAACTCTGAAAATTGAAAAATAAGCATTTCATTTTAAATCTTTCAATATAAATATAAAATTGAATTCGGGACATTTTAAAAAATATTCATTATTATGAATTGGTATTAAATGAAATAGGCCGTTTGTTTAAACACGTTTTCTATACTAAGATTTTATTTAAGACTGAATCTTCTTAGAGCTTATACATGTGGTTTGGCATTTACCCACTGTAGCTAGCCCATCAATGAATAAAATCCAAATTTTCCATAGCGAAGTGCAAAACTTTCTTTATGTCTCAATAAAACTTTCCAGGATGAAACGAACGTTTTTCAAAAGTAAATAAAATTAAATTAGCTAAGAAACACTAAAAAAAGAGGGCAAACCAATATGGGAATAGTACCATATATAGCGTTTAAGAATAGACTAGTGGTAACACCAGAGAGGATGGCAATCGGGTGTCATAGCTCTTATTAAAATAACTTAGTCATCATGCTTCACCACATCTCCAAGTTTAACAAGAGAAGCACTAAATTTACCACAACATTATTTGCTATTTTCCAAGCCCTCTTAATATTTTTCATCGTAGTAAGGACAGTAGAAGCGTGTTTTATGTATAAAAGAAACATTAGTGCTTTAATGTTTTCATACTGTATATAGATAGCGCGTTATGGCTTTTTATTAAATAAAGAACAATTAAAGACTTACCCGGTGGTCTGGAGACCCTCGTCCGGCTGCTGGACCCCGCAACACCACGTCCAGCAGCGGGCGAACCTGTAAACAGCTTTGTTGGACAGGTGTTTCGTGACATAACTCTATTGACATGTCGAATACTTGATTGTAAGACATGGGATATATATATCATACTAGCCGAATGACCAGGGCAACGCCCGAGTTTTACCCGATTAAATGCTTTTATTCAAATACTATTCATTACAATTATTAATTGGCGCCGTGGATGTCATTCTTGAGAAACGTCCCGCTCCGAACTTTGTGTCTGAGAAGCGATATTTTTTATAAAGAGATGATCTGGCTTTGTGTCTTCTGCTCGAATGAATGTTTTTCTGTTAGAATTTTGTTCCTGCATACTAAAAATGAACTGGCTTCACCCGTGATCTCTGCTTTTAAGTATTTTTCCGGATTAAATTTTGTATCTGATGATTAAATATGATACAGCAATATTGTCATAATCATTTTCTGACAAAAAAAAAAACAACAACTATTTTTGCCCAGAACCTGTCAATTTCAATTTTTCTTGGCTAAAAATGCGACAAATATATTTTCCATATTTTTTTCTATGTCCTGTTAAAACACGTTTTACATGTACATTAGGTCAGCTGATATTACCTCCCATCTTCACCGCTAGAGGCGCTGCTTGCAAGCGAAAGAGCAAATTTTCAACTCAAATTTGCAAATAACTCGAAGAATATTCGGGATAAAGACCTGAAATATTCAATTTAAGTTTTTCCAGATTCTACTATACATACTGCTAAAATTTCAGTCATATTAGTTACGTATTTTACGTATATTACGTAAAAGCATTCCTATCACAAAAGTAAACGATGACAGAATTGACGACTCTGATACTTGTATATTTTAATAATAATAATATAAATGAGTTTAAAAAAAAAATGTATCGGCCGGGAATCGAACACGGGCCGCCGGCGTGGCAGGCGAGCATTCTCGCCACTGAAATACCGATTCTTATAAGAAATGGCCATATTTGGGTATTTATTCCATTCACAAAAGCAAACGGTGAAAGAATTATTGATTGTTGATTATTGATGACTTAATGATGACTCTGATACGTGTATATGAAGATTCTTCTACTCCTTAATATTCCAAATGTACAAAGTGTAGGCTCTAATGAGGAAGTACCACGTGACTACATGTGTAGTACCAGAGAGAAGGAGCGCCCGCCAGGTTAGGTATTAGATTGTGCCTGCTTGAACTATGATTATGTTAGGATTTTTATAAGTTGTTTTTTCATAGATTAATTCATTTATATTTTGACCAGATATATGAGACCGGACTATTTTACATGTATATAATTGGTTTTAAATGATGTAAATTAGTTGTGTATTTTTTTTAGTTGTGTATTTTTTTTTAGAAATAATTTGTTGCCTCATTTCGAAGTTGGTCTTATTGGAGGCAAAAAATAATATGCCACCGATTGTAATTAAATCGACGATCGGACCAACCGGCGAGAAACTATGCATAATCGAAGCCTCCTTAATAACGAAGATCCTAGACAAATGTGGAATCGAGTATAAACTTGAGGAAACGGTTCAATCAAAGAAGAGAACTCGCGGCTCCCAGGATGACTCAAGATCGCCAACTAGGAGCGAGCGTAATCTAAAGACGCCTAGAATGGACATCGACAAACTAAGTCCCGTCACTGGAGTTTCTCAACAAATGAACGCAGCTCACCCACCGCAAGACGATGAAGAAAATAACGACAACGATGGCCCATGGACCACAGTCACTAACGTGAAAAAACCGAGAATTCCTCCTGTTATTGCAGAAAATGTAGCAGATTGGAAGCTTCTTTGCCAAGAACTAAAAGACTTGTGCATGGAACTATTCCAAGTCACGATTTCTGGCAAAAAGCACATAATTAAATCGAAAAAGATTGGCGACTTCAAAAAAATCAGGGAGTATGTACAGAAAAATAATGGAGGATATTCCTACAGACTACAGGAGGAAAAATCACTGAAAGTGGTATTGAAGGGGGTATCAACAGCCTTCAAAGAAGAAGACGTCGTAACTGAACTGGTTTCAATGGGCTTCACTGAGGTCATTGTCAAAAGACTCCATAGACAATCGACTAAAATACCGATGAATATAGTCCTAGTAGAGCTAACGAAAAATGAACAAAATAAACGAATCTATGGAAAAACTGAAATACTTTACCAAAAAATTGTCGTGGAATCATTCAGGACTACAAAACGAGTGACCCAATGCTTTAACTGCCAGGGCTTTGGGCATGGCCAGCTAAACTGCTTTTTGAAGCCCAAATGCGTCAAGTGTGCTGAAGAACACCATTCGAAGGATTGTCCAAGAAAGTCGATACAGCACCTACCAAAGTGCGCTAACTTGTGGAGAGGCGCACATAGCCAATTACCGCGGATGCCCAAATTTTCCGAAGCCACAACAGCAGCAGCTAAAGCCTCCCAGACAAAACCCCCCCTAACAACATACCTCAAGCAAGCTCCACTAAAACAGAAGAAGCAACTGTTGAAAAACAAAAGGCAAGTTACGCTGAAACTGCAAAAAAGAAAACTACTCGTTCTGACACCAGGGAACTGTGCGAAAAGTTATTAGAAATTATCAAAACCTTCTTACAATGAAAGGCAAATTACTTTTAAAAATCGTTAATTTCGCAAAATAAAATCGCAATTTCAAAAATCATCAAATCCAACTATACAAGAATTTGTTCAAAATCAAGGTGACCTCAGCCACCGAATCCGACGACCTGGACCCAATGGTTAGCTGACAGCCAAACACCCAACAACTGCCCTCCTGTAAGGTTCGGGGGCCCACTCCAGCATTACAACTCGCCATGTGTAAATAATCTGGACAAGGTGACTCGCGAGCTGTGCTCGAATGTAACACCTGCAAATTGAGATGAAATAAATAAAAAAAAGTAAATTAGTTAGTTATGAAAGGAAATTAAAGGTATTAATTTTCTTAGAGGTGTTAGTGTTTACTCTGCTCGATTGTAGACTAGGAAAGAATTGGTTCCTAACAGGTTATAGGCCCAGCAGAACGCTTCCACTGCGCCGTAGAAAGTAATTAGTTTAGCCAAAGAAGGTAAAGAAGAAAAAGCTGAAGTTAAAGCTAAGAAGGTAAAGAAGAAAAATTTGAAGATAGAGCTAAAGAATAAAAAGCTGAAGGCTAAAGAAGATATGGCCATGGAATATAGGGCTAAAGAAGAAAATTTTATGTTAGGCTAAAGAAGATAAAGCTAACTAAGATAGAGAAAAGAATTTGATTATTGGAAATTTGAGCAATTTAAAATCTGAAATTTTACACAAATAAATTTACTGGCAATGTGTTTCTTTTTTAAATATCTACAGACCTTACTGCAATGATATGATTTAATGAATGAGAGGGCTTGGCTCATCAGTAGTGAACCCTCTCAGCGGTTTCGCCAAATTAATCTCTAGACCGCTCTACTATTGTATTGGACTGGTTTTGGTATATACCCTGAATTTTCTATGGAAGGCAGCTAAATGGTGTTTAGTGAACTATGGACATAAGCTTATAGGTCTGTAGAGGTACATACATATAAATTTCAAGGTATTGCATCGAGCAAAGCTCTTCCGCGCAAAACATGTTTTCATAACCATTATATATTAGTAAATTAAATTTTATTGCCCTCTATCGTTAAAATTTTACACAAATAAATTTACTGGCAATGCGTTTCTTTTTTAAATCTCTACAGACCTTACTGCAATGATATGATTTAATGAATGAGAGGGCTTGGCTCATTCATTAAATCATATCATTGCAGTAAGGTCTGTAGAGATTTTAAAAAGAAACGCATTGCAGTAAATTTATTTGTGTAACATTTTAACGATAGAGGGCAATAAAATTTAATTTATTAAAATCTGAACTTTATACAAAGAAGAAGAAAAGATTTAAGTTATAATTTTTTTTCAGATTTGCATAACTAGAAAAATCAATGGCTGATGAATTGAGAATACCTAAACTAGATGGTAATAATTACTATTATTGGGCCATAAGAACTAAATCAATTTTGATTCAGAAGGATATATGGGATGCAATTGAACCTGGCTTTCCTAGTGAAGCTTCAGAAAAACAGAAGCGGAAAGATAATTTGGCATTATCTGTGATATTATTAGCAGTTGAAGATTCATTCCTGGATGATATCGGTGATTGCAAGCGAGCGATTGATGCATGGCAGATACTGGAGGACATCCACACAAAGTATGGCTTGCTGCATATATTACAACTACTGAGAGAGGTTTTCAACATTGTCAAAAGAAATGACGAAGATATGAAAGAATATTTCGCGAGAATAATGGAATGCCATAGAAAATTAGCAAAGTGCCACCATGGATTTGGGGATGGCGAATTGGCGTTGATTATGTTATTGGGATTACCAAAAAGTTACGAGCCGCTGATTCTCAGTTTGGAACAGCAGGAGGAGAAGCTATCTACTAGTATGGTTAAATCTAAATTACCTTTAGAAGAAAAACGACAGAACCAGCGTAAAATTCCTCAAGAAGATCCTAATAGCGCTTTTGCGGTAAGAATAAAGGAGGATACATGCAAATCACCATGTCAAGAGCGAAATAAATTTGAATATGATCAACCAAGGAATTATCATAATATGTGGACGGAAGGGGAAAAATAAAATTATAATTATTTCAGGCAGATAAGATGATTCAATTGTGGCAAATTAGGACACATGGCTAGGAATTGCAGATTTGCCAACTCATCAAGGAGAATTAGCGAAGGTATGCTGAAACAAAGTACGTTAGACCTTACTCATAAAGTCCTATTTGCAAATAACTTGAAAAACAACTCGCAGAATATCTGGTTTCTGGACAGTGGAGCTACTGAACATATGACGTCGAACAGACTGAAAATGACGAATACAAAAAGTATTTCAACTTCAGTTGAAATGGCAAACAATGAGAAAATAAAGGTATCAGAGATGGGTGATGTAACCATCAAACTCGGTCACGAATATGGAGGCGAGACCTTGTTCTTGGAAAACGTATTATACGTTCCTGAGTTAGACGGAAATATTTTGTCTGTTGGAAGGATTTAGGAAAAAGGAAACAAAGTTTTATTCCAGAATGGCAAGGCCTCTGTTTTTGGAAGTGATGGCGGGTTAATTTTGAAATCTAATAGAAGAGGAAGAATCTATACAGTGGAAGAACTTAAGATAGCAAAAGTGAAGTCACCTAGTGCAGATATCTGGCACAGAAGGCTGGGACACATTTACAAAAGGATCTCCAAAATGTGAGTGACACAGCTGTTTGCGAAGTATGCATTGAAGGAAAAATGCGAAGATTCCCATTTCCTTCCAAACCTGTCGAAAGTAAGAGGACTTTATCACCCTTGGAGCTCATCCATTCGGATGTAGTAGGTCCCATTAGCCCAATGTCGAAGGGAGGGAACAATTATTTCGTGACATTCATAGACGACTTCACTCTCATTACACTACAGTATATTTCATGAGGTCAAAATCGGAGGTACTTGGCAAATTTAAGGAATATAAGAACAGTGTTGAGAATTACCACAGCAGAAAAATCAAAGTACTAAGAAGTGATAATGGTACGGAATGTGTTAACCACGAATTTAATAAATTTCTCAATGAAAATGGTATCAAGCGACAGCTTACAGTTCCAAGAACACCTCAGCAAAATGGAACTGCGGAAAGAATGAATCAGACATTACTAAACACAGCCAGATGCATTTTACTTGAATCAGGGATTCCCAAATCGTTCTAGGCAGATGCCGTAAATACAGCATGTTACTTGAGAAACAAATGTTCTAGCAGGGCAATAGGTAACAAAATACCAGAAGAAATGTGGACCGAACGGCCAGTGAAGATTGAACATATCCGAGTTTTCGGTTGTCAGACCTGGGCATACAACGATCCAGTCGATCCAAATTTTATTCAAGAAGCAGAGAAAGTGTTTTAATTGGTTATCCGGAAGGAGTCAAAGGATACAAGGTTTGGGATATCAGAAACAATAAGGTCTTCGTAACCAGAAACGTCAGATTTAGAGAAGACGTTTTCCCAACCAAGAAAATTGATAAACAAATTTCACATGAAACTGATTTTTTCCAGGTTTTACATAACAAATTCGAAGAAGACTATGAATCTGTAAATGAGGAAGAGACGAAATTTGTAGAAAGAAACCAGAAAGACGAAGAACTAAAGAAGGAAGATGAAGGGGAATACCAAAAGGAAGCTGCAATCCCAAGAGGATATTCAGGGACTGATGGGGCAATATCGGTAGAGAAAAATCTGAATAACTTAGAACGAAAAGAGGATGAAGAGCAGGCCTGTGAAGACGAAGAACTGAGGAGAGAAGACGAAGAGGAAGGCCAGAATGAAACTATAATCCCAAGAAGATCTTCAAGAATTGCGGCTTAGCGGAGGGAGTATTGCAGATTTTCTAACTAGGGGAATTGGAAGCATTAAACTGACCAGGATCTTGGCCACTCTAGGCCTCCGATGAGGGTATGAAAACAACTTTAAAATGGTGGTAATTGTTAGGATTTTTATAAGTTGTTTTTTCATAGATTAATTTATTTATATTTTGACCAGATGGACCGGACTATTTTACATGTATATAATTGGTTTTAAATGATGTAAATTAGTTAGTTATGAAAGGAAATTAAAGGTATTAATTTTCTTAGAGGTGTTAGTGTTTACTCTGCTCGATTGTAGACTAGGAAAGAATTGGTTCCTAACAGATTACACCTCATATATGATAGGTCTACAAAAATGATTAATATAAGAGATCTCTCGTTACGAATCTGCGCGAAAATACAGGGAGGGAACACTGGGAAAACAAGGGATTCGAGAAACACGTAATGCATAGATAACTCTGCCTGCAGGCGAAAAATATGCGCTAGTGTCCATGCCATCCGCTGACCTCAGTTAGATAATGGACATCAATGATGGAAGGTGAATATCAAGGTCATCGTTGGACAGCATGATTCCTATCGAAGGTAGGGATACAGGGTGGTGATAGCCATCGCCACAGACCATCAAAAAACCTCAAGAGAATAGCTGCAACCCCGAACACTCTCGTTGCGATCATACCAAAAATATATTTTGTGGCACTGCCTCTACAATCCTCACAGGTCACGGATTTGTCAAAGTTTATACTGCAAAAATATTTAAAAACAATCCTACCTGCCCACACTGCCACGAGGAAGATGAAACTTTCGACCACCTTTTCTTCAGATTTCCCACCTACCACCTTCATAGGTTCCAAACAGCCACCCTCCTAGGATAAAGCATATTTACCTTCGAAGATCATTAGACGTGAAGTTTAAAGACCAACTCGATTAGTTGGCGAATTTAGTACGCTCCAGGAATACGGGTTAACTCAAGAGAAAGAGAAAGGCGGAGCTAGTTTCAATATACCAACACCTTGCGTGAATATAATCCAGATACTTTCTGTTACATCTTTGGAGAATTAACTCTTAAAGATCAAGGCGAAATATTAAAGAGCTATCACCTTTATTTGATAAAAAGTTTGTGATCAAGATAAGACTTTGGAGCCTCATCATTGTTGTCAAAAGTTTGTCCTCTACTTCTTACAGGGTGAATTGAAGGTAAATTCCTTATGCCTTGTGGTTCCAAAGGTATCGAGAGAACCAAAAGACATTATTCAGACTGTTATTTCTGTTTGACAAAAACTACAGGTATTACATTTAAATCAAAACATGCCATTAAATATCAAGATTGCCATCTGCTATCAGACCAGATGATATACCTATGCCACAGCCTCCTGACACAAATTTAAAAGCACATATTTCATCCAAACCTTATTTATTAACACTAATGGGGATTTATATAACCTTTTACGTAATTTTCATTTTTCCAAAAAAACAGATTGAACAATCAGCTTATAGGTTAGAAGGTTGGAATCTGCTGAATAAGGATACAAAAGTATGCTTTTTTCGCATACGACAAGCTGAATTTCAAGAATTATTTTCCCAAGAAAATGACTTAGTTTACTGCAATGATATTGTTAGTCTAATGGATGCGCTTGGTCATGAAATTAATGCAGAAGAGGGGCACTTATTCCTTGATTCCTCTAAAGTTAGTTTGAAAGGTCTTCTCTTTCATAACGGTAATAAAAGTTCCCTTTGGTGCCAATAGCTCAAACATTAAATAAGAAAGAGAGTTACGAAAGCATGAAACTGCTTTTGAAAAGGTAGAGTCCGACAGATACAGTTGGAAATTCTGTCGTGACTTGAAAGTCATTGCTATTTTGCTTGGTTTAAAGCTTTATATACACCTTTCTTTTGTTTTCTGAGTGTGAGTGAGTTAGTAGATACAAGGAAAGACATAATATAAAAAAGAACTGACCAAACCGTAAAACCCTCTTTCCAGGACTTAAAAATTTGAACATTTTCCATTGGTCAAATCTGAAAATATATATCTCACCATTACATTTTAATGAAGAACTTTTCCAAAGCAATGAATCCAAATACTGCTGAATTTGCCTATTTAAATAAATTTTCTAGTATAAGTGATGCGAAAATTAAAGATGGCATTTTCGGTGGACCTCATATTCGAAAATTGCTGCAGGATGGGAGAATTTTGAAGATAGATTAAATGAATTTAACCAACAGCATGCAATTCTTTTAGAAACGTTTGGAAGAACATGTTCGCAAATTGCAGTGAATTAGTTAATGAACTCATATCTTTCCAACAAAACACTGGGGTGTAACATGTCTCTCAAGATCTATTTCCTGCATTCATATCTAGATTTCTTTCCAGACAATCTTAGTGTAGTTAGCGATGAGCGTGGTGAGAGGTTTCATCAAGATATATCAAGTATGGAGATGCGGTATCAAGATAAATGGAGTCCCATTATGCTTGCTGACTACTGCTGGACACTCAAGAGCGATGAACAACAAGCAAAGTATATAAAAAATCCACTGTCACTATTTATCAATAAAAGAAATATATTTTGCCGTTTTTTAATATAGACCTAAATATAAAAAATATTATCAAATTTCAATTGTCTTAGAAACCTTGCGCGATATATAAAAAATAGAGGTTCCAAAATCACTTTATTAGGTACCGCTCAACAAGAGCAACCTAGTTTATGATAGGTGCATCATATAATAAATGAATAATATGTGAAGGTTATTCATATAGTAAACAAAATGTGTTAACGCGGGATTCGATCCCGGTTCATGACTATCCGGAATCGAGGGTGTTACCCACATGTCCAACTTAAAAAAAAAAAAACGGTATATTTGGAATCGGCACAAAATTTTATATTAAAATAAAATTGTATTTGGTTAACTAGTGTAATATAATAATGTTTTGGGAAAATGCTTACATTACATTATAGGCATTTTTTATTCTTTATCCTAGTACTAAAAAAGGTTGTACTGCAAAAACTATGGGTAATGGGGAATTTATGATTAGAATATTGAGTCCAGCATGAAAAGTTACACTAGAAACCCACCTACAGAATTTCTTGGGGAAAAAAATTGTTGACATGCATAATCAATTAGGAATATTTTTCCTCTATCATCTACAAAGTCTTTAAAATTTTTAATCCCTCTAAAGCTAAATATCAAAGGGTTATCGGTGTGAAGATCTTGTAAGAAACGACATTCATTTTGCGTTCTATGTAAAAAATGTTTGTAGGGAGCTTTTAAAATCGATGTAAAGCGAAGGCGTAATATCTTTCAAAGTAAGATGGAGCTATTTAGTACTAGTCGATGGCAAGTTAGTTGTACAGGTTGTATTTAATATATTAATATATAGATATTTTGTGAATTCTTATTCTTTACAAGAAGGTCGTTTTAATATTATTTCCATTTATATATATTTTTCCAGATTATTTTCATGTTAAAAATGTATTTCTGCAAGATAAGATGTATATATGTAGGTCTACATATACAGTACCAGACCATGGTGTGTAGAGGGTTCTGACTTATTTTTATGTGAGTACACTACATGTTTATATTGTCAAAATAAAATAAAATGCTAACCCAAATCCTGTAGATGACCCTGTGGTTCAAACTCGGTGAAAACGCTGGAACCTGGAAATGATTAACACGACCTCAGTTGTGATCTAGAATCTGTAAGTGAAGTTCACCAGACCTAGCTGACCAAATTTATCTCCATTGACAGCTCCAGGGCTAACCAATGTGGTGTGGCATTTAATGAGTAGAGTATTGTGTGAATTGTAAATGTATTTAAGGGAAGTTTTTACTTACATTCGCAGAACGCGTCTGCAGAGCCTTTTAGGCGAAAATCGCTTTCTGAAACATTCACAAGCAAAATTAGCACAAGATAAAACGCCATGTAATTAATTTTAACAGTTAAAAGGGATCAAGGCCCAGAGCGATCGCTCAGCGGGTATGCTGCTAGAAGGCCACAAAGTGACAATGATCATAATGCTAACAATATAAAATTCACCATCCTCATTATATTATATCTTCAACTCGAACATTGTTTCAACAAACGGGTCTAGAGAGAGAACGATAGTGAAACTAAAACCTAACTGTTTGTGATACCCGAAAGCTTTGGAAAATATGGAAGCCGTTTTGTTTTTTTATTTATACCTTTTTCATTTTAAAAGGTTAATAAAAAGAGTGTGAATAAATTTTAGCTATTTTTCTGGTCTTGAAAATGGCAGATCGCAAGTTCCCCATGCTTCCATGCCAGCTTTGTATTTTGCACTCGGGACTCCTGAAATCCATGTTGCAGGTCGGCTGAAAGTCCTCGAGTTGATCATCTGGTGTAAAATTGAAATGGTAAGCAACATGATAGAATTTATTTAATGGATACAATGAGCGCCAAGTTTCTAAAGTTTTTGTGAAAAAAAAAGTTAAAAGTCTATTTGTTCAGTATAGAAACTTTTCAGGCGTTAAATAGTTAACTATCACTGTTAACTCTAAAATATTTTATTATCCCATTTATAACTACAAAGGGCGATGATCGTCCAATGGTCAAAACTTGTAGTATATATCGTCCCTACAACTGCAAACTATCGAATGTGAAAAATTCAATTTTGAAGGAGAGAGAAATGAAGAGACCATGTGGCCTACCCTCAGTAGAGGAAGGCATTGAAGGAGGGAGAAATGGGTGGTCTCTTCATTTCTCCCTCCTTCAATGCCTTCCTCTACTGAGGGTAGGCCACATGGTCTCTTCATTTCTCTCTCCTTCAAAATTGAATTTTTCACATTCGATAGTTTGCAGTTGTAGGGACGATATAAACGGATTAATAGGATTTTGAAACAACAAATGGCCCCCTGATACTTCATGAGCTTGAATCCACCAGTGAGAACAAGTAATCAACTGAGACACACTTGTGAATGCCAAGAGAGAGTAGAAGTCGAATTTGTTCTACATGTAAAGCCATGGTGCAGTTCTAGCCTGTCTAGTAGGAGTATCATGGCCATGTTGGTGTACTTATATGGAAGTAACTATCACACATTCAGGACTGCACCGAAGGTTGTATGGACACTCCTATCTCGTCCCTGTTTCTTCTTTCCTTTCTAATATCTCTACCAACAATTTAATATTACATCTCTCTACTTAACATATATAAATATTATAATATTTAGAAATATATAAATAAAATGGCTCGTGTGGGAGTATGTAAGGAAAGGAAATAGCCTGGTCAAAACAACCATCTTGTTCTCCAGACGTCCAACCTTCACCCCCAATGTGTAATGTGTGTGTTTGTTCTCATTTGTGTGGGATTGTGTTTGCACTGTTATCGTAATCATGGGTTCGACACACGAAGAGTGTTTGTGTGTGAATACTCTATGTGCCTATTTAAACCTTAGTGTATATTTATCTACTGATAAGTTTTAATAAATAAAATAATATTCCGCTTAATGATTGGAGCACATTTATAATGTCAAATTATTATTATGTGATTTTCACATGTACATTCGCAAATGTGTGTATTCCTAATGACTTTTATCATCAGTTAATTAATCATATGATAGAATATCTTTCCATCCTGGTTGACCCATTATGGTTTCCATTAACAAAATCATGAACAAATCAACTCCAATTTGCACTAGAAATCGCAACAAAAGTTTTATTATATTAAAAAAAGAATATCTAAAAAAAAAAATAGATTTTTTTTTCTTCTTACTTTTGAAACTTTGATAAAATTTTAAAATGGTTCTATCCTTTCTCTTTTTCTTATCTTAATGACAAATATGTATACTCCTCATATACAAGGTGCGTTTATTAATTTCCAGGACTGGTTAAAAAATAAAATAAATAAAAAAGCTAAAGAAAAAATTTTTATACCGAGTTAAATATTGGACATTCGACCACACCTGACTGAAAGCACGATTCTCGTGACGCAAGCGCCGATCTAAAAATAGAACAAAACAACTTCCTTGTAAGGTTCGCATTTCTAATTTTAAAATGGCCATTTTCGAAGAGCAGAGAATCTGCATTAAGTTTTGTTTTAAATTGAAAAAAAGTGCCACTGAGACGTATGAATTGATTAAAGATGCTTTTGGCGATGCAGCTTTATCCCGTTCAAGAACTTTTGAATGGTTTTCACGTTTCCTAAATGGTCGGGAAAAGGTAAACGATGATCAGCATACTGGGCGTCCAAAATCATTACGTTGCGAGGAAAACAAGCTCAAAATAAAGGAATTAATTAAATCTAACAGAAGAATTTCTATTAAAGACTTATCTTCAGAGACTGGACTATCTGTAGGACTGTGTCATCAAATAGTAACAAAAGATTTGGACATGATCCGGACGTCTTCAAATTTTTTTTCCCCGGATTCTAACAGAGGAACAAAAGGTTAGAATGGATGTCTGCAAAAACATGGTTGAAATGACTCGGACCGATCCAGAATGGATGCAAAAAATCATTACCGGGGATGAGACATGGGTGTATCAGTATGACCCGGAAACCAAACGTCAATACAGCCAATGGATTGAAAGAGGGGAACCGAAACCCAAAAAGGCAAGATTTACAAAATCCAAAGTCAAGACATTGCTTGTTACATTTTTTGATATTAATGGCTTGGTTCATCATGAATTTATTCCTTTCAGACGTACAATTAATCAAGAGGTTTATTTGGGGATAATGAGGCGCTTAAGGGAGGCAGTGCGCCTTAAAAGACCTGAAAGATGGCAAAACAATGACTGGATACTTCACGTCGATAATGCGCGGCCGCACACAGCCCATGTTGTTTTGCAGTTCTTGTCCAAGAATTCAACCAAACAGATCCCTCTCATCCACCCTATTCCCCCGACTTAGCCCCCAATGACTTTTTTCTCTATCCTAAATTGAAAATGAAGTTAAAAGGAAGGAAATTTGACAACGTTGATATGATTCAAGCTGAATCGAAGGCAACCTTGAGGAACCTCTCAAAAAGTGATTTTATATCCTGCTTGACAATTGGAAAAAAAGATGGAACAGATGTATTGAGGCAGGAGGGGCATATTTTGAAAAATATTAAGTTAGTTTTTTATTTGTTTTATTTTTTCAATGATACAGAGCAGTCCTGGAAATTAATGAACGCACCTTGTATTCCCGTAGAAGGGTTTGTAATACCCGAGCTTGATATGGTTTAAAATAAATCAATATCTTCATCCTCGGAAGCCGTTTTGTTTATTGTTTATATATATTGTAGAATATTTTATTTTTCAAAAAGGTATATATTGTAGCAAAGTATTTATTATTTTATTAACAGAGTATCATCTTTTATGTTAATAGTTTCCTACTCTATAAACCTCCCTCATTGCTTAGCTTTTGTTTATTATTCATAGTTTGTTTTTTGCCTTAAATAAATTGTTGTGTCGTCCCAAAGTTTGTCTTTCCTAAATTTCTACGTGGGGTTTTGGTAGAGATGCTGGGTAGTAAATTAGGGAAGATAAAATTATGATTGCCGAGAAGACCTAGAGGCCTTGAGTGTTGTGATCTACATTTTCAGCTGCTGGCTCCAAGATTCCACTGCTGTATTAAAGCCAAGACTTCCCTCAAAGATGCCGATGTACCTATAGACGATACGACCACAGAGCCGCTCTTCACACCGCAAGAAAAACGACGCAAAGGTCCAAGGAACAAAGTTAAAAGACTTCGACGGAATCCTGGCAAAAGTACGTCAGATCCATGTTAGTATCTATAAATTTTTGCTAGCTGTGGGTCACAGCTCCTACAGGGAAGAGTTATGTAGCAAAGTAATTATTATTTTATTAACAGAGTATCATTTTTTGTTTATATTTTGCTACTCTGTAAACTTCCCTCATTGCTTATCTTTTGTTTATCATTCATAGTTTTTTCTTGCCATAAATAAATTGCTGCGTCATCCCGAAGTTTGTCTTTCCTAATTTTACACATATAAATATAAATAAAATACTAGGCGAATGAACAAATAGTTACTCAAAGAAATTTGTCCAAACACATGATAATTATATTTTTATTATCTTTATATTAGTAGCAATCAGGATGACAGGAATTAATTGATAAATAATTATCTGTAAAAATTAGGAATACAAACATTTATATTTAATTCTTTATTCTTACACAGGATTGCAATAGGCTTTATGTTAAACTACAGCTTACTACAAGTGTGAAATTTCTTGCTGATTGAGAGAGTAGTTTTGTTAGAAGAATCAAAAAACTATATTATTATTTTCATTTTTAAATATATATAAGACATCAATGGAATTGCAATGATTTTTATTATTTTTGTTCATTTAATTTGTGAAATAGAAATATTTTTATGAAGATTTTCATTCTAAATTCGATTGGATTTTTATACAAAAATATTATTGAATCGTATTATTGAAATCTTTTTTGCTTTTGTTTATATTATGTTGACAAAATATAATTCTACTATTTATTATATATCAGATTTATTATTTTCTAATATTTGTATAATTCTTTTTATTAATTGACAATTTCTTCTAATTAAAGTTTCGTGTTAGTTAGTAATTCTTCAGAGCTTTGATCAATTATTTGAACATTGGGTTTCTTTGTTCAATACTTTATGAACTTGTATTCTTCCACCTTGTGGAGCTAACCTACCTTGGCATTTCTTTGGTAGTGTTTGCTTATTTATTTATTACTAGGGGCGATATCAAAATGCTTTCAATCACTTCGTGAACTTAGAGAACTGTGGTTTCTATCTGATTCCATTGTTTTAGGTTGAATCTAGCTGTCATATACCTTAATAGGTTGTGTTCTAGGAACTCTACCCTTACACCATATTTACAACGTTTATACACCAGTGACACACACACACTAGGGATAATTTTACAATTTGAAATATTAGTTTAAAAATAATTAAGAGAAAAATAAACCTAATATTATTTTTACTACCTAAAACATCGCTGGTATATTTTTCACTTATCTAAGCATTGAATTAAAATCCTCGAAAGTGTGAAATTCGCATTTCTTTTCCTTATGACTTCTATCGACAAAAAGGGTGACTTACGTAGCCTATATTTTGAATATTTGAACAAGAAAATGTATTGCCATCTATCGTTAAAATTTTACAAAAATAAATTTACTGGCAATGCGTTTCTTTTAAATATCATCAAATATTATCCCTACAGACCTTACTGCAATGATATGAGTTATTGAATGAGAGGGCTTGGCTCATCAGTAGTGAACCCTCTCAGCGGTATCGCCAAATTAATCTCTAGACCGCTCTACTATTGTATTGGACTGGTTTTGTTATAAACCCTGCATTTTCTATGGAAGGCAGCTTAGGGGTGTTTAAGGAACTATGGACATAAGCTTATAGGTCTGTAGAGGTACATACATATAATTTCAAGGTATTGCATCGAACAAAGCTCTTCCGCAAAATATGTTTTCATAACCAATATATATTAGTAAATTAAATGTTATTGCCATCTATCGATGCAATACCTTGAAATTATATGTATGTACCTCTACAGACCTATAAGCTTATGTCCATAGTTCCTTAAACACCCCTAAGCTGCCTTCCATAGAAAATGCAGGGTATATAACAAAACCAGTTCAATACAATAGTAGAGCGGTCTAGAGATTAATTTGGCGATACCGCTGAGAGGGTTCACTACTGATGAGCCAAGCCCCCTCATTCAATAACTCATATCATTGCAGTAAGGTCTGTAGAGATATTATTTGATGATAAGAAAATGTATCCTTAGAAGCCAGGTATAAGGATTTAAGAGATGAGTAAGATCATTGCAAAGCGTAATTCACTTTTAAAATATCGATTTCGTAACTTTGTAGAGAATTACCCGAGCGCGTAAGTTTGTTACCTATTTTTTTTTTAATTGAGGGTCACTATGAAAAAACCTTTAGCTTAGTTATTAAAATAATAAAACAACACACAATCCAACACAAAACACGAAGAAATACGTAAAACTCATGCTGAAAAAAACGGAACGATCCATACGAGATCCCTGACGCTGTAGTCTGTTGCTTCGTGTTTAAAGGTATATATAACTTTGTATATTTTTTGGGCCTTGAATGTTTCCAATTGTAACAACTGCCTAGAGTTTTCAACTTTTGTTAGAATAATTAGACTGTTTTTTTCTTGGAGATTTTCATTCAAATTTAGGAATATAGAGTCAACCGTCGTTTCAGCTTTGCGTCCATTGACTAGTTTGATTGGGATGAAACCTGTCGTGTCCTGCTTTGCCGTGTTGTGGACAAATTCGACATAGCGTAGGATAGCATCCCAGTCTCTTTGTTCAACGTCCAAATACATTTCCAACATGTTAGCCAATGTTTTGTTGAGTCTTTCTGTTAAGCCATTTATATGGGGAGGATATGCTGTGTTGTTAACGATTGAATTGAAGAACACTGGTTATTAAGTTCCAATATCATCTTTGATTGTAGTACTCGCCTTCAGTTCGTAATGATTTCCCTTGGAGCTCCGTGTTTGAAGACATCATCCATCAAGAACTTGACACATCTTTTGCCTCTCCTGTAAGAAAGGCTTTGGTAATTATGAATCGGGTTAAATAGTCGGTACAGACTATGATTTACGTATTACCAGTATCCTTCCAAGGAGATTTATTCCAATTCTCTGAAAAGGGAGGTTGCAGGAGGAATGGGTTTAAGTATTACACTAGGCTTTTGAGTTGTCTGTTTATTTCTTTGACACCTTTACAACGAGCCACATACTTACATATATCTCAGAGAAGACCTGGCCGAAAATATTTGCTTTAAATTCTTTCGCAAAGTTGCACCAGTTGATGTGGAAATTTCACGTCCTTGGTGATGGTTGGAGAAGGTACAGCTATGCAGAGGGAGAAGTTCTTGCCGTCAGGTGGAATGCGAATATTTTGAGGCGAGCTTGTTAGAATGTTAATGGCGAGTAGGATGCAAGTTTTATGGAATTTTAAGGTAGGTTATCTCCCTGAGATTAGATAGAAGTAGTGATGTCTTGGATGTGTTCCCTGAGGTGTGCCACAACGTCGATGGCTGTGGATGGCATGGGTGTGATCTCTAGCGTCGCTATGCTCTTCATATTCCATCCTTTGCGTTGTCCTCTGATATAATCCAGTCGACTGAAAGATTTGTTAGGTAGGCACTGTGTAGTCATGGGCCTCGTGGTCTCAGGCGTCAATGGATAACACAAAGGACGAAGCAAGTTGGATGTCACCTCAGAGAAAGGCCACCGCCGAAGAAGTGGATAAGGTCCAGGAGGGTGTGATCTACATGAGAGGTAGAGATAATCTGTCGCTATCCGCACTTTTGTCGGTGACAAGTGGCGGTTGTGGAACTAATTGGAAGTTTACTGGGAGGAAATGAAGAATCTTTGACGAAATTCAATCCCTCGGGAACCTCCTCCTATCTTGGGTGCGGTGGAGTCTCAATACAACTTTTTCTTTGTTTTGTTTTACATGATGGCAAAGCGCGCGTTGATTTGTATTTACATTATGCAGTTGTTAGACTTTTATAATTATGTCACATATGAAAATCTAGCAAATACAGTAGAACCTCCCCGTAAAAGACACCAAATTGCAAAGCCAAAGTTTCCTTTAAGGTTAGGTGTCTTTTACCGGAGAGTTGCTAAATAGTGAAAATGTTGATTTTGAAAATGAAAATTGTCCTTTGTAGAGAGGTGTCTTATAGCGCGATTTTTCTATCATGAAATTTCTAATGTATTAATAAATCCTCGCTATATGGCGGGCCAATTTTGTGCGGAAAAATCCGTGCCCGCGGTGACTGATTAAAACTAGTTCGTTTGTTGACCTTGTCTCTCTAAGGATGATCTTCTCATGTGAGAGAAATCTCAATTAATATTTTTAAAATATTAAAAAAAAAATTTAATTGAAAATACTGTTTTTTAAACAGGAAGTTTCAGATTTGCACCCATTCATATACAACAGTTTTTAGATTGTTTAGGGTATTTAAATATGGAAATTGGACTTGGAAGATTACCATCATAGCAGAAGGCAGTTAACATCATCATCTAATGTAAATGCAGAAAAACCGAAGGTAATTTTCAAATATAATTCACATGCAACATCTCAATCTATTCAGTATGACTTAAATATTGGATCGGCAGTTTTAAAGTTATTGCATGAAGATTTGAAAGTAAGGAAGCTTTTCAGCAGATGGGTGCCTCATTAAATAATCTATATATATAAAATTGAATGTATGTGTGTCTGTTTGTTTGTTTGTTTGTCCTTTATGCCTGACCAAACCACTCATTGGATCGCCATGAAACTTTGGGAAGTTATTTAGTATAGTACTGGGAAGGTTTCTAGCAAATAAAATTTTTGAAATAACTTTTCGCCTAGAAATAATCAAGATAAATATTCTAATTTATCTGTTATAATTCAACAATCTGCTCTAAATATTATCATGATGATACAATGATTTTGTAATGTAGAAAATTAGGAAAGACAAAATTCAGGATGACACGGCAATTTATTTGAGACAAGAATAATGATACAATTCAAAGGCAAGATACTATTCCTTTAACTTCCAATTACCGAGGGAACCAATTAATATTGATTTTATTCAACTTATCGAGTATTTTTCAAGGGACTGGGAAAAAATGTTCACTTTATCGAGAGATTCGTTAAACAAACCTTTACTCGGGTAAAACCCGGGCGAAGCCGGGTACGTCCGCTAGTTGAAGATAAAAAAAATCAGGAGTGTCTTGGTGCCAATAAATAATGATAAAATCTGATTTAGGCACCACAACGCATTTGTGTTATATAATAACAGGTGTTGAAACCTGGATCCATCAATTTGATCCAAAAACAAAAAGACCATCTTCAGTTTGGGTGTTTGAAAATGAAGTACTTCCGACAAAAGTTAAATGGCTGTGGAGTGTTGGAGTGTGGTTATATTGTTACAGTAGCTTAAGGGTGAAAAAAACAGTAGCTCGAATTGGCATACAAAATTCTTTCACAAGAGGTCACCAAAAACTTGAAAAAAAGGAGACCAAAGACTGGACCCAGAGGAATCTTTCTCCATCATGACAATACCGCAGCCCACAAAGCTACAAAAAAAAAAAAGATTTTTGAAAAAAAATATCGGATTCAGTTGCTTTGACACTCACCATAATACCCTGATATTGTTACTTGTGACATTCATGTTTTCCAAAAGTTAAAGAAAGTTTGCATGGAATCAAAATTACAAGTCTTGATGCTGCCGTGGAATGCTACCTGGAGATACTTAAAGACATGAGCCAGGAGTAGGGGGAAAGAATATTTTTGGGGGGTTCAAAGGTTGAAAAATGTAGTGAATGTGAAAATGAATATTTTGAGAAAAATAAAAATTTTATCAGTTGTGTTTTTATTAATTGGCAAAACTTTCTGAGTAACCGTTGTATACAGGAAGCTTTGTGTTAAAACTATTTATTTTGTATATTTTTGCAATTATCTGATCAAGTACCTTGAGGAGCCAATAAGGTGAGGCATTGTAGTTATCTCTCTCTCTCTCTGCTCGAACATTTTATAAAAGCTCGGAAGGATGGCCGACGGCGGATTGTTTGTTCGAAATATGCTTCTTTGAAGTTTATAAACTTTGCAAAAAAGCCATGCCGGAATTATTCGGCGGTTGGTTTGAATTGAATAGAAGTTAAAGGAAAATATTTTATCCCAGTTCTTCGCTGTGGTTCCAAGAGGGAATTTGTATTTATGGACTGGATTTGCAAGCTTGGGAAAGTATTCATAGAAGCAAACTGATATAGAAAAAAGCAAATGATCAAAATTTTTCTGAGGGCAAGAGGTTTGTAGTCCAGTACACGGCTCTGTATTATACCATTTCATATTATAAATATCTCAACGTGTTGGATCCTTTAATGGATCATATCTATGTTAATTTTTGGTGTTTTGATCGTTTATCCATATTGCTACCAACCTATCCCCACTTTAAATATCAGGTATAGCTAAAAATATATATTTTTCATTTCCTTTTTCCAATATTGGACTAAATTCTGTAAGAGTCAGGTCATGAAAGAACACCTACAGTCTCTCCTGAAGGTGATTGAGGTATAATTAGGTCTGGTCAATTTTGATTTATAAAAGTGGTCATTCAGTGAGGTTTTGGCTTATCAAATGGGAAGTTTTACCGCCTATCATATTTTCTCGAGTAAAATTTCTAAACCCATAATCTTCAATAAAAATAATTAAATTGTTACATATTTCTTGGAGCATGATCCTACATCCCGTAGCGAAATCACTCGCCCTTTAAGGAGCCAGATCCTGCATTCTGTAGCGAAATCACCACCACTTATAGTGTAGAGATTCTACATCAAGGAGAAAAATCAACGCTACTACTTGGAGCGACATTTTATTTCCCGTAGCGAAATAACGTCATTTCTTAGAGCGAGATGTTGCATTCGTAAGCGAAATCACACCATTTCTTGGAGCGAGATCTTGCTTCCCATAGCGACTTAACGCCATTTCTTGAAGCGAGATCTTGCATCTCATAGCGACTTAACGCCATTTCTTGAAGCGAGATCTTGCATCTCATAGCGGCATCAAGCCACCATTGAAGCATGATTTTGCATCACATAGCGATATCACGCCATTTCTTGGAGCGAGATCTTGCTTCCCATAGCGACATCACGCCATTTCTCGGAGTGAAATCTTGCATCTCATAGCGACATCAGGCCATTTCTTGGAGCGAGATTTTGCATCTTGTTGCGAAATCACGACATTACTTGGAGCGAGATCTTGCATCCCATAGCCTCATCACGCCATTTCTTGGAGCTAGATCTTGCATCCTCTAGCGACATCACGCCACCATTGAAGCGAGATCTTGCATCACATAGCGACATCACGCCATTTCTTGGAGCGAGATCTTGCATCCCATATCGACATCACGCCAATTCTTGGAGCGAGATCTTTCATCCCATAGCGACATCACATTTCTTGGAGCGAGATCTTACATCCCATAGCGACATCACGACATTTCTTGGAGCGAGATCTTGCATTACATAGCGACATCACGCCATTTTTTTTGGAGCGAGATCTTTCATCCCATAGAGACATCACGACATTTCTTGGAGCGAGATCTTGCATCCCATAGAGACATCACGTCACTTCTTGGAGCGAGATCTTACATCCCATAGAGACATCACGCCACTTCTTGGAGCGAGATCTTGCATCCCATAGCGACATCACGACATTTCTTGGAGCGAGATCTTGCATCCAATAGCAACATCACGCCATTTCTTGGAGCGAGATCTTGCATCCAATAGCGACATCACGACATTTCTTGGAGCGAGATCTTGCATTATATAGCGACATCACGCCATTTTTTTGGAGCGAGATCTTACATCCCATAGAGACATCACGCCACTTCTTGGAGCGAGATTTTTCATCCCATAGAGACATCACGCCACTTCTTGGAGCGAGATCTTGCATCCCATAGCGACATCACGACATTTCTTGGAGCGAGATCTTGCATCCCATAGAGACATCACGACATTTCTTGGAGCAAGATCTTACATCCCATAGAGACATCACGCCACTTCTTGGAGCGAGATCTTGCATCCCATAGCGACATCACGACATTTCTTGGAGCGAGATCTTGCATCCAATAGTAACATCACTCCATTTCTTAGAGCGAGATCTTTCATCCAATAGCGACATTACGCCATTTCTTGGAGCGAGATCTTGCATCCCATAGCGACATCACGACATTTCTTGGAGCGAGATCTTGCATCCAATAGCAACATCACGACATTTCTTGGAGCGAGATCTTACATCCCCTAGAGACATCACGCCACTTCTTGGAGCGAGATCATACATCCCATAGAGACATCACGCCACTTCTTGGAGCGAGATTTTACATCCCATAGAGACATCACGCCACTTCTTGGAGCGAGATGTTTCATCCCATAGAGACATCACGCCACTTCTTGGAGCGAGATCTTACATCCCATAGAGACATCACGCCACTTCTTGGAGCGAGATCTTGCATTCAATAGTAACATCACGCCATTTCTTGGAGCGAGATCTTGCATCCAATAGCGACATCACGCCAATTCTTGGAGCGAGATCTTTCATCCCATAGCGACATCACATTTCTTGGAGCGAGATCTTACATCCCATAGCGACATCACGACATTTCTTGGAGCGAGATCTTGCATTACATAGCGACATCACGCCATTTTTTTTTGGAGCGAGATCTTTCATCCCATAGAGACATCACGACATTTCTTGGAGCGAGATCTTGCATCCCATAGAGACATCACGTCACTTCTTGGAGCGAGATCTTACATCCCATAGAGACATCACGCCACTTCTTGGAGCGAGATCTTGCATCCAATAGCAACATCACGCCATTTCTTGGAGCGAGATCTTGCATCCAATAGCGACATCACGACTTTTCTTGGAGCGAGATCTTGCATTACATAGCGACATCACGCCATTTTTTTGGAGCGCGATCTTACATCCCATAGAGACATCACGCCACTTCTTGGAGCGAGATCATTCATCCCATAGAGACATCACGCCACTTCTTGGAGCGAGATCTTGCATCCCATAGCGACATCACGACATTTCTTGGAGCGAGATCTTGCATCCCATAGAGACATCACGACATTTCTTGGAGCGATATCTTACATCCCATAGAGACATCACGCCACTTCTTGGAGCGAGATCTTGCATCCCATAGCGACATCACGACATTTCTTGGAGCGAGATCTTGCATCCAATAGTAACATCACTCCATTTCTTAGAGCGAGATCTTGCATCCAATAGCGACATTACGCCATTTCTTGGAGCGAGATCTTGCATCCCATAGCGACATCACGACATTTCTTGGAGCGAGATCTTGCATCCAATAGCAACATCACGACATTTCTTGGAGCGAGATCTTACATCCCCTAGAGACATCACGCCACTTCTTGGAGCGAGATCTTACATCCCATAGAGACATCACGCCACTTCTTGGAGCGAGATTTTACATCCCATAGAGACATCACGCCACTTCTTGGAGCGAGATCTTTCATCCCATAGAGACATAACGCCACTTCTTGGAGCGAGATCTTACATCCCATAGAGACATCACGCCACTTCTTGGAGCGAGATCTTGCATTCAATAGTAACATCACGCCATTTCTTGGAGCGAGATCTTGCATCCAATAGCGACATCACGCCATTTCTTGGAGCGAGATCTTGCATTACATAGCGACATCACGCCATTTTATTTTTGGAGCGAGATCTTACATCTCGTAGCGACATCTCGCCATTTTTTTGGAGCGAGATCTTACATCTCGTAGCGACATCACGCCATTTCTTTGAGAAAAATTCTGCATTCCATAGCGACATCCTGAATATCCTGTAGCGACACTGCCACTTGTCAGGGAGAAATTCTGCATCCCAAAGCGACATTCCGCAACCTTTTGGAGTTAGATCCTTCTTCTTATAGCGACATTAACTTTCACTTTTTGAAACGAGATATGACATTTTGTAGCGATAGCACCATTACTTCTTTTGGAGAGATGCTCCAACCTGGAGTGTTGTAACTTCCGCTACTTGGAACGAGATTATGAATACCGTAGCGGCATCACTGCCACTTCTTGGGGCGAGATCCTACATCTTGTAGTGACATCATGCCACTTCGTGGCGAGATATTTCGCATCCCATAGAGATTTTTCGCCACCTTTTTGAGTGAAATGCAGTTTTCTGCAGCGACATCACCACTACTCCGTGGAGCAAAATCTAGCATCTTATAGAGACATCCCGCCACTTCTTGAAGCGAGATCCAAAATCCCAAGCGATATCAGCGCCTTTTCTTGCGGAGAGGTTCAGCACCCAATTGCAAACCACCGCCATTTCTTGGACGAGATCTTGTTTCCAGTAGGGATTTCATCATTTCATGGTAAGGCAACCTTTTTCCAAAAAGGGAGGAGTCATTTTCAAAACCGCCTTCATTAGTGGAGATTTTATCGAGGTCCGATAGCCACTTCTGTGCCACAACAACACTTTGGAAACAAAATTTTGAGTAACTATGTTGGTCAAAACATTTTGAAATTCGAATAGAAATTTTTGCTTCCAATTGAGACCAACATGCTTTGCGAATCACATTTAAATTTAATTTTGCTGAGTCGAATTTTGATATATTTTCCAATGTTGAGGCTGATGTGCTCCAGCGTTGTGCTGAGGAGTTCCTCCTTCTCCCCTTCAACGTTCCTCCAGCGAGGCCAAAATGGCCCGCCTGCACACAACAAAAAAAAAAAAATTATAATTCATATTCAGACTATATTTTGTTAATATTTGTGCTATCTATACTCGTAAACAAGTTCTCTGGTGAACTAATGAAATCTCTTATAACATTCCTCGCTATATCGCGTTATTGAGTGGAAATCTTCATGTCTTTTTTATAAAACTTAGCCATCTAGTTATGGCCTTCCTCTTCCCTGGGTGCCCTCGATCTTCTTTTGTAGAATTACCTCAATAGAAACATCTATGCTCATTGAACGTCCGAGTAGGCTAGTCTTATTTAGTGGTTACTACTTCGTAGTGTTATATGAAAGTATGTTGGAGCACACAGAGCTACTTACTGGAGGTCAACGTCCTCCTCCTCGACCACCGCCCTCTTGAAGACCGAGGAGCGGGGGACCTCCTCCTGTGGGGCGGGGTGGTCCCAGCAGCCAGGAAAACTGGACCACAGTGAAACCATCAGCCTCTCTTGGAATATTTCCATTTACTCTATACAAATATTGATATTGAACAAGAGATGTCTGGACATTAAACTATTGTTATTGTTACTTATTGCAGTACTATATTTGAAAATAAATACATCAGATGAATCCATTCCCTGTGGTTTCTAAACATCACGTGCAGGCCTGGTCTGTTTTGTGGTCATGGCCAAAGTCAGAGAGAATGGCAGTGAATGAGCATGAGGTATAGATGAGTAAATGAAATGATCAAAGGCCAATATCATTGTTGAATTATATATTTATATATACTGTATATATACTATCCAAACACACAATATAATAAAACCGGGTGAACTTACTCCCTGAGCTGCCAGGGCTCATAGTAGACCATCCAGGAGGGGGCGGCAACTCCCTCCGGAATGGTGTAGATCCGCCCGAAGTCCCTGCAACATCAGTTCTGTCAGCCAGAGGTAAACATCAACTATGGTCTATTCAACACTGTCGGTATGTGATGGCAGTTTCGTTATCATCAAAATATCTTTATATTAATAGATTTTTATACATAAAAAAAACTATTGAAGTTTAGTTAATTTCTCAATTATATGTTAAGTGTTTTTAAGATTTCTATAATCATTTTACAATAACAATCACTATTTGAAGAACCCCCAGATCAACAAATACGGTAGACTACAAGGTACCTACCCAGCTAGCTGCTGGGGATCGTAGCGCACCATCCACGATGGCGCCGCCACGCCGTCAGGGATGTCGTAGACGACGTGGCCCGGGTCTCTGGAACACCAGGGCATGTGAGAAACTATTGGCGTGAAAACATTGTCTACTTTAGGATTTATTTCAGTAAATTATTAGAAGTTTTAAAATTTATTTATTATTGAATAGAATATTGACAAAATGTTCATTTGAGTTGGTAATGATTCAAAAGCTATATTTCTTATTAGGTATTTCTTACTAGTATATTACTGTATTTAAGACTTGAATAATATTGCTTATAGATATGATTTGGTATTAAACCGGCATGTTAATCGACCTTTTCGAACGCTGCGCATAACGCGAGAAAAGCCTAACCTAGTTGTTGGCTCCAAAAACTTTGAGACAAAGAAATAAAATATATACTAAATGAATAAATAGAATCTCATATGAATAAAGGGCACTCCATTAATTTTTAAAATATAAGAATTGTCTACTGCCCTTACTTCAGCGACAAAAATATCAGTATTATCAGTGGTGAATCCTCCCAAAATATATATAATTTTGCTACCAGATATTATATAATTTCCAAATTTACAATAGAATGTACTCCTACACTTTTTACATAATTCAATTCCCTTTGATTCATTAGTGAGAGGTACCACTAGATGTCGCGAATGTTGGTTTGGCATTGATTGATAAATAAAAAAATGGATTTGTGCAATAATCTGAAATAAAAATAATTCATAATGTAGTTGAAGTTTATTCCCTTAGAAGGTAGTGTGCCTTCTATCTTAATCAATTGGTTGTTATTACTGAACATTTTAACCGCCCGAACATTTCTCAGGAAGGAGTCGACAAACCAACTCTCTTGTAAAAACTGAGCTATGCACACCAGGATATACATTCAGCTCAGTGTATTGGATTCTTCCAAAATAATAACATTTAGAAGTTCAAGCGTAAATGACCTATTGTGTGTCCCTATGATACATTTTTATCTAATTTAACTAAAAAATTATTAATGAATAAAATATTGATGAGTTTCTAACCTTCTCGCGAATACTACTCTTACTACTATTCAGTGTTCTAGTATTTGTTTAGAAAACATTACTCCTGGAGAACCCAGGCTAAACTTAATCGTTTGGATAGTTTTCTAGGAATTTAAAAGAAACATATATTTTAAATTAGTACTTAAAATACTTGAGCACGGGTATTTAGCAAGTTTGTGTAAGTTAAGAACCATAAAAGACTTACCCGGTGGTCTGGAGACCCTCGTCCGGCTGCTGGACCCCGCAACACCCCGTCCAGCAGCGGGCGAACCTGTAAACAACTTTGTTGGACAGGTGTTTCGTGGCATCAATCTATTGACATGTTCGATACATGATTGTAAGACATGGGATATATATCATATTCTTTTCCTCCTTATTATTCCATATGTACATAGTACGAGCTCTAATAAGGAATACCACTTGACTATTTGTGTAGTACTAGGCTATGGAAGGTAGTGTATTGTGACGGCATGTACTGTAATCACACCATATGACTACCTGTGTCGTACCAAACGCCATGGTGGTAATTAGATTGTGCATGCTTGAACTGTGATTACAACTCTTGTTCACACATAGATTGCACAAAAATGATGAACATATAGGCACTCTCGTCACGAATCTGCGCGATAAGATAAGGAGGAAACAACTAGAAAACAAAGGAAGCGATAAACATAGAATTCTTAGTTGACTCTATGTTTGAAAGCGAAAAATATGCGCGAGTATCCATGCCATCCATCGACCTCAGTGAGATCGGGGATACCAATGATAGAAGGTGATTGTCACGATCAGCGTTGGACAACGTGATTCCTATTGAAGGTGGGGATACAGAGTGGTGATATCCATCACCGCATGGGTCGAAATGCGGGAACGCTCCGGGAGGCGTACCGTTCACTGATTGGTGGATAACTGAAGAGTGGAGACCGCAGTTAAATGTGTGGCCACGTGACGCCAAGCAACATCGCATACATATGTGGAAACAATGTTGGGGCTGATCTAAGGGAACAGATGTCTCAAATTCGACAGCATCAGGAAGAAAGTGCTTGCGTGAGAACATCGCAGGTAAAATATCCCGGCATATTGGATATGACAAAGTGTGAGCATAGTGGGTCCTTCATTCACTTAGACCACAACAGAAGAAGAAACGTGCTGACACCTGCATGGAACTTCTTGCACTTTACAATGCCTATCTAGATTACTTTTTCGCTTTGCTAGTCACTGGAGATGAATAGTGATTATCTCTACACGCCTGAAAAATACCTGGGTTGTTCTATTTTAGAGGCACCCAAATAAAGGTAGTTTTGAACTACACTTGAAAAAAGACATTTCAATACCGCAGTTGCAAAGAAAAAGAAAACTAGCAATAGACTTCTGTGAAGTCAATTTCATTCTCCTCGTGAACTGGATGGAGCATTGACGCACCTTAGACAGCGACCGGTAGTGTGAGATCGCTAAAAACCAGCTATGGCGAATTCAAAAGCCCCGTCCAGGCAAATGAACAGAATACTAGTTGTTTGAGCATGACATTGCAAGCCCTCATGCAATTAAGATAATCTGCGACAACCTTGCAGTGTTGGTACTTCACTGCATTGCTTCATTCTCTGTACTCATTGCCGCCCACGGAGTATTCCTTATTTGACAAGATGAAAGCTGCTGTAAAGACAAGTACGCTCGATCTTTTGAGGCCTTGTATAAAATATCCGTACGAGGAACCTGAAAGAGTGGTTGTCAACGCTCTCAAGGACCTGCAAGCTAAAATGGCAGAGATCAAACAACCTAGCTGGGAATTTTATCCAAGTTTAATATATAATTATATATAACTGTGATATTCGTTTTGTCCTTAATTATGTTTCGCCCTGCGCTAGCATTTTTTACCATTCATGTATGTACGATCTAAATAGTACCAAGCCGTAGTGAGTATAAGCTTGTGACGTCTTGTACTGTAAGTACAACACATTTCTGTACATGTATTTTGAAATGTATTCACTTTTAAATGTGCTCAACTAGGGTTTCGATCCCTGGCCTTTATTGTCGAAAGTGGACAGTGCGTATAATTACTCTAACAGACCTCTCCATATGTAATTCCAGGTCATGCTTTTTAGACGGTTTTGTCAGATTGTCCTGTAACTACACCACATGTCATACCAGGCTATAGGGTGTATATAGCTTTGACTTCTTGTACTCTAGATAAGCCACATGCCAACTGATATAGTACCAAGCCATGATGGAAAGTGGGGTGTATTGGGGAACCAAAAGGACATTATTCAGACTGTTGTTTTTGTTTGACAAAAATTAAATAAATTAAAAACTCTTAAATCAAAACATACCAATGAATATTCAGATTTGCCATCTGATATGAGACCAGAGGATTTACCTTGCCACAGTCTTCCAAAAATGTGACAATGATTCAAGATTAAGAAAAATATCACCATAATCCCAGTACAATTTTACATTTGTACCATTTTTTTTCATAATGATTCAAGAGTCAGATGGCACAAATTTGAAAGCACATGTTCCAAAACTGAACCTTATTTATTAACTAAAGGGAATTTGTATGACCTTGTACGTGATTTACATTCATCCAAAAAACAGAATGATCTTTCAGTTTATAGGTTAAAATGTTTGTATTCTGTTACATATGGACACAAAAATATGCCTTTTTCGCAAACGTCAATCTGAATTCCAAGACTACTTTTCCTAAGAAAATCACTTAGTATACTATACAATTATGTTGTTAGTATAATGGTCGCTTGGTCATGAACCCAACACAGAAGAGTGGCGCTTATTCACCGATTCCTTTAAAGTTAGTTTGAAAGCTGTTTTTCTTCACAACGGTAATAAGTTTTCATCGGTCCCACAACACAAGCATTCAACATGAAAGAGAGTAATGAAAGCATGAAACTGATTTTGAAAAGGTAGAGTACAACATATACAGCTGTGGTGACTTGACAGTCATTGCTCTCTTGCTTAGTTTACAGCTTGCTTATACAAATTTTGTTGTTGTTTTCTGGGTGAATGGAATAATAAATTAAAGACATTATATCAAAATGAACTGGCCTAACCTTGAAACCATTACTCCAGGACTTGAAAATTTGACATTTTCTATTGTGGGTCAAATACGAAAACATATACAATGGTGAAAACACCATTGCATATTAATGAAGAAAATATAAATTAGGCATTTTCGTTGTACCTCAGATTTGAGATTTGCTGCAGGATGGGCATTTTGAAGATAGCCTAAATGAATTTAATCAGCAGCATTGAATTCTTTCAGAAGTATTTGGAAGAACCTTTATGGGAAATGTCAATTCCGAAAACTTCAGTGACTTAGTTAACAAACTTGAATGTATCACGTCCCTCAAGATCTTTTTCCACCATTCACATCTAGATTGCTTTTCCGGCATCTTGATGCAGTTAGCGATGAGCATGGTGAGAGATGTCCCCAAAATATATCAAGCATGGAGAAGCGGTAGCAAGTTAAATGGGGTCCCAGTATGCTTGCTGACTACTACTGTACACTCAAGAGGGATGTACCACAAACAAAGTACAGAAGAAAAAATCCACTGTCACTACTTCTCAATAATAGAAATATATTTTGTTTTCATATCGGCCTGTATACCAAAAATATTTTCAAATTTAAAGTAGGTGTCTCTCAGAAACTTGTCTCTCAGAAAATATAAAAACTAATGGTATATTTTGAACCGGCACATAAAAGTTACATAAACATAAAATATTTTTGGTTAACTAATGCAATGTAATAAGGTTTGTTCAAAAATATATACTTACGTAACATTTTCTGCATTTTTACTGTATTTAGCTCAGTATTAAACAAAGGTTGTCATACATAAACCCCATGGTCGATGGAAAAATTCTGATTAGAAACACACAATCAGTTTTCTTGGGGAAAAATGTTGTGGAATTGCGTAATCAATGAGGCACATATCTCCTCTATCATCGACGAAGTTTTAAAACTTTTTAATCCCTCTCTCTCTAAAGCTGAATATAAAATGTTATAGGTGTGAAGATCTTTTAAGAAACAACATTCAGTTAGAATTATATATAAAACCTTTTTGTATAGGGAGCTTTTCAAAATCGATGTAAAGCGAAGGAGAAATATTTTTTCAAATAAGATGGAACTATTTGGTTCTAGGCGATGGCAGGTTGTATAGGTCGTATTTAAAATATTAAAATAATTTTTTGTTAATTCTTATTCTTTGCAAGAGAAAGCTGTTTACACTTTCGTTGTCATTTATAAATTTGTTCAGATTATCTTCATATTAAAATGTATTTCTGCGAAATAAGATGTATATATTTAGGTCTACATATGTAGTACCATACCATGGTGGGTATAGGGTTCTGATTTATTTTACTGTGAGTACACTGCATGTTTATATTGTCAAAATAAAATAAGATGTTAAACCAAGATGATGAAAATGTTACATTTTGACCTGTATGGTTAGACCTGTGTTTCAAACTCAGTGGAAACATTGGAACCTGAAAAGTATTAACACGAACTCAGTTGTGATTTAAAATCTGTAAGTGAAGTTCACCAGACCTTGCTAGCCAAATTTTTTCAACTGACAGATCCACGGCTAACCAATGTGGTATGTCATTTAATGAGTAGAGTAGTATGTGAATTGGAACTGTGTTTAAAGGGAATTTTGTACTTACATTCGCAGAACGCGTCTGCAGATCTTTTTAGCGGAAAATCGCTTTCTGAAACATTCACAAGTAAAATAAGCAAGGTAATACAATATAATTAATTTTAGCAGTTTAATGTGATCAAGACATGAGATCATTGCATGAACGTTCAATCAACGGGTGCTCTGATAGAAGGCCACAAAGTGACGCACAATGAACATAATGCTAACAATATAAAAACTCTCACCCATTATATCTTCAACTACAACATTCGTTCAACAAATGGTTCTAAAACGACATTAAGTCTTAAACCGTTATATAAAGTTTTATACTAAAAATAAGGGGGACATTTCAAGAATAATAAAAATAAAAATGTCTCTCCCTCTCGTCGTAATAAAATCGAACCATTCGCCGCTAAATTAACCCAGTTATATACCATTTTTAGTTCTAAAATTGAATACACTCGATTATATGGAAATATTAAATATTTAAGAAGGGGAGTGAAGGCTGACATCTGGTGACCAAGGGGGTTGTTTGACCCGGCTATTTCATCTTTCCTCATACTCCCACACTAGGTCCTCGACACTAGTTTCTCCTAGGGTGGTCCTCGGAACTTTTATCCCCCCCCCCTCGTTTTCACCATGTCGGTGCTGTGGTTAGAACCATTGCAACAGCCAAAGTTGGAAACAGTCATTCACGACCGTCAACGCCCTTCCTCGCCAGGCATTGACCCCTGAGCAGAAATCTTCCCTCAGGGATGGGCAAATCCGTCTCATGGAGAAAGCTACCAACATCAACGCCCCAAACTTTTCACGTCGCCCCACCCAAGTCCCAATTCCATAAACTTCCCAAGATCTCACTACCTCTGATCCACATGAGCTGACTGTGGAAGATGAGATGTTCAAGAATCCTCAAAATGACTACCGCCTACTGTTAGAGGACAAAGACGTCTCCTTCAGTGACTCTAGCACGCCGGACAAGCGGGACAGCTCGAGCCAAAGTCTCAGTGAAAAGGAAGGCTACGAAAGCTTTAAGGATTGCGATCCAACCCAGCCCTACAGTAGTAGAATAATGCAAACCCCACTGGAGCAATCTATTCTAAAAACGCCCCCCCCCCCCCGTCTGTCTACGCCACCACGAGCGGACCAAGGGGCCTACGTCTCGCGGACTCGTCTACACGCCACGTATGACAACCAAATTTCCCATCGGAACTTCCCAACATGAACCAATGTTCAATTTAAAACCCCGACCCCCTCCAAGTTTCCAACCCCACTGAAAGTCCCAGCTTCGAAATCCAACAGAAGCCCATCAACTGTGAGTGTTAAACTTTATTTTATTTCGTTCGCTCCCATTTTTGTTTAAAAAAAAAACTTATCATCCCTTCATGTTAGCCCACTTTTAGCACTGTTTATGCTCTAAATAATTTATCACATATCAATTTTAAATAACAAATCATATTTCTTCACATTTCTTTGAAGGTGTCAAACACCATAGACCTTCCCATCGAACACCTTTCACAATGTCCTCCTCTCGGCAAACACCAGTTTTTACTTCAACTTCCTTAACTAATGTGTCCTCCTTCAAAAGCCACTTCTTATTCTAGAACCACATCCTAAGAATTCAAGCAGATTTAAAACATACTTTCGTTACCAATTAACACTGTAAATATTTAGCATACCTATTACATACATTGAATTTTAGGCTCTGAGAGGCAAATGATTTTTTTTTCAATCATTCGACAACAGAGGTTTCATTTTTTTTATTTCATCTCACTAGACCCCAATGGTCTCTTTTTTATTTTAAATAAATATTTTTATTCATCTCGATATTGATTCTGTGTACCCCTTTCCTACATTGAATTTTAATCTCTAAGAGGCAATGCCATTTCCCCAATCATCCCCAAAGGTTTCTTTCTTTTTCACGCAGGCGCATTTCCATTATTTTTTATTTCCATCAATTTTGTGTCCACAAGAGAGACCGCTTATAAGTTAAATAACTTACTATAAGCCTAACGAATCTCTGTGAGCCAATCTAGAGATAACTATTTGTTCTTTCTTCAGCCTCTTTCTAATGGTTTTCTTCACTGATTTTACAATGTTGTTCTCTACTGACTTTACAACTCACTTACTTTCCACCTTACAAATACCTTAACCTTCTCATGCAAGCATCCATATTGTACATAGCCCATGATTGTCCATACATACGCTCTGTACCATATTAACCTACACATAAAATTAATTTATACATAGGAAAATTATTTCCAGCCCCCAAAGAATTCCCTGTAAAATTTCTTCTTTGAAAGGGGGATACTTGTCCTAATATTTAGAAATATATAAATAAAATGTCTTTATGGGAGTATGAGGAAAGGGAAGATAGAACAGCCGGGTCAAACAACCCCCTTGGTCACCAGATCTCCAGCCTTTTCTCCACTATCTCTGGGGATAATTTATCTTACTCAAAGCGGTTTAAAAGCACTTATAGGTGATGATCAAGGGACCGAGGATGGTCCTCGGACCTTCTATCTTTCCTCCCCGATCTACTCTCCACAGGTGTTTGCCACTGGATCCTGTCTCCTGTGTGTCTTTAACACTCACCACACACTACCAAGACTGTTTAATAAATCACCACATATATATGTCAAGTAGAGAGAGGTACTATAACATTATTGGTAGAGATATTAGAAAGGGAAGAGGAGGATGGACGAGATAGGAGCACCCATACAACCCTCGGTGCAGTCCTGAATGTGATAGTTACTTCAATATAAGTACATTAACATGGCCATGATACTAATTCAAGGCAAGCTAGACCTACACCATGGCTTTACATGTAGAACGAAGTTCGACTCTCTCCCTTCTCTTGGCATTCACAAGTGTGCCTTGGTTGGCTACTGGCCCTAATTGGTGAAGTTGGGCTTATGAAGTATCGGGGGGTCCATAGTACCGATTTGTTTTGATCGTCATCCTTTGAAAGTTAAATGCTGTAATTAAACATATTAGAGTTTAGAGTGATAGCTGACCCTACTACAGGATTATATGATAAAATATTTTGTCATATACACTTGTAGAAGGGTATGTAATACTCGAGAAGGCTTGAGATAATATAAAATAAAGTAAGATACTTATCTTCGGAATCCCTTTTGTTTATTATTTATATACTAGACGGGTGACCCGGGCTTCGCCCCGGGATTGACCCGTGTGCATATCTACCTGAGTGATATATATTTCGATAAGATTTTTTTAATAATTGTTTGTGATTAGCATTATCTATTTGTTTGCATCAGCATAATTTAATCTAATCTTTGATGGAGGGTGCTGCTCGTGAGCTAAGTAGAATAATTTAAATATATAGTTTTAATAATTGATTTATATATATATTTTTTAAATAGCCTATCATCTTCCCCGTATTATTTTGCCTATGTATGAAAATTTTGGTTTGAATTAGTGAACTACTGCGAATTTGTATACCGGACATACAACAAACAAACATACAAACATTGATTTTTATATAAATAAGATATGGCAGTGGATTTTTTCGAGAAGGTGTTTATAAATAAAATAATAGCCGAATGACCTAGCTGTTTCTGTCCGAACAAATAATTTATCAAAGAAATTGGTCCAAACACGTGTTAATTATGAGTATATTTTTATTGTCTATATTAGTAGCAATCAGGATGACAGGAATTCTTCAATAGTTTATTATCTGTAGATTAAGATTACAAATAGTGAAAACTGGAGAGTTAACGACACGCTCCAGGAATCCGGGTTACATCAAGAGAAAGATAGAGATGAAAATCAATTATTTATTAACAAAAGTTACACAGGAATTGAATAGCCTCTATGTTAAACTACAGCTTACTACATGTGTGGAATTTCTTACTGATTGAGTCAGTAGTTTTGTTAGAGAGAAGAATAACAACTGCATTTTTCGTTTCATGTTTTATATATAAAGACATCAATGATAATAGAATGATTTTTATTTTATGTACATTAATTTTTCAAAATAGAAATCGTTGTTTCTTGAGATATTTATTTTAGATTAGATTAGCTAATTTTTTCATACAAAAATAATTCTTGATATATAATATTGAAATATCTTTTAAACTTTTGTTTATCATGTTGACAAAATATAATTCCTACTATTTGCTATAAGTTTTTTTTTTATATTCATCTTTTTTATTAATTGACATTTTCTTCTGATGAATATTTTAGTGGCATACAGTAATTCTTCAGAGCTTTGATCAATTATTCGAACGTTGGGCTTCATTGTACAATATTTTATGACCTTGTATTCTTCCATCTTGTGGAGCTAACCTACCTTGTCATTGCTGTAGTAGGGTTCGCTTCCAATCGTTTCGAGAACTTATAGAATTGTGGTTTCTATCTGATTCCATTGTTTTAGCTTGAATCTAGCCTCCATGATGGGCTGTGTTCTAAGACCTCTATACTTACACCATATATACAATGTTTATACACCAGTCACACAACAGTGTAATCATTCTAAAAATATTGAGATATTAAAAATCAATATCAAATTATCACATTATCAGTTATAATTAATATCAAATCAATCTAATAAAATTTTATACCTAAAAACATCGCTGATATCTTTTTCACTTATCAAAGCATTTAAATAAATATATCCAAAATTGAAGGGATTCTCATTTCTTTGTTCCTTATGACCTTTCTCTATCAACAAGAAGTGCGACTTGCTTAGACTATCTTTTAAATTTTTGCCCGGGAAAATGTATCTTCAGAAGCTAGAGAGATATTTATGACCGAGGTTCCTGAAGCACAGATCGCCAATTACCTGTTAGTCCTTCTCACTAGTATAGAATAAAGCTAAGCACTTTTATTCCGTTCTGTTTTGAATGGTGAGTTGAGCCAAATGACCAGGAAGTTTCATGCTGAGGTGAAGCTTGGAAGCTGGCCATAGATGCAGGATTGAGGTGGGTCAGTCCAGGCAGGATACCTGTTTGCATATTATGTCTCAGTAATACCGGACAGCTGATGAGATGATCAACTGTCTGTGGCTCTTCTAAGCAGTGAGGACAGTTAGGGTCTGTTTTGGAATGCACACATGCAATGTCTGCCAGTACAACGGACGTGGCCCGTTCAGGATGGTGGTGGTGGCCTCTCCATTGCCTATTCCTGGTATAAATTTAATGAGATGGCTTGTGTGGAAGCATTTATGCTTAGCGATCTGGTCAAGTGCCCTTGGGCATATAATGATGATAGAGCATCTTTACGCGTTATGTTTTGAGCATGAGTTCGATGCAAGGTGGAGTATGAATGTGATAGGTCAGAGGTAGCGGTAAAATTTGATGCAATGTCTGCTAGTTCATTGCATTTGATTCCAATGTGCCCGCGTACCCAACACAGCCTGATGTGAGAATCTCTGTCAAGGACTCTTATTATTTCCGCCACTGGCGATGTTCGTATTGAGCGGATCTACAGTCCGAGGCAATAGCCATTCCTGCTTTTGTTGGACTTATTCCTGCAAGTTGAGCTGCCCAGAGAATTGCTGTGAGTTCAGTTTGAAAGGCAGTACAGTCTGTGTTAGCCTTAGGAGAACTGGATGATGTTCTTTGAAAGGGAAGATGATTGCTGTACCAACGCCTGACCCACTTTTTGATCCATCTGTGAAAATTAATGGCGTTGTTAGAGCAAGTTGTCCATGCTATTGAACTTGAACATCTACATGGCATATGGTAGGGATTCACCTTCCTCACAGTGTTTGGTGGTTGGCTACAGCTGTCATGATAATTAAACTCTATATTTTCTTTTCAACTAAAGGTCTATCAGAAACTAGGTATTATGAATTTAAGAGTTTAGTAAGATCATTACAGTGTTATTTACTTTTAAAATACCGATTTTTCAACGTTATAGAGAGCATGACCCAAGCTTGTAAAATGTACACTTCTTTTTAATATTTAAAGGTCACTTTCAAAAAACCCTTTAGCCTAATATTTAAAAAAAAAAAGCTTATGTGTGTGTGATGAAAAACCTCAGAGTATATAAAAGAAGTTATTTTAAAAGATTCCGAAAAATATTTTTCGTATTCTTAAATGAATTCATCATGTTTAAAAAATACTGTTACATAGAAAATAAGGAAACATAAACTTCATGAGGACACAGAAATTTATTCAAAGCAAGAGAGAAACATTTATAATCTCGGTTTTTTCCTGGAGTGCAGTACACCAACTACCCGGGAAGTCCAGCTCACTAGTGTGGTCTAATGTAAAGCGCTTTTACTCTCGTCTGAGTTGGGACAGTTGACCAGGAAGCTCCATGCTGAGGTTGAGTGTAGCCATAGATATAGAGTGTTTTCATTCTCTGTCTTAAGAATGTTGAACAGCTTAAGAGGGATCATGACTGTACATGTAGGGTTTTCGGAATATACACGTATATTGTCTGCCAATATATCATGCCAATATATGCCATGGCTCATATGAATGGTAGAGGTGGCCTCTCCATGGCAACGTGAGCCCCCGACGTTTCCTGGAGGCAGAAGCTGACGTTGGGTTTTGGGAGTTGTGGGCGACTTCAACTGTGAAAATCACGTCCGTCCACACAACGTTGGAAAGCCGGCCCACTCAGATCATTGAGAGCAGCTTCATTGCCTTGTCCAAGCAATTCTTCCTTACAGCTTCGGAAAGGATTTGCCCATGGCAAAAACGATAGCTTCGAAATCCCAAGTCATGTTTCACGATATTCTGAACTCTTTCTCTAGTTTCCTAAGTCAGAATCGATGCGATTCATGCTGACGCCGTCATTTCGGACAATCCTCTTCTTTATGATCTTCGTGTTGCAGAAGTGTTGACCGTCCTTGGACGGGTCGATTTTGAAAGCACTCCATAATGTCCTCACTCCCGGTATGACTTTACAATCCTCTTAACAATTCTTGCGTTGTCTTGAGCCGACGAGCGATGCCTGAAGGGCAAACATCTTCATCGGTCAGGTGTGGAATTATAGCCCGATGAGGTAACGGACGCTCAATTAAAAATAAAAGATGTTGGAATATTTGCTTTCACTGTGCACAGTTTATTAATTAAGAAGGATCAGAAGATGAGTTTCTTTTATTGACTATAAAAGAAACTCATCTTCTGATCCTTCTTAATTGATATACCTTACTAGAAGAGTCTTTACCTTTAACAGTTTATTAACATTAACCATTCGAAACTCCACTCGCCCACGCTCTTTTATACTGTTCTTAAGTTCATAAATAAAGAGGACCATACTTTACAACCACCCATATATATATTTATATTTTTAAAATATATATACAGATCAAAATAGTTGATATCATTTACATAAGATAGCGCGCTAATGTATCATATATACCAGGTCTATTAGTATTAAACGCGAAAATTTTCAGTGAATTCAAAAGTTCACCAATTCCATACAACAAAAGTTTTTTATTCAAAGTAATTGCCCTGATTAGCTATACAATCAGACCACCTTTCAGGCAATTTTCGAATTCCTTGTCTGAAAAATTCTATTCCTTTTGAGTCGAACCAGTCAACAAGCCATTTTCGGAGTATGTCTGAGTTCGAAAATTCCTGGTTTTTTAGGGCGTGTCCTAAAGATGTGAAAAGGTGGTAGTCCGACGGCGCTAAGTCTGGTGAGTACGGCGGGTGGGGTAAGAGTTCCCAGCCCAAGTCTTTTATGGTGTTTTTGACCACTGTAGCGTTGTGGGCTGGAGCGTTGTCATGCTGCAGTATCAGCTTGTTGTGCTTTTCACGCAATTCCGTGTTTTTTATTCAATGCCTCTCTCAAACTGTGCATTTGTTGTTCGTAGCGACTAGTATTGACCGTTTCGCCAGGTTTCAGGAGCTTGAAATATACTACGCCGGTCTGGTCCCACCATACACAAAAGCATTGCCTTTTTTCCTAAGCGATTGGGTCTAGGCTTCCGTTTTGGAAATTGGCCGAGCAGGCCCCACGACTTTTGGTGCATAGGATTGCTGAAGTGGATCGATTTCTCATCAGAAATCACGATTCGGTGCAAAAATGACTTCTTTTCATGCCTGGCGAGCAGCCCTTCGCAGGTTACCAGACGCCGTTCTTGCTGCCTTTCGCTCAACTCGTGGGGGACCTATCTGGAAAGCTTTTGGGTCATTCTGAGGCTGTTTAAACGTAGGGAAACAGAACCTTGAGACACCTGGAGCTGTTTCGCGAGTTTCTCCTGCGTTTGGGTACTGTCATCATCCAACAAAGCTTGCAGTTCAGCGTCCTCGAACTTTTGGTGCGGTTTTCCACGTGGTTCATTATCAAGTTCGAAATCGCCACTTTGGAATTTTTTAAACCACCTGTAACACTGTGATTTGCTCAGAGCGTGGTCGCCGTGAACTTCCTCGAGCATTCGGTGGGCTTCAGTGGCACTTTTCTTCCAGTTGAAGGAGAACATCAAAACTTCCCGCAAATGGGCACTTTTTGGCTCGGAAATCACCATTTTCCACGGGCTCCAGAAATTTTCCACGATTTAAATTTTTCTAAAACTTCACACATGCTGATGCCACGTGAGTCAAAAAACAAAATGCCTTCAACAGCGCCACCGTCGGCTCAAATAAAGTTGCACAGCGCCCTTTGGAAGCCATTTTCGCGTTTCATACTAATAGACATGGTATATTAAAAGGCAATTGTTTAGGAAGGGTGTCTGCTAACAGATGTATCATTCACGCAATATTTACTCTGTCTGTCTTTAATTTTTATTCTTAAATAGAGTTGTCAAACACATTTGCATCTCAATCTTGAATTTATGAAAGAAAAAAAAAATATTTTGTTACACACATATCTTGGAGGGAAATTCAGAATCTCTTGGAGATCAACCTGATGTTTCTTAGTGCAATTTCCTGCATCACCTAGCAACATCACTGCCACTTCTTGGAGCGAAATCCTGCATTCCGTAAAAACATCAACTGCACATCTTGGACCAAGATATTGTAATCCGTGGCAACATCATCGCCAGCTCTTGGATTAAAATTCTGAACCTTGTAGAGAAGTCACCACCATTTCTTGAGAAATAGATTCTGACTTCCTTAGCGAAATCACTGCAACTTCTTGATGAATGATCCTGTTTCTCGTAGCGACATCACCGCCACTTTCAGAGAGATATTCATGATTCAGTAGCGACATCATCGCCACTTCTTGGAGAGATATACTTAATCCGTTAGCGAGATCTCCGTCACTTTTTAGGGAGATATCCTGTATCTCGTAGCGACATCACCGCCACTTCTTGAGGAATTTGTAAATAGTCTTTCTTAACTCTCCGGAGTGTACTTTTGACTAAGATGTCAATAAAGACGTTTTCATTGTCACTTCTTGAGGAGATATTATGGACCCCGTTGCGACATCGCTACCACTTCTTGGGGAGAGATCCTGTATCTCGGAACGATATCACCGCTACTTCTTAGGGAGATATTATGATCCCGTAGCGACAATATCGCCACTTCTTGGAGAGATATGCTGAAATTTTTAGCGAGATCTCCGCCACTTCTTGGGGAGAGATCCTGTATCTCGTAGCGATATCACCGCCACTCGGGGAGATATGCTGAAATTTTTAGCGAGATCTCCGCCACTTCTTGGGGAGAGATCCTGTCTCTCGTAGCGACATCACTGCCACTTCTTGAGGAGATATTATGGATCCCGTTGCGATATCGCTACCACTTCTGGGGATATATTATGGATCACGTAGCGACATCACCGACACTTCTGGGGAGATATCTTGTATCCCGTAGCGACTTCATCGCCACTTTTTAGAAATAGTTCCTCTTTTTCGCAGCGACATCATCGCCACTTCTTGGGGAGATATTATGGATTCCGTAGCGACTTCATCGCCACTTTTTGGGAAGAGATCTTGCATTACGTGCGACATCACCGCCACTTTTTGGAGAGATATTCTAGATCACGTAGCGATATAATCGCCCTTCTTGGAGAGATATTTAGGAACCAGTAGCGTCCTCCCCGCCACTTCTTGGAGCGAGATCCTGTTAACTGTAGAGATATAACGCCAATTCTTAGATGATATCCTGCATTTAGTTGCCCATCATCGCCACTTCTTGGACGAGATACTTTCCCCATTAGATATCATCATCCTTTCATGGTAATATATAATCCCATATACAGCAAATAAAAATGCATCATTCTTTGAAGTCGTATTCATAGAGGGGAGAATTTTGATGGCGTCATATACCTTTCCGCGCGAGAACACACGCAACACATGGCTGGAATTTTGACTTGTTGAGTTGGTCAAAATATTTTGAATTTTGAACAAATTTAATTCCAATATGGACCAACGCGTTTGGCGAAAAACATTGACGAAAATTTTGATAAGTAGAATTTTGATATGAGGTTCCAATGTTGAGGCCGATGGGCAGCTCAGTTCCTCGAAGCTCCTCCACCTTCAACGTTCCTCCAGCGAGGCCAAAATGGCCCGCCTGCACACAACAAAAAGTTTAAATTTCATATTCAGACTATATATCATTGATATATATGTGCTATCTATATTTATAAACGAGTTCTCTAGTTACCTAATGAACTCACTTCTCATATTCCTCGCTATATCGCGTTATTAAAAGTGGGGAATCTTCATGTTTCTTTTATAGCGTCAGCTATCTAGTTTCCATTTTCCTCTTCCCTGTGTTCCCTCGATCTTTCCTTGTAGAATGACCTCAATAGAAACATCTGTTCTCATGAAGAGTCCAAATAGCTTGGTCATAGTTTAGAGGTTACTACCTCGTAGTGTTATATGAAAGTATGTTGGAAAACACAGAGCTACTTACTGGAGGTCGACGTCCTCCTCCTCGACCGCCGCCCTCTTGAAGACCGAGGAGCGGGGGACCTCCTCCTGTGGGGCGGGGTGGTCCCAGCAGCCAGGGAAACTGGACTACAGTGAAACCATTAGCCTCTTGGTATATTTCATTGTAATGTATTTATGTATTGATATTGAACAAAAGATGACAGTATTTGGACAACTATACTGTCATTAATATATATTAGAACAATATATCTAAAATGATAGCAGATCAGCCTTTTTAACTTCCTATGGTTCTTCTAAACATTACTTATAAGTTGAATCTGTAGCGAGGTCATAGCATAGGCCAGAGAGGATGGCAGTGAATGAAGTTGAGATATAAATAAGAAGATTGAATTATCCAAGACCAATATCATTGTTGATTTATAGATTTATATATACTGTACATACACTATCCACATACACAATAGTAAAACACCAGGCGAACTTACTCCCTGAGCTGCCAGGGCTCGTAGTAGACCATCCAGGAGGGGGCGGCCACTCCCTCCGGGATGGTGTAGATCCGCCCGAAATCCCTGCAACATCAGTTTTTGTCAGCCAGAGGTAAACATCAACTATGGTCTATTCTACACTGTCAGAACATGATTACGGTTGAAGCAATTGTAAAATATATTTATATGAATAAATTAAAATATAAAAAAAACTATATATTGAAGTTTTGGTATATTTCTCAATTGAATTTTAAACGTTTTAAAGATTATATAATATATATTTTTAAATATCAAGCATTATATGTTAAATCCCAGAGCAACAAATATATTGTATAATAGTAAACTACACACAGGGTACCTACCCAGCCAGCTGCTGGGGATCGTAGCGCACCATCCACGATGGCGCCGCCACGCCGTCAGGGATGTCGTAGACGACGTGGCCCGGGTCTCTGGAACACCGGGACATGTGAGAAACTCCGAGGGTGAAAACATTGTCTACTTTAGGATTTATTCCAGTAAATTATTCGAAGATTTTAAATTTGATTTATTATTGAATAGAATATTTATAAAATGTTCATTTGATAGGTTCTCGATTGCAATAAGCCACACATTTAATTTGGTATTTAACACTAGAATTAATTTAAGACTTGAATAAAATTCAGATATGATTTGGTAATAAACCCGCATGTTAATCGACATTTCCGAACGCTTTGCATAACGCGAGAAAAGCTGAACTTGGTTGTTGCTCCAATAACTTTGTTAGAATCAAATTAACTATATAGAAATTTAATAAATGGACAATAAGTTGGGTAGAAACTAAAATTGCAGCTAGAATCTCATAATAATGATCACTTTATTACATTTTAAAATAAAAAAATATACTCCCCTTACTTCAATGACAAAAATATCGGTATTATCAGTGGTGAATTCTCCCAAAATAATTTTGCTACCAGATATTATATACTTTCCAGATTTACAATAAAATGTACTCCTACACCTTTTACAAAATTCAATTTTCTTCGATTCCTTATGGAGTTTCTAGGACTACCTAGTAAGAGATACCACTGATGTCGCGTATGTGGGGTTGGCATTGATTGATAAATCAGCGAAGGAATTTGTGCCAATAATCTGGTATGAAATTAATTCATAATGTAGTGGAAATTTATTCTTTTAGAAGGTAGTTTGCCTTCAACCTTAATCAATTGCTTGATATTGCCAATCATTTTACCCACCAAATAATTCCCAGGTAGAAGTCAACAAAAGTCAACTCTCTTGTATAAACTGAGTTATGCACGCAAGAATACAAATTGAGCTCAGTATATTGGATTCTTCAAAATAATAACATTTAGAAGTTCAAACGCAAATTAACCATTGTCTCTATAGTAAATATTCATCTAAATAAATTAATAATAATAAAATATATTGGTGAGTTTTCTAACATCCTCGCGAATACTACTCTCACCACTATAGTTAGAGTAATAAAATAATTATAATATAAATAACTTTCACAGAGTGAAACAGTGTTTCTTTAGCAAACACAACTCCTGGAGAACCCAAGCAAACCAAACCATTTGGATATTTCGCTAGGAATTTAAGAGAAACATATACATTTTATATTGGTTTCCTTAAATACTTGAGCACGGATATCTAGAAAGTGTATGTAAATTAAGAACCATAAAAGACTTACCCGGTGGTCTGGAGACCCTCGTCCGGCTGCTGGACCCCGCAACACCCCGTCCAGCAGCGGGCGAACCTGTAAACAGCTCTGTTGGACAGGTGTTTTGTGGCATCAATCTTTTGACATGTTCGATACTTGATTGTGAGACATAAGATGAGACATCATATTCTTTTACCCCCTATTATTTCAAATGTACATATTGCAGACTTTAATAATGAAGTACCGCGTGGAAACATGTATAGTATTAGTCTATGGTAGCTAGTCGATAGTGACGGTTTGTACTGTAATCACACCACATGACTACATGTGTAAAGCCAAGCCATGATTGAACTATTACGATGCACTAGCGCGCCATCTGTTATCAAATTACGAAACTATTTTAGACGCGTAATATTTTTTTTGAAATGAAACAATTCCTACTGCCCTTACTGCAATGGAATTTTTCTATTGCAGTAAGGGCAGCAAAAATTGTTCAATTTCAAAAAGAATATTACGCGTCTAAAATAGTTTCGCAATTTGATATCATGATTGAACTGTTAATACACCTCATGTTCACACAAAGGTCTACAAAAATGATTGATACAAGGACTTTCTCGTCACAAATCTGCGCGATAAGACATGGAGGAAACAACAAGGGAAGCGAGAAACACGGAATGCATAGATGACTCTGCGTGCAAGCGAATAAATGCGCGAGTACCCATACCATCCGCCGACTCAGTCATATTGTGGATACCAATGATGGAAGGTGGCTGTCACGATCAGCGTTGGACGACGTGATACCTCTTGAAGGTGGGGATACAGGGTGATGATAGCCATCGCCGCAGTATGTCAAAATGCGGGAATGTATCGGGAGGCGTACCGTGCTTGGTGGATAACTAAAGAATGGAGACCACAGTGAAGGTGTAGGTAAGGAACGCCGGGCAACATAGAACACAGCAGCATATGTGGAAACAATTTTAAGGCTTATCTTAGCGAAAAGATGTCTCAAATTTGACAAAATCAGGAAGAGATAGTAATTGCGCAAGAAACAACGCAGGCGATTGTGCCTCGCATTTTGGATATGACAGAAATGTGATAACAGTGGGTCCTTCATGCACTCACACCACAAGAGAAGAAGAAACGTTCTGACATCTGCAGAAAACTTCTTGCCTTTACTTTTCTTGGACGGTCACTGAAGTCGAGTAGTGATTTTCTCTATATACCTAAAAATGCCTGGGGTATTCTTTTTCAGCGGCACCCAAATAAAGGTAAATGTGAACTATACTTGAAAAGACATTTCCATTGATTAGTAGTGTGCATCAAACACCGCAGTCCCAAGAAACCAATACCACCTTTTTAAAAAATGGCAACAACCTTCAGGGAAGTCAATTGCATTCTCCTCGTGAACTGGATGGAGCCTAGTCGCATCTTAAACAACGACTGGTAGTGTGAGATTGCCAAAATGCTGCGATGGCAAATTCAAAAGTCCCGTCCAGGCAAATGGGTAGGATACATGTTGGTTTAAGCATGACATTGCACGCCCTCATGGCAGCCAAATATTCTGCGACCTACTTGTGGCGTCTGTACTTCACTGCATTGCTTCACCCTCAGAGTACGCCATTTTTGACAAGATGAAAGCTGCAGTAAAGGCCAGTGCATTCAATCTTTTGAAGCCTCGCAGACAATTGTCCATGCGATGTACCTGGAAGAGTGGTCGCCAACGCCCTCAAAGAACTGCCAGATAAAATGGCAGAGATCTATTATAAGATATTAACCTAGCTGGGATTTATATCTAAATATAATTATATATAACTGTGATATTCATTTTATCAATAAATCGCTTTCCACCCTGCGCCAGTATTTTATGACATTCATGTTTGTAGATCTAAATAGTACCAAGCCGTAGTGAGTAGAGGATTGTGACATATTGAACTGTAAGCAAAACATATGTCTGCTAATGTATTTTGAATTGTATCTTCTTTTAAATGTGTTCAACGCGGGATTCAATTCCAGGTCGTATTTGACGGAAGTGGACAGTGCATACAACCACTCCAACAGCCCCCTACATAGTAGTACCATAAGAGTTTTGACTGATTGTACTGTAAGTACATCACATGTCTATGATGTAGATAATTTTTTTATTTAGACATTATTATTATTTATAAATCATTATTTATATATACATAGTAATATCCCATTTTTACATTAAGAAAAATTTTGGCATATAAAGTCTTGATGATTATAGAGACATTGAGAGAGTAGACATTTACAGCCTAAATATATATTTACATATACACCGGGTTACCTCAAGATAGAGAGAGAGCCAATATGTCAAGGTGTTGCGTGAATATTTCAGAACCTTCTGTTATATCTTTGGAGAATTAAATTTCGAAGATAAAAAGCGAAACATTACACAGCTCATCAGAAAGTGCTATGAACTTTACCTTGGATATAAAGTGGGTGATCAAGATAAGATTAGGCTCCCTCATCATTTTTGCCAAGTTTGTGCTCTTACAGGGTAAGTGCCATTATCCTTTTTTGGTTCCAATGGTATGGTGGGAACTAAAAGGCTATTATTCAGACTAATTTATTTTTGAGAAACCACAGGTATTATATCTGAATCAAAACATTATTAAATATTGAGATTTGACATCTGCTATAAGTCCAGATGATTTATCTGATCTACAGCCTCTCGAAAATGTGACAGTGACAATGATTCAAGAGTCGGATGACACAAATTTAAAAGCACATGTTTCATCCAAACCTTATCTATTAACTAAAGGGGATTTGTCTGACCTTGTGTGTGATTTGCATTTATCCAAAAAACAGTGAACTTTCAGCTTCTATGTTAAAGTTTGGATTTTGCTGCATAAAGATACAAAGTGAGCTTTTTTTGCAAACTAAAAGTTGAATTTCAAGAATTATTTTTTCAAGAAAATGACTTAGTATGTGCAATGATGTTATTAGTCTAATGGATGCGCTTGGTCCTAAATATAATATAGAAGGTTGGCGCCTATTTTTTATTCATCTAGAAACTGTTCTCCTTCACAACGGTAATAAGTTACCACCGGTCTCAATAGCCTAATCATTCAACATGAAAAAGAGTTACGAAAGTATGGAACTTCTTTCGAAAAATGTATGACAGATGCATATGTGGTGACTTGGAAATTATTGTTCACTGGCTTGATTTAGAGCTTGAATATACAAAATTTTGTTGGTTTCTGGGGAATAGGGTAGTAGATACAAGGAAAGAAATTATATCAAAAATAACTGGTCAAACCTTAAAACCTTTGCTTCAGGACATCGGTTATATATGAAAATATATACATAACACAATCACATATTAATGAAGAACTTTGTTAAGGGAATGAATCCAAATGCTGCTGAATTTGCCTATTTGAAGCATATTTTATAGAATAAGTGATGCGAAAATTAAAGAAGGCATTTTCGTTGGACCTCAGATTCGAAAATTACTGCAGGATGGGAATTTTGAAGATAGCTTAATTTAATTTAAGCAGCAGCATGGAATTCTATTAGAAATGTTTGGAAGAACTCTTTTGGGAATTGATAAAGTCAAAAACTACTGTGAAATAGTTAATGAAATCTTAATTTCCTACAAAACACTGGGAAGTACCACGTCTCCCAAGATATATTTCCTGCATTTACATCTTGATTTGTTTCCCGACAGTCTTGATTCAGTTAACTATAAGCTTGATGAGAGGTTTCATCAATATATATCAAGCATGGAGAAGCGATACCAAGGTAAATGGAGTCCCGGTATGCTTGCTAACTACTGCTGGACACTCAAGAGGGATGTACCACAAGCAAAGTATAGAAGAAAATCCACTGTCACTACTATTCAATAAAATAAATATATTTCGCCGTTTCTTTTCCAATCAGCCTATATATTAAAACATTTTTAAAATTTTAAATCGGTGTCTGTCAGAAACCTTGTTCGATTTATAAAAAATACCTAATGGTATATCTGAATGTTATATTATGATACAAATTGTTTTTAGTAACAAGTGTAATGTAATAATGTTTGTGGAAAAATGCCTAGGTAAAATTGTTTGCACTTTTTTACTCCAAAGTACGAACAAGTAAACAACCGAGGCATACTTGTAAATGCCAAGAGAGAGATTGAGAGAGAGTCGAACTTGGTTCTACATGTAAAGCCATGGTGTAGATCTAGCCTGTCTAGTAGGAGTATCGTGGCCATGTTGGTGTACTTATATGGAAGTAACTGTCCCACATTCAAGACTGCACCAGGTGTTGTATGGGCGCTCCTATATCGTCCCCATGCTTCTTCTTTCCTCTCAAATCTCCATACCAATAATTTAATATTACCTCTCTATGCATCATAATATTTTTTTCACTGTGTTTATCCCGTTATATACTAATTAAAAGGTTTGTCATGAAAAAACTATGGGTTATAAAAATTTCTGATTAGAATATTTAGTTCAGCATGAAAAGTTACAATAGAAACACACCATCAGGGTTTTTAAGGGAAAAATGTTATTGACTTGCGTAATCAATTAGGAGCTTTTTTGTCCTCAATTATCGACAAAGTCTTTAAACTTTTCAATCCTTGCAACGCTAATAATAAAAGGGTTATAAGATGTAGAGAGGGTCTTGTAAGAAACCACAATAAATTATTTTTATACATGTAAAAATATTTTTAAGGAGATTTTCAAAATCGACGTAAAGCGAAGGCGAAATATTTTCCAAGTAAGATGGATCTTTTTGGTTCTAGGCGGTGGCAGGTTGTACAGGTCGTATTTAACAGATTAAATATATTTTTTCGTGAATTCCTTTTCTTTACAAGAAAACCGTTCTCATTAACGTTTTCATGTATATATTGGATTATCTTTATATTAAAATGTATTTTTGTGGGATAGATGTATATATGTAGGTGTATATATGAAGAACCAGATCATAGTGGGTAGAGGGTTTTGACTTATTTTCTGTAAGTAAACTACATATTCATACAGAAAATAAGTCAAAACCCTCTACCCACTATGATCTGGTTCTTCATATATACACCTACATATATACATCTATCCCACAAAAATACATTTTAATATAAAGATAATCCGATATAAACATGAAAACGTTAATGAGAACGGTTTTCTTGTAAAGAAAAGGAATTCACGAAAAAATATAAGTAAACTACATATTCATATAAATATATTGTCAAGATATAAAATAAAGTGTTAAATCAAGATGATGGAAACGTTACATTTTGACCTGTAGTTGGACCCGTGTTTCAAACTCAGTGAAAACATTGGAACCTGAAAAGAAAAAACACGACCTCAGTTGTGATCTAGAATCTCTAAGTTCACCAGACCTAGCTGACTAAATTTGTCTCCATTAACAGCTCCACGGCTAACCAATGTGGTGTGGCATTTATTGAGTAGAGTATTGTGTGAATTAGAAGGGTATTTAAGGGAAGGTTTTACTTACATTCGCAGAACGCGTCTGCAGAGCCTTTTAGGCGAAAATCGCTTTCTGAAACATTAACAAGTAAAATTAGCACAAGATAAAATGCCATGTAATTAATGTTATCAGTTAAATGTGATCCAGGCCCATAACGATCGCTCAGCGGGTATGCTTGCTAGAAGGCCACAAAGTGACAATGATCATAATGCTGAACATATAAAAAAAACACTCTTCTCATTAAAATATATCTTCAACTAGAACAATGTTTTAACAAATGGGCTTAGAGAGAGAACGATAGCGAGTCTTAAACACAAACTTAACTGTTTGTGATACCCGAAAGAGAGAGAGAGAGAGAGAGAGAGATTTAGATAATATAAAATAAATCAAAATTCTCATCTTCGGAAGCCATTTATTTTTATTTATTTATACCTATTTTGTTTATTTTAAAAGGTTAATAAAAATAGCGCGAAGAAATTTCAGATATCATTCTGGTTTTGAAAATGATAGATCGCAAGTTTGCTTTGTCTCCACGCCAGCTTTGTATTTTGCACTCGGGACTTCAGAAATTCATGTTGCAGGTCGGCTGTAGTTATCGAGTTGATCGTCTGATGTAAAATTAAAATGATATGCAACATGATAGAATTTTTTAAATGGAAACATTGAGCGCTGAGTTTTTGAAGTATTTGTGAAAAAAGTTAAAAGGTGAATTTTCCAGGAGAAACGTTTCAGGTGTCAAATAGTTAACTATCACTGTTAACTCTAACATAATTTATTATCCCATTTATAACTACAAAGGGCGATGATCGTCTAATGGTCAAAACTTGTAGTATATATAACCGGATTAATAGGATTTTGAAACAACAAATGGCCCCCTGATACTTCATGAGCTTGAATCCACCAGTGAGAAAAAGTAATCAACTGAGACACACTTGTGAATGCCAAGAGAGAGTAGAAGTCGAATTTGTTCTACATGTAAAGCCATGGTGCAGTTCTAGCCTGTCTAGTAGGAGTATCATGGCCATGTTGGTGTACTTATATGGAAGTAACTATCACACATTCAGGACTGAACCGAAGGTTGTATGGACACTCCTATCTCGTCCATGTTTCTTCTTCGCTCTCAAATCTCTCTACCAATAATTTAATATTACCTCTCTCTACTTAACATATATATAAATACAGTAGAACTTGGATAATTCGAACTTCTTTAATTCGAAAACCTCTTTAATTCGAATATTTATCTTGGTCCCTAGAATTTCCTATATAAATAATGTTAAAAAATCGTGGTTAATTCGAATTATGTCTTGGATAATTCTCGAACTTTTACGAGTTAAAATAAGGACCTGATGCCGGTTCAAGGCGTGAAATTTTGCGAAATGACGTTGTAATATTGTAACAACGAATTTGTTATTTTATTATTATTAATTATTTTCTTAACAGAGTTATCAATTTTTATGTTTATATTTTGCTACTCTGTAAACTTCCCTCATTGCTTATCTTTTATTTTATCAATTATAGTTTGTCCTTGCCTTAAATAAATTGCTGTGTCACGCCGAAGTTTGTCTTTCCTAATTTTCCACGTGGCAATAACTTGCCGCAAGAGAAGTACTATATATAATAAATTTATTTTTATTGGATTTTTGAGACTCCTTATTTATCAAGAAAGCTAAAAGGAGCGAATATGTCGGCGCTTCGAACATACAAAACTCTGACGTTAGCTGAAAAAATAGCCGCGATTAAAGAAGTAGAGATGGGGATGAAAAAAAAATCCGATATTGCTAAGGACTTTGGGATTCCTCGAAACACGTTGTCGATGTACTTAAAAAATAAAGAAAAAATTCTCAGGAGTGAAAGTGAGTGTGTTAAAGGCCGAAAAAGGTTAAGGGAGCCGGAAAATCCTGATTTGGACAAATATGTTTTAAAATGATTCAAGCAAGCAAGAGATAAGAAGATTCCCGTGAGTGGTCACCTTATAAGAAGCAAAGCTGAACAATTTGCTACTGAAATGGGGGAAACCGATTTTAAGGCGAGTTCTGGGTGGCTAGATGGCTTCAAAGAACGCAACAAAATTTCGTTCAAAAAAGCTGGTTTTAAAAAAGCTGGTTTCGTAAAAAAGGAGGAGGATGAAGAAAATGCAGATGATATTATAGCGGAAACGATGCCTTCAGTTGACGGCTGGGAGGACGTCATTTCTAATCCTATCATCTCGTATGACGATTTCTTAAACGTGGATGACGATGTTGCAGTATGTGGTGAGATAACCGACGCAGATATCATCGCTGAAGTGCTCAACCACAACATTGAAAAACAAGACGGCGACGAGGCATCGGGTGATGAAGACGAGTCATCAGTTGCCGGGGAAATGAACGTTCCAAGTGCGGCCGAAGCAACGAACTATATCATGCAACTTAGATGCTTTTTTGAAAGTAAAAATGACGTAAGTCCCTCTATTTTCCACTCGTTGAATATGTTAGAATCCTTTGTCCTTACTGAAAGACTTAATTCTAGAAAACAGGCTAAGATTTCTGACATCTTTGGCAAAAATTAAATTTCAGAGTTCCAACGAAGCAGAATAATCTGTACATTTTTTAACCAGCAATCTGCCTTTTTTTTTGTACATTAATACATCAGTTTTGAAAATTTTTAATATGTATATAGTATATACATACAATTATTGCACATAATCTAAATATACGGTAAAAATGTAAATTTACAGCAACTAATGTTATTCTTAATAAAGGAATTGATCGAAATTGTGAGATTTTTATTGTTTTAAGCCTTTTTATTCAAAACATCTTTAATTCGAATTTTTGGATAATTCAAATTTTTTTATGGTCCCTTGGGGTTCGAATTATCCAAGTTCGACTGTATTATAATATTTAGAAATATATAAATAAAATGGCTCGTGTGGGAGTATGTGAGGAGAGGAAATAGCCGGGTCAAAACAACCATCTTGTTCTCCGGATGTCCAACCTTCACCCTAAATGTGTATGTGTGTGTTTGTTCTCATTTGTGTGGGATTGTGTTTGCACTGTTATCGTAATCATGGGTTCGACACAGGAAGAGTGTTTGTGTGTGAATACTCTATGTGCCTATTTAAACCTTAGTGTATATTTATCTACTGATAAGTTTTAATAAATAAAATAATATTCCGCTTAATGATTGGAGCACATTTATAATATCAAATTATTATTATGTGATTTTCACATGTACATTCGCAAATGTGCGTATTCCTAATGACTTTTATCATCATTTAATTAATCATATGATAGAATATCTTTCCATCCTGGTTGACCCATTATGGTTTCCATTAACAAAATCATGAACAAATCAACTCCAATTTACACTAGAAATTGCAACAAAAGTTTTATTATATTAAAAAAAAAAGAATATCTGAAAAAAAAAATAGAAAATTTATTTTTTTTTTCTTCTTACTTTGATAAAATTTTAAAATGGTTCTGTCCTTTCTCTTTTTCTTATCTTAATGACAGAATATACTCCTCATATACAAGGTGCGTTCATTAATTTCCAGGACTGGTTAAAAAAATGAAATAAATAAAAAAGCTAAAGAAAAAATTTTTATACAGAGTTAAATATTGGACATTCGACTACACCTGACTGAAAGCACGATTCTCGTGGCGCAAGCGCCGATCTAAAAATAGAACAAAACAACTTCCTTGTAAGGTTCGCATTTCTAATTTTAAAATGGCTATTTTCGAAGAGCAGAGAATCTGCATTAAGTTTTGTTTTAAATTGAAAAAAAGTGCCACTGAGACCTATTAATTGATTAAAGAAGCTTTTGGCGATGCAGCTTTATCCCGTTCAAAAACTTTTGAATGGTTTTCACGCTTCCTAAAAGGTCGGGAAAAGGTAAACGATGATCAGCATACTGGGCGTCCAAGATCATTACGTTGCGAGGAAAACAAGCTCAAAATAAAGGAATTAATTAAATCTAACAGAATAATTTCTATTAAAGACTTATCTTCAGAGACTGGACTATCTGTAGGACTGTGTCATCAAATAGTAACAAAAGATTTGGACATGATCCGGACGTCTTCAAATTTTTTTTCCCCGGATTCTAACAGAGGAACAAAAGGTTAGAATGGATGTCTGCAAAAACATGGTTGAAATGACTCGCACCAATCCGGAATGGATGCAAAAAATCATTACCGGGGATGAGACATGGGTGTATCAGTATGACCCGGAAACCAAACGTCAATCCAGCCAATGGATTGAAAGAGGGGAACCGAAACCCAAAAAGGCAAGATTTACAAAATCCAAAGTCAAGACATTGCTTGTTACATTTTTTGATATTAATGGTTTGGTTCATCATGAATTTATTCCTTTCGGACGTACAATTAATCAAGAGGTTTATTTGGGGATAATGAGGCGCTTAAGGGAGGCAGTGCGCCTTAAAAGACCTGAAAGATGGCAAAACAATGACTGGATACTTCACGTCGATAATGCGCGGCCGCACACAGCCCATGTTGTTTTGCAGTTCTTGTCCAAGAATTCAACCATACAGATCCCTCATCCACCCTATTCCCCCGACTTAGCCCCCAATGACTTTTTCCTCTATCCTAAATTGAAAATGAAAGTAAAAGGAAGGAAATTTGACAACGTTGATATGATTCAAGCTGAATCGAAGGTAACCTTGAGGAGCCTCTCAAAAAGTGATTTTATATTCTGCTTCGACAATTGGAAAAAAGATGGAACAGGTGTATTGAGGCAGGAGGGGCATATTTTGAAAAATATTAAGTTAGTTTTTTATTTGTTTTATTTTTCAATGATACAGAGCAGTCCTGGATGAACGCACCTTGTATTACCGTAGAAGGGTTTGTAATTCCCGAGCTTGATATAATTTAAAATAAATCTTCATCCTCGGAAGCCGTTTTGTTTATTGTTTATATATATTGTAGAAGATTTTATTTTTCAAAAAGGTATATATTGTAGCAAAGTATTTTATTAACAGAGTATCATCTTTTTTATGTTAATAGTTTGCTACTCTATAAACCTCCCTCATTGCTTAGCTTTTGTTTATTATTCATAGTTTGTTTTTGCCTTAAATAAATTGTTGTGTCGTCCCAAAGTTTGTCTTTCCTAATTTTCTACGTGGGAATTTGGTAGAGATGCTGGGTAGTAAATTAGGGAAGATAAAATTAAGATCGCCGAGAAGACCTAGAGGCCTTGAGTGTTGTGATCTACATTTTCAGCTGCTGGCTCCAAGATTCCACTGCTGTATTAAAGGCAATACTTCCCTCAAAGATGCCGATGTACCTATAGACGATACGACCACAGAGACGCTCTTCACACCGCAAGAAAAACGACGCAAAGGTTCAAGGAAAAAAGTTAAAAGACTTCGACGGAATCCTGGCAGAAGTACATCAGATCCATGTCAGTATCTATAAATTTTTGCTAGCTGTGGGTCACAGCTCTCATAGGGAAGGAGCTATGTAGCAGAGTAATTATTATTTTATTAACAGAGTATCATTTTTTGTTTATATTTTGCTACTCTGTAAATTTCCCTCATTGCTTATCTTTTGTTTATCATTGATAGTTTGTTCTTGCCTTAAATAAATTGCTGCGTCATGCTAAAGTTTGTCTTTGCTAATTTTCCACATATAAATATAAATAAATTACTAGGCAAATGAACGAATAGTTACTCAAAGAAATTTGTCCAAACACATGATAATTATATTTTTATTGTCTTTATATTAGTAGCAGTCAGGATGACAGGAATTCTTTGATAATTTATTATCTGTAAAAATTAGGAATACAAATATTGATATTTAATTCTTTATTCTAACACAGGATTGGAATAGGCTCAATGTTAAACTACAGCTTACTACAAGTGTGAAATTTCTTGCTGATTGAGGGAGTAGTTTTGTTAGAATAATCAAAAAACTATATTATTATTTTCATTTTTTATATATAAGACATCAATGGAATTGCAATGATTTTTATTATTTTTGCACATTAATTTTGTAAAATAGAAATATATTTTATGAAGATATTTATTCTAAATTGGATTGGATTTTTATACAAAAATATTATTGAATCGTATTATTGAAATCTTTTTTTGCTTTTGTTTATATTATGTTGACAAAATATAATTCTACTATTTATTATATATCAGATTTATTATTCTCTAATATTTGTATTATTCTTTTTATTAATTGACAATTTCTTCTAATTAAAGTTTCGTGGTAGTTAGTAATTCTTCAGAGCTTTGATCAATTATTTGAACATTGGGTTTCTTTGTTCAATACTTTATGAACTTGTATTCTTCCACCTTGTGGAGATAACCTACCTTGGCATTTCTTTGGTAGTATTTGCTTATTTATTTATTACTAGGGGCGATATCAAAATGCTTCCAATCACTTCGTGAACTTAGAGAATTGTGGTTTCTATCTGATTCCATTGTTTTAGGTTGAATCTAGCTGTCTTATACCTTAATAGGTTGTGTTCTAGGAACTCTACCCATACACCATATTTACAACGTTTATACACCAGTGACACATGCACACAATAGTGATAATTTTACAATTTTTAAATATCAGTTTAAAAATAATTAATAGCAAAAAAGAACCTAATATTATTTTTGCTACCTGAAACATCGCTGGTATCTTTTTCACTCATCTAAGCATTGAATTAAAATCCTTTGAAGTGAAGAATTTCGCATTTCTTTTTCTTTTTCCTTATGACATCAATCAACAAAAAGGAGACTCGCGTAGTGTATATTGTGAATATTTAAACAAGAAAATGTATAGGATGTATAAGATCATCGCAAAGCGTGATTCACTTTCAACTCTGGCTGCAATCATTTGACTGAATTCCTCTTGGAGATCTTCACACGGTTTTGGGAATATAGTGTCTACAGTCGTTTTAGCTTTGCGTCCCTGTACTAGTTTGAATGGAATAAAGGGCGCTGTGTCCTGCTTGGTCGTGTTGTAGGCAAATTCAACAAAGGGTAGGATAGCATCTCAGTCTCTTTGTTCAACGTTAAAATACATTTCCAGCATGTTAGTCAATGTTTTGTTGAGTCTTTCTGTTAAGCCATATATACGAGGATGATATGTTTAAATGTACTTCAAATGTAATAAAAATGGCCGTGCCCTGTTTTACCATGTTGTAGGCAAATTCAACATAGGGTAGGATAACATCCCAGTCTCTTTGTTCAACGTCCAAATACACTTCTAGCATGTTAGGCAATGATTTGTTGAGCCTTTCTGTTAGCCCATACATAAGAGAATGATAGGCTGTTGTGAACCTGTGTTTGGAAGAGCACTGATTAGTATGTTCCAAACGCATCTTTAATTGAATACTCGCCTTCAGTTCGTAATGATTTCCCTGGGAGCTCCGTGTTTGAGGATAATTTCCATCAAGAACTTGACGACATCTTTCGCCTCTCCGGTAAATAAGGCTTTGGTAATTACGAATTGGGTTAAATAGTCGGTACAGACTTTTATCCACTTATTTCCACTATCAGACTTGGGATATCTTCCAAGGAGGTCCATTCCAACTCATTGAAAAAGGTAGGTTGCAGGAGGAATGGGTTTAATTATTCCAGTAGGCTTTTGAGCTGTCTGTTTCTTTCTTTTGCACTCTTTACAATGAGTCACATACTTCTATATATCTCGGAGAACTCCTGGCGAGAAATATTTGCTATTCGAAAAGTTGCACTAGTTGATGTGGCAATGGTCACGTCCTTGGTGATGGTTGGAGAAGATACAGCTATGCAGAGAGAGAAGTTCTTGTCGACAGGTGGAGTGCGAATATTTTGAGGCGAGTACGTTGGAATGTTAATGGCGAGTAGGATACAAGATTTATGGAATTTGAAGGTAGGTTATCTCCCTGAGGTTAGATAGAATTTGTGATGTCTTGGATGTGTTCCCTAAGTTGTTGCACAATGTCCATGGCTGTGGATGGCATGGATGTGATCTCCAGCGTCGCTCTGCTCTTCAGATTCCATCCTCTGCGTTGTCCTCGGATATAATACAGTCAACTGGAAGATGTGGTAGGTAAGCAGTATGTAGTCATGGGCCTCGTGGTCTCAGGCGTCAATAGATAACACAAAGGACGAAGCAGGTTGGATGTCATCTCAGAGAGAGGCTACCGCCGAAGAAGCGGACAAGGTCCAGGAGGGTGTGATCTACTTGAGAGGGAGAGATGATAGGTCGCTATTCGCACTTTTGTCGGTGTCCAATATAGGTCGTGTAACTAATTGGAAGTTTACTGGTAGGAAACTAATAATATTTGGCGGAATTCTTACCTCGGGAACCTCGTCCTATCTTGGGGGTGGTGGAGTCTAAAAAACAATTTTATTCTTTTGTTTTGCTTTACATTATAGCAAAGCGCGCTTTGGAATGTATCTACATTCTGCGGTTGTTAGACCTTTTTAATTATGTCACATATGAAAATCTAGCAATCACAGTAGAACCTCCCTGTAATGGACACCTAATTGCAAAGCCAAAGTTTCATTTAAGGTTAGGTGTCCTCTTACTGGAAAGTTGCTTAATAGTAAAATGTTGATTTTGAAGATGAAAATTGTCCTTTGTAGGGAGGTGTCTTATAGCGCGAGTATTGTATCATGGAGGTTCAGTGTATTAATAAATCCTCGTTAGATGACGGCACAATTTTGGGCGGAAAATCTGTGCCCGCGGTGGCTGATTGAAACTAGTTCATTTGTGACCTTGTCTCTCTAAGGATGATCTTCTTATGTAAGATAAATTCCAATTAATATTTCTAATGATTTAAAAAAGGTTTTTTTTCATGAAAAAGGTTTTGAACCTATATCACAGGCATTTCCATGTTTGCACTCATTAAATACAACAGTTTCTATGTGGTTAATGTTATTTAAACATGGAAAATTGAACTTGGAAAATTACAAGCATAGCGGAAGGACGTTAACATCATCATCTATTGAAAATGCAGAAAAACTGAAGATAATTTTCAAATATAATTTACATGAAACATCTCAATCTATTCAGCATGACCTAAATATTTGATCGGCAGTTTTCAAGCTATTGCACGAAGTTTTAAAGTGAGGAAGCTTTGCAGCAGATGGGTGCATCATGAATTAATTGAAGATAAAAAGCAGTAATGTCTTGGTGCCAAAATAATGTTAAAATTTGAATTAGGCACCACAACGCATTTGATCGTTATAATAACAGGTGTTGAAACATGGAATTATCAATTTGATCCAAAGACAAAAAGACCATCTTCAGCTTAAATGTTTGAAAATGAAATACCTCCGACAAAAGTTAAGCGGCTGTGGAGTGCTGGAAAAAGAATAGTAGCAACCTTTTCTCTGAAAGTGGTCATTTTGCTACAGTAACTTTGAAGGTGAAAAGAACAGTAACTGCCAATTGATATACAATAAGTTGTTCACCAGAAGTCTTCAAAGACTTGAGAAGAGGCCAAAATTTTGATCCAGAGGAATCCTCCATCATGACAATGCAGCAGCCCACACAGCTACAAAATAAAGAATTTTTATAAAGAAATTCGGATTCAGTTGCTTTGACACTTACCATACAGCCCTGATCTTGCTCCATGTGACATTTATTTTTTTCCAAAATTTAAAGAAAGTTTGCATGTAATTTAAATTACAAGTCCTGACGCTGTCGTGGAAGGCTACCTGGAGATCTTGGAAAACATGAGCTCAAATAAGTGGAAAATATGTTTTGTATACTGGTTTCAAAGGATGGAAAATGCAATGAAAATATATGGGATTATTTTGAGAAAAAATACAATATTTTCAGTTGTATTTTTATTGAATTGCAAAATTTCTGAGTAAACCTTTTTTTCCTTTCCGTGTGTTAAAACTATTTCTTTTGTATATTTTTGCATTATATGATCACGTGCCGAGAGGAGTCAATGATGTAAAGCATTTCAGATAGCTGCGCGAACATGTTATAAAAGCTCGGAAGGATGGCCGACGGCGGATAGTTTGTTCGACATAGGCTTCTTTAAAGTTTATAAACTTTGCAAAAGTGCCGTGCCGGAATTGTTCGCCGTTTGGTTTTAATTGAATAAAAGCTAAAGAAAGAAAATTGATCCCAGTTCTTCGCCGTGGTTCCAAGAGGAAATTTGGTGTATTTTTGGACTGGATTTGTATTCCTGGACAGGTAGTCATAGAAGCAAACTGATATGAAAATAGATAATGGTCAAAATTTCTCTGAAGGCAAGAGGTTAGTAGTCCAGTACACGGCTCTGTTTTATATCATTCTATATTATAAATATCTCATCGTGTTGGATCCTTTAATGAATCTTATGCATTTTAATTTTTGGTGTGTTGTTAGTTTCCTCCATATTGATACCAACCTATCGATACTTTAAAAATGTGGTTTACTTTTTTATTTTTCTATTTTCAATATTGGTCACAAAACTGTGAGAATTCGCTCATGAAAGAACAACTACAGTCTCTCATGAAGGCGATTGAGGTTTAATAAGATCATTTTGGTTTTTAAAAGTAGACACTCAGGAAAGTTTTTGCTTATCGAAAAGGAGGTTTTACCACCAATCATGTTTTCTCAAGTAAAATTTCTAAACCCATTTCCATCGATCTTTAATAAAAATGAATTAATTGTTACATATTTCTTGGACAGGACCCTGCATCCCGTAGCGAAATCACCCACTCTTCTTTAACGAGATCCTGCATTCTGTAGAGACATCATCCCCACTTATAGTGTAGATATTTTGCATCCAGGAGCAACATCAAAACCATTTCTTGGAGCGAGATCTGGCATCTATAGCGACTCAAGCCATTTCTAGGAGCGAGATCTGGCATCTATAGCGACTCAAGCCATTTCTAGGAGCGAGATCTTGCATTCCATAGCGAAATCACGCCAGTTCTTGGAGCGAGATCTTGCATCCCATAGCGACATCACGCCATTTCTTGGAGCAAGATCTTGCATCCCATAGCGACATCACGCCATTTCTTGGAGCGATATCTTGCATCCCATAGCGACATCACGCCATTTTTTGGAGCGATATCTTGCATCCAATAGCGAAATTACGCCATTTCTTGGAGCGAGATCTTGCATCCCATAGCGACATCACGCCATTTCTTGGAGCGAGATCTTGCATCCCATAGCGACATCATGCCATTTCTTGGAGCGATATCTTGCATCCCATAGCGACATCACGCCATTTCTTGGAGCGAGATCTTGCATCCAATAGCGAAATTACGCCATTTCTTGGAGCGAGATCTTGCATCCCATAGCGACATCACGCCATTTCTTGGAGCGAAATCTTGCATCCCATAGCGACATCACGCCATTTCTTGGAGCGAGATCTTGCATCCCAGAGCGACATCACGCCATTTCTTGGAACGATATCTTGCATCCCATAGCGACATCACGCCATTTCTTGGAGCGAGATCTTGCATCCCATAGCGATATCACGCCATTTTTTTTGAGCGAGATCTTGCATCCAATAGCGTAATTAGGCCATTTCTTGATTCTAATCTTTCCATCATAGTGGCATCACGCCATTTCTTGGAGCGATTACCTCATCCCAGAGTGACATCAACCCACTATTGAAACGACATCTTGCATCCAAATACGACATCACGCCATATCTTGGAGCGAGATCTTGCATCCCATAGCAACATCACGCCATTTCTTGGAGCGAGATCTTGCATCTCATAGTGGCATCACGCCATTTCATGGAACGAGATCTTCATCCCAGAGTGACAACAACCCACTATTGAAGCGAGATCTTGCATCCCAAAGCGACATCAGGCCATTTCTTGGAGCTAATCTTGCATCTTATAGTGGCATCACGCCATTTCTTGGAACGAGATCTTCATACCAGAGCGACATCAACCCACTATCGAAGCGAGATCTTGCATCGAAATGCGACATCACGCCATTTCTTGGAGCGAGATCTTGCATCCCAAAGCGACATCAGGCCATTTCTTGGAGCTAATCTTGCATCTCATAGTGGCATCACGCCATTTCATGGAACGAGATCTTCATCCCAGAGTGACAACAACCCACTATTGAAGCGAGATCTTGCATCCTCCAGCGATATCATGCCATTTCTTGGAAAGAGATCGTGCCTCCCATAGCGACATCACTCCATTTTCTTGGAGCGAGATCTTGCATCCCCTAGCGAGATCACGCCATTTCTTGGAGCGAGATCTTGTATCCTGTAGCGACATCGTCCCACTTCTGGGAGCGGCATCATGCTTCCTGTGGTGTTCCACTTCTTAGGGAGATATTCTGGATGCCGTGAACGGAATCACTGTTACTCCTTTAAGAGAGATCCTGTATTCTGTTGGAACATCACCGCCATTTCTTGCAGCGAGATCCTGAATCCAGTTACCTATTACCGCACTTTTTGGAACAATATCCTGCATTTCATAAAGACGTCACTGTAACTTCTTGGGGAGATATTCTGGATCCTGTAGCGACCATGCCACTACTTGAGGTGAAATTCTGGATCTCTTACTGACATGGGAGATATCCAGTATCTCGTAATGACATCACCGCTACTTCTTGGGGAGTAATTCTGGATTTCGTAGCGAACTCACCGCCACTTCTTGGAGCGAGATGCTGCAGTCCATAGCGACATCACGCCATTTCTTAAAGCGAGATCTTGCATCTCTTATCGATATCACGCCATTTCTTTAAGCGAGATCTTGCATCCCTTAGCGACATCACGGCATTTCTTTGAGCGAGATCTTGTATCCTGTAGCGACATCGTATCACTTCTGGGAGCAGCATCATGCCTCCTGTGGTGTCCCACTTCTTAGGGAGAAATTCCGCATTCCGTGAACGAAATCACTGTTACTTCTTTAAGAGAGATCCTGTATTCTTTAGGAATATCACCGCCACTTCTTGCAGCGAGATTCTGAATCCAGTTACCTATTACCGCCACTTTTTGGAACAATATCCTGCATTTCGTAAAGATATCTCATATTCTGTATCTCGTAGCGACATCACCGCCTCTTCTTTAGGAGACATTTTGGATTCTGTAGCGATTACACCGCCACTTTTTAGAAGAGTTTCTGTATCTCATAGCAACATCACCGCCACTTCATGGAGCGAAGTGTACTCTAGAGGTATCGTCGCCTTTCCTTGGGAAAATATCTTTCTTCCCATGGTGACATCACCGCCACCTTTTGGGCAGATATTCTGGATTCCATAGCGACATAACTGCCACTTCTTTATGAAGAGATCCTGTACCTCGTAGCGACATCAGTGCAACTTCTTGGGAAGATATTTTAGATCCCATAGCAACATCGCCGCCACTTCTTGAAGCGAGATCCTTTCTCCTGTAGAGATATCGCCTAATTTCTTGGGAAAACATCTTTCTTTCAATGGTTATATCATCGCCACTTCTAGGGGAGATATTTTGGATTCCATAGCGACATCACCGCCACTTCTTAGCGAGATCCAGTATATCGTAGCGACATCATACCACTTCTTGGGAAGATATTCTCGTAGTGACATTTCACTGCCATTTCTCGGTGAGATCTTGCATCCAGTTGCCAATCACTTCCACCTTTTGGCCGAGATAATGTCTCCGAATCATTATCATCATTTCATAGTAATATATATTCATACATACTGCAAATAAAAAAATATTATTCTTCGAAGTCGTCTTCATAGGGGGAGGATTTTGATGACGTCATATATATTCTTTCGCGCGAGAATTTACGCAACACATGGCTGAAATTTTGACTCGTGAGTTGGTAAAAAAAAATTGAATTTTGAATTTCACTCCAATAGGGACCAACTCGTCTGGCGAAAAATGTGCCGCAAAATTTTGCTGAGTATAATTTTGATGATTTTTCCAATGTTGAAGCCGATGTGCAGCTATGGACCAACGCGTCTGGCGAAAAACATTCAAGAAAAATTTTGATGAGAAGAATTTTGATGATTTTCAAATATTGAGGCCGATGTACAGTTCAGCTCCTAGGAGCTCCTCCTCCTCCACCTTCAACGTTCCTCCAGCGAGGCCAAAATGGCCCGCCTGCACACACAAAAAAAGTTTAAATTTCATATTAAGACTATATTTCGTTGATATATGTGGGTTATCTATATTTATAAACGAGATCTTTGGTAACCTAATGAACTCTCTTCTCATATTCCTTTTTATATCGCGCTATTGAGTGGAAATCTTCACGTATATTTTATAACACTCAGCTATATATCTAGTTATGGCCTCCTCTTCTCTGGTTGTCCTCGATCTTCCCTTGTAGAATGACCTCAATAGAAACATCTATGCTCATGATACGTCCAAGTAGGCAAGTCTTAGTTTAGTGGTTACTTCCTCTTAGATATATGAAATTATGTTGGAGCACACAGAGCTACTTACTGGAGGTCGACGTCCTCCTCCTCGACCACCGCCCTCTTGAACACCGAGGAGCGGGGGACCTCCTCCTGTGGGGCGAAGTGGTCCCAGCAGCCAGGGAAACTGGAGCACAGTGAAACCATTATCCTCTTGGAATATATCCCATTAACTGTATAAAAATATTGATATTGAACAAGAGATGTCTGGATTTCTATTGTTATTTGTTTTATTACTTATCAAAGCATCATATTTAAAAAGAAATAGGCAGATGAATCCACTTCCTGTGGTTCTTCTAAACATCACGTGCAGGCTGGATGTGTTACGAGGTCATGATGGCAAAGGTCAGAGAGGATGGCAGTGAATTAACATGAAGCATTGATGAGAAGATCAAATTATCCAAGGTCAACATTATTTTTGAAATATCTATTTATATATACTCTATATACTCTATCCACACACAATAGTATAACACCAAATTAACTTACTCCCTGAGCTGCCAGGGCTCGTAGTAGACCATCCAGGAGGGGGCGGCCACTCCCTCCGGGATGGTGTAGATCCGCCCGAAATCCCTGCAACATCAGTTTTGTCAGCCAGAGGTAAACATCAACTATGGTCTATTCTACATCGTCAGAACATAATGGCAGTTTTGTTATTTTCAAAATATTTTTATATTAATAAATTTTTAAATATAAAAAAAAACTATTGAAGTTTAGTTAATTTCTCAATTATATGTCAAGTGTTCTTATGATTTATATAATCTTTTTTTTTACAATAACAATCACTATTTGAAGAACCCGCAGATCAACAAATATGGTAGATTAAGGGTACCTACCCAGCCAGCTGCTGGGGATCGTAGCGCACCATCCACGATGGCGCCGCCACGCCGTCAGGGATGTCGTAGACGACGTGGCCTGGGTCTCTGGAACACCGGGGCATGTGAGAAATTATTGGCGTGAAAACATTGTCTATTTTAGGATTTATTTCAGCAAAGTTAGAAGTTTTAAAATTTGATTTATTATTGAATAGAATATTGACAAAATTTTCATTTGATTTGGCCTTGATTGCAATAAAAAATATTTCTTATCAGGTATTTCACACTAGAATTGTATTCAAGACTTGAATAAACTTGTTTATAAAAATGATTTGGTATTAAACCGGCATGTTGATTTACCTTTCCGAACGCTGCTCATAACGCGAGAAAAGCTGAACTTAATTGTTGCTCCAATAACTTTGTTAGAATCAAATTAACTATATGGAATTTAATTAATCGACTTAAATTGGGTAGAAAACAAGATCGCAGCTAGAATCTCATATAAATAAAGGTCACTCTATTAATTTTTAAAATATAATAATTTACTACCCCTCCCTTACTTCAATGATAAAAATATTGATATTATCAGTGGTGAATCCTCCCAAAAAATATATATATAATTTTGTTACCGCGCGGATATTTTGTACTTTCCAAACTTACAATTTCAAATGTACTCTTAAACCTTTTACATAATTCAATTTCCCTCGAATCATTATGAAGTTTCTGGGACTACCTTGTGGTGGTACCATTAGATGCCGCGTATGATTGGTTGGCATTGATCGATAAATCAAAAAAGAGAATTGTGCAATAATCTGAAATAAAATTAATTTATAATGTATTTGAAATATATTCTCTTAGAAGGTAGTTTGCCTTCAACCTTAAACAATTGCTCCCTATTACCAAACATTTTTACCGCCCGAACATTTCTCAGGAAGGAGTCAAAAAACAAATTCTCTTGTATAAACTGAACTATGCACAAGAGGATACACATTCAGCTCAGTGTATTGGATTCTTCAGAAATAATAACATTTAGAAGTTCAAGCGCAAATTACCTATTGTCCCTATATTAAGTTCTATCTAATTTAACTAAAGAAATTAGTAATGAATAAAATATTGATGAGTTTCTAACCTTCTCGCGAATAATACTCTTACTACTATTCAGTGTTGCAGTATTTGTTTAGCAAACATTACTCCTGGAGAAACCAGGCTAAACTGAATCGTTTGGATAGTTTTCTAGGAATTTGAAAGAAACATATATTTTAAATTAGTACCTAAAATACTTGAGCTCGGGTATTTAGCAAGTTTATGTAAATTTAGAACCATTAAAGACTTACCCGGTGGTCTGCAGACCCTCGTCCGGCTGCTGGACCCCGCAACACCCCGTCCAGCAGCGGGCGAACCTGTAAACCGCTCTGTTGGACAGGTGTTTCGTGGCATCAATCTATTGACATGTTCAATACATGATTGTAAGACATGGGATATATATAGCATATTCTTTTCCTCCTTATTATTCCATAAGTACATAGTAGGAGCTCTAATAAGGAAGTACCACATGACTACATGTGTCGTACCAAGCGCCATGGTGGGTATTAGATTGTGCATGCTTGAACTGTGATTACACCTCTTGTTAACACATAGATTGCACAAAAATGATTAACATATAGGCTCTCTCGTCACGAATCTGCGCGATAAGATAGGGAGGAAACAACTAGAGAACAAAGGAAGCGAGAAACACAGAATTCTTAGATGACTATGTTTGAAAGCGAAAACTATGCGCGAGTATCCATGCCATCCATCGACCTCAGTGAGATCGGGGATACCAATGATAGAAGGTGATTGTCACGATCAGCGTTGGACAACGTGTTTCCTATTGAAGGTGGGGATACAGAGTGGTGATATCCATCACGGCATGAGTCGAAATGCTGGAACGCTCCGGGAGGCGTACCGTTTACTGATTGGTGGATAACTGAAGAGTGGAGACCGCAGTTATATGTGTGACCACGTGACGCCGAGCAACATCGCATACATATGTGGAAACAATGTTGGGGCTGATCTTTCCCATAAATGTTCGACATAAAGGATTTGCATTCTTCTATGGTGATGGATTTTTTCTTTACAATAATATTAATTTCTTTTTTGAAACATTTGAAACATTTATGGGAAAGCATACATATATGGCCTGCCAAAATTGCACAAAGACAATATCCCACTAAGACCTATAATAGCATACCATTTATCCCCGGCAGCCCCTTTATCTTCCTTCCTGGCCAGGTTACTTTCTCCTATGCTCAGAGATGGTGGAGCCACGGCATCCATATCTTCTACTCCGGATTTCTTGAGCCACGTCCAGCAGTCACCGGTTCTACCCAACAGCATCATGGTATCCTTCGATGTGGTGAATTTATACCCTAGTCTACCCCATCAACTTATTATAGATTGTACCACAAAGTTCTTATCAGATCACAATTACCCCAATAACACCATTTCCAGATTAATATCCTTGATCAGAATCAGTTTAGATAACAGTATATTCAACTTTAATCAGGCATATTTTAAACAAACAAAAGGTACACCCATGGGTAGCCCACTATCTTCCCCACTATCAGAAATAGTAATGCGCCATATAGATAAGCATATAGTTGAACAATACCACATAGATATTTTATCATGGCATAGATACATTGATGACATCTTTGCAATAGTCAAAACCAGTTCACTTGATAACATTTTCTCCACATTAAACAATCTATACAAAGATATACGTTTTACAGTTGAAATAGAGACCAATAACAATTTAGCTTTCTTAGATATACTTATCACGAAAATAGATAATAGATACACCACAGGCGTTTATTACAAACCGTCATTTTTTCCATCATACATACATTTTTCTTCGTACTGCCCACTTAGCCATAAAATTAATAGTCAAAACATTAACTAAACGCATATTCACTCACTGTACCACAGAAATATCAAAACAGCAGGAAACAAATACCATATTATCACATTTATTATCATTGGGCTACCCAAAAATTTTTATTTTGAGACACTTTCATAACCCTTTACAAACAGCAGTTAATCATAGTTATAAATCTATTTGCACTATTCCTTTTTCCCCTCAGAGCCTCAACATATCCAATTATCTAAAAAGCTTTGGTATCCGCACCTTCTACTCTAATACTCCAAATTTAGGCACATTACTCAGAAACCCTATCACCAAAAATAGTTTCCCCCCACAACCCATACACTTCAATAATGCAGTATACTCATTAAAATGTAATAATTGCTCCAGCCTATACATAGGTGAAACTGGTAGACACATAAAAGATAGAATCGATGAACATATCCGAAATATCAGAAATAATGACCCTAGATCCCTCATAGCCCAACACATTTCAAATACAGGACATACTTTTAATACAATAGAACCCCGTTCGTATTTTTCTAACATTCATCATAAATATAAAAGATTGGTTGTCGAGGCGCTGCTATCTCTGAAATATAATAGCATCAATAGGCACATTGAGATCCCGGAAATTTACAATGATATATTTACATAAGCTGTTCATACAACAACCTATAGATTCTTTACTAGTAGATTATACCATATATTAGCATAATTACATTTCTCCTATTGCCTGTTCTGTATATCATACATAAAACTTAAATTTTATCTCTCTAAAAATAATAGTTTTTTTGGTTATGCTAATCACCTGTATATATATAGATGTATCTTGATTCTTTGTGTAGTTTTATTCCTGTTGAAGGGCGACTTTGTGCTCGAAAGCTCGAACGCTTGTTCATAAAAAGATACTCATCCTCTTTGTCTTTGAATGTTTTCTTTATTCAGACAATATATTATTTATATCGCGTTATTATTTTTTTTACATATAATACATGCACGACCATAGCTATATATACAGTACATAGTAAAGTCAGTTTTACATTAGACAATATTTAGTATATCAAGTATTGATTATTATAGAGACATTGAGAGATAGTAGATATTTACACCAATTGTATATTTATATATACACCAGAGGTATGAGCCTCTAAAAGTGAGTTAATCTTGTTTTCAATATTAGTAGTTAAAATCGATGCTGTGCCAGAATTTGTATAATTTAAAAATGTGCATCCTATCCGTTGTTTCATGGTCAAAATTTGATTTTCCTCGATAAAAAGTCGATCAAATTAATTACAGATATGTTTTAAATAAAAGCTGCTAACCACAGACAATCGAATTAGCGATGTTCTATTGTAGGTTTTTTGCTGAATATCGGGCATCGCGATTTGCGAAGGCGTCTAGGATATGGCAGTGCGCGTAATTTCATTCTCTACGCTATGTCATTATATATACTGTTTGGTGGTTTTCATATCGGTTCAATAGAAAAGTTATATTTTAAAGTTTTATCATAAGAATTTATTGTGATTACCAGATGGGGTTTTGGAGAATCAGAATTCTAAAAGAGCCACTTTTTGTTTTACAAAATACTCGTTTACAAATTTAGATGTTTAAGAGTAATATAGTCGTAGGACCCTCATCATTGATGTCAGGTTTGTTGCCTACCTCTTACAGGGTGAAGTAAAGACCATATACCTTTTACGGTTCCAAAGGTATGGGAGAACCAAAAGGACATTATTCAGACTGTTGTTTTTGTTTTACAAAAATTGAATAAATAAAATATTAAATAATTCAAAACATATTATATATAACCAGATTTGCCATTTGATATGAAACCAGAGGATTAACCTGTGCCACGGTCTTCCGAAAATGAGACATTTAGTGACAAAGATTCAAGATTAAGAAAAATATCACCATAATCCCAGTACAATTTTACATTTACTTACATACATTTTACATACATACTATATTTTTCATAATGATTTAAAAGAGTCAGATGGCACAAATTTGAAAGCACATGTTACAAAACTGAACCTTATTTATTAACTAAAGGGAATTTGTATGACCTTATACGTGATTTGCATTTATCTAAAAAACAGAATGAACTTTCAGTTTATAAGTTAAATGTTTGTATTCTGTTAGATAAGGACACAAACTTATGGTTTTCTCGTAAACGACAAGCTGAATTTCAAGACTTCTTATTCTATGAAAATCCCTTTGTATACTGCAATGATGTTGTTAGTCTCATGGTAACTCTGTCATGAACCCAACACAGGAAGAGTGGCGCTTATTCATTGATTCCTCTGAAGTTAGTTTGAAAGCTGTTCTCCTTCACTATGGTATTAAGTTTCCATCGGTCCCATAGCACAAGCATTCAACATGAAAGAGAGTTACTAAAGCATGAAACTGCTTTTGAAAAGGTAGAGTACGACCGATACATCTGTGGTGACTTGAAAATCATTGCAGAACAGAAATATCTTTATTTAGGGGGCTGCTAACCAGAATGGATGAGAAAGTCATTGCTCTCTTGCTTAGTTTACAGCTTGGTTATACAAATTTGTTGTTTCTTTGGGCGAGTGGGATAATAAATTAAAGAAAATACATTATATCAAAAAGAACTGGCCTAACCTTGAAACCCTTATTCCAGGACTCGAATATTTGAACATTTTAAAGAAAATAAAAGAAGGTATTTTCGTTGGACTTCAGATTTGAGAATTGCTGAAGGATGGGCATTTTGAAGATAGCCTAAATGAATTTTATCAGCAGCATTGAATTCTTTCAGAAGTATTTGGAAGAACCTTTATGGGAAATGTCAATTCCGAAAACTTCAGTGACTTAGTTAACAAACTTGAATGTATCACGTCCCTCAAGATCTTTTTCCACCATTCACATCTAGATTGCTTTTCCGGCAATCTTGATGCAGTTAGCGATGAGCATGGTGAGAGATGTCCCCAAAATATATCAAGCATGGAGAAGCGGTACCAAGGTAAATGGAGTCCCGGTATGCTTGCTGACTACTACTGTACACTCAAGAGGGATGCACTACAAACAAAGTACAGAAGAAAAAATCCACTGTCACTACTTCTCAATAATATAAATATATTTTGTTTTCATATCGGCCTGTATACCAAAAATATTTTCAAATTTAAAGTATGTGTCTCTCAGAAACTTTGCGCGATATATAAAAACTAATGGTATATTTTGAACCGGCACATAAAAGTTACATAAACATAAAAAAATTTTGGTTAACTAATGCAATGTAATAAGGTTTGTTCAAAAATATATGCTTACGTAACATTTTCTGAATTTTTACTGTATTTAGCTCAGTATTAAACAAAAGTTGTCATACTTAAGCCCCATGGTTGATGGAAAATTTCTGATTAGAAACACACAATCAAGTTTTCTTGGGGGAAAATGTTGTTGAATTGCGTAATCAATTAGGCGCATTTCTCCTCAATCATCGACAAAGTTTTTTAACTTTTAAATCCCTCTAAAGCTAAATATAAAAAGTTATAGGCGTGAAGATCTTGTAAGAAACAACATTCAGTTAGAATTATATATAAAACCTTTTTTGTACAGGGAGCTTTTCAAAATCGATGTAAAGCGAAATATTTTTTCAAGTAAGATGGAACTATTTGGTTCTAGAAGATGGCAGGTTGCACAGGTCGTATTTTATAGATCAAAATGTTTTTTTTTTTATGAATTCTTATTCTTTGCAAGAGAAAGCCGTTTACACTTTCGTTGTCATTCATAAATTTGTTCAGATTATCTTCATATTACAATGTATTTCTGCGAGATAAGATGTATATATTTAGTAGTACTAGACCATGGTGGGTATATAGGGTTCTGGTTTATTTTTCTGTGAGTGAGCTACATGTTTATATTGTCAAAATAAAATAAGATGTTAAACCAAGATGATGAAAATGTTACATTTTGACCTGTGTTTCAAACTCAGTGAAAACATTGGAACCTGAAAAGAATTAACACGACCTCAGTTGTGATCTAGAATCTCTAAGTGAGGTTCACCAGACCTAGCTAGCCAAACTTTTCTCAATTGACAGATCCACGGCTAACCAATGTGGTATGTCATTTAATGTGTAGAGTATTGTGTGAATTGGAACTGTGTTTAAAGGGAATTTTGTACTTACATTCGCAGAACGCGTCTGCAGATCTTTTTAGCGGAAAATCGCTTTCTGAAACATTTAAAAGTAAAATAAGCAAGGTAATAAAATATAATTAATTTTAGCAGTTTAATGTGATCAAGGCATGAGATCATTGCATGAACGTTCAATCAACGGGTGCTCTGATAGAAGGCCACAAAGTGACGCCCAATGAACATGGTTCTAACAAAATTAAAACTCTCACCCATTATATCTTTAACTACAACATTCGTTCAACAAACGGTTCTAAAACGACATTAAGTCTTAAACCGTTATATAAAGTTTTATACTAAAAATAAGGGCGACATTTCAAGAATAATAAAAATGTCTCTCTCTCTCTCGTCGTAATAAAATCGAACCATTCGCCGCTAAATTAACCCAGTTATATACCATTTTTAGTTATAAAATTGAATACACTCGATTATATGGAAATATTAAATATTTAAGAAGGGGAGTGAAGGCTGACATGTGGTGACCAAGGGGGTTGTTTGACCCGGCTATTTTATCTTTCCTCATACCCCCACACTAGGTCCTCGACACTAGTTTCTCCTAGGGTGGTCCTCGGAACTTTTATCCCCCCCCCCCTCGTTTTCACCATGTCGGTGCTGTGGTCAGAACCATTGCAACAGCCAAAGTCGGAAACAGTCATTCACGACCGTCAACGCCCTTCCTCGCCAGGCATTGACCCCTGAGCAGAAATCTTCCCTCAGGGATGGGCAAATCCGTCTCATGGAGAAAGCTACCAACATCAACGCCCCAAACTTTTCACGTCGCCCCACCCAAGTCCCAATTGCACAAACTTCCCAAGATCTCACTACCCCTGATCCACATGAGCTGACTGTGGAAGATGAGATGTTCAAGAATCCTCAACATGACTAGCGCCTACTGTTAGAGGACAAAGACGCCTCCTTCAGTGACTCTAGCACGCCGGACAAGCGAGACAGCTCGAGCCAAAGTCTCAGTGAAGAGGAAGGCTACGAAAGCCTTAAGGATTGCGAGCCAACCCAGCCATACAGTAGTAGAATAATGCAAACCCCACTGGAGCAATCTATTCTAACAACGCCGCCCCCCCCCCCCTTGTCTGACTACGCCATCACGAGCGGACCAAGCCACCTACGTCCCGCGGACTCGTCTACACGCCACGTATGACAACCAAATTTCCCATCGGAACTTCCCAACATGAACCAATGTTCAATTTAAAACCCCGACCCCCTCCAAGTTTCCAACCCCACTGAAAGTCCCAGCTTCGAAATCCAACAGAAGCCCATCAACTGTGAGTGTTAAACTATATTTCATTTCCTTCGCTCACATTTTTGTTTAAAAAAAACTTATCATCTCTTCATGTTAGCCCACTTTTAGCACTGTTTATGCTCTAAATAATTTATCACATATCAATTTTAAATAACAAATCATATTTCTTCACATTTCTTTGAGGTGTCAAACACCATAGACCTTCCCGTTGAACACCTTTCACAATGTCCTCCTCTCGGCAAACACCAGTTTTTACTTCAACTTCCTTAACTAATGTGTCTTTCTTCAAAAGCCGCTTCTTATTCTAGAACCACATCCTAAGAATTCAAGCAGATTTAAAACATACTTTCTTTACCAATTAACACTGTAAATATTCAGCATACCTATTACCTACATTGAATATTTGGCTCTGAGAGGCAAATGATTTTTTTTTTAAATCATTCGACAACAGAGGGGGGGGGGGGGGGTTTCGTTTTTTATTTCATCTAACTAGACTCCAATGGTCTCTTTTTTATTTTAAATATATTTTTCTATTCATCTCGATATTGATTTAGTGTACCCCTTCCCTTGATTGAATTTTAATCTCTAAGAGGCAGTGCAATTTCCCCAATCAACCCCAAAGGTTTCTTTTTTTTTCACGCAGGCGCATTTCCATTATTTTTTATTTCCATTAATTTTGTGTCTACAAGAGAGACCGCTTATAAGTTAACTAACTTACTATAAGCCTAACGAATCTGTGAGTTCAATCTAGAGATGACTATTTGTTCTTTCTTCAGCCTCTTTCTAATGGTTTCCTTCAATGATTTTACAATGTTGTTCTCTACTGACTTTACAACTCACTTACTTTCCACCTTACAAATACCTTTACCTTCTCATGCGCGCATCCATATTGTACATAGCCCATGATTGTCCATACCTACGCTCTGTACCATATTTACCTACACATAAAATTAATTTATACATAGGCAAATTAATTCCAGCCCTCAAAGATTTCCCTGTAAATTTCTTCTTTGAAAGGGGGATATTTGTCATAATATTTAGAAATATATAAATAAAATGTCTTTATGAGTGTATGAGGAAAGGGAAGATAGAACAGCCGGGTCAAACAGCCCCCTTGGTCACCAGATCTCCAGCTTTTTCTCCACTATCTCTGGGGATAATTTATCTTACTCAAAGTGGTTTAAAAGCACTTATAGGTGATGAACAAGGGACCCAGAATGGTCCTCGGTCCTTCTATTTTTACTCCCCGATCTACTCTCCACAGGTTTTTGCCACTGGATCCTGTCTCCTGTGTGTCTTTAACACTCGCTACACACTACCAAGACTGTTTAATAAATCACCATATATATATGTTAAGTAGAGAGAGGTAATATCAAATTATTGGTAGAGATATTAGAAAGGGAAGATGTAGCATGGACGAGATAGGAGCACCCATACAACCCTCGGTGCAGTCCTGAATGTGATAGTTACTTCAATATAAGTACATTAACATGGCCATGATACTAATTCAAGGCAAGCTAGACCTACACCATGGCTTTACATGTAGAACGAAGTTCGACTCTTTCTCCTCTCTTGGCATTCACAATTGTGCCTTGGTTGGTTACTGGCCCTAATTGGTGAAGTTGGGCTTATGAAGAATCGGGGGTTCATAGAACCGATTTGTTTTGATCATCATCCTTTGAAAGTTAAATGGGATAATTAAACATGTTAGAGTTTAGAGTGATAGTTAACCCTACTACAGGATTATATGATAAAATATTTTGTCATATACTCTTGTAAAAGGTATGTAATACTCGAGAAGGCTTGAGATAATATAAAATAAAGTGAGATACTTATCTTCGGAATCCCTTTTGTTTATTATTTATATACTAGACGGGTGACCCAGGCTTCGCTCCGGGATTGACCCGTGTGCACATCTACTTGAGTGATATATATTTAGATAAGATTTTTTAAATAATTGTTTGTTATTAGCATTATCTATTTGTTTGCATCAGCATAATTTAATCTAATCTTTGATAGAGGGCGCTGTTCGTGAGCTAAGTAGAATAATTTGAATATATAGTTTTATTAATTGATTTATATATTCTTTTAAATAGCCTATCATCTTCCCCGTATTATTATACCTATGTATGGAAATTTTGGTTTGAATTAGTGAACTACTGCGAATTTGTATACCGGACATACAAACAAACAAACATACAAACATTGATTTTTATATAAATAAGATAAGGCAGTGGATTTTTTCGAGGAGGTTTATATAAATAAAATAATAGCCGAATGACCCAGCTGTTTCTGTCCGAACAAATCATTTCTCAAAGAAATTGGTCCAAGCACATGTTAATTATGAGTATATTTTATTGTCTATATCAGTAGCAATCAGGATGACAGGAATTCAATAATAGTTTATTATCTGTAGATTAAGATTACAAATAGTGAAAACAGGATAGTTGGCGACACGCTCCAAGAATCCGGGTTACATCAAGAGAAAGATAGAGATGAAAATAATTATTTATTAACAAAAGTTACACAGGAATTGAATAGCCCCTATGTTAAACTACAGCTTACTACATGTGTGAAATTTCTTAATGATTGAGTCAGTAGTTTTGTTAGAGAGAAGAATAACAACTGCATTTTTCGTTTCATGTTTTATATATAAAGACATCAATGATGATAGAATGATTTTTATTTTTGTACATAATTTTTCAAAATAGAAATCGTTGTTTCTTGAGATATTTATTTTAAATTGGATTAGCTAATTTTCTCATACAAAAATAATTCTTTATATATAATATTGAAATATCTTTTGAACTTTTGTTTATCATGTTGACAAAATATAATTCCTACTATTGGCTATTAGTTTTTTATATTCATCTTTTTTATTAATTGACATTTTCTTCTGATAAGGTATTTCGTGGCAGACAGTAATTCTTTAGAGCTTTGATCAATTATTCGAATGTTTGGCTTCATTGTCCAATATTTTATGAATTTGTATTCTTCCACTTTGTGGAGCTAACCTACCTCGGCATTGCTGTAGTAGTTATCGCTTCCAATCGCTTTGAGAACTGATTGAATTGTGGTTTCTATCTGATTCCATTGTTTCAGCTTGAATCTAGCTGCCATATATGTCTTGATGGGCTGTGTTCTAAGACCTCTATCCTTACACCATTTATATTATACAATGTTTGTACACCAGTGACATAATAGTGTGATCATTTTAAATATATTGGAATATTATTTAAAAATAATAATAAATTATAAACTATAATATATAGAGAAAACCAGCGAAGCAATATTTTATTCCTAAAAACATCGCTGGTATATTTTTCACGTATCTAATCATTAAAATAAAATTCTCGTAAATGAAGGAATTCACATTTCTTTTTATTTTTTCCTCTTATGACTTCTTTCAACATAAAGGTCGACTAATTTGGTCTATATTTTATTTTTTGCACGATAAAATGTAGAGATGCAGTATGTAGTACACCAAATACCCGGGGATTCTAGCTCACTAGTATGAAATAGTGTTAAGCAATTTTACTTCCATCCTGTTTTGATTGCCGAGCCAATTGACCAGAAAGTTCCAAGCTGAGTTTGAGTCTGGGAGGCTATCCATAGATGTAGGATTGAGGTGGGTCAGTCCAAGCACGATAGCTGTTTGCATTCTAAATCTCAGTAATACCGGATATCTGAAAAGGAGATCATCAATGGTCTGTGACTCTTCTAAGCAGTGAGGACAGTTAGCGTCTATTTCGGGATGCACACGTGTAATGTCTGCTAGTATATTGCCGTTGCATGTGAGGATGGTGGTGGTGGCTTCTCCGTGGCGGACATTTGGTATATATTTAGGATGGCAGTAACTTGGTGTAGATATGAGTTGAGGGAAGATTTCAAACAGTTTTGATTGTGTGAGGATTCCACCCATGTGGTAGTTTCCTCAGTGGTGACTATACCTGGAGAGGTTTTCTAAATCCGAATGTTGTCAGTAAAGGCCATTTTCTCAAGCAAGCGAATTGCGGATATTTGGTAGAATTTAAGGAGGTGGCTTGGGGTGGAAGCAATTATCCAGTTGGATCTGGTTGATTAGGCTTTGGAATATAATATAGTCCATGATGATTGAGCAGCCTTACATGTTAGGTTTCGATCATGAGTTCAAGGCAAGTTAGAGTATGAATGTGGTAGGTCAGAGATAGCTGAAATTTTTGCTGCGCTGTCTGCTAGTTCATTGTCTTTGTTTCCAATGTGCCTGCGTACCAAACACAGCCTGATGTGAGGAACTCTGTTGAGGACTTTTATTATTTTCGCCACTAGCGATGTACGTGTTGGTCCTGAGGGGCAGATAGCTGCTGAAGTGGATCTACATCAGAGGCAATAAGAATTTTCGCCCTTGTTGAACTTATCTCTGCGAGTTGAGCTTCCCAGAGAATTTCTGAGTTTAGCTTGAAATGCAGTTCAGTTTTAATGAAGCAGTAAAACTGACAGCAGAACTGTCTGATGTTCCTGGGAAGGAAAATGATTGCAGAACCAATGCCTGAATCACTTTTTGATCCATCTGTGAAATTATTGGCGTTTTTACCTTTTCAAGGTTCAAACTGAAGGAAAGGGGTAGTCTTAATGAGGGGTATGGCAGCGCACCAGTCCTTGCTTCGATTCGTAGTTCCCTTTCTTGATCTCTTTAAGGAAAGCCAGCCTAACCTGGATGATGATGTCAAGAGAATGACTGCCCGTCAAAGATATGGCTTGTATGGTTGTAGTACAAGAACCCCCTCTCAATATATGCTTTGCAAATGTGCAGTAGATGCTCTCGAGCTAATGGACAGCCTCCTTAGAGAAAGCGCGACGATATCAAGCTGACACTCCCTATAGAAGGGTTGGTGTGGCCATCGAATGAGAGATTTTGATGCCAGTACCATAGGAAATACCGAATTTCTAATGGAATGAATTAGTCAATCGTGGAAAATTTGCCCGACACCTGACAATGGATCTGGATAAATGAGAAACGAATCCTCGTGTCTTATTAAATTCCACCCCCAATATGGTTATGGCTTTCTAATAGGAATGGGTTGGCCAAGAATTTTGAGTCCAAGGTCAATGTTGGGGCGGAATCTTCGCCACTGGAAAATGCAAGGAAGGGGGGGATGCCAAACTGAGAGAATGTGAAGGCCTATCGCTGTTCACACAGAGATAACAGAGACCTTGTATGATGGCCGATCTCCTGACAGTGTCAAATTCTTTGCTAATGTCTTAGCTGATGGTCAGATTTTTCTCCAGTGAGCCTTCCTTTCATCGATGAACTAGGTGATTCTGGCAGTGCTCCTTCTGTTAACCTGCAATAATAGCTGTCTTGAGCCTGTTGAGACACGCTCAATATAACCCATGGAAAAGGTAATAATTGGACTCTGGATTTTCTAGCTGCTCCGGCGAAGGGTTGCTACCAGTTCCTTTAGCCAGCTCAACTCGGGGACCACTATGATTTAGATGGTCCAGACATGTTGGAACGTCTTCGCATGGAGGACTCACAAGTAGGAGTAGGAAAATGTCTTGTCAATGGACAAAGGGCACCTCTCGTAGATTGTGGTCGATTTAGGCTCACGCCTATGAAGGCGTCTTCTAGAAAGAGCTCTGTTTACTAGCAAAATCGAGTAGCAAAGCTTTGGTGGCCATGTGTCTTTTCTTAGAAGTCTTGAGGATGGCTTTGAAAGTACAACACGCAAAGTTGAACAAGTTGTCCATGTTATTGAACTTGAACATGTGCTTGGAAGATAGTAGGGAATCAACTTCCTCACAGTGTTTGGTGGTTGGCTACAGCTGTCATGATAATTAAACTCTATATTTTCTTTTCAACTAAAGGTATATCAGAAACTAGGTATTATGAATTTAAGAGTATAGCAAGATCATTACAGTGTTATTTACTTTTAAAAAACGATTTTTCAACGTTATAGAGGTCATGACCCAAGCTTGTAAAATTGATACTTCTTTTTATATTTAAAGATCATTTAAAAAACCCTTTAGCCTAATATTAAAATAAAATTAACTTATGTGCATGTGATGAAAAAACCTCGGATTTTATGGAAGGAGTTATTTTTGAAGCTTCCGAAAATATTTCCGAATTCTTAAATGATTTCATTATGTTCAAAAATATGTTTACATAGAAAATAAAGAAACATAAACTCCATGAGGACACAGAAATTTATTCAAAGCAAGAGAGAAACATTTATAAATCAGGTTTTTTTTTCCTGGAGCGCAGTACACCAACTACCTGGAAAGTCCAGCTCACTAGTATGGCCTAGTGTAAAGCGCTTTTACTCTCGTCTGAGTTGAACCAGTCGACCAGGAAGTTCCATGCTGAGGTTGAGTACAGCCATAGATATAGAGTGTTTTCATTCTGTGTCTCAAGAATGATGAACAGCTTAAGAGGGGGTCATCACTGTACATGTAGGGTTTTTCGAAATGCACACGTATATGTCTGCCAATATATGGCCATTGCTTGTATGAATGGTAGAAATGGCCTCTCAATGACAACGTGAGCACCCAACGTTTCCTGGAGGCAGAAGCTGACGGTGGTTTTGGGAGTTGTGGTGAACTTCATCTGTGAAAATAACGTCCGTCCACACAACGTCGGAAAGCCGGCCCACTCGGATCATTGAGAGCAGCTTCATTGCCTTGTCCAATTCTTCATTGAAGCTTCGGAAAGGATTTTCCCACGGCAAAACCGATAGCTTCGAAGTCCTAAGTCACGTTTCACGATATTCTGCATTCTTTCTCTAGAGTTTCTAAAGTCAGAATTGATGCGAGTCATGCTGACGCCGTCATTTTGGGCAATCCTCTTCTTTATGATCTTGGTTTTGCAAAAGTGTTGACCGTCCTTGGACGGGTCGATTTTGGAAGCACTCCATAATGTCCTCGCTTCTGGTATGACTTTAATTTTCTTAACAATTCTGGCGTTGATCTTGAGCCGGCGAGCTATGCCTGAAGGGCAAACAACTTCATCGATCAGGTGTGGAATCCTAGCCCGATGAGGTGACGGATGCTAAATTACAAATAAGATGTTGGAATTCTGCTTTCACTGAGCACAGTTTAATAAGTTTATTAACCATTCAAAACACCACGCGCCCACGCTCTTTTATACTTTTTTAAAGTTAATAAAAAGAAGACCATACTTTTCAGCCACCCATATATATTTATTAAAAATAATCATATACACATCGAAATGGTTATATTTCTTAGAACGCTCATTATAACACCTTGAAAAAGGTTGACGTTCAGCCAAATGAAATATTGGTAAAATAAATGATATTTTGATCCAATATATGCCTTTTAAATATATATATATTAAAAGGTAATTGGTTAGAAGGTGTGACTGCTAACAGATGGATTTTTTAACGTAATATTTATTACCTGTGTTTGTTTTTTATTCTTCAATAGAGTTATCCAACACATTCGCATGTCAATCTTAAATTTATGAAAGAATGAAATATATTTTTAGACACATATCTTGGAGGGAGATTCAGAATCTCTTGGAGATCAACCTGATACCTCTTAATGCGATTTCCTGCATCACCTAGCAACATCACTGCCACTTCTTGGAGCGAAATCCTAAATTCTGTAGAAACATCACCTCCACATATTGGAACGAGATATTGCTTTCCGTAGTGACATCACCGCCAGTTCTTGGTGCAAGATACTGAATCTTGTAGAGAAGTCGCCGCCATTTCTTGAGAAATAGATCCTGCTTCCATAGAGAAATCATTTCCACTTCTTGAGGAGATATCATGTTTCTCGTAGCGACATCACTGCCACTTCTTGGGGAGAGATCCTGTATCTCGTAGCGACATCACCGCCACTTCTTGGGGAGAGATCCTGTATCTCGTAGCGACATCACCGCCACTTCTTGGGGAGAGATTCTGGTTCTCGTAGCGACATCACCGCCACTTCTTGGGGAGAGATCCTGTTTCTCGTAGCGACATCACCGCCACTTCTTGGAGAGAGATCCTGTTTCTCGTAGCGACATCACCGCCACTTCTTGGAGAGAGATCCTGTTTCTCGTAGCGACATCACCGCCACTTCTTGGGGAGAGATTCTGTTTCTCGTAGCGACATCACCGCCACTTCTTGGAGAGAGAGCCTGTTTCTCGTAGCGACATCACCGCCACTTCTTGGAGAGAGATCCTGTTTCTCGTAGCGACATCACCGCCACTTCTTGGAAAGAGATCCTGTTTCTCGTAGCGACATCACCGCCACTTCTTGGGGAGAGATTCTGTTTCTCGTAGCGACATCACCGCCACTTCTTGGAGAGAGATCCTGTTTCTCGTAGAGACATCACCGCCACTTCTTGGAGAGAGATCCTGTTTCTCGTAGCGACATCACCGCCACTTCTTGGGGAGAGATTCTGTTTCTCGTAGCGACATCACCGCCACTTCTTGGAGAGAGATCCTGTTTCTCGTAGCGACATCACCGCCACTTCTTGGAGAGAGATCCTGTTTCTCGTAGCGACATCACCGCCACTTCTTGGAAAGAGATCCTGTTTCTCGTAGCGACATCACCGCCACTTCTTGGGGAGAGATTTTGGATCTCGTAGCGACATCACCGCCACTTCTTAGGGAGAGATCCTGTTTCTCGTAGCGACATCACCGCCACTTCTTGGAGAGAGATCCTGTTTCTCGTAGCGACATCACCGCCACTTCTTGGAGAGTGATCCTGTTTCTCGTAGCGACATCACCGCCACTTCTTGGAGAGAGATCCTGTTTCTCGTAGCGACATCACCGCCACTTCTTGGAGAGAGATCCTGTTTCTCGTAGCGACATCACCGTCACTTCTTGGAGAGAGATCCTGTTTCTCGTAGCGACATCACCGCCACTTCTTGGAGAGAGATCCTGTTTCTCGTAGCGACATCACCGCCACTTCTTGGGGAGAGATTCTGGTTCTCGTAGCGACATCACCGCCACTTCTTGGGGAGAGATCCTGTTTCTCGTAGCGACATCACCGCCACTTCTTAGAGAGAGATCCTGTTTATCGTAGCGACATCACCGCCACTTCTTGGGGAGAGATCCTGTTTCTCGTAGCGACATCACCGCCACTTCTTGGAGAGAGATCCTGTTTCTCGTAGCGACATCACCGCCACTTCTTGGAGAGAGATCCTGTTTCTCGTAGCGACATCACCGCCACTTCTTGGAGAGAGATCCTGTTTCTCGTAGCGACATCACCGCCACTTCTTGTGGAGAGATCCTGTTTCTCGTAGCGACATCACCGCCACTTCTTGGAGAGAGATCTTGTTTCTCGTAGCGACATCACCGCCACTTCTTGGAGAGAGATCCTGTTTCTCGTAGCGACATCACCGCCACTTCTTGGGGAGAGATTCTGGATCTCGTAGCGACATCACCGCCACTTCTTGGGGAGAAATTCTGTCTCTCGTAGCGACATCACCGCCACTTCTTGGGGAGAGATTCTGTCTCTCGTAGCGGCATCTACGCCACTTCACGGGAAGAGATCCTGTATCCCGTACCCCTTTTGGGGAGAGATCATGTATCTCATAGAAATATTCTCGCCATTTCTTTGGATAGATCCTATATCTCGTAGCAACATCACCGCCACTTCTTAGGTAGAGATCTTGTATCTCGTAGCGACATGACCGTCACTTTTTGGGGAGATATTTTGGATCCTTTAGCGAGATATCCGCCACTTCTTGGTAAGAGATACTGTATCCCCTAGCGGCATCCCCACCACTTCTTGGGGAGAGATCCTGTATCTCATAGCGACATTATAGCCACTTCTTGAGGATAGACCCTGTATCTCGTAGCAATATCACCGCCACTCCTTAGGTTACGGGCGGTTACGGCAACATCACCGCCTCATTTTGGGAAGATATCCTCTATCTCAAAGCGACATCATCGCCACTTCTTGTAGAGATATTCTGAATCCTTTAGCGAGATCTCCGCCACTTATTATGAAGAGATCCTGTATTCCATAGCGACATCATCGCTACTTCTTGGAGTGATAATATCCTGTATCCCATATCTTGTTTTCCTCCACTTCTTGGAAAGAGTTCCTCATCTCGTAGCGACATCACCACCACTTCTTGGGGAGATATTAGAGATATAAAGCGGCCTTTTGGACGAGATACAGTCTCCAATAGGTATTATCAGCATTTCATAGTATATATAATCACCTATAAACAGCAAATAAAAATGCCCATTCTTTGAAGCCACTTTAAAGGTGGGAGGATTTTGATAACGTCATATAAACTCTTTTCCGCGTGAGAATACACACAACACAAGGACCAAATTTTGAACAGTTTAGTTGGTCAAAAGATTTTGAATTTTGAATCATTTCCAATCCAATAAGGACCAACGCGTCTGGAGAAAACATTCCCAAATAATTTTGATAAGTAGAATTTTGATATAAGGTTTCCAATGTTGAGGCCGATGTGATCCAGTTCAATTCCTAGGAAGTCCTCCTCCTCCACCTTCAACGCTCCTCCAGCGAGGCCAAAATGGCCCGCCTGCACACAACAAAAAATCAAAACTTCATATTCAGACTATAATTCGTTAAAATGTATGCTATATATACTTGTAAACAAGTTATCTGGTAACCTAACGAACTGTGTACTAACATTTCTCGCTATATCGCGCTATTTAGTGGGAATCTTCATGTCTCTTTTATAACACTCAGTCTTCTTCTTTCCTGGCTGTCCTCGATCTTCCCTTGTTGAAAGTATGTTGGAGCACACAGAGCTACTTACTGGAGGTCGACGTCCTCCTCCTCGACCACCGCCCTCTTGAAGACCGAGGAGCGGGGGACCTCCTCCTGTGGGGCGGGGTGGTCCCAGCAGCCAGGAAAACTGGAGCACAGTGAAACCATTAGCCTCTTGGATAATTCCCATTCACTTTATACAAATATTGATATTGAACAAGAGATGTCTGGAATTTCAACTATTGTTATTGTTACTTATTGCAGTATTATATTTAAGAAGAAAACCATCATTTACTCAAATGAATCTACTCCTTGTGGTTTCTAAACATCACCTGCAGGCCTGGTCTGTTTCGATGGCATTGCAAAGGTCAGAGAGGATGGCAGTGAATGTAACTCGAGTTATTAATGAGAAGATTGAATTATCCAAGACCAATATCATTGTTGATTTATAGATTTATATATACTGTATATACACTATCCACACATACAATAGTATAACACTGGATGAACTTACTCCCTGAGCTGCCAGGGCTCGTAGTCGACCATCCAGGAGGGGGCGGCCACTCCCTCCGGGATGGTGTAGATCCGCCCGAAGTCCCTGCAACATCAGTTTTGTCAGCCAGAGGTAAACATCAACTATGGTCTATTCTACACTGTCACAACATGATGGCAGTTTAATCATTTGTTAAATTTATTTATATAAATACAATTTTAAAATAAGTAGTTTTAAGATCATTATAGTCAAGCTTTATTTGAAGAACCCCCAGAGCACCAAATATGGTAGATTAAGGGTACCTACCCAGCCAGCTGCTGGGGATCGTAGCGCACCATCCACGATGGCGCCGCCACGCCGTCAGGGATGTCGTAGACGACGTGGCCTGGGTCTCTGGAACACCGGGGCATGTGAGAAACTCTTGGAATGAAAACATACAATATGATATTTTACCATCTTTATCTAATACCTGAAGGTCTCTAAATTCAACTTAAAATGATTGTTGAATAGAAAAATAGTATAAAATTTAATTTCTAGAAAACTTTGCAAAATGAAAAACAAGGATTTCATCCTTAAAATGTTTTTAATATAAATATAAAATTGAATTTGGGATATTTAAAAAAATATAAATTAATATGAATTGGTCTTAAATAAAAAAAGCCCATTTCCAAACAGGTTTTCCATACTAAGATTGTATTTAAAGCTGGAAGAATCTCTCTACCTCATACATGTGGTTTGGTATCAATACACTGTAGCTAGCCTATCAAATGTTAAACCATTTTTATGTCTCTATAAAACTTTTCAGGATGAAAGGAACTTTTTAAAAGGTAAATAAAATGGCATTAGCTAAGAAACACTAAAGAACAGAGACGAACCAATATGGGAGTAGTACCATATATAACGTCACAGTATAATCTAGTGGTAACACAAGGAAGGATGGCAATCAATTGTCATAGACCCTATTAAAATAACTTAGTCATCATGCTTCACCACATCTCCAAGTTTATCAAGAGAAGCAATAAATTTACCACGACATTATTTGCCATTTTCCAAGCCCTCTTAATATTTTTTCATCGCAGTATGGACAGTAGAAGCGCGTTTTATGTATAAAAGAATCATTCGTGCTTTAATATTTTTTCTGTATATAGATAGCGCGTTATGGCTTTTTATTAAATAAAGAACAATTAAAGACTTACCCGGTGGTCTGGAGACCCTCGTCCGGCTGCTGGACCCCGCAACACCCCCGTCCAGCAGCGGGCGAACCTGTAAACAGCTTTGTTGGACAGGTGTTTCGTGGCATCAATCTATTGACATGTTCAATACTTGATTGTAATAAATTAGATATATATCATATTCTTCTACTCCATATTATTCCAAATGTACATAGTGTAGGCTCTAATGAGGAAGTACCACGTGACTACATGTGTAGTACCAGAGAGAAGGAGCGCGCACAAGGTTAGGTATTAGATTGTGCCTGCTTGAACTATGATTACACCTCATATATAATAGGTCTACAAAAATGATTAATATAAGAACTCTCTCGTCACGAATCTGCGCGAAAATACAGGAAGGGAAGACTGGGGAAACAAGGGAATCGAGAAACACGGAATGCATAGATAACTCTGCCTGCAGGCGAAAAATATGCGCTAGTGTCCATGCCATCCGCTGACCTCAGTTAGATAATGGACCTCGATGATAGAAGGTGATTATCAAGGTCATCGTTGGACAGCATGATTCCTATCGAAGGTAGGATACAGGGTGGTGATAGCCATCGCCACAGACCATCGAAAAACCTCAAGAGAATAGCTTCATCTCCAAACACTCTCGTTGCGATCATACCCAAAATATATTTTTGCCTCTACAATCCTCACAGGTCACGGATTTGTCAAAGTTTATACTGCAAAAATATTAAAAAACAATCCTACCTGCCCACACTGCCACGAGGAAGATGAAACTTCCGACCACCTTCTCCTCATATGTCCCACCTACCACCTTCATAGGTTCCAAACAGCCACCCTCCTAGGATGAAGCATATTTACTTTCGAAGACCATTAGACGTGAAGTCTAAAGACCAACTCGAATAGTTGGCGACTTTAGTACGCTCCAGGAATACGGGTTAACTCAATAGAAAGAGAAAGGGGGAGCTAGTTTCAATATGCCAACACCTTGCGTGAATAATCCAGATACTTTCTGTTACATCTTTGGAGAATTAACTCTTCAAAGATTAAGGCGAAATATTAAAGAGCTATGAACTTTAATTGATAAAAAGTGGGTGACCAAGATAAGACTTTGGGGCCTCATCATTGTTGTCAAAAGTTTGTCCTCTACTTCTTACAGGGTGAATAGAAGGTAAATTCCTTATGCCTTGTGGTTCCAAAGGTATCGAGAGAACCAAAAGACATTATTCAGACTGTTATTTTTGTTTGACAAAAATTACAGGTATTACATCTAAATCAAAACATGCCATTAAATATCAAGATTGCCATCTGCTATCAGACCAGGTGATATACCTATGCCACAGCCTCCCAAAAATGTGACATTTAGTGACAATAATTCAAGAGTCAGATGACACAAATTTAAAAGCACATATTTCATCCAAACCTTATTTATTAACTAATGGTGATTTATATAACCTTTTACGTGATTTTCATTTTTCCAAAAAACAGATTGAACTTTCAGCTTATAGGTTAGAAGGTTGGAATCTGCTGAATAAGGATACAAAAGTATGCTTTTTTTCGCAAACGACAAGCTGAATTTCAAGAATTATTTTCCCAAGAAAATGACTTAGTTTACTGCAATGATATTGTTAGTCTAATGGATGAGCTTGGTCATGAACTTAATGCAGAAGAGGGGCACTTATTCCTTGATTCCTCTAAAGTTAGTTTGAAAGGTCTTCTCCTTCTTAACGGTAATAAAAGTTCCCTTTGGTGCCAATAGCACAAACATTAAACAAGAAAGAGAATTACGAAAGCATGAAACTGCTTTTGAAAAGGTAGAGTCCGACAGATACAGTTGGAAATTCTGTCGTGACTTGAAAGTCATTGCTCTTTTGCTTGGTTTAAAGCTTTATATACAACTTTCTTTTGTTTTCTGAGTTTGAGTGAGTTAGTAGATACAAGGAAAGACATAATATCAAAAAGAACTGACCAAACCTTAAAACCCTCATTCCAGGACTTAGAAATTTGAACATTTTCCATTGGTCAAATCTGAAAAAATATATCTCACCATTACATTTTAATGAAGAACCTTTCCAAAGCAATGAATCCAAATACTGCTGAATTTGACTATTTAAATAAATTTCTAGTATAAGTGATGCGAAAATTAATGATTGCATTTTCGGTGGACCTCAGATTCGAAAATTGCTGCAGGATGGGAGAATTTTGAAGATAGATTAAATGAATTTAACCAACAGCATTCAATTATTTTAGAAACGTTTGGAAGAACATTTTTTCCATATGTAAAGTCTGCAAATTGCAGTGACTCAGTTAATGAACTCATAACTTTCCTACAAAACACTGGGATGTAACATGTCTCTCAAGATCTATTTTCTGGATTCACATCTAGATTTCTTTCCAGACAATCTTAGTGCAGTTAGCGATGAGCGTGGTGAGAGGTTTCATCAAGATATATCAAGTATGGAGATGCGGTATCAAGGTAAATGGAGTCCCATTATGCTTGCTGACTACTGCTGGACACTCAAGAGCGATGAACAACAAGCAAAGTTTGAAAAATTCCACTGTCACTATTTCTGAATAAAAGAAATATATTTCGCCGTTTTTTCATATAGGCCTAAATATAAAAAATATTTTCAAATTTCAATTGTCTTAGAAACCTTGCGCGATATATAAAAAAAATTAGGTTATAGGTTCCAAAATCACTTTATTAGGTACCGCTCAAAAAGATCCACCTAGTTTATGATAATTGCAACAATGAATAATATATAAAAAATGGCATATCCTGACCAGGAGCACATGTGCTTTACAGAAGGCAGAGCGCCATCTGGTGGAATTTCCACCAGATGGCGCTCTGCCTTCTGTAAAGCACATGTGTTCCTGGTCAGGATATGCCATTTTTAATATTGATTTCAACACCTGATCTTTTTATCTTTTATTTTTTATTTCGTTTTTTAAATGAATAATATGTGAAGGTTATTCACATATTAAACAAATTTTAACGCGGGATTCAATCCCGGTTCATGACTGTCGGGAACCGAGGGGGTTACCCACTCGTCCACCATATGAATAACGGTACTAGTATATTTGGATTCGGCACAAAATTTTATATTAAAATAAAATTGTATTTGGCTAACTAGTGTAATATAATAATGTTTGGGGAAAATGCTTACATTTCATTATAGGCATTTTTTTATTCTTTATCCTAGTACTAAAAAAGGTTGCACTGCAAAAACTATGGGTAATGGGAAATTTATGATTAAATTTTTGAGTCCAGCATGAAAAGTTACACTAGAAACCCACCTACAGAATTTATTGGGGAAAAAAATTGTTGACATGCATATAATCAATTGGGAATATTTTTCCTCTATCATCTACAAAGTTTTTAAAATTTTTAATCCCTCTAAGGCTAAATATTAAAGGGTTATCGGTGTGAAGATCTTGTAAGAAACGACATTTATTTTGCATTCTATGTAAAAAATGTTTGTAGGGAGCTTTTAAAATCGATGTAAAGCGAAAGCGTAATATCTTTCAAAGTAAGATGGATCTATTTAGTACTAGTCGATGGCAAGTTAGTTATACAGGTTGTATTTAATATATTAATATATAGATATTTTGTGAATTCTTATTCTTTACAAGAAGGTCGTTTTAATATTATTTCCATTTATATATATATTTTCCGGATTATTTTCATGTTAAAAATGTATTTCTGCGAGATAAGATGTATATATGTAGGTCTACATATACAGTACCAGATCATGGTGTGTAGAGGGTTCTGACTTATTTTTATGTGAGTACACACTACATGTTTACATTGTCAAAATAAAATAAAATGCTAATCCAAAACGATGAAAGCATTACATTTTGACCTGTAGATGACCCTGTGGTTCAAACTCAGTGAAAACATTGGAAGCTGAAAAGAATTAACACGACCTCAGTTGTGATCTAGAATCTGTAGGTGAAGTTCACCAGACCTAGCTGACCAAATTTATCTCCATTGACAGCTCCAGGGCTAACCAATGTGGTGTGGCATTTAATGAGTAGAGTATTATGTGAATTGGAAATGTATTTAAGGGAAGCTTTTACTTACATTCGCAGAACGCCTCTGCAGAGCCTTTTAGGAGAAAATCGCTTTCTGAAACATTCACAAGTAAAATTAGCACAAGATAAAACGCCATGTAATTAATTTTATCAGTTAAAAGGGATCAAGGCCCAGAGCGATCGCTCAGCGGGTATGCTGCTAGAAGGCCACAAAGTGACAATGATCATAATGCTAACAATATAAAAATCACCATCCTCATTATATTATATCTTCAACTCGAACATTGTTTCAACAAATGGGTCTAGAGAGAGAACGATAGTGAAACTAAAACATAACTGTTTGTGATACCCGAAAGCTTTGGAAAATATGGAAGCCGTTTTGTTTTTTTATTTATACCTTTTTCATTTTAAAAGGTTAATAAAAAGAGTGTGAATAAATTTTAGATATTTTTCTGGTCTTGAAAATGGCAGATCGCAAGTTCCCCATGCTTCCATGCCAGCTCTGTATTTTGCACTCGGGACTTCTGAAATCCATGTTGCCGGTCGGCTGAAAGTCCTCGAGTTGATCATCTGGTGTAAAATTGAAATGGTAAGCAACATGATAGAATTTTTTAAATGGATACAATGAGCGCGAAGTTTCTAAAGTTTTTGTGAAAAAAAGGTTAAAAGTCTATTTGTTCAGTATAGAAAATTTTCAGGCGTTAAATAGTTAACTATCACTGTTAACTCTAAAATATTTTATTATCCCATTTATAACTACAAAGGGCGATGATCGTCCAATGGTCAAAACTTGTAGTATATATAACCGGATTAATAGGATTTTGAAACAACAAATGGCCCCCTGATACTTCATGAGCTTGAATCCACCAGTGAGAACAAGTAATCAACTGAGACACACTTGTGAATGCCAAGAGAGAGTAGAAGTCGAATTTGTTCTACATGTAAAGCCATGGTGCAGTTCTAGCCTGTCTAGTAGGAGTATCATGGCCATGTTGGTGTACTTATATGGAAGTAACTATCACACATTCAGGACTGCACCGAAGGTTGTATGGACACTCCTATCTCGTCCATGTTTCTTCTTCCCTCTCAAATATCTCTACCAACAATTTAATAGTACATCTCTCTACTTAACATATATATAAATATTATAATATTTATAAATATATAAATAAAATGGCTCGTGTGGGAGTATGTGAGGTAAGGAAATAGCTGGGTCAAAACAACCATCTTGTTCTCCGGATGTCCAACCTTCACCCCCAGTGTGTATGTGTGTGTTTGTTCTAATTTGTGTGGGATTGTGTTTGCACTGATATCGTAATCATGGGTTCGATACACGAAGAGTGTTTGTGTGTGGATACTCTATGTGCCTATTTAAACCTTAGTGTATATTTATCTACTGATAAGTTTTAATAAATAAAATAATATTCCGCTTAATGATTGGAGCACATTTATAATGTCAAATTATTATTATGTGATTTTCACATGTACATTCGCAAATGTGTGTATTCCTAATGACTTTTTATCATCAGTTAATTAATCATATGATAGAATATCTTTCCATCCTGGTTGACCCATTATGGTTTCCAGTAACAAAATCATGAACAAATCAACTCCAATTTACACTAGAAATTGCAACAGAAGTTTATTATATTAAAAATAGAATATGATAAAAATAATAGAAAATTTAATTTTTTTTTCTTAATTTTGAAACTTTGATAAAAGGCTAAAATGGTTCTGTCTTTTCTCTTTTCTTCTCTTAATGACAAAATATACTCCTCATATATTCCCGTAGAAGGGTTTGTAATACCCGAGAGAGAGAGAGAGAGCTTGATATAATTTAAAATAAATCAATATCTTCATCCTCGGAAGCCGTTTTGTTTATTGTTTTTATATATTGTAGAAGATTTTATTTTTCAAAAAGGTATATATTGTAGCAAAGTATTTATTATTTTATTAACAGAGTATCATCTTTTATGTTAATAGTTTGCTAATCTATAAACCTCCCTCATTGCTTAGCTTTTGTTTATTATTCATAGTTTGTTTTTGCCTTAAATAAATTGTTGTGTCGTCCCAAAGTTTGTCTTTCCTAATTTTCTACGTGGGATTTTGGTAGAGATGCTAAGTAGTAAATTAGGGAAGATAAAATTAAGATCGCCGAGAAGACCTAGAGGCCTTGAGTGTTGTGATCTACATTTTCAGCTGCTGGCTCCAAGATTCCACTGCTGTATTAAAGGCAATACTTCCCTCAAAGATGCCGATGTACCTATAGACGATACGACCACAGAGACGCTCTTCACACCGCAAGAAAAACGACGCAAAGGTCCAAGGAACAAAGTTAAAAGACTTCGACGGAATCCTGGCAGAGGTACGTCAGATCCATGTTAGTATCTATAAATTTTTGCTAGCTGTGGGTCACAGATCCTATAGGGAAGAGTTATGTAGCAAAGTGATTATTATTTTATTAACAGAGTATCATTTTTTGTTTATATTTTGCTACTCTGTAAACTTCCCTAATTGCTTATCTTTTGTTTATCATTCTTAGTTTTTTCTTGCCTTAAATAAATTGCTGCGTCATCCCGAAGTTTGTCTTCCTAATTTTACACATATAAATATAAATAAAATACTAGGCGAATGAACGAATAGTTACTCAAAGAAATTTGTCCAAACACATGATAATTATATTTTTATTATCTTTATATTAGTAGCAATCAGGATGACAGGAATTCATTGATAAATAATAATCTGTAAAAATTAGGAATACAAACATTTATATTTAATTCTTTATTCTTACACAGGATTGAAATAGGCTTTATGTTAAACTACAGCTTACTACAAGTGTGAAATTTCTTGCTGATTGAGGGAGTAGTTTTGTTAGAATAATCAAAAAACTATATTATTATTTTCATTTTTTATATATAAGACATCAATGGAATTGCAATGATTTTTATTATTTTTGCACATTAATTTTGTGAAATAGAAATATTTTTTATGAAGATATTTATTCTAAATTGGATTTGATTTTTATACAAAAATATTATTGAATCGTATTATTGAAATCTTTTTTTGCTTTTGTTTATATTATGTTGACAAAATATAATTCTACTATTTATTATATATCAGATTTATTATTTTCTAATATTTGTATTATTCTTTTTATTAATTGACAATTTCTTCTAATTAAAGTTTCGTGGTAGTTAGTAATTCTTCAGCGCTTTGATCAATTATTTGAACATTGGGTTTCTTTGTTCAATACTTTATGAACTTGTATTCTTCCACCTTGTGGAGCTAACCTACCTTGCCATTTCTTTGGTAGTGTTTGCTTATTTATTTATTACTAGGGGCGATATCAAAATGCTTTCAATCACTTCGTGAACTTAGAGAATTGTGGTTTCTATCTGATTCCATTGTTTTAGGTTGAATCTAGCTGACATATACCTTGATAGGTTGTGTTCTAGGAACTCTACCCTTACACCATATTTACAACGTTTATACACCAGTGACACACACACACACACACTAGGGATAATTTTACAATTTTGAAATATTAGTTTAAAAATAATTAAGAGAAAAAATAAACCTAATATTATTTTTACTACCTAAAACATCGCTGGTATCTTTTTCACTCTTCTAAGCATTGAATTAAAATCCTTAAAAGTGAAGAATTCGCATTTCTTTTTCTTTTTCCTTATGGCATCAATCAACAAAAAGGAGACTCGCGTAGTCTATATTGTGAATATTTAAACAAGAAAATGTATAGGATGTATAAGATCATCCAAAAGCGTGATTCACTTTCAACTCTGGCTGCAATCATTTGACTGAATTCCTCTTGGAGATCTTCACACGGTTTTGGGAATATAGTGTCTACAGTCGTTTTAGTTTTGCGTCCCTGTAGTAGTTTGAATGGAATAAAGGGCGCTGTGTTCTGCTTGGTCGTGTTGTAGGCAATTTCAACAAAGGGTAGGATTGCATCTTAGTCTCTTTGTTCAACGTTAAAATACATTTCCAGCATGTTAGTCAATGTTTTGTTGAGTCTTTCTGTTAAGCCATATATACGAGGATGATATGTTTAAATGTACTTCAAATGTAATAAAAATGGCCGTGCCCTGTTTTGCCATGTTGTAGGCAAATTCAACATAGGGTAGGATAACATCCCAGTCTCTTTGTTTAACGTCCAAATACACTTCTAGCATGTTAGGCAATGATTTGTTGAGCCTTTCTGTTAGCCCATACATAAGAGGATGATAGGCTGTTGTAAACCTGTGTTTGGAAGAGCACTGGTTAGTATGCTCCAAACGCATCTTTAATTGAATACTCGCCTTCAGTTCGTAATGATTTCCCTGGGATCTCCGTGTTTGAGGATAACTTCCATCAAGAACTTGACGACATCTTTCGCCTCTCCTGTAAATAAGGCTTTGGTAATTACGAATTGGGTTAAATAGTTGGTACAGACTTTTATCCACTTATTTCCACTATCAGACTTGGGATATCTTCCAAGGAGGTCCATTCCAACTCATTGAAAAAGGTAGGTTGCAGGAGGAATGGGTTTAATTATTCCAGTAGGCTTTTGAGCTGTCTGTTTCTTTCTTTTGCACTCTTTACAATGAATCACATACTTCTATATATCTCGGAGAACTCCTGGCGAGAAATATTTGCTATTCGCAAAGTTGCATTAGTTGATGTAGCAATGGTCACGTCTTTGGTGATGGTTGGAGAAGATACAGCTATGCAGAGAGAGAAGTTCTTGTCGTCAGGTGGAGTGCGAATATTTTGAGGCGAGCACGTTAGAATGTTAATGGCGAGTCGGATGCAGGTTTTATGGAATTTGAAGGTAGGTTATCTCCCTGAGGTTAGATAGAATTTGTGATGTCTTGGATGTGTTCCCTAAGTTGTTGCACAATGTCCATGGCTGTGGATGGCATGGATGTGATCTCCAGCGTCGCTCTGCTCTTCAGATTCCATCCTCTGCGTTGTCCTCGGATATAATCCAGTCAACTGAAAGATGTGGTAGGTAGGCAGTATGTAGTCATGGGCCTCGTGGTCTCAGGCGTCAATAGATAACACAAAGTACAAAGCAGGTTGGATGTCATCTCAGAGAGAGGCTACCGCCGAAGAAGCGGACAAGGTCCAGGAGGGTGTGATCTACATGAGAGGGAGAGATCTGTCGTTATTCGCACTTTTGTCGGTGTCCAATATAGGTCGTGTAACTAATTGGAAGTTTACTGGTAGGAAACTGATAATATTTGGCGGAATTCTTACCTCGGGAACCTCGTCCTATCTTGGGTGTGGTGGAGTCTAAAAAACAATTTTATTCTTTTGTTTTGTTTTGCATTATAGCAAAGCGCGCTTTGGAATTTATCTACATTCTGCGGTTGTTAGACTTTTATAATTATGTCACATATGAAAATCTAGCAATCACAGTAGACCCTCCCCGTAAAAGACACCTAATTGCAAAGCCAAAATTTCATTTAAGGTTAGGTGTCCTCTTACTGGAAAGTTGCTTAATAGTAAAAATGTTGATTTTGAAAATGAAAATTGTCCTTTGTAGGGAGGTGTCTTATAGCGCGAGTATTGTATCATGGAGGTTCAGTGTATTAATAAATCCTCGTTAGATGACGGCACAATTTTGGGCGGCAAAATCTGTGCCCGCGGTGGCTGATTAAAACTAGTTCATTTGTGACCTTGTCTCTCTAAGGATGATATTCTCATGTAAGAGAAATTTCAATTAATATTTCTAATAATTTAAAAAAGGTTTTTTTCATGAAAAAAGTTTTGAACCTATATCACAGGCATTTCCATGTTTGCACTCATTAAATACAACAGTTTCTATGTGGTTAATGTTATTTAAACATGGAAAATTGAACTTGGAAAATTACAAGCATAGCGGAAGGACGTTAACATCATCATCTATTGAAAATGCAGAACAACTGAAGATAATTTTCAAATATAATTTACATGAAACATCTCAATCTATTCAGCATGACCTAAATATTTGATCGGCAGTTTTCAAGCTATTGCATGAAGTTTTAAAGTGAGGAAGCTTTGCAGCAGATGGGTGCATCATGAATTAATTGAAGATAAAAAAGCAGTAATGTCTTGGTGCCAAAATAATGTTAAAATTTGAATTAGGCACCACAACGCATTTGATCGTTAAAATAACAGGTGTTGAAACATGGAATTATCAATTTGATCCAAAGACAAAAATACCATCTTCAGCTTAAATGTTTGAAAATGAAATACCTCCGACAAAAGTTAAGCGGCTGTGGAGTGCTGGAAAAAGAATAGTAGCAACCTTTTCTCTGAAAGTGGTCATTTTGCTACAGTAACTTTGAAGGTGAAAAGAACAGTAACTGCCAATTGATATACAATAAGTTGTTCACCAGAAGTCTTCAAAGACTTGAGAAGAGGCCAAAATTTTGATCCAGAGGAATCCTCCATCATGACAATGCCGTAGCCCACACAGCTACAAAATAAAGAATTTTTATAAAGAAAATCGGATTCAGTTGCTTTGACACACACTCACCATACAGCCCTGATCTTGCTCCATGTGACATTTATTTTTTTCCAAAATTTAAAGAAAGTTTGCATGTAATTTAAATTACAAGTCCTGACGCTGTCGTGGAAGGCTACCTGGAGATCTTGGAAAATATGAGCTCAAATAAGTGGAAAATATGTTTTGTATACTGGTTTCAAAGGATGGAAAATGCAATGAAAATATATGGGATTATTTTGAAAAAAAAAATACAATATTTTCAGTTGTATTTTTATTGAATTGCAAAATTTCTGAGTAACCCTTTTTTTTTCCTTTTCCGTGTGTTAAAACTATTTATTTTGTATATTTTTGCATTATATGATCACGTACCGAGAGGAGTCAATGATGTAAGGCATTTCAGATAGCTGTGCGAACTTGTTATGAAAGCTCGGAAGGATGGCCGACGGCGGATAGTTTGTTCGACATAGGCTTCTTTGGAGTTTATAAACTTTGCAAAAGTGCCGTGCCGGAATTGTTCGGCGTTTGGTTTTAATTGAATAAAAGCTAAAGAAAGAAAATTAATCCCAGTTCTTCGCCGTGGTTCCAAGAGGAAATTTGGTGTATTTATGGACTGGATTTGTATTCCTGGACAGTAGTCATAGAAGCAAACTGATATGAAAATAGATAATGGTCAAAATTTCTCTGAAGGCAAGAGGTTAGTAGTCCAGTACACGGCTCTGTTTTATATCATTCTATATTATAAATATCTCATCGTGTTGGATTATTTAATAAATCGTATGCATTTTAATTTTTGGTGTGTTGTCCATTTCCTCCATATTGATACCAACCTATCGATACTTTAAAATGTGGTTTACTTTTTTATTTTCCTATTTTCAATATTGGTCACAAAACTGTGAGAATTCGCTCATGAAAGAACAACTCCAGTCTCTCATGAAGGCGATTGAGGTTTAATTAGATCATTTTGGTTTTTTAAAAGTAGACACTCAGGAAAGGTTTTGCTTATCGAAAAGGAGGTTTTACCACCTATCATGTTTTCTCAAGTAAAATTTCTAAACCCATTTCCATCGATCTTTAATAAGAATGAATTAATTGTTACATATTTCTTGGAACAGGACCCTGCATCCCGTAGCGAAATCACCCACTCTTCTTTAACGTGATCCTGCATTCTGTAGAGACATCAACCCCACTTATAGTGTAGATATTTTGCATCCAGGAGCAACATCAAAACCATTTCTTGGAGCGAGATCTGGCATCTATAGCGACTGAAGCCATTTCTAGGAGCGAGATCTGGCATCTATAGCGACTCAAGCCATTTCTAGGAGCGAGATCTGGCATCTATAGCGACTCAAGACATTTCTAGGAGCGAGATCTTGCATTCCATAGCGACTTCACGCCATTTCTTGGAGCGAGATCTTGCATCCCATAGCGACATCACGCCATTTCTTGGAGCGAGATCTTGCATCCCATAGCGACATCACGCCATTTCTTGGAGCGAGATCTTGCATCCCATAGCGACATCACGCCATTTCTTGGAACGAGATCTTGCATCCCATAGCGACATCACGCCATTTCTTGGAGCGAGATCTTGCATCCCATAGCGACATCACGCCATTTCTTGGAGCAATATCTTGCATCCCAAGGCGACATCACGCCATTTCTTGGAGCGAGATCTTGCATCCCATAGCGACATCACGCCATTTTTTGGAGCGAGATCTTGCATCCAATAGCGACATCACGCCATTTCTTGGAGCGAGATCTTGCATCCAATAGCGACATCACGCCATTTCTTGGAGCGAGATCTTGCATCCCATAGCGATATCACGCCATTTTTTTTTGAGCGAGATCTTGCATCCAATAGCGTAATTAGGCCATTTCTTTGATCTAATCTTGCCATCATAGTGGCATCACGCCATTTCTTGGAACGAGATCTTCATCCCAGAGCGACATCAACCCACTATTGAAGCGAGATCTTGCATCGAAATGCAACATCACGCCATTTCTTGGAGCGAGATCTTGCATCCCAAAGCGACATCAGGCCATTTCTTGGAGCCAATCTTGCATCTCATAGTGGCATCACGCCATTTCTTGGAACGAGATCATCCCAGAGTGAAAACAACCCACTATTGAAGCGAGATCTTGCATCCCAAAGCGACATCAGGCCATTTCTTGGAAAGAGATCGTGCCTCCCATAGCGACATCACCCCAATTTTTGGAGCGAGATCTTGTATCTTGTAGCGACATCGTCCCACTTCTGGGAGCGGCTTCATGCCTCCTGTGGTGTTCCACTTCTTAGGGAGATATTCTGGATGCCGTGAACGGAATCACTGTTAATTTTTTAAGAGAGATCCTGTATTCTGTTGGAACATCACCGCCATTTCTTGCAGCGAGATCCTGAATCCAGTTACCTATTACCGCCACTTTTTGGAACAATATCCTGCATTTCATAAAGACGTCACTGTAACTTCTTGGGGAGATATTCTGGATCCTGTAGCGACAATGCCACTACTTGAGGTGAAATTCTGGATCTCTTACTGACATCACCGCCACTTCATGGGAGATATCCTGTATCTCGTAATGACATCACCGCTACTTCTTGGGGAGTAATTCTGGATTTCGTAGCGAACTCACCACCACTTCTTGGAGCGAGATGCTGCAGTCCATAGCGACATCACGCCATTTCTTAAAGCGAGATCTTGCATCTATAGCGACTCAAGCCATTTCTAGGAGCGAGATCTTGCATCCCATAGCGACATCACGGCATTTCTTTGAGCGAGATCTTGTATCCTGTAGCGACATCGTATCACTTCTGGGAGCAGCATCATGCCTCCTGTGGTGTCCCATTTCTTAGGGAGAAATTCTGGATTCCGTGAACGATATCACTGTTACTTCTTTAAGAGAGATCCTGTATTCTGTAGGAACATCACCGCCACTTCTTGAAGCGAGATTCTGAATCCAGTTACCTATTACCACCACTTTTTGGAACAATATCCAGCATTTCGTAAAGATATCTCATATTCTGTATCTCGTAGCGACATAACCGCCTCTTCTTTAGGAGATATTTTGGATTCTGTAGCGATCACACCTCCACTTTTTGGAAGAGTTTCTGTATCTCATAGCAACATCATCGTCACTTCGTGGAGCGAAGTGTACTCTAGAGGTATCGTCGCCTTTCCTTGGGAAAATATCTTTCTTCCAATGGTGACATCACCGCCACCTTTTGGGCAGATATTCTTGATTCCATAGCGACATAACTGCCACTTCTTTATGAAGAGATCCTGTACCTCGTAGCGACATCAGTGCAACTTCTTGGGAAGATATTTTAGATCCCATAGCAACATCGCCGCCACTTCTTGAAGCGAGATCCTTTCTCCTGTAGAGATATCGCCGCCATTTTTCTTAGGAAAACATCTTTCTTTCAATGGTTATATCATCGCCACTTCAATGGGAGATATTTTGGATTCCATAGCTACATCACCGCCACTTCTTAGCGAGATCCAGTATATCGTAGCGACATCATACCACTTCTTGGGAAGATATTCTCGTAGTGACATTTCACTGCCATTTCTCGGCGAGATCTTGCATCCAGTTGCCTATCACTTCCACCTTTTGGCCGAGATAATGTCTTCGAATCATTATCATCATTCCATAGTAATATATATTCATACATACTGCAAATAAAAAAATATTATTCTTCGAAGTCGTCTTCATAGGGGGAGGATTTTGATGACGTCATATAGAACACACGCAACACATGGCTGAAATTTTGACTCGTGAGTTGGTCAAAAAATTTTGAATTTTGAATTTCACTCCAATAGGGACCAACTCGTCTGGCTAAAAATGTGCCGCAAAATTTTGCTGAGTAGAATTTTGATGATTTTTCCAATGTTGAAGCCGATGTGCAGCTATGGCCCAACGCGTCTGGCGAAAAACATTCAAGAAAAATTTTGATGAGAAGAATTTTGATGATTTTCCAATATTGAGGCCGATGTACAGCTCAGCTCCTAGGAGCTCCTCCTCCTCCACCTTCAACGTTCCTCCAGCGAGGCCAAAATGGCCCGCCTGCACACACAAAAAGTTTAAAATTCATATTAAGACTATATTTCGTTGATATATGTGGGTTATCTATATTTATAAACGAGATATTTGGTAACCTAATGAACTCACTTTCCATATTCCTTTTTATATCGCGCTATTGAGTGGAATTCTTCGCGTATATTTTATTACACTCAGCTTTATATCTAGTTATGGCCTCCTCTTCTCTGGTTGTCCTCTATCTTCCCTTGTAGAATGACCTCAATAGAAACATCTATCTCATGATACGTCCAAGTAGGCAAGTCTTAGTTTAGTGGTTACTTCCTCTTAAATATATGAAATTATGTTGGAGCACACAGAGCTACTTACTGGAGGTCGACGTCCTCCTCCTCGACCACCGCACTCTTGAACACCGAGGAGCGGGGGACCTCCTCCTGTGGGGCGGGGTGGTCCCAGCAGCCAGGAACACTGGAGCACAGTGAAACCATTATCCTCTTGGAATATATCCCATTAACTGTATACAAATATTGATATTGAACAAGAGATGTCTGGATTTCTATTGTTATTTGTTTTATTACTTATCAAAGCATTATATTTAAAAAGAAATAGTCAGATGAATCCACTCCCTGTGGTTCTTCTAAACATCACGTGCAGGCTGGATGTGTTACGAAGTAATGATGGCAAAGGTCAGAGAGGATGGCAGTGAATTAACATGAGGCATTGATGAGAAGACCAAATTATCCAAGGTCAACATTATTGTTGAAATATCTATTTATATATACTGTATATACTCTATCCACACACAATAGTATAACATCAAATGAACTTACTCCCTGAGCTGCCAGGGCTCGTAGTAGACCATCCAGGAGGGGGCGGCCACTCCCTCCGGGATGGTGTAGATCCGCCCGAAATCCCTGCAACATCAGTTTTGTCAGCCAGAGGTAAACATCAACTATGGTCTATTCTACATTGTCAGAACATAATGGCAGTTTTGTTATTTTCAAAATATTTTTATATTAATAAATTTTTAAATATAAAAAAAAACTTTTGAAGTTTAGTTAATTTCTCAAATATATGTTAAGTGTTCTTATGATTTATATAATCTTTTTTTTTTACCATAACAATCACTATTTGAAGAACCCCCAGAGCACCAAATATGGTAGATTAAGGGTACCTACCCAGCCAACTGCTGGGGATCGTAGCGCACCATCCACGATGGCGCCGCCACGCCGTCAGGGATGTCGTAGACGACGTGGCCCGGGTCTCTGGAACACCGGGACATGTGAGAAATTATTGGCGTGAAAACATTGTCTACTTTAGGATTTATTTCAGCAAAGTTAGAAGTTTTAAAATTTGATTTATTATTGAATAGAATATTGACAAAATGTTCATTTGATTTGGCCTTGATTGCAATGAAAAATATTTCTTATCAGGCATTTCACACTAGAATTGTATTCAAGATTTGAATAAAATTGTTTATAAAAATGATTTCGTATTAAACCGGCATGTTGATTTACCTTCCCGAACGCTGCGCATAACGCGAGAAAAGCTGAACTTAGTTGTTGCTCAAATAAAAAAAACTTTGTTAGAATCAAATTAACTATATAGGAATTTAATTAATCGACTCAAATTGGGTAGAAAACAAGATAACAGCTAGAATCTCATATAAATAAAGGTCACTCTATTAATTTTGAGAATATAACAATTGTCTACTGCCCTTATTTCAGCGAAAAAATAAATTGGTATTTTCAGTGGTGAATCCTTCCAAAATAATTTTGTTACCAGATATTTTATACTTTTCCCTCGATTCATTATGAAGTTTCTGGGACTACCTTGTGGTGCTACCATTAGATGCCGCGTATGATTGGTTGGCATTGATCGATAAATCAAAAAAGAGAATTGTGCAATAATCTGAAATAAAATTAATTTATAATGTATTTGAAATTTATTCTCTTAGAAGGTAGTTTGCCTTCAATCTTAAACAATTGCTCCCTATTACCAAACATTGTTACCGCCCGAACATTTCTCAGGAAGGAGTCAACAAACAAATTCTCTTGTATAAACTGAACTATTCCAAAGAGGATACACATTCAGCTCAGTGTATTGGATTCTTCAGAAATAATAACATTTAGAAGTTCAAGCGCAAATTACCTATTGTCCCTATAATAAGTTCCATCTAATTTAACTAAAGAAATTAATAATAATAAAATATTGATGAGTTTCTAACCTTCTCGCGAATATTACTCCTACTACTATTCAGCGTTGCAGTATTTGTTTACTCCTTGAGAACCCAGGCTAAACTGAATCGTTTGGATAGTTTTCTAGGAATTTGAAAGAAACATATATTTTAAATTAGTACCTAAAATACTTGAGCTCGGGTATTTAGCAAGTTTATGTAAATTTAGAACCATTAAAGACTTACCCGGTGGTCTGGAGACCCTCGTCCGGCTGCTGGACCCCGCAACACCCCGTCCAGCAGCGGGCGAACCTGTAAACAGCTCTGTCGGACAGGGGTTTCGTGGCATCAATCTATTGACATGTTCAATACATGATTGTAAGACATGGGATATATATATATATCATATTCTTTTCCTCCTTATTATTCCGTAAATACATAGTACAAGCTTTAATAAGGAAGTGGCACATGACTATATGTGTTGTACTAGGCCATGGAAGGTAGTGTATTGTGACGGCTTGTACTGTAATCACACCGCATGACTACATGTGTCGTACCAAACGCCATGGTGGGTATTAGATTGTGCATGCTTGAACTGTGATTACACCTCTTGTTAACACATAGATTGCACAAAAATGATTAACATATAGGCTCTCTCGTCATGAATCTGCGCGATAAGATAGGGAGGAAACAACTAGAAAACAAGGGAAGCGAGAAACACAGAATTCTTAGTTGACTCTATGTTTGAAAGCGAAAAATATGCGCGAGTATCCATGCCATCCATCGACCTCAGTGAGATCGGGGATACCAATGCAAGAAGGTGATTGTCACGATCAACGTTGGACAACGTGATTCCTATTGAAGGTGGGGATACAGAGGGGTGATATCCATCACCGCATGGGTCGAAATGCGGGAACGCTCCGGGAGGCGTACCGTTCACTGATTGGTGGATAACTGAAGAGTGGAGACCGCAGTTAAATGTGTGACCACGTGACGCCAAGCAACATCGCATACATATGTGGAAACAATGTTGGGGCTGATCTAAGGGAACATATGTCTCAAATTCGACAGCATCAGGAAGAAAGTGCTTGCGTGAGAACATCGCAGGTAAAATATCCCGGCATATTGGATATGACAGAGTGTGAGCATAGTGGGTCCTTCATTCACTTAGACCACAACAGAAGAAGAAACGTGCTGACACCTGCATGAAACTTCTTGCACTTTACAATGCTTATCTAGATTACTTTTTCGCTTTGCTAGTCACTGGAGATGAATAGTGATTATCTCTACACGCCTGAAAAATACCTGGGTTGTTCTATTTTAGAGGCACCCAAATAAAGGTAGCTTTGAACTACACTTGAAAAAATACATTTCAATACCGCAGTTGCAAAGAAAAAGAAAACTAGCAATAGACTTCTGTGAAGTCAATTTCATTCTCCTCGTGAACTGGACGGAGCATGGACGCACCTTCGACAGCGACCGGTAGTGTGAAATCACTAAAAACCAGCTATGGCGAATTCAAAAGCCCCGTCCAGGCAAATGAACAGAATACTAGTTCATGGTAAACGTTTTGCGGATTTCGACAAATTAGAAAGAAGGAATCATATATCGCCGCAACTCTTTTTTATTATTAACGCGATTAAAAGCTTTCGGGCAAGCCCTTCTTCAGCTAATTATAGTGTACAAACAAGGAGAGATTATATATCGTATTTAAAATAAAATAAAAGAAAAGAAAATTACCACGCCCCTATCGCCCTCGTTTCAATAGCACCGCGTGGCCACGTCATGTCTGATCCTAACTTCAAATATAATATGGTACAAAAATATCTTAAAATAAATTTACGTAATTGAATAAATATAAAGAATCAATTATAAACAGTTCAAAGGATTTAGTGGAGACTTTTGAAGATTTTTAGGATAGAAGGGGAACGTACTGTGATGGCAACTGTATACTTTTGTTTAATGGTTTAGGGTGCTTCATGGTTTCTATTGCTTCAAGAATGAGTCTTTGGGTTTTAGTTTTGGCATTTGTATGGAGGATTCTGGTATTATTGAAGTCTGGAGTGTGTCCGGTTTCTCTGACGTGGTCAACTATTAAGGAGTTTGGGTTTAGTTTAGAGATGTTTCTTTGGTGTTCTTTGATTCTGATTGAAAGGTCTCTTGATGTCTCGCCGATGTAGACACTATTGCAGTTGAGGCAGGGAATTTGGTAAACTAAATATTTTTTCTGTTTCTGGTCGGTGCTTTTGGTGATTGGTTTTTTAGAATCGAGGCCATGGAAGGTGAACCTTTGAAGATGGTTTTTATGCCAAAACTTTTGATAAATCGTTTCATATGATGTCAAAGACCTATACACAAGCCTACCCCACGACTAAATAATGGACTCCCTACAAACCATCCTAATCAAACATAAAGAAGCATTCCCGGACCACCTTGCAATCCTGAAACTCACCGAAATCTGTTTAAAGAGCACAACAGTTAAATTTACAGGAGAATACTACAACCAAATAAAGGGCACACCGATGGGAAGCCCACTGTCTACAATTCTAGCCGAAATAGTTCTCTCCAGTTCTTCTCATGGATCAACGAAGTAAAACCTAACGAAATATTAATCTGGTCAAGGTACGTTGATGATATTTTTTGCATAATCACAGAAAACAGTGAAAATCACATCCTAGAAACCCTCAATAGCTTCAACTCATCTATTCAATTTACAATAGAAAAAGAAAATAATGGAAGCCTGCCATTCCTTGACATTTTATTTACCAGAAATAGAACCGGTTTTACAACAAAAGTTTATAGAAAACCTACCTCCCCAACGCAGTACCTACACTTTGCCTCCAATTCTCCCATCTCCCACAAAATAACAGTTGTACGTACCTTGACGAAAAGAGCTTTCACCCACTGTTCATCAAAAATAGAATACAATAATGAACTTAAGTCTATTGAAAATCAGCTTCTTAAATCTGGATACCCGCTTCCTTTCATTAAAAGAAATAGATATAAACCAGGGACTCCCAGAAATAACTCCAATCAGTACATCTCCACCTGTTACTTACCATATACAGAATCTACAATTACAATAGCCCGCAAACTCAAAAGTTTTGGCATAAAAACCATCTTCAGAGGTTCACCTTCCATGGCCTCGATTCTAAGAAACCCAATCACCAAAAGCACCGACCAGAAACAGAAAAAATATTTAGTTTACCAAATTCCCTGCCTCAACTGCAATAGTGTCTACATCGGCGAGACATCAAGAGACCTTTCAATCAGAATCAAAGAACACCAAAGAAACATCTCTAAACTAAACCCAAACTCCTTAATAGTTGACCACGTCAGAGAAACCGGACACACTCCAGACTTCAATAATACCAGAATCCTCCATACAAATGACAAAACTAAAACCCAAAGACTCATTCTTGAAGCAATAGAAACCATGAAGCACCCTAAACCATTAAACAAAAGTATACAGTTGCCATCACAGTACGTTCCCCTTCTATCCTAAAAATCTTCAAAAGTCTCCACTAAATCCTTTGAACTGTTTATAATTGATTCTTTATATTTATTCAATTACGTAAATTTATTTTAAGATATTTTTGTACCATATTATATTTGAAGTTAGGATCAGACATGACGTGGCCACGCGGTGCTATTGAAACGAGGGCGATAGGGGCGTGGTAATTTTCTTTTCTTTTATTTTATTTTAAATACGATATATAATCTCTCCTTGTTTGTACACTATAATTAGCTGAAGAAGGGCTTGCCCGAAAGCTTTTAATCGCGTTAATAATAAAAAAGAGTTGCGGCGATATATGATTCCTTCTTTCTAGAATACTAGTTGTTTGAGCATGACATTGCAAGCCCTCATGCCATTAAGATAATCTGCGACAACCTTGGAGTGTTGGTACTTCACTGCATTGCTTCATTCTCTGTACTCATTGCCGCCCACGGAGTATGCCTTATTTGACAAGATGAAAGCTGCTGTAAAGACAAGTACCCTCGATCTTTTGAGGCCTTGTATAAAATATCCGTACGAGGAACCTGAAAGAGTGGTTGTCAACGCTCTCAAGGACCTGCAAGCTAAAATGGCAGAGATCAAACAACCTAGATGGGAATTATATCCAAGTATAATATATAATTATATATAACTGTGATATTCGTTTTGTCCTTAATTATGTTTCGCCCTGCGCTAGCATTTTTTACCATTCATGTATGTACGATCTAAATAGTACCAAGCCGTAGTGAGTATAAGCTTGTGACGTCTTGTACTGTAAGTACAACACATTTCTGTACATGTATTTTGAAATGTATTCACTTTTAAATGTGCTCAACTAGGGTTTCGATCCCTGGTCTTTATTGTCGAAAGTGGACAGTGTGTATAATTACTCTAACAGACCTCTCCATATGTAATTCCAGGTCATGCTTTTTAGATGGTTTTGTCAGATTGTCCTGTAACTACACCACATGTCATACCAGGCTATAGGGTGTATTTAGCTTTGACTTCTTGTACTCTAGATAGGCCACATGCCAACTGATATAGTACCAAGCCATGATGGAAAGTGGGGTGTATTGGGGAACCAAAAGAACATTATTCAGACTGTTGTTTTTGTTTGACAAAAATTAAATAAATTAAAAACTCTCTCTCTCTTAAATCAAAACATACCAATGAATAATCAGATTTGCCATCTGATATGAGACCAGAGGATTTACCTTGCCACAGTCTTCCGAAAATGTGACAATGATTCAAGATTAAGAAAAATATCACCATAATCCCAGTACAATTTTACATTTGTACCATTTTTTTTCATAATGATTCAAGAGTCAGATGGCACAAATTTGAAAGCACATGTTCCAAAACTGAACCTTATTTATTAACTAAAGGGAATTTGTATGACCTTGTACGTGATTTACATTCATCCAAAAAACAGAATGATCTTTCAGTTTATAGGTTAAAATGTTTGTATTCTGTTACATATGGACACAAAAATATGCCTTTTTCGCAAACGTCAATCTGAATTCCAAGACTACTTTCCTAAGAAAATCACTTAGTATACTATACAATGATGTTGTTAGTATAATGGTCGTTTGGTCATGAACCCAACACAGAAGAGTGGCGCTTATTCACTGATTCCTTTAAAGTTAGTTTGAAAGCTGTTCTCCTTGACAACGGTAATAAGTTTTCATCGGTCCCACAACACAAGCATTCAACATGAAAGAGAGTGATGAAAGCATGAAACTGATTTTGAAAAGGTAGAGTACAACATATACAGCTGTGGTGAATTGAAAGTCATTGCTCTCTTGCTTAGTTTACAGCTTGGTTATACAAATTTTGTTGTTTTTCTGGGTGAATGGAATAATAAATTAAAGACATTATATCAAAATGAACTGGCCTAACCTTGAAACCCTTACTACAGGACTTGAAAATTTAAACATTTTCTATTGTGGGTCAAATACGAAAACATATACAATGGTGAAAACACCATTGCATATTAATGAAGAAAATATAAATTAGGCATTTTCGTTGGACCTCAGATTTGAGATTTGCTGCAGGATGGGCATTTTGAAGATAGCCTAAATGAATTTAATCAGCAGCATTGAATTCTTTCAAAAGTATTTGGAAGAACCTTTATGGGAAATGTCAATTCCGAAAACTTCAGTGACTTAGTTAACAAACTTGAATGTATCACGTCCCTCAAGATCTTTTTCCACCATTCACATCTAGATTGCTTTTCCGGCAATCTTGATGCAGTTAGCGATGAGCATGGTGAGAGATGTCCCCAAAATATATCAAGCATGGAGAAGCGGTACCAAGGTAAATGAAGTCCCGGTATGCTGACTACTACTGTACACTCAAGAGGGATGTACCACAAACAAAGTACGGAAGAAAAATCCACTGTCACTACTTCTCAATAACAGAAATATATTTTGTTTTAATATCGGCCTGTATACCAAAAATATTTTCAAATTTAAAGTAGGTGTCTCTCAGAAACTTGTCTCTCAGAAAATATAAAAACTAATGGTATATTTTGAACCGGCACATAAAAGTTACATAAACATAAAATATTTTTGGTTAACTAATGCAATGTAATAAGGTTTGTTCAAAAATATATACTTACGTAACATTTTCTGCATTTTTACTGTATTTAGCTCAGTATTAAACAAAAGTTGTCATACATAAACCCCATGGTCGATGGAAAAATTCCGATTTGAAACAAACAATCAGTTTTCTTGGGGAAAAATGTTGTGGAATTGCGTAATCAATGAGGCACATATCTCCTCTATCATCGACGAAGTTTTTAAACTTTTTAATCCCTCTAAAGCTGAATATATAATGTTATAGGTGTGAAGATCTTGTAAGAAACAACATTCAGTTAGAAATATATATAAAACCTTTTTGTATAGGGAGCTTTTCAAAATCGATGTAAAGCGAAGGAGAAATATTTTTTCAAGTAAGATGGAACTATTTGGTTCTAGGCGATGGCAGTTTGTATAGGTCGTATTTAAAATATTAAAATAATTTTTTGTTAATTCTTATTCTTTGCAGGAGAAAGCTGTTTACACTTTCGTTGTCATTTATAAATTTGTTCAGATTATCTTCATATTACAATGTTTTTCTGCGAAATAAGATGTATATATTTAGGTCTACATATGTAGTACCATACCATGGTGGGTATAGGGTTCTGATTTATTTTTCTGTGAGTACACTATATGTTTACATTGTCAAAATAAAATAAGATGTTAAACCAAGATGATGAAAATGTTACATTTTGACCTGTATGGTTAGACCTGTGTTTCAAACTCAGAGGAAAAATTGGAACCTGAAAAGAATTAACACGACCTCAGTTGTGATTTAAAATCTGTAAGTGAAGTTCACCAGACCTTGCTAGCCAAATTTTCTCAACTGACAGATCCACGGCTAACCAATGTGGTATGTCATTTAAAGAGTAGAGTAGTATGTGAATTGGAAGTGTGTTTAAAGGGAATTTTGTACTTACATTCGCAGAACGCGTCTGCAGATCTTTTTAGCGGAAAATCGCTTTCTGAAACATTGACAAGTAAAATAAGCAAGGTAATACAATATAATTAATTTTAGCAGTTTAATGTGATCAAGACATGAGATCATTGCATGAACGTTCAATCAACAGGTGCTCTGATAGAAGGTACAAAGTGACGCACAATGAACATAATGCTAACAATATAAAACTCTCACCCATTATATCTTCAACTACAACATTGGTTCAACAAACGGGTATAAAACCACAGTCAGTCTCAAACCGTTATATAAAGTTTTATACTAAAAATAAGGGGGACATTTCAAGAATAATAAAATAAAAATGTCTCTCTCTCTCGTCGTAATAAAATCGAACCATTCGCCGCTAAATTAACCCAGTTATATACCATTTTTAGTTATAAAATTGATTACACTCGATTATATGGAAATTTTAAATATTTGAGAAAGGGAGTGAAGGCTGACATCTGGTGACCAAGGGGGTTGTTTGACCCGGCTATTTTATCTTTCCTCATACTCCCACACTAGGTCCTCGACACTAGTTTCTCCTAGGGTGGTCCTCGGAACTTTTATCCCCCCCCCCCTCGTTTTCACCATGTCGGTGCTGTGGTCAGATTCATTGCAACAGCCAAAGTCGGAAACAGTCATTCACAACCGTCAACGCCCTTCCCAGCCAAGCACGGACCCCTGAGCAGAAATCTTCCCTCAGGGATGCGCAAATCACTGCCAACATCAACGCCCCAAACTTTTCCCGTCGCCCCACCCAAGTCCCAATTGTACAAACTCCCCAAGATCCCACTACCCCTGGTCCACATGAGCTGACCGTGGAAGATGAGATGTCCAAGAAACCTCAACATGACCTCCGCCTACTGTTAGAGGACAAAGACGTCTCCTTCAGTGACTCTAGCACGCCGGACAAGCGAGACAGCTCGAGCCAAAGTCTCAATGAGAAGGAAGGCTACGAAAGCCTTATGGATTGCGAGCCAACCCAGCCCTACAGTAGTAGAATAATGCAAAACCCCACTGGAGCAATCTATTCTAAAAACGCCGCCACCCCCCTGTCTGTCTACGCCACCACGAGCGGACCACGCCGCCTACGTCCCGCGGACTCGTCTACACGCCACGTATGACAACCAAATCTCCCATCGGAACTTCCCAACATGAACCAATGTTCAATTTAAAACCCCGACCCCCTCCAAGTTTCCAACCCCACTGAAAGTCCCAGCTTCGAAATCCAACAGAAGCCTATCAACTGTGAGTGTTAAACTTTATTCTATTTCGTTCGCTCACATTTTTGTTTAAAAAAAAACTTATCATCTCTTCATGTTAGCCCACTTTTAGCACTGTTTATGCTCTAAATAATTTACCACATATCAATTTTAAATAACAAATCATATTTCTTCACATTTCTTTGAGGTGTCAAACACCATAGACCTTCCCGTCGAACACCTTTCACAATGTCCTCCTCTCGACAAACACCAGTTTTTACTTCAACTTCCTTAACTAATGTCTCTTTCTTCAAAAGCCGCTTCTTATTCTAGAACCATATCCTAAGAATTCAAGCAGATTTAAAACATACTTTTGTTACCAATTAACACTGTAAATATTTAGCATACCTATTACCTACATTGAATCTTAGGCTCTGAGAGGCAAATGATTTTTTTAAAAATCATTCGACAACAGAGGTTTCGTTTTTTATTTCATCTCACTAGACCCCAATGGTCTCTTTTTTATTTTAAATATATTTTTCTATTCATCTCGATATTGATTTAGTGTACCCCTTCCCTTCATTGAATTTTAATCTCTAAGAGGCAGTGCAATTTCCCCAATCAACCCCAAAGGTTTCTTTCTTTTTCACGCAGGCGCATTTCCATTATTTTTTATTTCCATTAATTTTGTGTCTACAAGAGAGACCGCTTATAAGTTAACTAACTTACTATAAGCCTAACGAATCTGTGAGCCAATCTAGAGATGACTATTTGTTCTTTCTTCATCCTCTTTCTAATGGTTTCCTTCACTGATTTTACAATGTTGTTCTTTACTGACTTTACAACTCACTTACTTTCCACCTTACAAATACCTTTACCTTCTCATGCACGCATCCATATTGGACATAGCCCATGATTGTCCATACCTACGCTCCGTACCATATTAACCTACACATAAAATTAATTTATACATAGGCAAATTATTTCCGCCTTCAAAGAATTCCCTGTAAAATTTCTTCTTTGAAAGGGGGATATTTGTCATAATATTTAGAAATATCTAAATAAAATGTCTTTATGGGAGTATGAGGAAAGTGAAGATAGAACAGCCGGGTCAAACAACCCCCTTGATCACCAGATCTCCAGCCTTTTCTCCACTATCTCTGGGGATAATTTATCTTACTCAAAGCGGTTTGAAAGCACTTATAGGTGATGATCAAGGGACCGAGGATTATATGATAAAATATTTTTGTCATATACACTTGTAGAAGGGTATGTAATACTCGAGAAGGCTTGAGATAATATAAAATAAAGTAAGATACTTATCTTCGGAATCCCTTTTGTTTATTATTTATATACTAGACGGGTGACCCGGGCTTCGCCCCGGGATTGACCCGTGTGCATATCTACCTGAGTGATATATTTTTAATAATTGTTTGTTATTAGCATTATCTATTTGTTTGCATCAGCATAATTTAATCTAATCTTTGATAGAGGGCGCTAAGTAGAATAATTTGAATATATAGTTTTAATAATTGATTTATATATTTTTTAAATAGCCTATCATCTTCCCCGTATTATTTTACCTATGTATGGAAATTTTGGTTTGAATTAGTGAACTACTGCGAATTTGTATACCGGACATACAAACAAACAAACATACAAACATTGAATTTATATAAATATAAGATATGGCAGTGGATTTTTTCGAGAAGGTTTATATAAATAAAATAATAGCCGAATGACCCAGCTGTTTCTGTCCGAACAAATAATTTCTCAAAGAAATTGGTCCAAACACGTGTTAATTATGAGTATATTTTAATTGTCTTTATTAGTAGCAATCAGGATGACAGGAATTCTTCAATAGTTTATTATCTGTAGATTAAGATTACAAATAGTGAAAACTGGAGAGTTGGCGACACGCTCCAGGAATCCGGGTTACATCAAGAGAAAGATAGAGATGAAAATCAATTATTTATTAACAAAAGTTACACAGGAATTGAATAGCCTCTATGTTAAACTACAGCTTACTACATGTGTGGAATTTCTTACTGATTGAGTCAGTAGTTTTGTTAGAGAGAAGAATAACAACTGCATTTTTCGTTTCATGTTTTATATATAAGGACATCAATGATAATAGAATGATTCTTATTTTTTGTACATTAATTTTTCAAAATAGAAATCGTTGTTTTTTGAGATATTTATTTTAAATTGGATTAGCTAATTTTCTCATACAAAAATAATTCTTTATATATAATATTGAAATATCTTTTGAACTTTTGTTTATCATGTTGACAAAATATAATTCCTACTATTGGCTATTAGTTTTTTATATTCATCTTTTTTATTATTTGACATTTTCTTCTGATAAGGTATTTCGTGGCAGACAGTAATTCTTCAGAGCTTTGATCAATTATTCGAACGTTGGGCTTCATTGTACAATATTTTATGACCTTGTATTCTTCCATCTTGTGGAGCTAACCTACCTTGTCATTGCTGTAGTAGGGTTCGCTTCCAATCGTTTCGAGAACTTATAGAATTGTGGTTTCTATCTGATTCCATTGTTTTAGCTTGAATCTAGCCGCCATGATGGGCTTTGTTCTAAGACCTCTACACTTACACCATATATACAATGTTTATACACCAGTCACACAACATTGTAATCATTCTAAAAATATTGAGATATTAATTATCAATATCAAATTATCACATTATCAGTTATAATTAATATCAAATCAACCTAATAAAATTTTATACCTAAAAACATCGCCGGTATCTTTTTCACTTATCAAAGCATTTAAATAAATATATCCAAAATTGAAGGAATTCTCATGCCTTTGTTCCTTATGGCCTTTCTCTATCAACAAGAAGGGCGACTTGCTTAGATTATCTTTTAAATTTTTGCACGAGAAAATGTATCTTCAGAAGCTAGAGAGATATTTATGACCGAGGTTCCTGAAGCACAGATCGCCAATTACCTGTTAGTCCTTCTCACTAGTATAGAATAAAGCTAAGCACTTTTATTCCGTTCTGTTTTGAATGTTGAGTTGAGCCAAATGACCAGGAAGTTTCATGCTGAGGTGAAGCTTGGAAGCTGGCCATAGATGCAGGATTGAGGTGGGTCGGTCCAGGCAGGATACCTGTTTGCAAATTATGTCTCAATAATGCCGGACAGCTGAAGAGATGATCAACTGTCTGTGGCTCTTCTAAGCAGTGAGGACAGTTAGGGTCTGTTTTGGAATGTACACATGCAATATCTGCCAGTACAATGGACGTGGCCCGTTTAGGATAGTGGTGGTGGCCTCTCCATTGCCTATTTTGGTAGAAATTTAATGAGATGGCTTGTGTGGAAACATTTATGCTTAGCGATCTGGTCAAGTGCCCTTGGGCATATAATGATGATAGAGCATCTTTACGTGTTAGGTTTTGAGCATGAGTTCGATGCAAGATGGGGCATCAATGTGTTAGATCAGAGACAATGACAATGAAAAACACATTTATTGACAGCTCAGTCAACTGTTACACTCCGGAGAGTTAGGCAGTTAAAAATTTACAATTTAAATATTCACATCAGGAGGTACCCCTGCCAAGGGTAGTCTGGACTCCGTCAGGGGAGTAACATCCTCCTGAGCGCGTACAAGCCCTCACGTACAAAGGGATCTGAGTCCCGAGCGCGCTCAATTGCAGCACTGATGATTTCGGTATTAAGGTTTTTCTTCTGGGTGGAACAGGTCCTGAGGAGAGGCTCCCTGTCCTCGGGGTATATGACCGCATCCGTGATGTCACCCTCTGTGATTTCCAAATCAGTCAAGGGCCCCGAGTAGCGTTCATTGCACAATTTATATATTATATCAGCTGCTTCTTCCCAGCGCTTCGACGTCAGATCCTCCTCCACTTGAAACAGTGGAGATGGAGATGTCGCCATGGCCGGTGTTGTCATTTTCCCATGGGGTGCGGGCGGTGTTTGCTCGGCAGGCCGAGGCGCAGGCAGTGGGGGTGTTGGAGACACTGCAGTTGGTGTTGTCCTCAGCTCAGCTTTGACTTGTCCGAGGACTTTGTAAAGGTTGCTGGCTGCTCCGGGCCTCAGATCCAAGATTTGCCCGATCAGGCGGGCGAAGGCGTCGCACTGCGGCGGCGACAGGAGGGGTCCTTTCCTCTGCGCCTTGGTCCTCGAGGAGAGGAGGTCTAAGACCTCCTCCCGCCCAAGACCAAGGGCGTCCGTCCCAGCGAAGGACACGCTGGGGTGCTTCTCGATGAACGCATCGAGGTCGACTCTTGTTGCGTTCTTTGCCGATGACGTGGAGAACGCAGAGAACTCCTCCACGATGGACATCTCCACGTCCGGTGTTGGGGCCGCAGGCTCGCGACTCCCAGGTGTTCGTAGGGACAGAGCAGGGGTCATTGGTGGAGGGGCAGGAGGCGCATCCTCCGCAGGTAAGGCCGAAGGCGCTGGTGGTGATGGCCGGAGTGCAGCAGGTGGAAGGGGTGCAGCTCGGCTCGCGGGGGGGGCACGTCGGAGACCACCATGGTTGAACTGGGGGACGCCGGAGGTGGAGGCTGGGCAGATGGCTGCTGAGGCAGCCTGGGCGCAGTCGCTGGTGGGACGCTGGTGGGAGAGGTTGGTGTGGCCGGTCCAGGAGCGGTGGTTCGCCCTGCAAGCATGGGGCAGTTGGCCCTACGATGTCCTTGGCCACGGCACCTGGAACACCTAATCCCGGAGGACAGGTATGCGGGCCAGGCCTCGCCCTTGATTGAGATGTCGAGGCGGGTGGGCAGCCTCTCGATGGTCATTCCCTCGCGGAGGATGATGAACGCCTCTCGGCGGCCGTCGTTGTAGACATATGGGCCAGCCTTCATCAGCTTGGGGGCGATGGATGTTACTCGCCCGAAAGGTGAAAGGGCGCTGATGACGGCTGCATCCCCCATGAAGAAGAGGAGGTTGCCCACCGTAATTCTCTCCGCCCTCTTGCGGAACGGGAAAGCCCTGTGGAGAGTTCCCTCCACCTCGAGGCCCTCGTTGACGAGGCGCTCGGCCAGGCCTCTGTTGGCCAGTCCCACCAGGAAGTGACCGTTCATCTTGGTCATCTGGAAGACCTCCCTGGTCCCTCCGAGCATTCTATCAAGGGCCCTCATGTAGTGGTAGGGCTCCAGTTCAGGGCTGCGCTCTATATAGACGCAGTGGTCTTCTGTTGAGGACGTCTGCCGCGCCCGGGCCTCCGCGATGTGAGCCCTGGTTGTCGGGATCTCCTGTGCCCGGGGCACCGATCGCGCCGATGATTAGATCAGAGGTAGCGGAAATTTTGTCTGCACTGTCTGCTGGTTCATTGCATTTGATTCCAATGTGCCCGCGTACCCAACACACCCTGATGTGATAATTTCTGTCAAGGACTTTTATTATTTTCGCTACTTGCGATGTTTGCATTAAACCGATCTACAGTCCGAGGCAATGGTCACTGCTGCTTTGTTTGGACTTATCTCCTCGAATTGAGCTGACTAGAGAATTCAATGAGCTCAGTTTGAAAGTCAGTACAGTCTGGATGAAGCCGTAGGAGAACTAGATGATGTTCTTTGGAAGGGAAGATGATTGCAGAAACAACACCAGAATCACTTTATGATCCATCTGAATATATTAGTGGCGTTTTTACCTTTTCAAAGTTCAAGCTGAACGAAAGAAGTCGTCTGAATGGGGAATATTACAGCGCAGCAGGTCCTAGGTAACTCGCTAAATGAATGCTGGCAGAAATGGACACCTTTAGCACGAGTATGAAGCAGCCTCTTTTCCATTGGCGAGGGAAGTGACCTATTCTGAGGCATTTGGTGAATATACCAGCTAGCAGGGAGTAGATAAGAACTTCCAAAATCTATGCAAAGAGAACAGAGACCATCTTATCCTGAAGTTTTCCTTCTACCACAGCTCTGTATGGCTCCTATGAACTCCCACGATGTAAAGTCGGGTTGATCTGAAAACATTGTATGAGCGAATTTCGGAGGATCATATTGGGGGGGATCGTCCTCGGGCAATAAAACGGCCAATGGCACTCCTTGCCGCAGTTGAAACCTCCTCGCAGAAGTTGAACCAGGAGTGGCGTTTGACCTCCCAGAAAGCCGCTTTTACTCGTTGTGAGACTCTCGATATAATCAATTGAAAATTTACTAATTGGGCTCTGGATTTTCTAGGGTCATAGGCGGAGGGTTACTACCAGTTTCCTGAGTCGGCTTAGCTCGTGGGACCACCATAGTTTAGATGGTCCGCTAGATGGGCCACTTGTTTTGATGGAAGCTACCACATCTTCAGAAGATATTAAGTGATGGTTCAGCCTTCTGAGCTACCTTGAGAATTTCCCTCGGGTTGGCCTAAGGGTTTATTGATTTTACTACGACCTGGACTCAAAGGATTGGGCCAGGTTTATGAAGGAGGAGTTACCTTTTTTATTTTGTGGGACAGGCTTTGCTTTCTTCGCTGAAACTGAGGCATATGAGATGGGAGGGTTTGTGACACTTCCCATAGTTTGGGGTCGATTTAGGCTCACGCCTATTAAGGATCTTCCAGTAGGAGCTCTGCTTTCTTAGCAAAATCGAGTAGCTAAAGCTTTGGTGTCCATGTGTATTTTCTTGGGAGTTGTGAGGATGGATTCGAAATTATGACACACAAAGTTTTAAAAGTTGTCCATGCCATTGAACTTGAACGTGTGCTTGGCAGATGGGAAGGATTAATTTCTCACAGTAGAGGCGCTTTTTGTTTGATGGTTGGCTATAGCTACTATGATAATTTTACTCCATATTATTTCAACTAAAGGTCTATCAGAAGCTAGGTACTATGAATTTAAGAGGTGAGCAAGATCATTACAAAGCTTTATTTACTTTAAAAATAGGAATTTTTCAACGCTGTAGGGCAAGACCCAAGTGTGCGTGATAGATAATTATTATTTATATTTAAAAGCCACTTAAAACCCCCCCAGCTCTTATATTTAAAAAATTTAACATATGCGTGTGTGTGTGATGAAAAACTCGGATTTTATAGGAATCGTTATATTTTTAGACCTACGAAATATATTTTACGTTTTTTAAAATGAATCATTCAGTTCAAAAATGAATGTCACGTTGGAAATTAGGAAATATAAACTTCATGATGAAACATCAATTTATTGAAAGCAAGAGAAAGATATTCATAACCCAGGTTCCTGGAGCACAGAACACCAACTACCTGAAGAGTCCAGATCACTAGTATGGACTAGTGTAAAGCGTTTTACTCTGTTTAGATTGCCGAGTTGGACCAGTTGACCAGAAGGTTCTATATTGGGGTTTGATTATAGAAGACTGGTAACAGATGTAGGATTTAAGTGGATCACTCCAAGTAGGATAGATGTTTGCCTTCTCTACTTCAGGAATTCTGTACAGCTGGAAAGAACATGATCATTTTAGCTCTTCTGAACAGTGAGGGTATGTAGGTTTGTTTCGGGATTCATACATGCAATGTCAAAGATTCTTCCCTGCGTTTATACTTTGACAAAATCAATAAAACCCACAACAGGCAATCGCCATACTCGAACCGAGGAAGATCCCCACGACTCCAGTCTATCTCTTCACGCCGTCATACAAGGAGATCCCACTTCTCCAAAATGGAAGCAAAGCAAAAGCCATTCAAGAATATTTTTCTCTTATTTTTTTCACATATATCCAACATTGTTGTATTGTGCTGTAAAAAACAATATCATACGCAATATATATATAATATATATATATATTAAACATTAATTGGTTAAGAGCGGTTACTGCTAACAGATCAAACATTCACGTAATATTTACTGCCATTCTGTGTTTTTTTCCTTAAATAAAGTTCTCCAAAACATTTGCATTTCAATCTCAAATTGATGAAGGAATGAAAGATATTTTTACACACATATCTTGAAGGGAGATCCAGAATCTCTTAGAGATCAACCTGATACTTCTTAGTGCGATTTCCTACATCCCATTGCAACATCACTGCCTCTTCTTGGAAGGAAATTTTGCATTCCATAGAAACATCATCACCACATCTTGGAACGAGATATTATTCATTCCGTAGCAACATCAACGACAGTTCTTGGAGCAAGATCCTGAATCTTGTAGAGAGGTGGCCGCCACTTCAAGGAATAGATCCTGCCTTACGTGGCGAAATCACTACCACTTCTTGAGGAGAGACCCTGTGTTTCAGAGCGACATCACCACCACTTCTTAGGAGATATTATGGATCCCATAGCGACATAACCGCCACTTCTCTTGGGGAGAATCCTTGATCCTGTAGTGACATCGCCGCCACTACTTGGGGTAAATTTCAAAATCCCTTAGCAATATCTCCGCCACTTCTTTGGGAGAGATCTTTTATATCATAGCGACATCACCGCCATTTCTTAGGTAGAGATCTTTCTTTCTGTGGATCCATCACCGCCACTTCTTGGGGAGATTTTATGGATCCAGTAGTGACTTCATCGCCATTTATTTGAGCGAGATCTTGCATCCCATAGCGACTTCACGCCATTTCTTGGAGCGAGATCTTGCATCCCGTAGCGACATCACGCCATTTCTTGGAGCGAGATCTTGCATCCCAAAGCGAAATCACGTCATTTTTTTTGGAGCGAGATCTTGCATCCAATAGCGAAATCACGTCATTATTTTTTTGGAGCGATATCTTGCATCCACTAGCGTAATTAGGCCATTTCTTGGAGCGAGATCTTGCATCCAATAGCGTAATTAGGCCATTTCTTGGTGCTAATCTTGCCATCATAGTGGCATCACGCTATTTCTTGGAACGAGATCTTCATTCCAGAGCGACATCAACCCACTATTGAAGCGAGATCTTGCATCCAAATGCGACATCACGCCATTTCTTGGAGTGAGATCTTGCATCCCATAGCGAGATCACGCCATTTCTTGGAGCGAGATCTTGCATTCCATAGCGACATCAGGCCATTTCTTGGAGCGAGATCTTGCATCCAATAGCGACATTAGGCTAATTCTTGGAGCGAGATCTTGTATCCAATAGCGAAATCACGTCATTTTTTTGGAGCGAGATCTTGCATCCAATAGCGTAATTAGACCATTTCTTGGAGCGAGATCTTGCATCACATAGCGACTTCACGCCACTTCTTGGAGTGAGATCTTGCATCCCATAGCGACTTCACGCCATTTCTTGGAGCGAGATCTTGCATCCCGTAGCGACATCACGCCATTTCTTTGAGCGAGATCTTGCATCCCATAGCGACATCACGTCATTTCTTGGAGCGAGATCCTGCATCCCATAGCGAAATCACATCATTTTTTTTGGAGCGAGATCTTGCATCCAATAGCGAAATCACGTCATTTTTTTTTGGAGCGAGCTCATCCATCCAATAGCGTAATTAGGCCATTTCTTGGAGCGAGATCTTGCATCCAATAGCGTAATTAGACAATTTCCTGGAGCTAATCTTGCCATCATAGTGGCATCACGCCATTTCTTGGAACGAGATATTCATCCCAGAGCGACATCAACCCACTACTGAAGCGAGATCTTGCATCCAAATGCTACATCACGCCATTTCTTGGAGCAAGATCTTGCATCCCTTAGCGACATCATGCCATTTCTTGAAGCGAGATCTTGCTTCCAAATGCGACATCCCGCCTTTTCTTGGAGCGAGATCTTGCATCCCCTAGCGACATCACGCCATTTCTTGGAGCGAGATCTTGTATCCTGTAGCGACATCGTCCCACTTCTAGGAGCGGCATCATGCCTCCTGTGGTGTTCCAATTCTTAGGGAGATATTCTGGATTCCGTGAACGAAATCACTCACTTCTTGGGGAGAGATCCTGTATTCTTTAGGAATATCACCGCCACTTCTTGCAGCGAGATCCTGAATCCAGTTACCTATTACTGCCACTTTTTCGAACAATATCCTGCATTTCGTAAAGATGTCACTGCAACTTCTTGGGGAGATATTCTGGATCCTGTAGCGACAATGCTACTTCTTGAGGTGAAATTCTGGATATCTTACTGACATCTCCGCCACTTCATGGGAGATATCCTGTATCTCGTAATGACATCGCCGCTACTTCTTGGGGAGTAATTCTGGATTTCGCAGAGAACTCACCGCCACTTCTTGGATCGAGATGCTGCAATCCGTAGCGACATCACGCCATTTCTTAAAGCGAGATCTTGCATCCCATAGCGACATCACGCCTTTTTTTGGAGCGAGATCTTGCATCCCTTAGCGACATCACAGCATTTCTTGGAGCGAGATTTTGTATCCTGTAGCGACATCGTCTCACTTCTGGGAGCAGAATCATGCCTCCTGTGGAGAAATTCTGGATTCCGTAACGACATCACTGTCGCTTCTGGGGGAGGGATTATTTATTCTGTAGGAACATCACCGCCACTTCTTGAAGCGAGATTCTGAATCCAGTTACCTATTACCGCCACTTTTTGGAACAATATCTTGCATTTCTTAAAGTTATCACATATTCTGTATCTCGTAGCGACATCACCGCCTCTTCTTTAGGAGATATTTTGGATTCTGTAGCGGTTTCACGGCCACTTTTCGGAAGAGTTTCTGTATCTCATAGCAACATCACCGCCACTTCGTGGAGCGAAGTGTACTCTAGAGGTATCGTCGCCTTTCCTTGGGAAAATATCTTTCTTCCAATGGTGACATCACCGCCACCTTTTCGGCAGATATTCTGGATTCTATAGAGACATAACTGCCACTTCTTTGTGAAGAGATCTTGTATCTCGTAGCGACATCAGTGCAACTTCTTGGGAAGATATTTTATCTCCCATAGCAACATAGCAGCCACTTCTTGAAGCGAGATCCTTTCTCCTGTAGAGATATCGCCGCCATTTTTTTTTCTTGGGAAAACATCTTTCTTTCAATAGTTATATCATCACCACTTCTAGGGGAGATATTTTGAATTTCACAGCGACATCGCCCCCACTTCTTAGCGAGATCCAGTATATCGTAGCGACATCATGCCACTTCTCGGAAAGATATTCTCGTAGTGACATTTCACTGCCTTTTCTTCGGTGAGATCTTGCATCCAGTTGCCAATCACGGACACCTTTTGGCCGAGATAATGTCTCCATTATCATTATCATCATTTCATAGTAATATATATTCATACATACTGAAAATAAAAAATATACTATTCTTCGAAGTCCTCTTCATAGGTGCGAGGATTTTGATGATGTCATATAGACTCTTTCGCGCGAGAACACACGCAACACATGGCTGAAATTTTGACTCGTTGAGTTGGTCAAAAAATTTGAATTTTGAATTTCACTCCAATATGGACCAACTCGTCTGACGAAAACCATTTCCGCAAAATTTGCTGAGTAGAATTTTGATATCAGGTTTCCAATTTTGAAGCCGATGTGCAGCTATGGACCAACGCGTCTGGCGAAAAACATTCATGAAAAATTTTGATGAAAAGAATTTTGATGAATTTTCCAATGTTGAGGCCAATGTACAGCTCAGTCTTAGGAGCTCCTCCTCCTCCACCTTCAACGTTCCTCCAGCGAGGCCAAAATGGCCCGCCTGCACACAACAAAAAGTTTAAATTTCATATTTAGACTATTTTTCGTTGATATATGTGTCCTATCTATATTTATAAAGAGTTTTCTGGTGACCTAATGAACTCTCTCCTCGCTAAACCACGCTATTGAGTGGAAATCTTCATGTATCTTTTATAGCATTCAGCTATATATCTAGTTATGGCCTTCCTCTTCTCTGTCTGGACTCGATATTCCCTTGTAGAATGACCTTAATAGAAACAGCTATGCTCATGATACGTCCAAGTAGGCTAATCTTAGTTTAGTGGTTACTACCTCGTAGTGTTATATGAAAGTATGTTGGAGCACACAGAGCTACTTACTGGAGGTCAACGTCCTCTTCCTCGACCACCGCCCTCTTGAACACCGAGGAGCGGGGGACCTCCTCCTGTGGGGCGGGGTGGTCCCAGCAGCCAGGAAAACTGGAGCACAGTGAAACCATTAGTTTCTTGGAATATTCCCATTCACTTTATACAAATATTGATATTGAACAAGAGATGTCTGGACATTCAACTATTGTTATTGTTACTTATATTGCAGTATTATATTTAAGAAGAAAACCATCATTTACTCAAATGAATCTACTCCTTGTGGTTTCTAAACATCACGTGCAGGCCTGGTCTGTTTCGATGGCATGGCAAAGGTCAGAGAGGATGGCAGTGAATGTAACTCGAGTTATCAATGAGAAGATTGAATTATCCAAGACCAATATCATTGTTGATTTATAGATTTATATATTCTGTATATACACTATCCACACATACAATAGTATAACACTGGATGAACTTACTCCCTGAGCTGCCAGGGCTCGTAGTAGACCATCCAGGAGGGGGCGGCCACTCCCTCCGGGATGGTGTAGATCCGCCCGAAGTCCCTGCAACATCAGTTTTGTCAGCCAAAGGTGAACATCAACTATGGTCTATTCTACACTGTCAGAAAATGATGGCAGTTTCATAATTTGTTTAATTTATTTATATAAATAAATTTTTAAAATATAAATTAAAACTCTATTGAGAGAGAGAGGGGTTTCAGTATATTTATCAGTTAAATATTAAGTAGTTTTAAGATCATTATAGTCAAGCTTTATTTGAAGAACCCCCAGAGCACCAAATATGGTAGTTAAGGGTACCTACCCAGCCAGCTGCTGGGGATCGTAGCGCACCATCCACGATGGCGCCGCCACGCCGTCAGGGATGTCGTAGACGACGTGGCCTGGGTCTCTGGAACACCGGGGCATGTGAGAAACTCTTGGAGTGAAAACATACAATATGATATTTTACCATCTTTATCTAATACCTGAAGGTCTCTAAATTCAACTTAAAATAATTGTTGAATAGAAAAATAGTATAAAATTATAATTTCTAGAAAACTTTGCAAAATGAAAAACAAGCATTTCATCCATAAAATGCTCTTAATATAAATATAAAATTGAATTTGGGATATTTAAAAAAATATAAATTAATATGAATTGGTCTTAAATAAAAAAAGGCCCATTTTCAAACAGGTTTCCCATACTAAGATTGTATTTAAGGCTGGAATAATCTCTCTACCTCATACATGTGGTTTGGTATCAATACACTGTAGCTAGCCTATCAAATGTTAAACCATTTTTATGTCTCTATAAAACTTTTCAATATGAAAGCAACTTTTCAAAAGGTAAATAAAATGGCATTTGCTAAGAAACACTAAAGAACAGAGACGAACCAATATGGGAGTAGTACCATATATAACGTCACAGTATAATCTAGTGGTAACACAAGGAAGGATGGCAATCAATTGTCATAGCTCCTATTAAAATAACTTAGTCATCATGCTTCACCACATCTCCAAGTTTATCAAGAGAAGCAATAAATTTACCACGACATTATTTGCCATTTTCCAAGCCCTCTTAATATTTTTTCATCGCAGTATGGACAGTAGAAGCGCGTTTTATGTATAAAAGAAACATTCGTGCTTTAATATTTTTTCTGTATATAGATAGCGCGTTATGGCTTTTTATTAAATAAAGAACAATTAAAGACTTACCCGGTGGTCTGGAGACCCTCGTCCGGCTGCTGGACCCCGCAACACCCCGTCCAGCAGCGGGCGAACCTGTGAACAGCTTTGTTGGACAGGTGTTTCGTGACATAACTCTATTGACATGTCGAATACTTGATTGTACGACATGGGATATATATCATATTCTTCTACTCCATATTATTCCAAATGTACATAGTGTAGGCTCTAATGAGGAAGTACCACGTGACTACATGTGTAGTACCAGAGAGAAGGAGCGCGCACCAGGTTAGGTATTAGATTGTGCCTGCTTGAACTATGATTACACCTCATATATGATAGGTCTACAAAAATGATTAATATAAGAACTCTCTCGTCACGAATCTGCGCGAAAATACAGGAAGGGAAGACTGGGGAAACAAGGGAATCGAGAAACATGGAATGCATATATAACTCTGTCTGCAGGCGAAAAATATGCGCTAGTGTCCATGCCATCCGCTGACCTCAGTTAGATAATGGACCTCGATGATAGAAGGTGATTATCAAGGTCATCGTTGGACATCATGATTCCTATCGAAGGTAGGGATACAGGGTGGTGATAGCCATCGCCACAGACCATCAAAAAACCTCAAGAGAATAGCTGCATCCCCGAACACTCTCGTTGCGATCATACCCAAAATATATTTTGTGGCACTGCCTCTACAATACTCACAGGTCACGGATTTGTCAAAGTTTATACTGCAAAAATATTAAAAAACAATCCTACCTGCCCACACTGCTACGAGGAAAATGAAACTTTCGACCACCTTTTCTTCAGATTTCCCACCTACCACCTTCATAGGTTCCAAACAGCCACCCTCCTAGGATAAAGCATATTTACCTTCGAAGATCATTAGACGTGAAGTCTAAAGACCAACTCGAATAGTTGGCAATTTAGTACGCTCCAGGAATACGGGTTAACTCAATAGAAAGAGAAAGGGGGAGCTAGTTTCAATATGCCAACACCTTGCGTGAATAATCCAGATACTTTCTGTTACATCTTTGGAGAATTAACTCTCAAAGATTAAGGCGAAATATTAAACAGCTATGAACTTTATTTGATAAAAAGTGGGTGACCAAGATAAGACTTTGGAGCCTCATCATTGTTGTCAAAAGTTTGTCCTCTACTTCTTACAGGGTGAATTGAAGGTAAAATTCTTATGCCTTGTGGTTCCAAAGGTATCGAGAGAACCAAAATACATTATTCAGACTGTTATTTTTGTTTGACAAAACCTACAGGTATTACATCTAAATCAAAACATGCCATTAAATATCAAGATTGCCATCTGCTATCAGACCAGGTGATATATCTATGCCACAGCCTCCCAAAAATGTGACATTTAGTGACAATAATTCAAGAGTCAAATGACACAAATTTAAAAGCACATATTTCATCCAAACCTTATTTATTAACTAATGGTGATTTATATAACCTTTTACGTGATTTTCATTTTTCCAAAAAACAGATTGAACTTTCAGCTTATAGGTTAGAAGTTTGGAATCTGCTGAATAAGGATACAAAAGTATGCTTTTTTTCGCAAACGACAAGCTGAATTTCAAGAATTATTTTCCCAAGAAAATGACTTAGTTTACTGCAATATTATTGTTAGTCTAATGGATGAGCTTGGTCATGAACTTAATGCAGAAGAAGGGCACTTATTCCTTGATTCCTCTAAAGTTAGTTTGAAAGGTATTCTCCTTCATAACGGTAATAAAAGTTCCCTTTGGTGCCAATAGCACAAACATTAAACAAGAAAGAGAATTACGAAAGCATGAAACTGCTTTTGAAAAGGTAGAGTCCGACAGATACAGTTGGAAATTCTGTCGTGACTTGAAAGTCATTGCTCTTTTGCTTGGTTTAAAGCTTTATATACAACTTTCTTTTGTTTTCTGAGTGTAAGTGAGTTAGTAGATACAAGGAAAGACATAATATCAAAAAGAACTGACTAAACCGTAAAACCCTCATTCCAGCACTTAAAAATTTGAGCATTTTCCATTGGTCAAATCTGAAAATATATATCTCACCATTACATTTTAATGAAGAACTTTTCCAAAGCAATGAATCCAAATACTGCTGAATTTGCCTATTTAAATAAATTTTCTAGTATAAGTGATGCGAAAATTAAAGATGGCATTTTCGGTGGACCTCAGATTCGAAAATTGCTGCAGGATGGGAGAATTTTGAAGATAGATTAAATGAATTTAACCAACAGCATGCAATTATTTTAGAAACGTTTGGAAGAACATGTCTGCAAATTGCAGTGAATTAGTTAATGAACTCATATCTTTCCTACAAAACACTGGGGTGTAACATGTCTCTCAAGATCTATTTCCTGCATTCATATCTAGATTTCTTTCCAGACAATCTTAGTGCAGTTAGCGATGAGCGTGGTGAGAGGTTTCATCAAGATATATAAAGTATGGAGATGCGGTATCAAGATAAATGGAGTCCCATTATGCTTGCTGACTACTGCTGGACACTCAAGAGCGATGAACAACAAGCAAAGTTTGAAAAAATTACTGTCACTATTTCTCAATAAAAGAAATATATTTCGCCGTTTTTTCATATAGACCTAAATATAAAAAATATAATCAAATTTCAATTGTCTTAGAAACCTTGCGCGATATATAAAAAATATAGGTTCCAAAATCACTTTATTAGGTACCGCTCAACAAGAGCAACCTAGTTTATGATAAGTGCATCATATAATAAATGAATAATATGTGAAGGTTATTCACATAGTAAACAAAATGTTAACGCGGGATTCGATCCCGGTTCATGACTATCTGGAATCGAGGGTGTTACCCACATGTCCAACTTAAAAAAAAAAAAAAACGGTATATTTGGAATCGGCACAAAATTTTATATTAAAATAAAATTGTATTTGGTTAACTAGTGTAATATAATAATGTTTGGGGAAAATGCTTGCATTACATTATAGGCATTTTTTATTATTTATCCTATTACTAAAAAAGGTTGTAATGCGAAAACTATGGGTAATGGGAAATTTATGATCAGAATTTTGAGTTCAGCATGAAAAGTTACACTAGAAACCCACCTACAGAATTTCTTGGGGAAAAAAATTGTTGACATGCATAATCAATTGGGAATATTTTTCCTCTATCATCTACAAAGTTTTTAAAATTTTTAATCCCTCTAAGGCTAAATATTAAAGGGTTATCGGTGTGAAGATCTTGTAAGAAACGACATTCATTTTGCATTCTATGTAAAAGATTTTGTAGGGAGCTTTTAAAATCGATGTAAAGCGAAGGCGTAATATCTTTCAAAGTAAGATGGGGCTATTTAGTACTAGTCGATGGCAAGTTAGTACAGGTACAGGTTGTATTTAATAGATTAATATATAGATATTTTGTGAATTCTCTTATTCTTTACAAGAAGGTCGTTTTAATATTATTTACATTTATATATATTTTTCCGGATTATTTTCATGTTGAAAATGTATTTCTGCGAGATAAGATGTATATATGTAGGTCTACATATACAGTACCAGACCATGGTGTGTAGAGGGTTCTGACTTATTTTTATGTGAGTACACTACATGTTTATATTGTCAAAATAAAATAAAATGCTAATCCAAAATGATGAAAGCATTACATTTTGACCTGTAGATGACCCTGTGGTTCAAACTCGGTGAAAACACTGGAACCTGGAAATAATTAACACGACCTCAGTTGTGATCTAGAATCTGTAAGTGAAGTTCACCAGACCTAGCTGACCAAATTTATCTCCATTGACAGTTCCAGGGCTAACCAATGTGGTGTGGCATTTAATGAGTAGAGTATTATGTGAATTGGAAATGTATTTAAGGGAAGTTTTTACTTACATTCGCAGAACGCGTCTGCAGAGCCTTTTAGGCGAAAATCGCTTTCTGAAACATTCACAAGTAAAATTAGCACAAGATAAAATGCCATGTAATTCATTTTATCAGTTAAAAGGGATCAAGGCCCAGAGCGATCGCTCAGCGGGTATGCTGCTAGAAGGCCACAAAGTGACAATGATCATAATGCTAACAATATAAAAATCACCATCCTCATTATATTATATCTTCAACTCGAACATTGTTTCAACAAATGGGTCTAGAAGGAGAACGATAGTGAAACTAAAACCTAACTGTTTGTGATACCCGAAAGCTTTGGGAAATATGGAAGCCGTTTTGTTTTTTATTTATTTATACCTTTTTCATTTTAAAAGGTTAATAAAAAGAGTGTGAATAAATTTTAGATATTTTTCTGGTCTTGAAAATGGCAGATCGCAAGTTCCCCATGCTTCCATGCCAACTTTGTATTTTGCACTCGGGACTCTTGAAATCCATGTTGCAGGTTGGCTGAAAGTCCTCGAGTTGATCATCTGGTGTGAAATTGAAATGGTAAGCAACATGATAGAAATTTTTTAATGGATACAATGAGCGCCAAGTTTCTAAAGTTTTTGTGAAAAAAAGTTAAAAGTCTATTTGTTCAGTATAGAAACTTTTCAGGCGTCAAATAGTTAACTATCACTGTTAACTCTAAAATATTTTATTATCCCATTTATAACTACAAAGGGCGATGATCGTCCAATGGTCAAAACTTGTAGTATTTATAACCGGATTAATAGGATTTTGAAACAACAAATGGCCCCCTGATACTTCATGAGCTTGAATCCACCAGTGAGAACAAGTAATCAACTGAGACACACTTGTGAATGCCAAGAGAGAGTAGAAGTCGAATTTGTTCTACATGTAAAGCCATGGTGCAGTTCTAGCCTGTCTAGTAGGAGTATCATGGCCATGTTGGTGTACTTATATGGAAGTAACTATCACACATTCAGGACTGCACCGAATGTTGTATGGACACTCCTATCTCGTCCATGTTTCTTCTTCCCTCTCAAATCTCTCTACCAACAATTTAATATTACATCTCTCTACTTAACATATATATAAATATTATAATATTTAGAAATATATAAATAAAATGGCTCGTGTGGGAGTATGTGAGGAAAGGAAATAGCCCGGTCAAAACAACCATCTTGTTCTCCGGATGTCCAACCTTCACCCCCAGTGTGTATGTGTGTGTTTGTTCTCATTTGTGTGGGATTGTGTTTGCACTGTTATCGTAATCATGGGTTCGACACAGGAATAGTGTTTGTGTGTGAATACTCTATGTGCCTATTTAAACCTTAGTGTATATTTATCTACTGATAAGTTTTAATAAATAAAATAATATTCCGCTTAATGATTGGAGCACATTTATAATGTCAAATTATTATTATGTGATTTTCACATGTACATTCGCAAATGTGTGTATTCCTAATGACTTTTATCATCAGTTAATTAATCATATGATAGAATATCTTTCCATCCTGGTTGACCAATTATGGTTTCCATTAACAAATTCATGAACAAATCAACTCCAATTTACACTAGAAATTGCAACAAAAGTTTTATTATATCAAAAAAAGAATATCTAAAAAAAAAATAGAAAATTTATTTTTTTTCTTCTTACTTTTGAAACTTTGATAAAATTTTAAAATGGTTCTGTCCTTTCTCTTTTCTTATCTTAATGACAAAATATACTCCTCATATACAAGGTGCGTTCAATAATTTCCAGGACTGGTTAAAAAATAAAATAAATAAAAAAGCTGAAGAAAAATATTTTTATACAGAGTTAAATATTGGACATTCGACCACACCTGACTGAAAGCACGATTCTCGTGGCGCAAGCGCCGATCTAAAAATAGAACAAAACAATTTCCTTGTAAGGTTCGCATTTCTAATTTTAAAATGGCCATTTTCGAAGAGCAGAGAATCTGCATTAAGTTTTGTTTTAAATTGAAAAAAAGTGCCACTGAGACGTATGAATTGATTAAAGAAGCTTTTGGCGATGCAGCTTTATCCCGTTCAAGAACTTTTGAATGGTTTTCACGCTTCCTAAAAGGTCGGGAAAAGGTAAACGATGATCAGCATACTGGGCGTCCAAGATCATTACGTTGCGAGGAAAACAAGCTCAAAATAAAGGAATTAATTAAATCTAACAGAAGAATTTCTATTAAAGACTTCTCTTCAGAGACTGGACTATCTGTAGGACTGTGTCATCAAATAGTAACAAAAGATTTGGACATGATCCGGACGTCTTCAAAATTTTTTTCCCGGATTCTAACAGAGGAACAAAAGGTTAGAATGGATGTCTGCAAAAACATGGTTGAAATGACTCGGACCGATCCGAAATGGATGCAAAAAATCATTACCGGGGATGAGACATGGGTGTATCAGTATGACCCGGAAACCAAACGTCAATCCAGCCAATGGATTGAAAGAGGGGAACCGAAACCCAAAAAGGCAAGATTTACAAAATCCAAAGTCAAGACATTGCTTGTTACATTTTTTGATATTAATGGTTTGGTTCAGCATGAATTTATTCCTTTCGGACGTACAATTAATCAAGAGGCTTATTTGGGGATAATGAGGCGCTTAAGGGAGGCAGTGCGCCTTAAAAGACCTGAAAGATGACAAAACAATGACTGGATACTTCACTTCGATAATGCGCGGCCGCAGTTCTTGTCCAAGAATTCAACCATACAGATCCCTCATCCACCCTATTCCCCCGACTTAGCCCCCAATGACTTTTTCCTTTATCCTAAATTGAAAATGAAGTTAAAAGGAAGGAAATTTGACAACGTTGATATGATTCAAGCTGAATCGAAGGCAACCTTGAGGAATCTCTCAAAAAGTGATTTTATATCCTGCTTCGACAATTGGAAAAAAGATGGAACAGGTGTATTGAGGCAGGAGGGGCATATTTTGAAAAATATTAAGTTAGTTTTTCTATTTGTTTTATTTTTTCAATGATACAGAGCAGTCCTGGAAATTAATGAACGCACCTTGTATTCCCGTAGAAGGGTTTGTAATTCCCGAGAGAGCTTGATATAATTTAAAATAAATCAATATCTTCATCCTCGGAAGCCGTTTTGTTTATTGTTTATATATATTGTAGAAGATTTTATTTTTCAAAAAGGTATATATTGTAGCAAAGTATTTATTATTTTATTAACAGAGTATTATCTTTTATGTTAATAGTTTGCTACTCTATAAACCTCCCTCATTGCTTAGCTTTTGTTTATTATTCATAGTTTGTTTTTGCCTTAAATAAATTGTTGTGTCGTCCCAAAGTTTGTCTTTCCTAATTTTCTACGTGGGATTTTGGTAGAGATGCTGGGTAGTAAATTAGGGAAGATAAAATTAAGATCGCCGAGAAGACCTAGAGGCCTTGAGTGTTGTGATCTACATTTTCAGCTGCTGGCTCCAAGATTCCACTGCTGTATTAAAGCCAAGACTTCCCTCAAAGATGCCGATGTACCTATAGACGATATGACCACAGAGCCGCTATTCACACCGCAAGAAAAACGACGCAAAGGTCCAAGAAACAAAGTTAAAAGACTTCTACGGAATCCTGGCAGAAGTACGCCAGATCCATGTTAGTATTTATAAATTTTTGCTAGCTGTGGGTCACAGCTCCTATAGGGAAGAGTTATGTAGCGAAGTAATTATTATTTTATTAACAGAGTATCATTTTTTGTTTATATTTTGCTACTCTGTAAACTTCCCTCATTGCTTATCTTTTGTTTATCCTTCATAGTTTTTTCTTGCCTTAAATAAATTGCTGCGTCATCCCGAAGTTTGTCTTTCCTAATTTTACGCATATAAATATAAATAAAATACTAGGCAAATGAACGAATAGTTACTCAAAGAAATTTGTCCAAGCACATGATAATTATATTTTTATTATCTTTATATTAGTAGCAATCAGGATGACAGGAATTCATTGATAAATAATTATCTGTAAAAATTAGGAATACAAACATTTATATTTAATTCTTTATTCTTAAACAGGATTGCAATAGGCTTTATGTTAAACTACAGCTTACTACAAGTGTGAAATTTCTTGCTGATTGAGAGAGTAGTTTTGTTAGAAGAATCAAAAAACTATATTATTATTTTCATTTTTTATATATAAGACATCAATGGAATTGCAATGATTTTTATTATTTTGCACATTAATTTTGTAAAATAGAAATATTTTTTTATGAAGATATTTATTCTAAATTGGATTGGATTTTTATACAAAAATATTATTGAATCGTATTATTGAAATCTTTTGTTTTTGTTTATATTATGTGTTGACAAAATATAATTCTACTATTTATTATATATCAGATTTATTATTTTCTGATATTTGTATTTTTATTTTTATTAATTGACAATTTCTTCTAATTAAAGTTTCGTGGTAGTTAGTAATTCTTCAGAGCTTTGATCAATTATTTGAACATTGGGTTTCTTTGTTCAATACTTTATGAACTTGTATTCTTCCACCTTGTAGAGCTAACCTACCTTGGCATTTCTTTGGTAGTATTTGTTTATTTATTTATTACTAGGGGCGATATCAAAATGCTTTCAATCACTTCGTGAACTTAGAGAATTGTGGTTTCTATCTGATTCCATTGTTTTTGGTTGAATCTAGCTGACATATACCTTGATAGGTAGTGTTCTAGGAACTCTACCCTTACACCATATTTACAACGTTTATACACCAGTGACACACACACACTAGGGATAATTTTACAATTTTGAAATATTAGTTTAAAAATAATTAAGAGAAAAAATAAACCTAATATTATTTTTACTACCTAAAACATCGCTGGTATATTTTTCACTTATATAAGCATTGAATTAAAATTCTCGAAAGTGTGAAATTCGCATTTCTTTTCCTTATGACTTCTATCTACAAAAAGGGTGACTTACGTAGTCTATATTTTGAATATTTGATGATAAGAAAATGTATCCTTAGAAGCTAGGTATAAGGATTTAAGAGATGAGTAAGATCATTGCAAGGCGTAATTCACTTTTAAAATATCGATTTCGTAACTTTGTAGAGAATTACCCGAGCGCATAAGTTTGTTACCTTTTTTTTTTAATTGAGGGTCACTATGAAAAAACCTTTAGCTTAGTTATTAAAATAATAAAAACAACACACAATCCAACACAAAACACGAAAAATACGTAAAACTCATGCTGAAAAAAACGGAACGATCCATACGAGATCCCTGACGCTGTAGTCTGTTGCTTCGTGTTTAAAGGTATATATAACTTTGTATATTTTTTGGGCCTTTAATGTTTCCAATTGTACCAACTGCCTAGAGTTTTTAACTTTTGTTAGAATAATTAGACTGTTTTATTCTTGGAGATCTTCATTCAAATTTAGGAATATAGTTTCAACCGTCGTTTCAGCTTTGCGTCCATTGACTAGTTTGATTGGGATGAAACCTGTCGTGTCCTGCTTTGCCGTGTTGTGGACAAATTCTACATAGCGTAGGATAGCATCCCAGTCTCTTTGTTCAACATCCAAATACATTTCCAACATGTTAGCCAATGTTTTGTTGAGTCTTTCTGTTAAGCCATTTATATGGGGAGGATATGCTGTGTTGTTAACGATTGAATTGAAGAACACTGGTTATTAAGTTCCAATATCATCTTTGATTGTAGTACTCGCCTTCAGTTCGTAATGATTTCCCTTGGAGCTCCGTGTTTGAAGACATCATCCATCAAGAACTTGACACATCTTTTGCCTCTCCTGTAAGAAAGGCTTCGGTGATTATGAAGCGGGTTAAATAGTCGGTACAGACTATGATTTACGTATTACCAGTATCCTTCCAAGGAGATCTATTCCAACTCTCTGAAAAGGGAGGTTGCAGGAGGAATGGGTTTAAGTATTATACTAGGCTTTTGAGTTGTCTGTTTATTTCTTTGACACCTTTACAATGAGCCACATACTTACATATATCTCAGAGAAGACCTGGCCGAAAATATTTGCTTTAAATTCTTTCGCAAAGTTGCACCAGTTGATGTGGAAATTTCACGTCCTTGGTGATGGTTGGAGAAGATATAGCTATGCAGAGAGAGAAGTTCTTGCCGTCAGGTGGAGTGCGAATATTTTGAGGCGAGCTTGTTAGAATGTTAATGGCGAGTAGGATGCAGGTTTTATGGAATTTGAAGGTAGGTTATCTCCCTGAGATTAGATAGAAGTAGTGATGTCTTGGATGTGTTCCCTGAGGTGTGCCACAACGTCGATGGCTGTGGATGGCATGGGTGTGATCTCTAGCGTCGCTCTGCTCTTCATATTCCATCCTTTGCGTTGTCCTCTGATATAATCCAATCGACTGAAAGATTTGTAAGGTAGGCACTGTGTAGTCATGGGCCTCGTGGTCTCAGGCGTCAATGGATAACACAAAAGACGAAACAAGTTGGATGTCACCTCAGAGAAAGGCCACCGCCGAAGAAGTGGATAAGGTCCAGGAGGGTGTGATCTACATGAGAGGTAGAGATAATCTGTCGCTATCCGCACTTTTGTCGGTGACCAGTGGCGGTTGTGGAACTAATTGGAAGTTTACTGGGAGGAAATGAAGAATCTTTGACGAAATTCCATCCCTCGGGAACCTCCTCCTATCTTGGGTGCGGTGGAGTCTCAATACAACTTTTTCTTTGTTTTGTTTTACATGATGGCAAAGCGCGCGTTGATTTGTATTTACATTATGCAGTTGTTAGACTTTTATAATTATGTCACATATGAAAATCTAGCAAAAACAGTAGAACCTTCCCGTAAAAGACACCAAATTGCAAAGCCAAAGTTTCCTTTAAGGTTAAGTGTCCTTTTACCGGAGAGTTGCTAAATAGTGAAAATGTTGATTTTGAAAATGAAAATTGTCCTTTGTAGAGAGGTGTCTTATAGCGCGATTTTTCTATCATGAAATTTCTAATGTATTAATAAACCCTCGCTATATGGCGGGCCAATTTTGTGCGGAAAAATCCGTGCCCGCGGTGACTGATTAAAACTAGTTCATTTGTGACCTTGTCTCTCTAAGGATGATCTTCTCATGTGAGAGAAATCTCAATTAATATTTTAAAAATATTTTAAAAACTTTTAAATTGAAAATACTGTTTTTTAAACAGGCATTTCCAAATTTGCACCCATTCATATACAACAGTTTTTAGATTGTTTAGGGTATTTAAACATGGAAATTGGACTTGGAAGATTACCATCATAGCAGAAGGCAGTTAACATCATCATCTAATGTAAATGCAGAAAAACCGAAGGTAATTTTCAAATATAATTCACATGCAACATCTCAATCTATTCAGCACGACTTAAATATTGGATCGGCAGTTTTCAAGTTATTGCATGAAGATTTGAAAGTAAGGAAGCTTTTCAGCAGATGGGTGCCTCATTAATTAATTGAAGATAAAAAAACAGGAGTGTCTTGGTGCCAATAAATAATGATAAAATCTGATTTAGGCACCACAACGCATTTGTGTTATATAATAACAGGTGTTGAAACCTGGATCCATCAATTTGATCCAAAAACAAAAAGACCATCTTCAGTTTGGGTGTTTGAAAATGAAGTACTTCCGACAAAAGTTAAATGACTGTGGAGTGTTGGAAAAAGAATATTAGTAAATTTTTCCCTAAAGCTGGTTATATTGTTACAGTAGCTTAAGGGTGAAAAAACAGTAGCTCGAATTGGCATACAAAATTCTTTCACAAGAGGTCATCAAAGACTTGAAAAAAAAAGGAGACCAAAGACTGGACCCAGAGGAATCTTTCTCCATCATGACAATACCGCAGCCCACAAAGCTACAAAAAAATATATATTTTTGAAAAAAAAAAAACAAAAAAGGATTCAGGTGCTTTGACACTCACCATAATACCCTGCTATTGTTACTTGTTACATTCATGTTTTTCCAAAAGTTAAAGAAAGTTTTCATGGAATCAAAATTACAAGTCTTGATGCTGCCGTGGAGTGCTACCTGGAGATACTTAAAGACATGAGCCAGGAGTAGGGGGAAAGAATATTTTTGGGGGGTTCAAAGGTTGAAAAATGTAGTGAATGTGAAAATGATTATTTTGAAAAAAAATAAAAATTTTATCAGTTGTGTTTTTATTAATTGGCAAAACTTTCTGAGTAACCGTTGTATACAGGAAGCTTTGTGTTAAAACAATTTATTTTGTATATTTTTGCAATTATCTGATCAAGTACCTTGAGGAGCCAATAAGGTAAGGCATTGTAGTTATCTCTCTCTCTCTGCTCGAACATTTTATAAAAGCTCGGAAGGATGGCCGACGGCGGATTGTTTGTTCGAAATATACTTCTTTGAAGTCTATAAACTTTGCAAAAAAAAGCCATGCCGGAATTGTTCGGCGGTTGGTTTGAATTGAATAGAAGTTAAAGGAAAATATTTTATCCCAGTTCTTCGCTGTGGTTCCAAGAGGAAATTTGTATTTATGGACTGGATTTGCAAGATTGGGAAAGTATTCATAGAAGCAAACTGATATAGAAAAAAGCAAATGATCAAAAATTTTCTGAGGCCAAGAGGTTAGTAGTCCAGTACACGGCTCTGTATTATACTATTTCATATTATAAATATCTCAACGTGTTGGATCCTTTAATAGATCATATCTATCTCTTGAAAATGAAGATACTTCGGCCAGTGAATCTTTTTATTACCTCGACGTTTCGACAAAAATCTTTTGTCCTCGTCAGGAGCAAACAAAAATTAAACATTCAGCAAGGCGTTAAAAATCTTTCTAAAGTTCCAAGGGCGTTCTCACGCGATATTCAAAATTTTTGTACAACATCAAAAGCACGAGTCAAAAATAAATATTTAACTCACAAAAGACTATGATCTTTGAAATAAATTATAATATACATATATATAATGAGAAATTATAAAAAATAAATATAAAAATAATAATAATATTTACAAAGATTTTCCTATAGTATAAATAAATCGATATCTATTACTTACAATTTATACCTATACTTTTAACTACTTTTTTAAATTTATAAACGAATTGTATTGTAGTGGAATATCTTCAAATACATTTATACTTCTTGCCCCCATTTCCCGTGATACCCATCCCTCTAAAAATAATCTTTCCTTTTTAAATTTTATATTCCTATGAAATATCTCAATATCATTCCAATTTGGCCTATGTCCTGAATATAAAGCATGTACGAAGATCATATCTATGTTAATTTTTGGTGTTTTGATCGTTTACTCCATATTGCTACCAACCTATCCCCACTTTAAATATCAGGTATAGCTAAAAATATATTTTTTTCATTTCCTTTTTCCAATTTTGGACAAAATTCTGTAAGAGTCAGGTCATGAAAGAACACCTACAGTCTCTCCTGAAGGTGATTGAAGTATAATTAGGTCCGGTCAATTTTGATTTATAAAAGTGGTCATTCAGTGAGGTTTTGGTTTATCAAATGGGAAGTTTTACCGCCTATCATATTTTCTCGAGTAAAATATCTAAACCCATAATCTTCAATCTTCAATAAAAATAATTAAATTGTTACATATTTCTTGGAGCATGATCCTACATCCCGTAGCGAAATCACTCGCCCTTTAAGGAGCCAGATCCTGCAGTCTGTAGCGATATCACCACCACTTATAGTGTAGAGATTCTACATCAAGGAGCAAAATCAACGCTACTACTTGGAGCGACATTTTATTTCCGTTGCGAAACCACGTCAGTTCTTAGAGCGAGATGTTGCATTCGTAAGCGAAATCACACCATTTCTTGGAGCGAGATCTTGCTTCCCATAGCGACTTAACGCCATTTCTTGAAGCGAGATCTTGCATCTCATAGCGACATCACGCCATTTCTTGGAGCGAGATCTTGCATCCCAAACGACATCAAGCCACCATTGAAGCATGATCTTGCATCACATAGCGATATCACGCCATTTCTTGGAGCGAGATCTTGCTTCCCATAGCGACATCACGCCATTTCTCGGAGCGAGATCTTGCATCTCATAGCGACATCAGGCCATTTCTTGGAGCGAGATCTTGCATCCAAAACGACATCAAGCCACCATTGAAGCATGATCTTGCATCACATAGCGATATCACACCATTTATTGGAGCGAGATCTTGCTTCCCATAGCGACATCACGCCATTTCTCGGAGCGAGATCTTGCATCTCATAGCGACATCAGGCCATTTCTTGGAGCGAGATCTTGCATCCCATAGCGAATTCATGCCATTTATTGGAGCGAGATTTTGCATCTTGTTGCGAAATCACGCCATTACATGGAGCGAGATCTTGCATCCCATAGCCTCATCACGCCATTTCTTGGAGCGAGATCTTGCATCCTCTAGCGAAATCATGCCAATTCTCTGAGCGAGATTTTGCATCTTGTTGCGAAATCACGCCATTACTTGGAGAGAGATCTTGCATCTCATAGCCTCATCACGCCATTTCTTGGAGCGAGATCTTGCATCCTCAAGCGACATCACGCCACCATTGAAGCAAGATCTTGCATCACATAGCGACATCACGCCATTTCTTGGAGAGAGATCTTGCATCCCAGAGCGAAATCACGCCAAATCTCTGGGGGAGATTTTGCATCTTGTTGCGAAATCACGCCATTACTTGGAGCGAGATCTTGCATCCCATAGCCTCATCACGCCATTTCTTGGAGCGAGATCTTGCATCCTCTAGCGACATCACGCCATTTCTTGGAGCGAGTTCTTGCATCCCATAGCGAAATCACGCCATTTCTTGGAGCGAGATTTTGCATCTTATTGCGAAATCACGCCATTACTTGGAGCCAGATCTTGCATCCCATAGCCTCATCACGCCATTTCTTGGAGCGAGATCTTGCATCCCATAGCGACATCACGCCACTTTTCGGAGCGAGATCTTTCATCCCATAGAGACATCACACCACTTCTTGGAGCGAGATCTCACATCCCCTAGAGACATCACGCCACTTCTTGGAGCGAGATCTTTCATCCCATAGAGACATCACGAAATTTCTTGGAGCGAGATCTTTCATCCCATAGAGACATCACGCCACTTCTTGGAGCGAGATCTTGCATCCCGTAGCGACATCACGCCTTTTCTTGGAGCGAGATATTGCATTACATAGCGACATCACGCCATTTTTTGGAGCGAGATCTTACATCTCGTAGCGACATCTCGCCATTTTTTTTTTGGAGCGAGATCTTACATCTCGTAGCGACATCACGCCATTTCTTTGAGAAAAATTCTGCATTCCATAGCGACATCCTGAATAACCTGTAGCGACACTGCCACTTGTCAGGGAGAAATTCTGCATCCCAAAGAGACTTTCCGCCACCTTTTGGAGTTAAATCCTTCTTCTTATAGCGACATTAACTTTCACTTTTTGAAACGAGATATGACATTTTGTAGCGATAGCGGCATCACCGCCACTTCTTGGGGCGAGATCCTTCATCTTGTAGTGACATCATTCCACTTCGTAGCGAGATATTTCGCATCCCATAGAGATTTTTCGCCACCTTTTTGAGTGAAATGCAGTTTTCTGCAGCGACATCACCAATACTCCGTGGAGCAAGATCTAGCATCCTATAGAGACATCCCGCCACTTCTTGAAGCGAGATCCAAAATCTCAAGCGATATCAGCGCCTTTTCTTGCGGAGAGATCCAGCACCCAATTGCAAACCACCGCCATTTCTTGGACGAGATCTTGTTTCCAGTAGGGATTTCATCATTTCATGGTAAGGCAACCTTTTTCCAAAAAGGGAGGAGTCATTTTCAAAACCGCCTTCATTAGTGGAGATTTTATCGAGGTCCGATAGCCACTTCTGTGCCACAACAACACTTTGGAAACAAAATTTTGAGTAGCTATGTTGGTCAAAACATTTTGAATTTTGAATAGAAATATTTACTTCCAATTGAGACCAACATGCTTTGCGAATCACATTTAAATTTAATTTTGCTGAGTAGAATTTTGATATATTTTCCCATGTTGAGTCTGATGTGCTCCAGCGTTGTGCTGAGGAGCTCCTCCTTCTCCCCTTCAACGTTCCTCCAGCGAGGCCAAAATGGCCCGCCTGCACACAACAACAAAAATATTCTAATTCATATTCAGACTATATTTTGTTAATATTTGTGCTATCTATACTCGTAAACAAGTTCTCTGGTGAACTAATGAAATCTCTCCTCACTAAATCACGCTATTGAGTGGAAATCTTCATGTATCTTTTATAGCATTCAGCTATATATCTAGTTATGGCCTTCCTCTTCCCTGGGTGCCCTCGATCATCTCTTGTAGAATTACCTCAATAGAAACATCTATGCTCATGATACGTCCAAGTAGGCTAGTCATAGTTTAGTGGTTACTTCCTCTTAGTGTTATATGAAAGTATGTTGGAGCACACAGAGCTACTTACTGGAGGTCGACGTCCTCCTCCTCGACCACCGCCCTCTTGAACACCGAGGAGCGGGGGACCTCCTCCTCTGGGGCGGGGTGGTCCCAGCAGCCAGGGAAACTGGAGCGCACAGTGAGACCATTAGTCTCTTGGAATATTTCCAATTTACTTTATACCAATATTGATATTGAACAAGAGATGTCTGGACATTCAACTCTTGTTATTGTTACTTATTGCAGTATTATATCTGTAAAGAAATACATGAGATGATTCCACTCCCTGTAGTTCTTCTAAACATCACATGCAGGCTTGGTCTATTGAGAGGTCATGGCCGAAGCCAGAGAGGATGGCAGTAAATTATCCAAGATCAATATCATTGTTGAATTATATATTTATATATACTGTATATACACTATCCACACACACAATAGTATTACACCGGGTCAACTTACTCCCTGAGCTGCCAGGGCTCGTAGTAGACCATCCAGGAGGGGGCGGCCACTCCCTCCGGGATGGTGTAGATCCGCCCGAAATCCCTGCAACATCAAGTTTGTCAGCCAGAGGTAAACATCAACTATGGTCTATTCTACACTGTCTTTCACTATTCTCGCTTCTATCTATTCATATTTATGCAACATCACCGCGGACCATGATTGCATTTGTAATTATCTGGTAGAATAAAATTACGGAACCATTGGTAATGATTACCACTGGTGAGTTAGGCCTTCCCTATATTTTTGTGTTTAAGAAATTGTAGAATATATTTATATGAATATATTGAATTATAAATTGTCTGTTTGGCTATGGATATTTACATTGAAGACTATATTTACTCAATTGATTTTGTGTGCGCTTTCAAAGATCTACAATCTTTTCTTTATGAATTTTAAGGCTAGGGTTGTAGAATCCATAGTGCACCAAATATGGTAGAATACACAAGGGTACCTACCCAGCCAGCTGCTGGGGATCGTAGCGCACCATCCACGATGGCGCCGCCACGCCGTCAGGGATGTCGTAGACGACGTGGCCCGGGTCTCTGGAACACCGGGGCATGTGAGAAACTCTTGGCGTGAAAACATACATTCGACTCTTTGATTTAATATTTATATCACTAAGAAGCCTTTAAATTAGATATATAGGTGAATGGAATAATGGTAAAAAATATTTTTTCTGTACAAAGCTGCACAACTTTAAAATGTTTTTTTTTTTAACCTTGAATTCGATATCAATTTCAATGAAATCAATTCGATTTCTAATATATTTTGGCTCTAATTTGCAATAAGCCCCATTTCCTATTAGCTATTTCTTACTAGACCTGAATTTTAAACATGTATAATCTTGCTTATAAATATGATTTGGTGTTGACTTTTTCGAACAATGCGCATAATGCGTAAAAAGCTTAGTTGTTGGCTCCATTACTCTTGTAAGAATGAATTTAAATAAATAATAAATTAATAAATGAAAAGAAGTTGGGTAGAAACTTAAAGAGCAGCTAGAATCTCATATGAATAATGATTACTTTATTACATTTTAAAATAAAAAGATTCACTGCCCTTACTGCAATGACAAAAATATTGGTATTATCAGTGGTGAATCCTCCCAAAATAATTTCGCTACGAGATATTATATAATTTCCAAATTTACAATGAAATGTACTCCTACACTTTCTCCATAATAATATTTCCCTTGATTTATTATGAAGTTTCTAGAACTACCTAATGGAGGTACCACTAGATGTCGCGTATGTGGGGTTGGCATTGATTGATATATCAGAGAAGTAATTTGTGCCAATAATCTGAAATAAAAATAATTCATAATGTAGTTGAAGTTTATTCCCTTAGAAGGTAGTTAGCCTTGTACCTTAATCAATTGCTTGTTATTACTGAACACTTTTACCGCCCGAACATTTCTCAGCAAGGAGTCAACAAACCAACTCTCTTGTATAAACTGAGCTATGCACACCAGGATACACATTCAGCTCAGTGTATTGGATTCTTCAGAAATAATAACATTTAGAAGTTCAAGTGTAAATTACCCATTGTCCCTATAAGAAATATCTATCTATTTTATATCAAGAGAGTGATGATGTAAATATTGATGAGTTTTTCTAACATCCTCGCGAATGATACTAACCACTATAGTTAGAGTTATATAATAATTATAGTATAAATAACTCTCTCACACAGTGAAACAGTATTTATTTAGCAAACACAACTCCGGGAGAAATCAGGCAAACTGAATCATTTGGTAGTTTTCTAGGAATTTAAAAGAAACATATATATTTTTAATTAGTACCTAAAATACTTGAGCACGGGTATTTAGCAAGTTATGTAAATTTAAAACCATTAAAGACTTACCCGGTGGTCTGGAGACCCTCGTCCGGCTGCTGGACCCCGCAACACCCCGTCCAGCAGCGGGCGAACCTGTAAAAAAACTTTGTTGGACAGGTGTTTCGTGGCATCACTCTATTGACATGTTCAATACTTGATTGTGAGACATGGGATATATACTATATTCTTCTACCTCTTATTATTCCATAAGTACATAGTAGGAGCTCTAATAAGGAAGTGGCACATGACTATATGTGTTGTACTAGCCATGGAAGATAGTGTATTGTGACGGCTTGTACTGTAATCACACCACATGACTACATGTGTCGTACCAAGCTCCATGGTGGGTATTAGATTGTGCATGCTTGAACTGTGAGTACACCTCTTGTTCACACATAGATTGCACAAAAATGATTGATACATAGGCTCTCTCGTCACGAATCTGCGCGATAAGATAGGGAGGAAACAACTAGAGAACAAAGGAAGCGAGAAACATAGAATTCTAAGTTGACTCTATGTTTGAAAGCGAAAAATATGCGCGAGTATCCATGCCATCCATCGACCTCAGTGAGATCGGGGATACCAATGATAGAAGGTGATTGTCACGATCAGCGTTGGATAACGTGATTCCTATTGAAGGTGGGGATACAGAGTGGTAATATCCATCACCGCATGGGTCGAAATGCGGAAACGCTCCGGGAGGCGTACCGTTTACTGATTGGTAGATAAAATGAAGAGTGGAGACCGCAGTTATATGTGTGACCACGTGACGCCAAGCAACATCGCATACATATGTGGAAACAATGTTGGGGCTAAACCTAGGGAACTGATGTCTCAAATTCGATATCTTCAGGAAGAAGGTGCTTGCGTGAGAACATCGCAGGTCATTGTTCCCGGAATTTTGGATATGACAGAGTGTGAGCATAGTGGGTCTCTCATTCACTTACACCACAACAGAAGAAGAAACGTGCTGACACCTGCATGGAACTTCTTGCACTTTACAATGCCTACCTAGATTACCTTTTCGCTTTGCTAGTCACTGTAGATGAGTAGTGATTATCTCTACACGCCTGAAAAATACCTGGGTTGTTCTGTTTTAGAGGCACCCAAATAAAGGTAGTTTTGAACTACACTTGAAAAAAGACATTATTCAGACTGTTGTTTTTGTTTGGCAATAAATTAAATAAATAAAAAATTAAGTAAATCAAAACATACTATATATAACCAGATTTGCCATTTGATATGAGACCAGAGGATTTACCTATGCCACGGTCTTTCGAAAATGAGACATTTAGTGACAAAGATTCAAGATTAAGAAAAATATCACCGTAATCCCAGTACAATTTTACATTTGTACTATATTTTTCATAATGAATTTAGAGTCAGATGGCACAAATTTGAAGACACATGTTACAAAACTGAACCTTATTTATTAACTAAAGGGAATTTGTATGACTTTGTACGTGATTTGCATTCATCTAAAAAAGAGAGTGAACTTTCAGTTTATAGGTTAAAATGTTAGTATTTTGCTACATACAGACACAAAAATATGCCTTTTTCGCAAACGACTAGCTAAATATCAAGCTTTTTTTTCTATGAAAATCACTTAGTATACTACAATGATGTTGTTAGTCTAATGGCCACTCGGTCATGAATCCAACACAGAATTGAAAGCTGTTCTCCTTCACAATAGTAATAAGTTTCCATCGGTTCCATAGCACAAGTATTCAACATGAGCGTTACTAAAGCAAGAAACTGCTTTTGAAAAGATAGAGTACAACAGATACAGTTGTGGTGACTTGAAAGTCATTGCTCTCTTGTTTAGTTTACAGCTTGGTTATGCAAATTTTGTTGTTTTTCTGGGTGAATGGAATAATAAATTAAATAAAAGACAATATATCAAAAAGAACTGGCCTAACCTTTAAACCCTTATTCCAGGACTTGAAGATTAGGTCAAATACGAAGATATATACAATGGTGGTAACACCATTGCATATTATTGAAGAAAATAAAAGAAGGCATATTTACGTTTGACCTCAGATTCGATAATTATTGCAGGATGGGAATTTTGAATATAGCCTAAATGAATTTAATCAGCAGCATGGACTTCTTTCAGAAGTTTTTGGAAGGTCCTTTATGGGAAATGTTATTTCTATTACTACTTCTATCAAACTATTACTTTCCTAAAAAACACATGTCTCTCAAGATCTATTTCCTGCATTTATATCAAGATTTCTTTCCTGACAATCTTGGTTTAGTTAGCGGTGAGCATGGTGAGAGGTGTCACCAAAATATATCAAGCATGGAGAAGAGGTACCAAGGTAAATGAAGTCCCGGTATGCTTGCTGATTACTACTGTACACTCAAGAGGAATGTACTACAAACAAAGTACAGAAGAAAAAATCCAATGCCACTACTTCTCAATAATAGAAATATATTTTGTTTTCATATCGGCCTGTATACCAAAAATATTTTCAAATTTAAAGTAGGTGTCTCTCAGAAACTTGTCTCTCAGAAAATATAAAAACTAATGGTATATTTTGAACCAGCACATAAAAGTTATATAAACATAAAATATTTTTGGTTAACTAATGCAATGTAATAAGGTTTGTTCAAAAATATATGCTTACGTAACATTTTCTGCATTTTTACTGTATTTAGCTCAGTATTAAACAAAAGTTGTCATACATAAACCCCATGGGAGATGGAAAAATTCTGATTAGAAACACACAATCAGGTTTTCTTGGGGGAAAATGTTGTTGAATTGCGTAATCAATTAGGCGCATTTCTCCTCAATCATCGACTAAGTTTTTAAACTTTTTAATCCCTCTAAAGCTAAATATAAAATGTTATAGGCGTGAAGATCTTCTAAGAAACAACATTCAGTTAGAATTATATATAAAACCTTTTTTGTATAGGGAGCTTTTCAAAATCGATGTAAAGCGAAATATTTTTTCAAGTAAGATGGAACTATTTGTTTCTAGACGATGGCAGGTTGTACAGGTGGTATTTAAAAGATTAAAATATTTTTTTAAATGAATTCTTATTCTTTGAAAGAGAAAGCTGTTTACACTTTCGTTGTCATTCATAAATATGTTCAGATTATCTCCATATTACAATGTATTTCTGCGAGATAAGATGTATATATTTAGTAGTACCAGACCATGGTGGGTATAGGGTTCTGATTTATTTTTCTGTGAGTACACTGCATGTTTATATTGTCAAAATAAAAGGAATTTTAAACCAAGATGATGAAAATGTTACATTTTGACCTGTATGGTTAGACTTGTGTTTCAAACTCAGTGAAAACATTGGAACCTGAAAAGAATTAACACGACCTCAGTTGTGATCTAGAACCTGTAAGTGAAGTACCTAGCTAGCCGAATTTTTCTTAACTGATATATCCACGGCTAACCAATGTGATATGTCATTTAAAGAGTAGAGTAGTATGTGAATTGGAACTGTGTTTAAAGGGAATTTTGTATTTACATTCGCAGAACGCGTCTGCAGATCTTTTTAGCGGAAAATCGCTTTCTGAAACATTCACAAGTAAAATAAGCAAGGTAATACAATATAATTAATTTTAACAGTTTGATGTGATCAAGACATGAGATCATTGCATGAACGTTCAATCAACGGGTGCTCTGATAGAAGGCCACAAAGTGACGCCCAATGAACATGGTTCTAACAAAATAAAAAACTCTCACCCATTATATCTTCAACTACAACATTCGTTCAACAAACGGGTATAAAACGACATTAAGTCTTAAACTGTTATATAAAGTTTTATACTAAAAATAAGGGCGACATTTCTAGAATAATAAAAATGTCTCTCTCTCTCGTCGTAATAAAATCGAGCCATTCGCCGCTAAATTAACCCAGTTGTATACCATTTTTAGTTATAAAATTGAATACACTCGATTATATGGAAATATTAAATATTTAAGAAGGGGAGTGAAGGCTGACATCTGGTGACCAAGGGGGTTGTTTGACCCGGCTATTTTATCTTTCCTCATACCCCCACACTAGGTCCTCGACACGGACAAGCGAGACAGCTCGAGCCAGTCTCAGTGAAAAGGAAGGCTACGAAAGCCTTAAGGATTGCGAGCCAACCCAGCCCTACAGTAGTAGAATAATGCAAAACCCCACTGGAGCAATCTATTCTAACAACGCCCCCCCCCCCCTATCTGTCTACGCCACCACGAGCGGACCAAGCCGCCTACGTCCCGCGGATTCGTCTACACGCCATGTATGACAACCAAATTTCCCATCGGAACTTCCCAACATGAACCAATGTTCAATTTAAAACCCCGACCCCCCTCCAAGTTTCCAACCCCACTGAAAGTCCTAGCTTCGAAATCCAACAGAAGCCCATCAACTGTGAGTGTTAAACTTTATTTTATTTCTTTCGCTCACATTTTTGCTTAAAAAAACTTATCATCTCTTCATGTTAGCCCACTTTTAGCACTGTTTATGCTCTAAATAATTTATCACATATCAATTTTAAATAACAAATCATATTTCTTCACATTTCTTCGAGGTGTCAAACACCATAGACCTTCCCGTCGAACACCTTTCACAATGTCCTCCTCTCGGCAAACACCAGTTTTTACTTCAACTTCCTTAAATAATGTGTCTTTCTTCAAAAGCCGCTTCTTATTCTAGAACCACATCCTAAAAATTCAAGCAGATTTAAAACATACTTTCGTTACCAATTAACAATGTAAATATTTAGCATACCTATTACCTACATTGAATCTTAGGCTCTGAGAGGCAAATTATTTTTTTTTTAAATCATTCGACAACAGAGGTTTCGTTTTTTATTTCATCTCACTAGACCCCAATAGTCTCTTTTTTATTTTAAATATATTTTTCTATTCATCTCGATATTGATTTAGTGTACCCCTTCCCTACATTGAATTTTAATCTCTAAGAGGCAGTGCAATTTCCCCAATCAACCCCAAAGGTTTCTTTCTTTTTCACGCAAGCGCATTTCCATTAATTTTGTGTCCACAAGAGAGGCCGCTTATAAGTTAACTAACTTACTATAAGCCTAACGAATCTGTGAGCCAATCTAGAGATGACTATTTGTTCTTTCTTCAGCCTCTTTCTAATGGTTTCCTTCATTGATTTTACAATGTTATTCTCTACTGACTTTACAGCTCACTTACTTTCCACCTTACAAATACCTTTACCTTCTCATGCACCATCCATATTGTACATAGCCCATGATTGTCCATACCTACGCTCTGTACCATATTAACCTACACATAAAATTAATTTATACATAGGCAAATTATTTCCGCCCTCAAAGAATTCCCTGTAAAATTTCTTCTTTGAAAGGGGGATATTTGTCATAATATTTAGAAATATCTAAATAAAATGTCTTTATAAAACGACACTTGAAGTTACACCGCATGAGTTTCTTTTAAACGAAAAATCAAAACTTTATTTCATGGTGAAATATCGACTATTTCTATCCTTTTTGGATGAGGTATGAAAGGGTGAATTATGAAGAGTAATTTGATGAAAATTATCATTTTTCTGTTCGTCATTACTCTTCATAATTCACCCTTTCATACCTCATCCAAAAAGGATAGAAATAGTCGATATTTCACCATGATATAAAGTTTTGATTTTTCGTTTAAAAGAAACTCATGAGGTGTAACTTCAAGTGTCGTTTTACAATCACAGGCCGCAGTGTATTATATTGTATTTTAAGTTACTTTATGTATCATTTACGAACGGGAAAGTACGTCCAGGGTAGCCTTGTGGACATGGCATCTGCCCGGTAAGCCGAACATTGTGGGTTCGATTCCCATCCCTGGACACTTTTATTTTTCTGTTCGTCATTACTCTTCATAATTCACCCTTTCATACCAAATCCAAAAAGGATAGAAATAGTCGATATTTCACCATGAAATAAAGTTTTGATTTTTCGTTTAAAAGAAACTCATGAGGTGTAACTTCAAGTGTCGTTTTACAATCACAGGCCGCAGTGTATTATATAAAATGTCTTTATGGGAGTATGATGAAAGGGAAGATAGAACAGCCGGGTCAAACAACCTCCTTGGTCACCAGATCTCCAGCCTTTTCTCCACTATCTCTGGGGATAATTTATCTTACTCAAAGCGGTTTAAAAGCACTTATAGGTGATGATCAAGGGACCGAGGATGGTCCTCGGACCTTCTATCTTTCCTCCCCGATCTACTCTCCACAGGTTTTTGCCACTGGATCCTGTCTCCTGTGTGTCTTTAACACTCACCACACACTACCAAGACTGTTTAATAAATCACCACATATATATGTCAAGTAGAGAGAGGTACTATAACATTATTGGAAGAGATATAAGAAAGGGAAGAGGTAGCATGGACGAGATAGGTGCACCCATACAACCCTTGGTGCAGTCCTGAATGTGATAGTTACTTCAATATAAGTACATTAACATGGCCATGATATGTAGACATGTGGTGCGCTTACAGTAAAAAGCAGTCGCTAACTACCCACCATGATTATCATGGCCTGTACCACGTGTACTAGGGATAAGCAAAAAAAAAAAAAAAACATGTAGAACGAAGTTCGACTCTCTCTCCTCTCTTGGCATTCACAAGTGTGTCTTGGCTGGTTGCTGGCCCAAATTGGTGAAGTTGGGCTTATAAGTATCGGGGGTCCATAGACCGATTTGTTTCGATCATCATCCTTTGAAAGTTAAATGGGATAATTAAACATATTATAGTTTAGAGTGATAGCTAACCCTACTACAGGATTATATGATAAAATATTTTGTCATATACTCTTGTAGAAGGGTATGTAATACTCGAGAAGGCTTGAGATAATATAAAATAAAGTAAGATACTTATCTTCGGAATCCCTTTTGTTTATTATTTATATACTAGACGGGTGACCCGGGCTTCGCCCCGGGATTGACCCGTGTGAATATCTACCTGAGTGATATATATTTAGATAATATTTTTAAAATAATTGTTTGTTATTAGCATTATCTATTTGTTTGCATCAGCATAATTTAATCTAATCTTTGATAGAGGGCGCTGTTCGTGAGCTAAGTAGAATAATTTGAATATATAGTTTTAATAATTGATTTATATATTTTTTAAATAGCCTATCATCTTCCCCGTATTATTTTACCTATGTATGGAAATTTTGGTTTGAATTAGTGAACTACTGTGAATTTGTATACTGGACATACAAACATACAAACATTGATTTTTATATAAATAAGATATGGCAGTGGATTTTTTCGACAAGGTTTATATAAATAAAATAATAGCCGAATGACCCAGCTGTTTCTGTCCGAACAAATAATTTCTCAAAGAAATTGGTCCAAACACGTGTTAATTATGAGTATATTTTTATTGTCTTTATTAGTAGCAATCAGGATGACAGGAATTCTTCAATAGTTTATTATCTGTAGATTAAGATTACAAATAGTGAAAACTGGAGAGTTGGCGACACGCTCCAGGAATCCAGGTTACATCAAGAGAAAGATAGAGATGAAAATCAATTATTTATTAACAAAAGTTACACAGGAATTGAATAGCCTCTATGTTAAACTACAGCTTACTACATGTGTGGAATTTCTTACTGATTGAGTCAGTAGTTTTGTTAGAGAGAAGAATAACAACTGCATTTTTCGTTTTATGTTTTATATATAAGGACATCAATGATAATAGAATGATTTTTATTTTTTGTACATTTATTTTTCAAAATAATAATCGTTGTTTCTTGAGATATTTATTTTAAATTGGATTAGCTAATTTTCTCATACAAAAATAATTCTTTATATATAATATTGAAATATCTTTTGAACCTTTGTTTATCATGTTGACAAAATATAATTCCTACTATTGGCTATTAGTTTTTTATATTCATCTTTTTTATTAATTGACATTTTCTTCTGATAAGGTATTTCGTGGCAGACAGTAATTCTTTAGAGCTTTGATCAATTATTCGAACGTTGGGCTTCATTGTCCAATATTTTATGAATTTGTATTCTTCCACTTTGTGGAGCTAACCTACCTCGGCATTGCTGTTGTAGTTATCGCTTCCAATCGCTTTGAGAACTGATTGAATTGTGGTTTCTATCTGATTCCATTGTTTCAGCTTGAATCTAGCTGCCATATATGTCTTGATGGGCTGTGTTCTAAGACCTCTACCCTTACACCATTTATATATATACAATGTTTGTACACCAGTGACATAATAGTGTGATCATTCTAAATATATTGGAATATCATTTAAAAATAATAATAAATTATAAACTATAATATATAGAGAAAACCAGCGAAGCAATATTTTATTCCTAAAAACATTGCTGGTATATTTTTCACGTATCTAATCATTGAAATAAAATTCTCGTAAATGAAGGAATTCACATTTCTTTTTATTTTTTCCTCTTATGACTTCTTTCAACATAAAGGTCGACTAATTTGGTCTATATTTTATTTTTTGCACGATAAAATGTAGAGATGCAGTATGTAGTACACCAAATACCCGGGGATTCTAGCTCACTAGTATGAAATAGTGTTAAGCAATTTTACTTCCATCCTGTTTTGATTGCCGAGCCAATTGACCAGAAAGTTCCAAGCTGAGTTTGAGTCTGGGAGGCTAGCCATAGATGTAGGATTGAAGTGGGTCAGTCCAAGCACGATAGCTGTTTGCATTCTAAATCTCAGTAATACCGGATATCTGAAAAGGAGATCATCAATGGTCTGTGACTCTTCTAAGCAGTGAGGACAGTTAGCGTCTATTTCGGGATGCACACGTGTAATGTCTGCTAGTATATTGCCGTTGCATGTGAGGATGGTGGTGGTGGCTTCTCCGTGGCGGACATTTGGTATAAATTTAGGATGGCAGTAACTTGGTGTAGATATGAGTTGAGGGAAGATTTCAAACAGTTTTGATTGTATGAGGATTCCACCCATGTGGTAGTTTCCTCAGTGGTGACTATACCTGGAGAGGTTTTCTAAATCCGGATGTGGTCGGTAAAGGCCATTTTCTCAAGCAAGCGAATGGCGGATATTTGGTAGAATTTTAAGGAGGTGGCTTGGGGTGGAAGCAATTCTCCAGTTAGATCTGGTCGATTAGGCTTAGGAATATAATATAGTTGTGATGTTCCTCTCTCTCTCTCTCTCTCTTCGATTAAATAAATAAATATGCTTTACCAAATTAAGAAACAAATTTTAATTATATATCTTTCTAATGTTAAATATACACTTTTTAATATATTTATAACAACAAAAATATTTACAGTGCTGCCAAATCCAAATATTCAAAAATAAATTAATTAAACAGAGTATATTATAATATTATTATAAGGTATATTACAATAGTCCATGATGATTGAGCAGCCTACATGTTAGGTTTCGATCATGAGTTCAAGGCAAGTTAGAGTATGAATGTGGTAGGTCAGAGATAGTTTCAATTATTGCTGCGCTGTTTGCTAGTTCATTACCTTTGTTTCCAATGTGCCTGCGTACCAAACAGCCTGATGTGAGGAGCTCTGTTAAGGTATTTTTTAATATTTTCGCCACTAGAGATGTACGTGTTGGTCCTGAGGGTCAGATAGCTGCTGACATCAGAGGCAATGGGAATTTTCACCCTTGTTGAACTTATATCTGCGAGTTGAGCTTCCCAGAGAATTGTTGAGTTTAGCTTGAAAGGCAGTTCATTCTTGACGAAGCAGTTGGAGAATTGTCTGATGTTCTTGGGAAGGAAAATGATTGCAGAACCAATACATGAATCATTTTTTGATCCATCTGTAAAAATTAGTGGCGTTTTTACTTTTTAAAGGTTCAAACTGAAGGAAAGGGGTAGTCTGAATGAGGGGTATAGCAGCGCACCAGTCCTGGCTTCGATTCGTAGTTCACTTTCTTGATCTCTTTTAGGAAAGCCAGCCGAGCCTGGATGATGATGTCAAGAGAAGGACTGCCCGTCAAAGATATGGCTGGTGTGGTTTTAGTACAAGAATCCCCTCTCAATATATGCTTTGCAAATGTGTAGCAGATGCTCTCGAGCTAACGGACAACCTCCTTGGAGGAAGCGCGACGATATCAAGCTGACACTCCTTATAGAAGGGTTTGTATGGCCATCGAATAAAAGATTTTGATGCCAGTAGCATAGTAAATACTGAATTTCTAATGGAATGAATTAGTCAATCGTGGAAATTTTGCCCAACATCTGCCAATGGATTTGGATAAATGAGAAACGAATCCTCGTGTCTTATTAAATTCCACCCCCAATATGGTTATGGCTTTCTAATAGGAATGGGTTGGCCAAGAATTTTGAGTCCAGGATCAATGTTGGGGCACAATCCTCGCCACTGGAAAATGCAAGGGGGGGGGGGGGGGGTGCCAAACTGAGAGCTTGTGAGAAGGCCTATCGCTGTCCACACAGAAAACAGAGACCTTGTATGATGACCGATCTCCTGACAGTGTCAAATTCTTTGCTAATGTCTTAGCTGATGGTAAGATTTTTCTCCAGTGAGCCTGCCTTTCATCGATGAACTGGCTAATTCTGGCAGTGCTCCCTCTGCTAACCTGCAATAATAGCCTTCTTGAGCCTGTTGAGACACGCTCAATATAACCCATGGAAAAAGTAATAATTAGACTCTGGATTTTCTAGCTGCTTCGGCGGAGGGTTGCTACCAGTTCCTTTAGCCAGCTCAACTCGGGGACCACTATGATTTAGATGGTCCAGACATGTTGGAACGTCTTCGCATGAAGGACTCACAAGTAGGAGTAGGAGAATGTCTTGTCAATGGACAAAGGACACCTCTCGTAGATTGTGGTCGATTTAGGCTCACGCCTATGAAGGCGTCTTCTAGAAGGAGCTCTGATTTACAAGAAAAATCGAGTAGCAAAGCTTTGGTGGCCATGTGTCTTTTCTTAGAAATGTTGAGGATGGCTTTGAAAGTACAACACGCAAAGTTGAACAAGTTGTCCATGTTATTGAACTTGAACATGTGCTTGGAAGATAGTAGGGAATCAACTTCCTGACAGTATTTGGTGATTGGCTACAGCTGTGATGATAATTAAACTCTATATTTTCTTTTCAACTAAAGGTCTATCAGAAACTAGGTATTATGAATTTAAGAGTTTGGTAAGATCATTACAAAGCGTTATTTACTTTTAAAATAGAGATTTTTAAACAATGTAGAGAGCATGACCCAAATTGTAAAATTTATACTTCTTTTTATATTCAAAGGACACTTTCAAAAACCCTTTAGCCTAATATTTAAAAAAAGTACTTATGTACGTGTGATGAAAAAACCTCGGATTTTATGGAAGGAGTTATTTTTAAAGCTTCCGAAAAATATTTCCGTATTCTTAAATTAGTTCATTATGTTCAAAAATATTTTTACATTGGAAATAAAGAAACATAAACTCCATGAGGACGCAGAAATTTATTCAAAGCAAGAGAGAAACATTTATAACCCAGGTTTTTTTCCTGTAGCGCAGTACACCAACTACCTGGAAAGTACAGCTCACTAGTATGGACTAGTGTAAAGCGTTTTTACTCTCGTCTGAGTTGAACCAGTCGACCATGCTGAAGTTCCATGCTGAGGTTGAGTACAGCCATAGATATAGAGAGTTTTCATTCTGTGTCTCAAGAATGTTGAACAGCTTAAGAGGTGATCATCACTGTACATGTAGGGTTTTTCGAAATGCACACGTATATGTCTGCCAATATATGGCCATGACTTGTAAGAATGGTAGAAATGGCCTTTTAATGGCAACGTGAGCACCCAACGTTTCCTGGAGGCAGAAGCTGACGGTGGTTTTGGGAGTTGTGGTGAACTTCATCTGTGAAAATCACGTCCGTTCACACAATGTTGGAAAGCCGGCCCACTCGGATCATTGAGAGCAGCTTCATTGCCTTGTCCAATTCTTCATTGCAGCTTCGGAAAGGATTTTCCCACGGCAAAACCGATAGCTTCGAAGTCCTAAGTCACGTTTCACGATATTCTGCATTCTTTCTCTAGAGTTTCTAAAGTCAGAATCGATGCGAGTCATGCTGACGCCGTCATTTTGGGCAATCCTCTTCATTATGATCTTGGTTTTGCAAAAGTGTTGACCGTCCTTGGACGGGTCGATTTTGGAAGCACTCCATAATGTCCTCGCTTCTGGTATGACTTTAATTCTCTTAACAATTCTGGCGTTGATCTTGAACCGGCGAGCGATGCCTGAAGGGCAAACACCTTCATCGATCAGGTGTGGAATGGTAGCCCGATGAGGTGACGGATGCTAAATTACAAATAAAAGATGTTTGTAATTTGCTTTCACTGTGCAGAGTTTATTAACATTAACTATTCAAAACACCACGCGCCCACACTCTTTAATTCTGTTTTTAAGTTAATAAAAAAGAAGATCATCCTTTAAACTATCTATATTTATATTTAAAATAATCATATACACATCAAAATGGTTATATTTCTTATAACGCTCATTATAATACATTGAAAAAGGTTGGCGTTCAGCCAACTGAAATATTGATAAAATAAACGGTATTTTGATCCAATATATGCCTTTTAAAAATATATATATTAAAAAGTAATTTGTTAGAAGGTGTGACTGCTAACAGATGGATTTTTTCACGTAATATTTACTACCTGTCTTTGTTTTTTATTCTTCAATAGAGTTATCCAACACATTCAGATGTCAATCTTAAATTCATGAAAGAATGAAAGATATTTTTACACACATATCTTGGAGGGAGATTCAGAATCTCTTAGAGATCACCCTGATACTTCTTAATGCGATTTCCTGCATCACCTAGCAACATCACTGCCACTTCTTGGAGCGAAATCCTAAATTCTGTAGAAACATCATCTCCAGATCTTGGAACGAGATATTTTTTTCTGTAGCGACATCACTGAGTTCTTGGAGCAAGATCCTGAATCTTGTAGAGAAGTAACCGCCACTTTTTAGAAATAGACCCTGCCTTTCGTTGCGAAATCACTGACACTTCTTGAGGAGAGATCTTGTTTCTCGTATCGAAGAAATCGCCACTACTTTGGGGGGAGATTCTGGATCCCGTAGCGACATCACCGCAAATTCTTGGAGAGAGATTCTGTATCTGGTAGCGACATTATGCCACTTCTTGGGGAGATATTCTTTATCTTGTTGCAACATATTCGTCATTTCCAAGGGAGAGTCCCTGTATCTTCTAGCGACATCAGCGCCACTTGTTGGAAGAGCTTTCGTATCTTGTAGCGACATCATCGTTACCCTTTTGGGAGAGATATTGTTCCTTATAGCGACATCATCACCACTTCTTGAGAAGAGATCTTGTACATTGTGTCACATCATCGCCACTTTTTGGAAGAGATATTTTATCCCCTAGCGACATCATAACCATTTCTTGGGGAGATATCTTGTACCTCGTTGCGATATTATCGCCCCTTCTTAGGGAGAGTTCTTGTGTCCTGTAGCGACATTATCGCCACTTTTAATAAACAAATCTTTTATCTTGTAGCGACATCACCACCACTTCTTGGGGAGAGATCTCGTATCTTATAACGACAACACCGCCATTTCCTGGGGAATGATCTTGTATCTTGTAGCGACCTTATCGTCACTTTTTGGGGAGAGATGTTGTGTCTTGTTTCTACATCGCCGCCACTTTTTGGGGAGATATTTTGGTTCCGTAGCGATTACATCGCCCTTCTTCGAGATACATTCCGACACTCCCGCCATTTCTTGTAGCGAGATACTGCTAACTGTAGGATTATTACACCAAATCTTTGATAATGTTCTCCATTAAGTTGTCAATTACCGCCACTTCTTGAACGAGATATTTCCTTCAATAGGTATCATCATCATTTTATAGTAATGTATAATCTTATATACAGCCAATAAAAATACACCAAATTTTGAAGCCGACTTCATAGTGGGAGGATTTTGATGACGTGATTCAGCCTTTTGCGCGAGAACACACACAGCATATGCAAGAAACTTTGAATTGTTTAGTTGGTCAAAAGATTTTGAATTTTGTATCAATTTAATTCCATTAGGGACCAACACGTCTAGCAAAAACATTTCCGAAAAATTTTGATGAGTAGAATTTTGATATGAGGTTTCCAATGTTGTGGCCGATTTAATCCTGCTCAGAGGAGCTCCTCCTTCTTCACCTTTAACGCTCCTCCAGCGAGGCCAAAATGGCCCGCCTGCACACAACAAAAGGTTTAAATTCATATTCAGACTGTATTTCATTAATATATGTGTGCTATCTATACTTATAAACGAGATCTCTGGTGACCTAATGAACTTTTTTCTCATATTACTCGCTACATCGCGTTATTAAGTGGGGAATCTTCATGTCTCTTTTTATAGCTTCAGCTATCTAGTTTCCATTTTCCTCTTACCTGGGTGCCCTTGGTCTTCCCTTGTAGAATGACCTCAATAGAAATATCTGTTCTCATGAAGCGTCCAAATAGCTTGGCCATAGTTTATTCCTTACTACCTCGTAGTGTTATAAGAAAGTATGTTGGAGCACACAGAGCTACTTACTGGAGGTCGACGTCCTCCTCCTCGACCACCGCCCTCTTGAAGACCGAGGAGCGGGGGACCTCCTCCTGTGGGGCGGGGTGGTCCCAGCAGCCAGGAAAACTGGAGCACAGTGAAACCATTAGCCTCTTGGAATATTTCCCATTCACTTTATACAAATATTGATATTGAACAAGAGATGTCTGGACATTCAACTCATGCTATTGTTATTTATTGCAGTATTATATCTGTAAAGGTATACATGAGATGATTCCACTCCCTGTAGTTCTTCTAAACATCACATGCAGGCTTGGTCTATTGAGAGGTCATGGCCGAAGCCAGAGAGGATGGCAGTAAATGAGCATGAGGTATAGATAAATGAATGAAATTATCCAAAGCCAATATCATTGTTGAATTATATATTTATATATACTGTATATACACTATCCAAACACACAATAGTATTACACCGAGTGAACTTACTCCCTGAGCTGCCAGGGCTCGTAGTAGACCATCCAGGAGGAGGCGGCCACTCCCTCCGGGATGGTGTAGATCCGCCCGAAATCCCTGCAACATCAGTTTTGTCAGCCAGAGGTAAACATCAACTATTGTCTATTCTACACTGTCTTCTTCACTATCTTCGCTTCTATCTATTTATATTTATGCAACCTCACCGCTGACCATGATGACATTTGTAATTATCTGGTAGAATAAAATTACGGAACCATTGGTAATGATTACCACTGGTGAGTTAGGCCTTCCCTATATTTTTGTGTTTAAGAAATTGTATAATATATTTATATTAATAAATTGAATTATAAATTGTCTGTTTGGCTATGGATATTTACATTGAAGACTATATTTACTCAATTTATTTTGTGTGCGCTTTCAAAGATCTACATTCTCTTCTTTATGAAATTGAAGGCCAGGGTTGTAGAACCCATAGAGCACCAAATACTATAGACTACACACAGAATACCTACCCAGCCAGCTGCTGGGGATCGTAGCGCACCATCCACGATGGCGCCGCCACGCCGTCAGGGATGTCATAGACGACGTGGCCCGGGTCTCTGGAACACCGGGACATGTGAGAAATTATTGGCGTGAAAACATACATTCGACTCTTTGATTTAATATTTATATCACTAAGAAGTCTTTAAATTAGATATATAGGCGAATAGAAAAATGGTAAAAAAATATTTTTTCTGTACAAAGCTACACAACTTTAAAATGTTTTTTTTTTAACCTTTAATTGGATATCAATATCAATGAAATTAATTCGATTTCTAATATATTTTGGCTTTGATTTGCAATAAGCCACATTTCCTATTAGCTCTTTCTTACTAGACCTGAAATTTAGACATGAATAATCTTGCTTATAAATATGATTTGGTGTTAACCTTTAAGAACAATGCGCATACCGCGAGAAAACCTTAGTTGTTGGCTCCATTACTCTTGTAAGAATGAATTTAAATAAATAATAGATTAATAAATGAAAAGAAGTTGGGTAGAAGCTAAAAGAGCAGCTAGAATCTCACATATGAATAATGATCACTTAATTACATTTTAAAATAAAAAAATTCCACTGTCCTTACTTCAATGACAAAAATATTGATATTATCAGTGGTGAACCCTCCCAAAATATAATTTCGCTACGAGATATTATATACTTTGCAAATTTACAATAAATGTAATCCTACACTATTTACATAATTAAATTTCCCTTGATTTATTGTGAAGTTTCTAGGACCATCTAGTGAGAGGTATCACTAGATGTTGCTAATGTTGGTTTGGCATTGATTGGTGAATCAAAGAAGAGATTTGTGCCAATATAATCTGATATAAAATTAATTCATAATGTAGTTGAAATTTATTCCCTTAAAAGGTAGTTT
>CP092868.1:99456492-99558868 GCA_030710605.1 Cordylochernes scorpioides
CCCGATACTTCTTGGAGTGAGATACTGCATCCTGCAGCGACACCACTGCTACTTCTTAAGGAGTATCTTGCATCCCATAGAGACATTCCACCACTTCTTGAAGTTAGATATCTTCCTGCAGTGCCATCAGGGCCACCCTCGAGGCGAGATCCTGACTCCCAAGCGATATCAGCACCTTTTCTTGCGGAGAGATCCAGCACCCAGTTGCAAACCACCGCCATTTCTTGGACAAGATAATGTTCCCAGTAGAGATTTCACCATTTCATGGTAAGATAACCCTTTTCCAAAAAAGGAGAAGTCAATTTCAAAACCGCCTTCATTTGTGGAGATTTTATCGAGGTCCGATAGCCACTTCTGTGCCACAACAACACTTTGGAAACAAAATTTTGAATAGCTATGTTGGTCAAAACATTTTGAATTTTGAATAAAATTTTTGCTTCCAATTGAGACCAACATGCTTTGCAAATAACATTTACATTTAATTTTGCTGAGAAGAATTTTGATGTTTTTTCCAATGTTGAGGCTGATGTATTCCAGCTGGTGTCGAGGAGCTCCTTCTCCTCATTCAACGCTCCTCCAGCGAGGCCAAAATGGCCCGCCTGAACACAACAAAAATTTAGAATTTCATATTTAGACTATATTTCGTTGATATATGTGCCAGCTATAATTTTTATATACTTATACAATATTCAATATTTAAAAGAAGCATACATGTCTATAATAGTTTCGTACTTATAAACGAGTTTTATAACATTTAGCTATATATCTGGTTTTGGTCTTCCTCTTCCGTGTTCCCTCGATCTTTCCTTGTAGAATGACCTCATAGAAACATCTATGCTTATGAAGCGTCCAAATAGCTTGGCAATAGTTTATTCGTTACTACCTCGTAGTGTTATATGAAAGTATGTTGGAGCACACAGAGCTACTTACTGGAGGTCGACGTCCTCCTCCTCGACCGCCGCCCTCTTGAACACCGAGGAGCGGGGGACCTCCTCCTGTGGGGCGGGGTGGTCCCAGCAGCCAGGGAAACTGGACCACAGTGAAACCATTAGCCTCTTGGAATATTTCCAATTTACTTTATATGAATATTGTTATTGAACAAGAGATATCTAGACATTCAACTCTTGTTATTGTTACTTATTGCAGTATTATATTTAAGAAGAAATACATCACACACCCAAGTGAATCTACCCTCTGTGGTTTCTAAACATCACGTGCAGGCCTGGTCTGTTTTGTGGTCATGGCAAAGGTCAGAGAGAATGGCAGTGAATGAGCATGAGGTATAGATGAGTAAATGAAATGACCAAAGGCCAACTACATTGTTGAATTATATATTTATACTAGCGGATGTGTACCCGGCTTCGCCCGGGTTTTATCTGAGTGAAAGTTTGCCTAACGAATATTATTGAAAATAATTTTCCGGAACATAGACTATTATGATAATAATGATAATAATATTCATTACATTATATTTTTTATTATATATTTATATAATACGAATGGCCCGGGCAACGCCCGGGTTTTACCCGAGTGCGTATATATTTTAAAAACGTTTTAATTCAAATACTATTCGTTACAATTATAAATTAGCGCCATGGATGTCACTCTTGTGAAACGTCCCGTTCCAATCTGTGTGTTTTTAAAATGTTTTAATTAAAATACTATTCGTTACAATTATAAATTTGAACGATAGGCTCATTATTTCTTTATACCGTTATTATACCGTTATATTATATATATTATATTTATTATATATATATATTACACGTTATTTGTTTTCTTGGCCTACTGTTTTACATATGGTGTTATCTTAAAATTGCTTGTTTTGAATATTTTTTAGATTGAGATTATTAGCCAGTATGTAAAAAAATTAACTCTGTTGAAATTTAATTTTGTATTTATATATAAATAAAATTAACTCTGTTGATTTTTTTTTGTATTTAATCGATAACAGCGAAGTTACGCATGTTAATGTTAGGGAAAAATATTTTGATGTTAAGCAAAACCTGCTCCATCTCGTTTTACATAAATGTTGAAAATTTGGTCGAAATTGATGCATTGTAATGAAAGTTTTTAGTGAACAACACTTATAAAATTTGCATTTTATTAATATAGATACTGTATATAAACTATGCAAACACACAATATAATAAAACAGGGTGAACTTACTCCCTGAGCTGCCAGGGCTCGTAGTAGACCATCCAGGAGGGGGCGGCCACTCCCTCCGGGATGGTGTAGATCCGCCCGAAGTCCCTGTAACATCAGTTCTGTCAGCCAGAGGTAAACATCAACTATGGTCTATTCTACACTGTCAGAACATGATGGCAGTTTCGTTATTTTCAAAATATTTTTATATTAATAAATTTTTAAACATAAAAAAAAACTATTGAAGTTTAGTTAATTTCTCAATTATATGTTAAGTGTTTTTAAGATTTCTATAATCTTTTTACAATAACAATCACTATTTGAAGCTAATTGAAGTTTCGGTATATTTTCAGTTAATTTTGAGTGTTTTAAAGATTTATAAAGTCTTTCAAAATTTCCAGCTTTTTTTGTAGAACCCCAGAGTACCAAATATGGTAGACCCCACACAGAATACCTACCCAGCCAGCTGCTGGGGATCGTAGCGCACCATCCACGATGGCGCTGCCACGCCGTCAGGGATGTCGTAGACGACGTGGCCCGGGTCTCTGAAACACCGGGGCATGTGAGAAACTCTTGGCGTGAAAACATTGTCTACTTTAGGATTTATTTCAGTAAATTATTAGAAGTTTTAAAATTAATTTATTATTGAACAGAATATTGACAAAATGTTCATTTGATTCGGTATAAATTGCAAAAGCTATATTTCTTATTAGGTATTTCTTACTAGTATATTACTGTATTTAAGACTTGAATGATATTGCTTATGGATATGATTTGGTGTTAAACCGGCATGTTAATCGGCCTTTTCGAACGCTGCTCATAACGCGAGAGAAGCTTAACCTAGTTGTTGGCTCTGAAAACTTTGAGACAAAGAGATGAAATATATAATAAATGAATAAATGGACAAAAGTTGGGAAGAAACTAAGATAGCATCTAGAATCTCATATGAATAAAGGGCACTTCATTAATTTTTAAAATATAAGAATCGTCTACTGCCCTTACTTCAGCGACAAAAATATCGGTATTATCAGCGGTGAATCCTCCCAAAATAATTTTGCTACCAGATATTATATACTTTCCAAATTTACACTAAAATGTACTCCTACACTTTTTGCATAATTCATTTCCCTTTGATTCATTAGTGAGAGGTACCACTAGATGTCGCGAATGTTGGTTTGGCATTGATTGATAAATAAAAAAAGGGATTTGTGCAATAATCTGAAATAAAAATAATTCATAATGTAGTTGAAGTTTATTCTCTTAGAAGGTAGTTTGCCTTCTTCCTTAATCAATTGGTTGTTATTACTGAACATTTTTACCGCCCGAACATTTCTCAGGAAGGAGTCAACAAACAAATTCTCTTGTATAAACTGAGCTATACACACCAGGATACACATTCAGCTCAGTGTATTGGATTCTTCCAAAATAATAACATTTAGAAGTTCAAGCGTAAATGACCTATTGTGTGTCCCTATGATACATTTTTATCTAATTTAACTAAAAAAATATTAATGAATAAAATATTGATGAGTTTCTAACTTTCTCGCGAATATTACTCTTACTACTATTCAGTGTTGCAGTATTTGTTTAGCAAGCATTACTCCTGGAGAAACCAGGCTAAACTGAATCGTTTGGATAGTTTTCTAGGAATTTAAAAGAAACATATATTTTAAATTAGTGCCTAAAATACTTGAGCGCGAGTATTTAGCAAGTTATGTAAATTTATAACCATAAAAGACTTACCCGGTGGTCTGGAGACCCTCGTCCGGCTGCTGGACCCCGCAACACCCCGTCCAGCAGCGGGCGAACCTGTAAACAGCTTTGTTGGACAGGCATTTCGTGGCATCAATCAATTGACATGTTCAATACATGATTGTGAGACATGGGATATATACTATATTCTTCTACCTCTTATTATTCCATAAGTACATAGTAGGAGCTCTAATAAGGAAGTAGCACATGACAATATGTGTAGTACTAGGCTATGGAAGGTAGTGTATTGTGACGGCTTGTACTGTAATCACACCACATGACTGCATGTGTCGTACCAAGCGCCATGGTGGGTATTAGATTGTTCATGCTTGAACTGTGAGTACACCTCTTGTTCACACATAGATTGCACAAAAATGATTGATATACGGGCTCTCTCGTCATGAATCTGCGTGATAAGACATGGAGAAAAAAAAAACAAGGACACAAGGGAAGCGAGAAACTTGGAATTCTTAGATGACTATGTTTGAAAGCGAAAAATTTTCGCGAGTATCCATGCCATCCATCGACCTCAGTGAGATCGGGGATACCAATGATAGAAGGTGATTGTCACGATCAGCGTTGGACAACGTGATTCCTATTGAAGGTGGGGATACAGAGTGGTGATATCCATCACCGCATGGGTCGAAATGCGGGAACGTTCCGGGAGGCGTATCGTTTACTGATTGGTGGATAACTGAAGAGTGGAGACCGCAGTTAAATGTGTGACCACGTGACGCCAAGCAACATTGCATACATATGTGGAAACAATGTTGGGGCTGAACTTAGGGAACAGATGTCTCAAATTCGACAGCATCAGGAAGAAAGTGCTTGCGTGAGAACATCGCAGGTAATTGTTCCCGGCATTGGATATGACAGAGTGTGAGCATAGTGGGTCCTTCATTCACTTAGACCAAAATAGAAGAAGAAACGTGCTGACACCTGCATGGAACTTCTTGCACTTTACAGTGCCTACCTAGATTACCTTTTCGCTTTGCCAGTCACTGGAGATGAATAGTGATTATCTTTACACGCCTGAAAAATACCTGGGTTATTCTATTTTAGAGGCACCCAAATGAAGGTAGTTTTGAACTACACTTGAAAAAAGACATTTCAATACCTCAGTTGTAAAGAAAAAGAAAACTAGCAATAGACTTCTGTGAGGTCAATTTCATTCTCCTCGTGAACTGAGTAGAGCCTGGAGCGACCGGTAGTGTGAGATCGCTAAAAACCAGCGATGGCGAATTCAAAAGCCCGGTCCAGGCAAATGAACAGGATACTAGTTGTTTGAGAATGACATTGCAAGCCCTCATGCCATTAAGATAATCTGCGACAGCCTTGCAGTGTTGGTACTTCACTGCATTGCTTCAGTCTCCGTACTCATTGCCGCCCCACGGAGTATGCCTTGTTTGACAAGATGAAAGCCGCTGTAAAGGCAAGTACGCTCCGTCGTTCAGAAGACCAGACCAGAACACCTCCAAGCCACAGGCCCCCCGCTCCGAGGTACTACCAGAACACCCCCAAGCCCCAGGCCCCCGCTCAGAGGTACTACCAGAACAAGCCGCTGCCCCAGGTATCTGCCCCTAGACGATTTTACACTCCCATTCATGAGCCAAAACCGGTCTACCCAAGGAAAACATACAATAAGAGTCCAGATTCAAACAGGAATAGGACAGAAGACGGGAGACCAATATGTTTCAAGTGTAACAAGCCAGGACACGTAGCGCGGTATTGCAGAGTCAAGTTTGTGAGGATCGTAGAAGAGGACCCCTCAGTTTCCCAAGACAAGAGCCAAGAAAACCTTCAAATGGACGAAAGGAAAGATTATACACGGCCTCGCCTCTATGCGGATGTTTGTAATGACACACAAACGAATATTCCTACACGGAATAGATATTCCGTGTTGGAAGATTTAAACTAAGTGTCGCGCCTGATTCCTTCAATCAAAGCAAGTCGACCTTAAATGGAATTAGAAAGTTGGACCCTAGGTACAAAATTAATATTAATGTGGACAAGATAGGGTTATGCGAAGCTTTGATTGATACAGGCGCCGATCTTTCAGTGGTCGACCTAAGAAAAGCACTTTTTGCTGGCCGTGAAATAAATAGTCTCACTAAAACGTGTTCAGGACCCGATGGGAAAAAATTAGATATGGTAGGTAGCATTATTTTAGATTTAAAAATTGATGACACTGAATTATCCCGCGAATTTGTAGTAATGGACGCGCATCTACGAACTCTTATTCTTGGACGAGATTTCCTTAAAAAAATGAATGCTAAAATTGATTGTAAACGAGAAACAATAAAATATAATTTGATGAGTAATCATGACGTAAGCAATTATGATCTAAAAAAAATAAAGAGCACTACAGATACCGTTATACCTAAACTATCTATTAAATTGATTAGGGCCTCAATAGAAGCAGAGGATGGCGAATATGTCATCGAAGAGAACAACAGAATGACTCAAACAAATGGTCTTCGATTGGCAAGAAGTTTGCTTACTGTCACGGATAAGAAAACCCATATCTGGATAACGAACCCTTATCCTCGACCTTTAAAAATCATGAAAGACCAAACATTGGCTTATGGAAGTCTTCCTGCAGGGGTAAATTTTATAGAGAATAAAGAGAAGCAGAATGAAAATGACGAAATACAATTTCAAATAAACAAAAAATTATCATTTAAAGAACAAGAGAGGTTAAAACAAATTTTGGCCAAGTATACTGATTTGTTCTCATCGAGGTTAGGTAGGACCAATTTGGCAAAACATAAGATTCATACAGAAGACGCAAAACCGATAAAGCACAAGCCTTACCGGGTAAGCGCTAAGGAACGAACCATCATAAAGGATCAAATAGACGAGATGCTCGAAGAAGGAATAATTAGACAATCTTCAAGTCCCTGGTCCTTTCCCGTTATATTGGTAAAAAAAAAATAGATGGCAAATACAGATTTTGTGTGGACTACAGGAAATTAAATGAAGTAACAGTGAAGGATGTTTATCCAATCCCAAGAATTGATGATGTAATGGATACTCTCCAAGGATCCAAGTACTTCTCAGCAATAGATCTCAAATCGGGATATTGGCAAGTCGAAATTGAAGAGAGAGAGACAAAGAGAAGACGGCTTTCACTACTGCACATGGGTTATATGAATTCAACGTAATGCCCTTCGGTCTATGCAACGCCCCTGCTACTTTTGAGAGGAACATGGACAATGTCCTCGGAAATCTTAGATGGCAGATTTGCCTTTGCTACCTGGACGATGTGATTATATACAGCTCGGACTTTCCAACCCACATTAAAAGACTTGAAGCTGTCCTTAGTTGCTTCAGCGAATCTAATTTAAAACTGAACGCCAAGAAATCCAGATTTGCTTTCGAGGAACTTGAGATCCTTGGACATATAACCAACCAAGAGGGTATAAAACCTGCCGAATATAATATCAAAGCCGTTAGAGATTTTCCTCAGCCCAAGAAGGCCAAAGAAGTGCAATCATTCCTAGGAATGTGCTCATATTATAGAAAATTTATTAAAGATTTCTCATTAATCGCTGACCCATTGACCAGTCTCATCAGAAAAAATGTTCAATTTATCTGGACAGGAAAACAGGAAGAAGCGTTCCAAAACCTTAAAAAAGCTCTTATGAATCCGCCAATTTTAGGTCACTTTGATCCAAATGCAGCCACCTGCATTCACACAGATGCCTCTAACATCGGCTTAGGCGCAACACTAATTCAAAATATCGGTGGCGAAGAGAAGGTAATATCATATTTGAGCCGAACCCTAAGTAAACCTGAGCAAAATTATTCAACCACCGAAAAGGAATGTTTAGCTGTAGTGTGGTCGATATCAAAATTACGGCCCTATTTATATGGAAGGAACTTTAAAATCGTCACTGATCATCACGCACTATGCTGGCTTAAGAATTTAAAAGATCCGACCGGCCGATTAGCACGATGGGCACTGAAGATTCAGGAATATAATTTCGAAATTATACACAAATCGGGAAAAAAACATCTGGACGCTGATGGTCTATCTAGAGGACCCTTACCAGAAAACGAATGGGACGAGGATTATGAAAGACTATTTTTGAATCAAATAATAGACGAAAAGGATGATTTTATTGAGAATATTAAGGAGAACCTTAGTGGAAACAAGCGTTCAATTACACAGAACTTTAAAGAAGAAAATGGGTGTCTCTACAAGAAAAATCCAAATCCTGAAGGTAGAGAATGGTTGCTGGTAGTGCCAAAGAAGAGAAGGAAAGAAATCATGAGTGAATACCACAACCATATGCTGAATGGCCATCTGGGCGTCGCCAGAACCACATACCGATTGAAGAATAAATACTATTGGCCTTCCATGCTGAAAGATGTTTCCGAATTTGTAAAGACGTGCCATCTTTGCCAAAGTCGGAAAGGTTCAAATCAGTTGCCATCTGGACTTCTACAACCTATTCCCCCAGCTAACTACCCTTTTGAAAGAATCGGAATTGACTTTGTTGGCCCCTTGCCATCAACGAAAAGAAGAAGGAAATGGATAATTGTGCTGACGGATTATTATACCAAGTATGCTGAAACAAAGGCAGTACCAGAAGCGACAGTGAAAGAAGTCTCTACATTTTTAATCGAACATATATTTTTACGTCCCGGGGCTCCAAGATTTCTTATCAGCGACAGAGGTTCACAATTCACTAGCAATTTGATGAAGGAGGTTATGAAAATGTGCAAAGTTAAACATTGCTTCACAACGAGCTACCACCCCCCAGACTAACGGGCTAACGGAACGGCTAAATAGAACTTTAATCAATATGATCAGCATGTATGTGAATACGGATCAGAAGAACTGGGACGAAATCCTTCCTTTTATCACCCACGCGTATAATACCACAATTCAAGAAACCACAGGCTACTCTCCATTTTTCCTGTTGTTTGGGAGGGAACCCATGTCCCTCTTAGACGACGAGAATATCCCAATGGACAGTAACATGGATGATTACGACGAATATATAGAAAACTACTTAGATAAAATAGCAAGGACGAGACAGGTAGTCATTAACAACACAGAGAAGACTCAGGAAAGAATGAGAAGAAACTATGACAAAAAACACAACGAGAGAATCTATGAACCAAAGACATTTAGTGGCAGTTTGGACACCAGTTAGGAAAATCGGAAAATGTGAAAAACTATTGAGAAAATATTTTGGCCCATATAGAATATTAAAGAAGCTGTCCAACGTAAATTACTTAATTGAACCAAAAGATAATCCTGGCCAAGACCCATTGATTGTCCATGTCTCAAGAATCAAACCCTATTTTGAAAGAATTGATGAGGTCAATCACGAGGACGTGACGACCTCTGGAGAGGGGGAAGTGTTACATCATGATTAATGGCGTATTTCTTATATTATTTTTAATATATTTGAAATTTAAATTATATATTTATTTATTTTTATATTCTATGATATTTATTTAAAACAGATTATTTAGATTATCATCATTTGTATTTAGGTACACGTGTGACTTCACTGCTCTCTTTGATGTGAGAAAAATAAATAAATTATTCTGAAGGCTACTTAAAGTAGACTTATCTCATTATTTCCTTATATAAATTTGTAGGATGGTTGAAACACGCTCTGGAAAGATGCAAGACACGTCTGAGGAGAGACTCAAGACTGAAGAATCTGCCAAACCGCAGCCCAGTGCAGCAATATTAATAAAGAAAATAAAAAAGGTATTTTCGTTGGACCTCAGATTGGAGAATTGCTGCAGAATGGGAATTTTGAAGATAGCCTAAATGAATTTAAGCAGCAGCATGTAATTCTTTTAGAAACGTTTGGAAGGACCTTTATGGGAAATGTTTTTCCGAAAACTTCAGTGACTTAGTTAAAGAACTCCTACTTTCCTACAAAACAATCGAATGTATCACGTCTCTCAAGATCTATTCCCCGGCAATCTTGGTTCAGTTAGCGATCAGCATGGTGAGAGGTTTCACCAAAATATATCAAGCATGGAGAAGCGGTACCAAGCTAAATGAAGTCCCGGTATGCTTGCTGACTACTACTGGACACTCAAGAGGGATGTACTACAAACAAAGTACAGAAGAAAAATCCACTGTCACTACTTCTCAACAATAGATGTAGTATTCTGTGTTTAAAAATATAGAATAGATCATCATCATAAACAATAATATACGATGTATAATGTAAACAACGTGTTGATGTAAAAATATGAATATAAAGTGTAATAAACAATTTGTAATAAAATAATTTCATCTGATGAGTAATGTTTAATTAAATAATAACTATACAACATAAATTGGCGACGAGAATTTGAAAATATAACTGTATCCCTAAAAAAAAAACAAGTATGGCAGCCAACCTGACGCCACCTTTACCCATGAATATGAATGCTAGCAATTTATTTGCGGAATATAAGCAATGGATGGAATCCTATGCCATTTTTGAAATAGCATCTGGAATTTCAAAAAAATCGGATGAAATTAAGAGAGCAACTCTATTGCATTGTTTAGGGCCAAATGTACAGCGTATATTTTTCAACTTGCCAGATGAAAAGGAAAATTATGAACAAACTAAAATGGCTTTAGATAAATATTTCACACCTCATAAAAATGTTGTCACTGAGAGATTTAAATTTAGACAAAGAGTCCAGAAAGATGATGAATCGATCGACAACTACCTAATTTCTTTAAGAGAGCTTTCTAAATCTTGTGAATTTGGGAATTTAGAAGCTGATATGATAAGAGACCAAATAATTGAAAAATGTAACAACAAAAAACTTAAAGAAAAATTGTTGCAACAAGAAAATTTGACACTGTCAAAAACCATTGATATTGCTAGAATGTTAGAAATTTCTAGAAAAGAAATTAGACTTCTTGAACCTCAAAATGATCAAACACTAAATAGAGTTCAAATTAAACCTGAAAAGCACTATAATGCTAATAATTTCAACAAAGGTAGATTCACTAATCAAGGTACCCCATCATTTTCAGGTGCCTCAAAGCCTAAATGTTATCGCTGTGGATTAGATACACATTCAGCACAAGAATGTGGTGCTAAAAAATGACTTGTTCATATTGCAATAAATTAGGACATCTTTTTAGAGCTTGCAGGAACCGCCCAAATCAAAATAATGATAGAAACCACAAAAGTTTCAATCAAACTAAAGTTAAGACCATACAAGAAGAAAATAAGACTGAAGTAGGTGAAAGTTCAGATGAATATACCTACTATACAGGTGCTGAAAATAAAGAAAAAGTGCAAATAGATGGTAGTGAAATAAATATGATAATTGATACAGGGAGTGATAGAACTTTCATAAGCTATAATAAGATGCTTGAATTATATGGCCATAAAATTATACCAAAATTACATGACACCGCCCAAACCTTTTTTTGCCTATGGTCAAGATAGACCTCTTCCATGTTATGGTTATTTCAATGCTGTGATTTCTTGGAAAGAAAATTCAATTTCAGAAGAAATTTATGTGATTGATAAAAAAGTTGAATCTTTGTTGGGAGGCAAGGCTAGTTTTGAACTAGGTATAATTAAAAGGGTAAATCATGTAAATGAATCAATGTCTACTAATATAGAAACTCTTGTTCAAGAACATCAACATCTTTTCCATGGACTTGGAACTATAAAAGGCTATAGTCATAAAGTGACATTGAAAGACAACTATAGGCCCATTGCCCAGAGATGCCGTCGTATACCTTATGCAATGGTAGAAGCAGTAAATCTAGAGCTTGATAAGATGCTAGAGAATGGAATCATTGAAGAAGTGCATCAAGGTTCTGAATGGGTTTCTAACATAATAGTTGTTCCAAAAAGGGATAGTGAGGAAATTAGACTATGCATAGACCTTCGGGAAGTGAATAAAGCAATATTGAGAGAAAGACATCCAATTCCTACAATTGACAATATGTTACATGCCCTTAAAGGTGCTAAAGTATTTGCAAAGCTGGATGCAAAAAAAGGGTTTTGGCAGGTTGACTTAGACCCTCAATCAAGACCCCTTACAACTTTCATCACGCACCATGGTTGTTACAGATTTTGTAAAGTTCCTTTTGGTCTATCAAGTGCTCCAGAGGCATATCAGAAAGGAATGGATTCAATTTTGCTTGATTTGAAAGGTGTAATTTGTTACTTGGACGATGTCGTAGTTTACGCCAAAGATAGACAAGAACTAGAAGAAAGGCTTAGAAAAGTCTTACAAAGATTTGATAAAGTAGGCATTAGGCTCAACAGGAATAAGTGCAAATTTGCCATGGAAGAATTGGATATTTTAGGTCACATTGTTAGTAGTGAAGGTATTAAACCTGATAATAGGAAAATAGAAGCAGTCTTAAATTTTCCAATACCAAAAAATATTGAGATGTTAAGGTCATTCTTAGGAACTTGTGGGTTTTTAAGAAAATTCATACCTAATTTTTCTAAATTGGCAGAACCTCTAAATAATTTGACTAGAAAAAATGTTAGGTGGAATTGGGATTTGAAAACAAATAAAGCATTTCAGGATCTTAAAGAGTCACTAACAAAAGAGCCATGCTTGGCATATTACAACTTGAACTCACCAACTGAATTAATCACAGATGCAAGCCCTATTGGTCTTGGAGCAGTATTAATACAAACACAACAAAATGGCATTAAAAGACCCATTGCATATGCCAGCAGATCCTTAACTGATACTGAAAAAAGATATTCACAAATAGAAAAAGAGACATTGGGATGTGTATGGGCAATTGAACATTTTAACACCTATATTTGGGGAAGGAAATTTGTGTTAAAAACAGATCACAAACCTCTAATCAATATGCTGAATCCTAAAAATGGAGCTGTTTTGCCTCCAAGAATTCAAAGATTGAGTTGGAGATTACAACCATATGACTTTGAAATTGAATTCATTCAAGGAAAGCAAAATATTGCAGATATATTTTCAAGACAACCTCTTTCTAACACAAGTGATGAAAAATGGCTGGAGGACTATGTTCATAAAGTCTTATCCATCACTTCTGAAGAGCTTCAAGCACTGTCTTTGAAAGAGATAAAAGTTTGTACAGAGCAAGATCCTTTGTTTCAAAAACTGAAAGATATGGTTCAAAAGGGAGTTTGGCCATATCCTTTGAATGAAGAATTCAAATGTTTTTATAAGTTTAAAGATGAACTCTCAATTTTTGATAATCTTATCTTAAAAGGAAGTAGAATTTTGCTACCTTCAAAACTAATAAAGAGAGTCTTGAGAATTGCACATGAAACACATCAAGGAATGACAAGAACCAAACAACTGTTAAGAGAAAAATATTTTTGGATAAACATGGACTTTGACATTGAAAATTTGATAAGAAACTGTCCAATTTGTGTAAGGAATCAACCATTGATAAATGATCAACCATTGCAAATAGTTCCGTTACCATCAAAACCTTGGATGAAACTTGGAATTGACATAGTTGGTCCAATTGGCCATCATTATGTTTTAACAGTGATCGACTACTATTCTTCATATCCTGAAGCAATGATAATAGAAAACATTTCCAGCAAGACAATTATTAAAAAATTGTTGGAGATTTTTGCAAGACATGGTTATCCACATGAAGTTGTAACAGATAATGGCTTACAGTTTGTAAGTACATCAATGGAAAGATTTTTAAAAGAATGTGGAATCAGGCACATCAAAGCCTCACCCTATTACCCAAAAAGTAATGGGAAGATAGAAAGATTCCATAGATTTCTAAAGAAACAATTCAATTCAAGTTATGAAGAAGGGAAAGATTGGAAAGAAGATTTATCCAGAATTTTAATATCTTACCGAACTACTCCAAACAGATCTACAGGAAAGACTCCAGCATTCCTATTATTTTCAAGAGAAATCAAAACTAAATTAAGCTCACTTGTTAATGATGCAGAAGAAGATGAATCCAACATCAAAGAATTCAATATGGTCTACAAAGAAAAAATGAAAACATATAATGATATAATTCGGAAAGCTAGTCCTCATAATTTTGAAATTGGAAATTTAGTTTATGTGGCAAATCCAAATAATGGAAAACTTGATTCAAATTTCAGATCAGAACATCATGTCATTCTTGAAAACACTTCAATAAATTCTTTTAAATTAGTCAACACTAAAAATGGGAAAATAATTCATAGAAATGCTTAACATTTGAAACATGTTCCTACTCAAGAGACCAATCAAGGCATTTCTGACTTGATTCCAGAAGAGAGCCAGGAAAATCTTAGTTCAGATTCAACAAGAATTGAACACCTCAACTCTTCTGATGTACAAATACCAGATGATAATTCCTCAAACCAAGACAAGGACACTTCTTTAAACCGACCAAGTTCAAGTAGAACAGGGTCTACATTTAACCCAGTTGTTTCAGATAGACTTGATGCCGAGGCTCTTCACCAGTTGCCACCAGAGGTTTCTCCACCCTTGCCGACTACCAAGGAACCCGTGATCACCAGGAGTGGAAGAGTCGTCAAGCCATCATCAAGATATAAAGACATGATTCCTTTCATCTAAAGGAAGGAGGGAATGTAGTATTCTGTGTTTAAAAATATAGAATAGATCATCATCATAAACAATAATATACGATGTATAATGTAAACAACGTGTTGATGTAAAAATATGAATATAAAGTGTAATAAACAATTTGTAATAAAATAATTTCATCTGGTGAGTAATGTTTAATTAAATAATAACTATACAACAATAGAAATATATTTTGTTTTCATATCGGCCTATATACTAAAAATATTTTCAAATTTAAAGTAGGTGTCTCTCAGAAACTTTGCCCCATATATAAAAACTAATGGTATATTTTGAACCAGCACATAAAAGTTACATAAAGATAAAATATTTTTGGTTAATTAATGAGATGTAATAAGGTTTGTTCAAACATATATGCTTACGTAATATTGTCTGCATTTTACTGTATTTAGCTCAGTATTAAACAAAGGTTGTCATACAAAAACCCCATGGTTGATGGAGAAATTCTGATTAGAAACACACAATCAGTTTTCTTGGAGAAAAATGTTGTTGAATTGCGTAATCAATTAGGCGCATTTCTCCACTATCATTGACGCAGTTTGAAACTTTTTAATCCCTCTAAAGCTAAATATAAAAATGTTATAGGTGTGAAGATCTTGTAAGAAACGAAATTCAGTTAGAATTATATATAAACCTTTTTTTTATACAAGGAGCTTTTCAAAATCGATGTAAAGCGAAGGCGAAATATTTTTTGAAGTAAGATGAATCTATTTGGTTCTAGACGATGGCAGGTTGTATAGGTCGTATTTAAAATATAAAAATAATTTTTTGTTAATTCTTATTCTTTGCAAGAGAAAGCTGTTTACACTTTCGTTGTCATTCATAAATTTGTTCAGATTATCTCCATATTAAAATGTATTTCTGCGAAATAAGATGTATATATTTAGGTCTACATATGTAGTACCATACCATGGTGGGTATAGGGTTCTGATTTATTTTACTGTGAGTACACTGCATGTTTATATTGTCAAAATAAAATAAGATGTTAAACCAAGATGATGAAAACGTTACATTTTGACCTGTATTTGGACCTGTGTTTCAAACTCAGTGAAAACATTGGAACCTGAAAAGAATTAACACGACCTCAGTTGTGATCTAGAATCTCTAAGTGAGGTTCACCAGACCTAGCTAGCCAAACTTTTCTCAACTGACAGATCCACGGCTAACCAATGTGGTATGTCATTTAAAGAGTAGAGTAGTATGTGAATTGGAACTGTGTTTAAAGGGAATTTTGTACTTACATTCGCAGAACGCGTCTGCAGATCTTTTTAGCGGAAAATCGCTTTCTGAAACATTTAAAAGTAAAATAAGCAAGGTAATAAAATATAATTAATTTTAGCAGTTTAATGTGATCAAGGCATGAGATCATTGCATGAACGTTCAATCAACGGGTGCTCTGATAGAAGGCCACAAAGTGACGCCCAATGAACATGGTTCTAACAATATAAAACTCTTACCCATTATATCTTCAACTACAACATTCGTTCAACAAACGGTATAAAACCACAGTCAGTCTTAAACCGTTATATAAAGTTTTATACTAAAAATATAAGGGGGACATTTCAAGAATAATAAAAATGTCTCTCTCTCTCGTCGTAATAAAATCGAACCATTCGCCGCTAAATTAACCCAGTTATATACCATTTTTAGTTATAAAATTGAATACACTCGATTATATGGAAATATTAAATATTTAAGAAGGGGAGTGAAGGCTGACATCTGGTGACCAAGGGGGTTGTTTGACCCGGCTCTTTTATCTTTCCTCATACTCCCACACTAGGTTCTCGACACTAGTTTCTCCTAGGGTGGTCCTCAGAACTTTTATCCCCCCCTCGTTTTCACCTTGTCGGTGCTGTGGTCAGAACCATTGCAACAGCCAAAGTTGGAAACAGTCATTTACAACCGTCAACGCCCTTCCCCGCCAAGCACGGACCCCTGAGCAGAAATCTTCCCTCAGGGATGCGCAAATCCGTCTCATGGAAAGCTACCAACATCAACGCCCCAAACTTTTCACGTCGCCCCACCCAAGTCCCAATTGCACACACTTCCCAAGATCCCACTACCCCTGATCCACATGAGCTGTCCGTGGAAGATGAGATGTCCAACAACCCTCAACATGACCTCCGCCTACTGTTAGAAGACAAAGACGTCTCCTTCAGTGACTCTAGCACGCCGGAAAAGCGCGACAGCTCGAGCCAAAGTCTCAGTGAGAAGGAAGGCTACCAAAGCCTTAAGGATTGCGAGTCAACCCAGCCCTAAACTAGTAGAATAATGCAAACCCCACTGGAGCAATCTATTCTAACAACGCCGCCCCCCACATTGTCTGTCTACGCCACCACGAGCGGACCAAGCCGCCTACGTCCCGCGGACTCGTCTACACGTCACGTATGACAACCAAATTTCCCATCGAAACTTCCCAACATGCACCAATGTTCAATTTAAAACCCCGACACCCTCCAAGTTTCCAACCCCACTGAAAGTCCCAGCTTCGAAATCCAACAGAATCCCATCAACTGTGAGTGTTAATCTTTATTTTATTTCGTTCGCTCACATTTTTGTTTAAAAAAAAACTTATCATCTCTTCATGTTAGCCCACTTTTAGCACTGTTTATGCTCTAAATAATTTATCACTTATCAATTTTAAATAACAAATCATATTTCTTCACATTTCTTTGAGGTGTCAAACACCATAGACCTTCCCGTCGAACACCTTTCACAATGTCCTCCTCTCGGCAAACACCAGTTTTTACTTCAACTTCCTTAACTAATGTGTCTTTCTTCAAAAGCCGTTTCTTATTCTAGAACCACAGCCTAAGAATTCAAGCAGATTTAAAGCATACTTTCTTTACCAATTAACACTGTAAATATTTAGCATACCTATTACCTACATTGAATCTTAGGCTCTGAGAGGCAAATGATTTTTTTTAATCATTCGAAAACAGAGGTTTCGTTTTTTATTTCATCTCAAGACCCCAATGGTCTCTTTTTTTATTTTAAATACATTTTTCTATTCATCTCGATATTGATTCAGTGTACCCCTTCCCTACATTGAATTTTAATCTCTAAGAGGCAATGCCATTTCCCCAATCAACCCCAAAGGTTTCTTTCTTTTTCACGCAAGCGCATTTCCATTAATTTTGTGTCCACAAGAGAGACCGCTTATAAGTTAACTAACTTACTATAAGCCTAACGAATCTGTGAGCCAATCTAGAGATAACTATTTGTTATTTTTTCAGCCTCTTTCTAATGGTTTCATTCACTGATTTTACAATGTTGCTCTCTACTGACTTTACAACTCACTTACTTTCCACCTTACAAATACCTTTACCTTCTCATGCGCGCATCCATATTGACATAGCCCATGATTGTCCATACCTACGCTCTGTACCATATTAACCTACACATAAAATTAATTTATACATAGGCAAATTATTTCCGCCCTCAAAGAATTCCCTGTAAAATTTCTTCTTTGAAAGGGGGATATTTGTCATAATATTTAGAAATATATAAATAAAATGTCTTTATGGGAGTATGAGGATAGGGAAGATAGAACAACCGGGTCAAACAGCCCCCTTGGTCACCAGATCTCCAGCTTTTTCTCAACTATCTCTGGGGATAATTTATCTTACTCAAAGCGGTTTAAAAGCACTTATAGGCGATGATCAAGGGACCGAGGATGGTCCTCGGTCCTTCTATTTTTCCTCCCCGATCTACTCTCCACAGGTTTTTGCCACTGGATCCTGTCTCCTGTGGGTCTTTAACACTCACCACACACTACCAAGACTGTTTAATAAATCAGCACATATATATGTCAAGTAGAGAGAGGTAATATAAAATTATTGGTAGAGGTATTAGAAAGGGAAGAGGTAGCATGGACGAGATAGGAGCACCCATACAACCCTCGGTGCAGTCCTGAATGTGATAGTTACTTCAATATAAGTACATTAACATGGCCATGATACTAATTCAAGGCAAGCTAGACCTACACCATGGCTTTACATGTAGAACGAAGTTCGACTCTCTCTCCTCTCTTGGCATTCACAAGTGTGTCTTGGTTGGTTACTGGCCCTAATTGGTGAAGTTGGGCTTATGAAGTATCGGGGGTCCATAGAACCGATTTGTTTTGATCATCATCCTTTGAAAGTTAAATGGGATAATTAAACATATTAGAGTTTAGAGTGATAGTTAACCCTACTACAGGATTATATGATAAAATATTTTTGTCATATACACTTGTAGAAGGGTATGTAATACTCGAGAAGGCTTGAGATAAAATAAAGTAAGATACTTATATTCGGAATCCCTTTTGTTTATTATTTATATACTAGACGGGTGACCCGGGCTTCGCCCCGGGATTGACCCGTGTGCATATCTACCTGAGTGATATATATTTAGATAAGATTTTTTAAATAATTGTTTGTTATTAGCATTATATATTTGTTTGCATCAGCATAATTTTTTTTAATCTAATCTTTGATAGAGGGCGCTGTGTTCGTGAGCTAAGTAGAATAATTTGAATATATAGTTTTAATAATTGATTTATATATTTTTTAAATAGCCTATCATATTCTCCGTATTATTTTACCTATTATGGAAATTTTGGTTTGAATTAGTGAACCACTGCGAATTTGTATACCGGACATACAACAAACAAACATACAAACATTGATTTTTATATAAATAGATATGGCAGTGGATTTTTTCGAGAAGGTTTATATAAATAGAATAATAGCCGAATGACCCAGCTGTTTCTGTCCGAACAAATAATTTATCAAAGAAATTGGTCCAAACACGTGTTAATTATGAGTATATTTTTATTGTCTTTATTAGTAGCAATCAGGATGACAGGAATTCTTCAATAGTTTATTATCTGTAGATTAAGATTACAAATAGTGAAAACTGGATAGTTGGCGACACGCTCCAGGAATCCGGGTTACATCAAGAGAAAGATAGAGATGAAAATCAATTATTTATTAACAAAAGTTACACAGGAATTGAATAGCCTCTATGTTGAATTACAGCTTACTACATGTGTGGAATTTCTTACTGATTGCGTCAGTAGTTTTGTTAGCGAGAAGAATAACAACTTCATTTTTCGTTTCATGTTTTATATATAAGGACATCAATGATAATAGAATGATTTTTATTTTTTGTACATTAATTTTGCAAAATGAAATCGTTGTTTCTTGAGATATTTATTTTAAATTGGATTAGCAAATTTTACCATACAAAAATAATTCTTGATATATAATATTGGAATATCTTTATCATGTTGACAAAATATAATTAATACTATTTGCTATCAGTTTTTTTATATTCATCTTTTTTATTAATTGACATTTTCTTCTGATAAATATTTTAGTGGCATACAGTAATTCTTCAGAGCCTTGATCAATTATTCGAACGTTGGGCTTCATTGTCCAATATTTTATGACCTTGTATTCTTCCACCTTGTGGGGCTAACCTACCTTGGCATTGCTGTAGTTGTATTCGCTTCCAATCGCTCTGAGAATTGATAGAATTGTGGTTTCTATCTGATTCCATTGTTTCAGCTTGAATCTAGCTGCCATATATGTCTTGATGGGCTGTGTTTTAAGACCTCTACCCTCACACCATATATACAATGTTTGTACACCAGTGACATAATAGTGTGATCATTCTAAATATATTGGAATATTTTAAAAAAATAATCATAAATTATAAACTATAATATATAGAGAAAACCAACAAAACAATATTTTATTCCTAAAAACATCGCTGGTATATTTTTCACTTATCTAATCATTGAATTAAAATTCTCGTAAATGAAGGAATTCACATTTATTTTTATTTTTTCCTCTTATGACTTCTTTCAACATAAAGGTCGACTAATTTAGTCTATATATTTTATTTTTTGCCCGAGAAAATGTAGAGATGCAGTATGTAGTACGCTAAATACCCGGGGATTCTAGCTCACTAGTATGAAATAGTGTTAAGCAATTTTACTTCCATCCTGTTTTGATTGCTGAGCCAATTGACCAGAAAGTTCCATGCTGAGTTTGAGTCTTGGAGGCTGGCCATAGATGTAGGATTGAAGTGGGTCAGTCCAAGCAGGATAGCTGTTTGTATTCTAAATCTCAGTAATACCGGACACCTGAAGAGGAGATCATTAATGGTCTGTGGCTCTTCTAAGCAGTGAGGAGAGTTAGCGTCTGTTTCGGGATGCACACGTGTAATGTCTGCTGGTATATTGCCATTGCATGTGAGGATAGTGGTGGTGGCTTCTCCATGACGGACTTTTGGTATAAATTTAGGATGGCAGTAACTTGGTGTAGATATGAGTTGAGGGAAGATTTCAAACAGTTTTGATTGCATGAGGATTCCACCGATGTGGTAGTTTCCTCAGTGGTGACTATACCTGGAGAGGTTTTTTAAATCCGGATGTGGTCGGTAAAGGCCATTTTCTCAAGCAAGCGAATGGCGGATATTTGGTAGAAATTTAAGGAGGTGGCTTGGGGTGGAAGCAATTCTCCAGTTAGATCTGGTCGATTAGGCTTAGGAATACAATATAGTTGTGATGTTCCTTCGATTAAATAAATGAATATGTTTACCAAATTAAGAAACAAATTTCAATTATTTATCTTTCTAATGTTAAATATATACTTTTTAATATATTTATAACAACAACAATATTTACAGTGCTGCCAAATCCAAACAATCAAAAATAAATTAATTAAACAGAGTATATTATAATATTATTATAAGGTATATTACAATAGTCCATGATGAATGAGAAGCCTACATGTTAGGTTTCGATCATGAGTTCAAGGCAAGTTAGAGTATGAATGTGGTAGGTCAGAGATAGTTTCAATTATTGCTGCGCTGTTTGCTAGTTCATTACCTTTGTTTCCAATGTGCCTGCGTATCAAACAGCCTGATGTGAGGAGCTCTGTTAAGGACTTTTAATATTTTTGCCACTAGAGATGTACGTGTTGGTCCTGAGGGTCAGTTAGCTGCTGAAGTGGATCTACATCAGAGGCAATGGGAATTTTCACCCTTGTTGAACTTATCTCTGCGAGTTGAGCTTCCCAGAGAATTGTTGAGTTTAGCTTGAAAGGCAGTTCATTCTTGACGAAGCAGTTGGAGAATTGTCTAATGTTTTTGGGAAGGAAAATGATTGCAGAACCAATACATGAATCACTTTTTGATCCATCTGTAAAAATTAGTGGCGTTTTTACTTTTTAAAGGTTCAAACTGAAGGAAAGGGGTAGTCTGAATGGGGGGTATAGCAGCGCACCAGTCCTGGCTTCGATTCGTAGTTCACTTTCTTGATCTCTTTTAGGAAAGCCAGCCGAGCCTGGATGATGATGTCAAGAGAAGGACTGCCCGTCAAAGATATGGCTGGTGTGGTTGTAGTACAAGAACCCCCTCTCAATATATGCTTTGCAAATGTGTAGCGGATGCTCTCGAGCTAACAGACAACCTCCTTGGAGGAAGCGCGACTATATCAAGCTGACACTCCCTATAGAAGGGTTTATATGGTCATCGAATAAGAGATTTTGATACCAGTAGCATAGTAAATACTGAATTTCTAATGGAATGAATTAGTCAATCGTGGAAATTTTGCCCGACACCTGCCAATGGATTTGGATAAATGAGAAACGAATCCTCGTGTCTTATTAAATTCCACCCCCAATATGGTTATGGCTTTCTAATAGGAATGGGTTGGCCAAGAATTTTGAGTTCAGGATCAATGTTGGGGCAGAATCCTCGCCACTGGAAAATGCAAAGGGGGGGGGGGGGGGGGTGCCAAACTGAGAGCATGCGAGAAGGCCTTTCGCTGTCCACACAGAGAAAACAGAGACCTTGTATGATGGCCGATCTCCTGACAGTGTCAAATTCTTTGCTAATGTCTTAGCTGATGGTCAGATTTTTCTCCAGTGAGCCTGCCTTTCATCGATGAACTGGGTAATTCTGGCAGTGCTCCTTCTGTTAACCTGCAATAATAGCCTTCTTGAACCTGTTGAGACACGCTCAATATAACCCATTGAAAAAGTAATAATTGGACTCTGGATTTTCTAGCTGCTTCGGCGGAGGGTTGCTACCAGTTCCTTTAGCCAGCTCAACTCGGGGACCACTATGATTTAGATGGTCTAAACATGTTGGAACGTCTTCGCATGGAGGACTCACAAGTAGGAGTAGGAGAATGTCTTGTCAATGGACAAAGGGCACCTCTCGTAGATTGTGGTCGATTTAGGCTCACGCCTATGAAGGCGTCTTCTAGAAGGAGCTCTGATTTACAAGTAAAATCGAGTAGCAAAGCTTTGGTGGCCATGTGTCTTTTCTTAGAAGTGTTGAGGATGGCTTTGAAAGTACAACACGCAAAGTTGAACAAGTTGTCCATGTTATTGAACTTGAACATGTGCTTGGAAGATAGTAGGGAATCAACTTCCTCACAGTGTTTTGTGGTTGGCTACAGCTGTCATGATAATTAAACTCTATATTTTCTTTTCAGCTAAAGGTCTATCAGAAATTAGGTATTATGAATTTAAGAGTTTAGTAAGATCATTACAAAGCGTTATTTACTTTTAAAATAGAGATTTTTAAACAATGTAGGGAGCATGACCCAAATTGTAAAATTTATACTTCTTTTTATATTTAAAGGACACTTTCAAAAACCCTTTAGCCTAATATTAAAAAAAAAATTAACTTATGTGCGTGTGATGAAAAAATCTCGGATTTTATGAAAGGTGTTATTTTTTAAAGCTTCCGAAAAATATTTCCGTATTCTTAAATGAATTCATTATGTTCAAAATTATTTTTACATAGAAAATAAAGAGACATAAACTCCAAGAGGACACAGAAATTTATTCAAAGCAAGAGAGAAACATTTATAACCCAGGTTTTTTTCCTGTAGCGCAGTACACCAACTACCAGGAAAGTCCAGCTCACTAGTATGGCCTAGTGTAAAGCGCTTTTACTCTTGTCTCAATTGAACCAGTTGACCAGGAATTTCCATGCTGAAGTTGAGTGTAGCCATAGATGTAGAGTGTTTTCATTTTGTGCTTCAAGAATGTTGAACAGCTTAAGAGGGGATCATCACTGTACATGTAGGGTTTTCGAAATGCACACATATATTGTCTGCCAATATATGGCCATGGTTCATTAGACTGGTAGAAATGGCCTCTCAATGGCAGCGTGAGCACCCGTCGTTTCCTGGAGGCAGAAGCTGACGGTGGTTTTGGGAGTTGTGGGAGACTTCAACTGTGAAAATCACGTCCGTCCACACAATGGCGGAAAGTCGGCCCACTCGGATCATTGAGAGCAACTTTATTGCCTTGTCCAAGCAATTCTTCATTACAGCTTCGGAAAGGATTTGCCCACGGGAAAGTCACGTTTCACGATATTCTGAAATCTTTCTCTAGTTTCCTAAGTCAGAATCGATGCGAGTCATGTTGACGCCGTCATTTCGGGCAATTCTCTTCTTTATGATCTTCGTGTTGCAGAAGTGTTGACTGACCTTGGACGGGTCGATTTTGGAAGCACTCCATAATGTCCTCGCTCTCGGTATGACATTACAATCCTCTTAACAAATCTGGCGTTGAGCCGAGGTGCGATGCCTGAAGGGCAAAAACCTTTATCGATCAGGTGTGGAAAGCCGAATGAGGTGACGGATGCTCAATTAAAAATAAAAGACGTTGGAATCTTTGCTTTCACTGAGCGCAGTTTATTAACATTAACCATTCAAAACACCACGCGCCCACGCTCTTTTATACTTTTTTAAAGTTAATAAAAAGAAGACCATACTTTTCAGCCACCCATATATATTTATTAAAAATAATCATATACACATCGAAATGGTTATATTTCTTAGAACGCTCATTATAATACCTTGAAAAAGTTTGACGTTCAGCCAACTGAAATATTGGTAAAATAAATTATATTTTGATCCAATATATGCCTTTTAAATATATATATATATATTAAAAAGTAATTGCTTAGAAGGTGTGACTGCTAACAGATGGATTTTTTAACGTAATATTTACTACCTGTGTTTGTTTTTTATTCTTCAATAGAGTTATCCAACACATTCGCATGTCAATCTTAAATTTATGAAAGAATGAAATATATTTTTAGACACATATCTTAGAGGGAGATTCAGAATCTCTTGGAGATCAACCTGATACCTCTTAATGCGATTTCCTGCATCACCTAGCAACATCACTGCCACTTCTTGGAGCGAAATCCTAAATTCTGTAGAAACATCACCTCCACATATTGGAACGAGATATTGCTTTCCGTAGTGACATCACCGCCAGTTCGTGGTGCAAGATACTGAATCTTGTAGAGAAGTCGCCGCCATTTCTTGAGAAATAGATCCTGATTCCATAGAGAAATCATTTCCACTTCTTGAGGAGATATCATGTTTCTCGCAGCGACATCACTGCCACTTCTTGGGGAGAGATCCTGTATCTCGTAGCGACATCACCGCCACTTCTTGGGGAGAGATCCTGTATCTCGTAGCGACATCACCGCCACTTCTTGGAGAGTGATCCTGTTTCTCGTAGCGACATCACCGCCACTTCTTGGAGAGAGATCCTATTTCTCGTAGCGACATCACCGCCACTTCTTGGAGAGAGATCCTGTTTCTCGTAGCGACATCACCGCCACTTCTTGGAGAGAGATCCTGTTTCTCGTAGCGACATCACCGCCACTTCTTGGAGAGAGATTCTGTTGCTCGTAGCGACATCACCGCCACTTCTTGGGGAGAGATCCTGCTTCTCGTAGCGACATCACCGCCACTTCTTGGGGAGAGATTCTGGTTCTCGTAGCGACATCACCGCCACTTCTTGGGGAGAGATCCTGTTTCTCGTAGCGACATCACCGCCACTTCTTGGAGAGAGATCCTGTTTCTCGTAGCGACATCACCGCCACTTCTTGGAGAGAGATCCTGTTTCTCGTAGCGACATCACCGCCACTTCTTGGGGAGAGATTCTGTTTCTCGTAGCGACATCACCGCCACTTCTTGGAGAGAGATCCTGTTTCTCGTAGCGACATCACCGCCACTTCTTGGAGAGAGATCCTGTTTCTCGTAGCGACATCACCGCCACTTCTTGGAAAGAGATCCTGTTTCTCGTAGCGACATCACCGCCACTTCTTGGGGAGAGATTTTGGATCTCGTAGCGACATCACCGCCACTTCTTAGGGAGAGATCCTGTTTTTCGTAGCGACATCACCGCCACTTCTTGGAGAGAGATCCTGTTTCTCCTAGCGACATCACCGCCACTTCTTGGAGAGTGATCCTGTTTCTCGTAGCGACATCACCGCCACTTCTTGGAGAGAGATCCTGTTTCTCGTAGCGACATCACCGCCACTTCCTGGAGATAGATCCTGTTTCTCGTAGCGACATCACCGCCACTTCTTGGAGAGAGATCCTGTTTCTCGTAGCGACATCACCGCCACTTCTTGGAGAGAGATCCTGTTTCTCGTAGCGACATCACCGCCACTTCTTGGAGAGAGATCCTGTTTCTCGTAGCGACATCACCGCCACTTCTTGGGGAGAGATTCTGGTTCTCGTAGCGACATCACCGCCACTTCTTGGGGAGAGATCCTGTTTCTCGTAGCGACATCACCGCCACTTCTTAGAGAGAGATCCTGTTTATCGTAGCGACATCACCGCCACTTCTTGGGGAGAGATCCTGTTTCTCGTAGCGACATCACCGCCACTTCTTGGGGAGAGATTTTGGATCTCGTAGCGACATCACCGCCACTTCTTGGGGAGAGATCCTGTTTCTCGTAGCGACATCACCGCCACTTCATGGAGAGAGATCCTGTTTCTCGTAGCGACATCACCGCCACTTCTTGGGGAGAGATTTTGGATCTCGTAGCGACATCACCGCCACTTCTTGGGGAGAGATCCTGTTTCTCGTAGCGACATCACCGCCACTTCTTGGAGAGAGATCCTGTATCTCATAGCGACATTATAGCCACTTCTTGAGGATATACCCTGTATCTCGTAGCAATATCACCGCCACTCCTTAGGTTACGGGCGGTTACGGCAACATCACCGCCTCATTTTGGGAAGATATCCTCTATCTCGAAGCGACATCATCGCCACTTCTTGTAGAGATATTCTGAATCCTTTAGCGAGATCTCCGCCACTTATTATGAAGAGATCCTGTATTCCATAGCGACATCATCGCTACTTCTTGGAGTGATAATATCCTGTATCCCATATCTTGTTTTCCTCCACTTCTTGGAAAGAGTTCCTCATCTCGTAGCGACATCACCACCACTTCTTGGGGAGATATTAGAGATATAAAGCGGCCTTTTGGACGAGATACAGTCTCCAATAGGTATTATCAGCATTTCATAGTATATATAATCACCTATAAACAGCAAATAAAAATGCCCATTCTTTGAAGCCACTTTAAAGGTGGGAGGATTTTGATAACGTCATATAAACTCTTTTCCGCGTGAGAATACACACAACACAAGGACCAAATTTTGAACAGTTTAGTTGGTCAAAGATTTTGAATTTTGAATCATTTCCAATCCAATAAGGACCAACGCGTCTGGAGAAAACATTCCCAAATAATTTTGATAAGTAGAATTTTGATATAAGGTTTCCAATGTTGAGGCCGATGTGATCCAGTTCAATTCCTTGGAGCTCCTCCTCCTCCACCTTCAACGCTCCTCCAGCGAGGCCAAAATGGCCCGCCTGCACACAACAAAAAATCAAAACTTCATATTCAGACTATAATTCGTTAAAATGTATGCTATATATACTTGTAAACAAGTTATCTGGTAACCTAACGAACTGTGTACTAACATTTCTCGCTATATCGCGCTATTTAGTGGGAATCTTCATGTCTCTTTTATAACACTCAGTCTTCTTCTTTCCTGGCTGTCCTCGATCTTCCCTTGTTGAAAGTATGTTGGAGCACACAGAGCTACTTACTGGAGGTCGACGTCCTCCTCCTCGACCGCCGCCCTCTTGAAGACCGAGGAGCGGGGGACCTCCTCCTGTGGGGCGGGGTGGTCCCAGCAGCCAGGAAAACTGGAGCACAGTGAAACCATTAGTTTCTTGGGATATTCCCATTTACCTTATACAAATATTGATATTGAACAAGAGATGTCTGGACATTCAACTATTGTTATTGTTACTTATATTGCAGTATTATATTTAAGAAGAAAACCATCATTTACTCAAATGAATCTACTCCTTGTGGTTTCTAAACATCACGTGCAGGCCTGGTCTGTTTCGATGGCATGGCAAAGGTCAGAGAGGATGGCAGTGAATGTAACTCGAGTTATTAATGAGAAGATTGAATTATCCAAGACCAATATCATTGTTGATTTATAGATTTATATATACTGTATATACACTATCCACACATACAATAGTATAACACTGGATGAACTTACTCCCTGAGCTGCCAGGGCTCGTAGTCGACATCCAGGAGGGGGCGGCCACTCCCTCCGGGATGGTGTAGATCCGCCCGAAGTCATCATATCAATACACTGTAGCTAGCCTATCAAATGTTAAACCATTTTTATGTCTCTATAAAACTTTTCAGGATGAAAGGAACTTTTTAAAAGGTAAATAAAATGGCATTAGCTAAGAAACACTAAAAAACAGAGACAAACCAATATGGTAATAGTACAATAGATAACGTTACAGTATAGTCTAGCGGTAACACCAGGAAGGATGGCAATTGGGTGTCATAGCTCCTATTAAAATAACTAAGTCATCATACTTCATCATATCTCCAAGTTTAACAAGAGAAGCAATAAATTTACCACGACATTATTTGCCATTTTCCAAGCCCTCTTAATATTTTTCATCGCAGTATGGACAGTAGAAGCGCGTTTTATGTATAAATGAAACATACGTGCTTTAATGTTTTCATTTTCTGTATATAGAGAGCTCGTTATGGCTTTTTATTAAATAAAGAACAATTAAAGACTTACCCGGTGGTCTGGAGACCCTCGTCCGGCTGCTGGACCCCGCAACACCCCGTCCAGCAGCGGGCGAACCTGTAAACAGCTCTGTTGGACAGGTGTTTAGTGACATAACTCTATTGACATGTCGAATACTTGATTGTAAGACATGGGATATATATCATATTCTTCTACTCCATATTATTCCAAATGTACATAGTGTAGGCTCTAATGAGGAAGTACCACGTGACTACATGAGTAGTACCAGAGAGAAGGAGCGCGCGCCAGGTTAGGAATTAAATTGTGCCTGCTTGAACTATGATTACACCTCATATATGATAGGTCTACAAAAATGATTAATATAAGAACTCTCTCGTCACGAATCTGCGCGAAAATACAGGAAGGGAAGACTGGGGAAACAAGGGAATCGAGAAACACGGAATGCATAGATAACTCTGCCTGCAGGCGTAAAATATGCGCTAGTGTCCATGCCATCCGCTGACCTCAGTTAGATAATGGACCTCGATGATAGAAGGTGATTATCAAGGTCATCGTTGGACAGCATGATTCCTATCGAAGGTAGGATACAGGGTGGTGATAGCCATCGCCACAGACCATCGAAAAACCTCAAGAGAATAGCTGCATCCCCGAACACTCTCGTTGCGATCATACCCAAAATATATTTTTGCCTCTACAATCCTCACAGGTCACGGATTTGTCAAAGTATATACTGCAAAAATATAAAAAAACAATCCTACCTGCCCACACTGCCACGAGGAAGATGAAACTTTCGACCACCTTCTCTTCATATGTCCCACCTACCACCTTCATAGGTTCCAAACAGCCACCCTCCTAGGATGAAGCATATTTACTTTCGAAGACCATTAGACGTGAAGTCTAAAGACCAACTCGAATAGTTGGCGACTTTAGTACGCTCCAGGAATACGGGTTAACTCAATAGAAAGAGAAAGGGGGAGCTAGTTTCAATATGCCAACACCTTGTGTGAATAATCCAGATACTTTCTGTTACATCTTTGGAGAATTAACTCTCAAAGATTAAGGCGAAATAATAAAGAGCTATGAACTTTATTTGATAAAAGTGGGTGACCAAGATAAGACTTTGGAGCCTCATCATTGTTGTCAAAAGTTTGTCCTCTACTTCTTACAGGGTGAATAGAAGGTAAATTCCTTATGCCTTGTGGTTCCAAAGGTATCGAGAGAACCAAAAGACATTATTCAAACTGTTATTTTTGTTTGACAAAACCTACAGGTATTACATCTAAATCAAAACATGCCATTAAATATCAAGAATGCCATCTGCTCTCAGACCAGGTGATATACCTATGCCACAGCCTCCCAAAAATGTGACATTTAGTGACAATAATTCAAGAGTCAGATGACACAAATTTAAAAGCACATATTTCATCCAAACCTTATTTATTAACTAATGGTGATTTATATAACCTTTTACGTGATTTTCATTTTTCCAAAAAACAGATTGAACTTTCAGCTTATAGGTTAGAAGGTTAGAATCTGCTGAATAAGGATACAAAAGTATGCTTTTTTCGCAAACGACAAGCTGAATTTCAAGAATTATTTTCCCAAGAAAATGACTTAGTTTACTGCAATGATATTGTTAGTCTAATGGATGGGCTTGGTCATGAACTTAATGCAGAAGAGGGGCACTTATTCCTTGATTCCTCTAAAGTTAATTTGAAAGGTCTTCTCCTTCATAACGGTAATAAAAGTTCCCTTTGGTGCCAATAACACAAACATTAAACAAGAAAGAGAATTACGAAAGCATGAAACTGCTTTTGAAAAGGTAGAGTCCGACAGATACAGTTGGAAATTCTGTCGTGACTTTAGTGTCATTGCTCTTTTGCTTGGTTTAAAGCTTTATATACAACTTTCTTTTGTTTTCTGAGTTTGAGTGAGTTAGTAGATACAAGGAAAGACATAATATCAAAAAGAACTGACCAAACCTTAAAACCCTCATTCCAGGACTTAGAAATTTGAACATTTTCCATTGGTCAAATCTGAAAAAATATATCTCACCATTACATTTTAATGAAGAACCTTTCCAAAGCAATGAATCCAAATACTGCTGAATTTGACTATTTAAATAAATTTTCTAGTATAAGTGATGCAAAAATTAAAGATTGCATTTTCGGTGGACCTCAGATTCGAAAATTGCTGCAGGATGGGAGAATTTTGAAGATAGATTAAATGAATTTAACCAACAGCATTCAATTATTTTAGAAACGTTTGGAAGAACATTTTTTCCAAATTTAAAGTCTGCAAATTGCAGTGACTTAGTTAATGAACTCATAACTTTCCTACAAAACACTGGGATGTAACAAGTCTCTCAAGATCTATTTTCTGGATTCACATCTAGATTTCTTTCCAGACAATCTTAGTGCAGTTAGCGATGAGCGTGGTGAGAGGTTTCATCAAGATATATCAAGTATGGAGATGCGGTATCAAGGTAAATGGAGTCCCATTATGCTTGCTGACTACTGCTGGACACTCAAGAGCGATGAACAACAAGCAAAGTTTGAAAAATTCCACTGTCACTATTTCTGAATAAAAGAAATATATTTCGCCGTTTTTTCATATAGGCCTAAATATAAAAAATATTTTCAAATTTCAATTGTCTTAGAAACCTTGCGCGATATATAAAAAACAATAGGTTATAGGTTCCAAAATCACTTTATTAGGTACCGCTCAAAAAGATCCACCTAGTTTATGATAATTGCAACAATGAATAATATATAAAAAATGCCATATCCTGACCAGGAGCACATGTGCTTTACAGAAGGCAGAGCGCCATCTGGTGGAAATTCCACCAGATGGCGCTCTGCCTTCTGTAAAGCACATGTGTTCCTGGTCAGGATATGCCATTTTTAATATTGATTTCAACACCTGATCTTTTTATCTTTTATTTTTTATTTCGTTTTTTAAATGAATAATATGTGAAGGTTATTCACATATTAAACAAATTTTAACGCGGGATTCAATCCCGGTTCATGACTGTCGGGAACCGAGGGGGTTACCCACTCCTCCACCATATGAATAACGGTACTAGTATATTTGGAATCGGCACAAAATTTTATATTAAAATAAAATTGTATTTGGCTAACTAGTGTAATATAATAATGTTTGGGGAAAATGCTTACATTTCATTATAGGCATTTTTTATTCTTTATCCTAGTACTAAAAAAGGTTGCACTGCAAAAACTATGGGTAATGGGAAATTTATGATTAAAATATTGAGTCCAGCATGAAAAGTTACACTAGAAACCCACCTACAGAATTTATTGGGGAAAAAAATTGTTGACATGTGTAGTATTCTGTGTTTTAAAAATATATAATGGATCATCCTCATAAACAATAATAATACGATGTATAATGTAAACAACGTGTTGATGTAAAAATATAAATATAAAGTGTAATAAACAATTAGTAATAATAATTTCATCTGGTGAGTAATGTTTAATTAAATAATAACTATACAACAATAACTATACAACATAAATTGGCGACGAGAATTTGAAAATATAACTGTAGCCCTAAAAAAAACAAGTATGGCAGCCAACCTGACGCCACCTTTACCCATGAATATGAATGCAAGCAATTTATTTGCGGAATATAAGCAATGGATGGAATCCTATGCCATTTTTGAAATAACATCTGGAATTTCAAAAAAATCGGATGAAATTAAGAGAGCAACTCTATTGCATTGTTTAGGGCCAAATGTACAGCGTATATTTTTCAACTTGCCAGATGAAAAGGAAAATTATGAACAAACTAAAATGGCTTTAGATAAATATTTCACACCTCATAAAAATGTGGTCACTGAGAGATTTAAATTTAGACAAAAAGTCCAGAAAGATGATGAATCGATCGACAACTACTTCTAAATCTTGTGAATTTGGGAATTTAGAAGCTGATATGATAAGAGACCAAATAATTGAAAAATGTAACAACAAAAAACTTAAAGAAAAATTGTTGCAACAAGAAAATTTGACACTGTCAAAAACCATTGATATTGCTAGAATGTTAGAAATTTCTAGAAAAGAAATTAAACTTCTTGAACCTCAAAATGATCAAACACTAAATAGAGTTCAAAATAAACCTAAAAAGCACTATAATGCTAATAATTTCAACAAAGGTAGATTCACTAATCAAGGTACCCCATCATTTTCAGGTGCCTCAAAGCCTAAATGTTATCGCTGTGGATTAGATACACATTCAGCACAAGAATGTGGTGCTAAAAAATGACTTGTTCATATTGCAATAAATTAGGACATCTTTTTAGAGCTTGCAGGAACCGCCCAAATCAAAATAATAATAGAAACCACAAAAGTTTCAATCAAACTAAAGTTAAGACCATACAAGAAGAAAATAAGACTGAAGTAGGTGAAAGTTCAGATGAATATACCTACTATACAGGTGCTGAAAATAAAGAAAAAGTGCAAATAGATGGTAGTGAAATAAATATGATAATTGATACAGGGAGTGATAGAACTTTCATAAGCTATAATAAGATGCTTGAATTATATGGCCATAAAATTATGCCAAAATTACATGACACCACCCGAACCTTTTTTGCCTATGGTCAAGATAGACCTCTTCCATGTTATGGTTATTTCAATGCTGTGATTTCTTGGAAAGAAAATTCAGTTTCAGAAGAAATTTATGTGATTGATAAAAAAGTTGAATCTTTGTTGGGAGGCAAGGCTAGTTTTGAACTAGGTATAATTAAAAGGGTAAATCATGTAAATGAATCAATGTCTACTAATATAGAAACTCTTGTTCAAGAACATGAACATCTTTTCCATGGACTTGGAACTATAAAAGGCTATAGTCATAAAGTGACATTGAAAGACAACTATAGGCCCATTGCCCAGAGATGCCGTCGTATACCTTATGCAATGGTAGAAGCAGTAAATCAAGAGCTTGATAAGATGCTAGAGAATGGAATCATTGAAGAAGTGCATCAAGGTTCTGAATGGGTTTCTAACATAATAGTTGTTCCAAAAAGGGATAGTGAGGAAATTAGACTATGCATAGACCTTCGGGAAGTGAATAAAGCAATATTGAGAGAAAGACATCCAATTCCTACAATTGACAATATGTTACATGCCCTTAAAGGTGCTAAAGTATTTGCAAAGCTGGATGCAAAAAAAGGGTTTTGGCAGGTTGACTTAGACCCTCAATCAAGACCCCTTACAACTTTCATCACGCACCGTGGTTGTTACAGATTTTGTAAAGTTCCTTTTGGTCTATCAAGTGCTCCAGAGGCATATCAGAAAGGAATGGATTCAATTTTGCTTGATTTGAAAGGTGTAATTTGTTATTTGGACGATGTCGTAGTTTACGCCAAAGATAGACAAGAACTAGAAGAAAGGCTTAGAAAAGTCTTACAAAGATTTGATAAAGTAGGCATTAGGCTCAACAGGAATAAGTGCAAATTTGCAATGGAAGAATTGGATATTTTAGGTCACATTGTTAGTAGTGAAGGTATTAAACCTGATAATAGGAAAATAGAAGCAGTCTTAAATTTTCCAATACCAAAAAATATTGAGATGTTAAGGTCATTCTTAGGAACTTGTGGGTTTTTAAGAAAATTCATACCTAAATTTTCTAAATTGGCAGAACCTCTAAATAATTTGACTAGAAAAAATGTTAGGTGGAATTGGGATTTGAAAACAAATAAAGCATTTCAGGATCTTAAAGAGTCACTAACAAAAGAGCCATGCTTGGCATATTACAACTTGAACTCACCAACTGAATTAATCACAGATGCAAGTCCTATTGGTCTTGGAGCAGTATTAATACAAACACAACAAAATGGCATTAAAAGACCCATTGCATATGCCAGCAGATCCTTAACTGATACTGAAAAAAGATATTCACAAATAGAAAAAGAGACATTGGGATGTGTATGGGCAATTGAACATTTTAACACCTATATTTGGGGAAGGAAATTTGTGTTAAAAACAGATCACAAACCTCTAATCTATATGCTGAATCCTAAAAATGGAGCTGTTTTGCCTCCAAGAATTCAAAGATTGAGTTGGAGATTACAACCATATGACTTTGAAATTGAATTCATTCAAGGAAAGCAAAATATTGCAGATATATTTTCAAGACAACCTCTTTCTAACACAAGTGATGAAAAATGGCTGGAGGACTATGTTCATAAAGTCTTATCCATCACTTCTGAAGAGCTTCAAGCACTGTCTTTGAAAGAGATAAAAGTTTGTACAGAGCAAGATCCTTTGTTTCAAAAACTGAAAGATATGGTTCAAAAGGGAGTTTGGCCATATCCTTTGAATGAAGAATTCAAATGTTTTTATAAGTTTAAAGATGAACTCTCAATTTTTGATAATCTTATCTTAAAAGGAAGTAGAATTTTGCTACCTTCAAAACTAATAAAGAGAGTCTTGAGAATTGCACATGAAACACATCAAGGAATGACAAGAACCAAACAACTGTTAAGAGAAAAATATTTTTGGATAAACATGGACTTTGACATTGAAAATTTGATAAGAAACTGTCCAATTTGTGTAAGGAATCAACCATTGATAAATGATCAACCATTGCAAATAGTTCCGTTACCATCAAAACCTTGAATGAAACTTGGAATTGACATAGTTGGTCCAATTGGCCATCATTATGTTTTAACAGTGATCGACTACTATTCTTCATATCCTGAAGCAATGATAATAAAAGACATTTCCAGCAAGACAATTATTGAAAAATTAATGGAGATCTTTGCAAGACATGGTTATCCACATGAAGTTGTAACAGATAATGGCTTACAGTTTGTAAGTACATCAATGGAAAGATTTTTAAAAGAATGTGGAATCAGGCACATCAAAGCCTCACCCTATTACCCAAAAAGTAATGGGAAGATAGAAAGATTCCATAGATTTCTAAAGAAACAATTCAATTCAAGTTCTGAAGAAGGGAAAGATTGGAAAGAAGATTTATCCAGAATTTTAATGTCTTACCGAACTACTCCAAACAGATCTACAGGAAAGACTCCAGCATTCCTATTATTTTCAAGAGAAATCAAAACTAAATTAAGCTCACTTGTTAATGATGCAGAAGAAGATGAATCCAACATCAAAGAATTCAATATGGTCTACAAAGAAAAAATGAAAACATATAATGATATAATTCGGAAAGCTAGTCCTCATAATTTTGAAATTGGAAATTTAGTTTATGTGGCAAATCCAAATAATGGAAAACTTGATTCAAATTTCAGATCAGAACATCATGTCATTCTTGAAAACACTTCAATAAATTCTTTTAAATTAGTCAACACTAAAAATGGGAAAATAATTCATAGAAATGCTAAACATTTGAAACATGTTCCTACTCAAGAGACCAATCAAGGCATTTCTGACTTGATTCCAGAAGAGAGCCAGGAAAATCTTAGTTCAGATTCGACAAGAATTGAACACCTCAACTCTTCTGATGTACAAATAACAGATGATAATTCCTCAAACCAAGACAAGGACACTTCTTTAAACCGACCAAGTTCAAGTAGAACAGGGTCTACATTTAACCCAGTTGTTTCAGATAGACTTGATGCCGAGGCTCTTCACCAGTTGCCACCAGAGGTTTCTCCACCCTTGCCGACTACCAAGGAACCCGTGATCACCAGGAGTGGAAGAGTCGTCAAGCCATCATCAAGATATAAAGACATGATTCCTTTCATCTAAAGGAAGGAGGGAATGTAGTATTCTGTGTTTTAAAAATATATAATGGATCATCCTCATAAACAATAATAATACGATGTATAATGTAAACAACGTGTTGATGTAAAAATATAAATATAAAGTGTAATAAACAATTAGTAATAATAATTTCATCTGGTGAGTAATGTTTAATTAAATAATAACTATACAACAATAACTATACAACAACATGCATAATCAATTGGGAATATTTTTCCTCTATCATCTACAAAGTTTTTAAAATTTTTAATCCCTCTAAGGCTAAATATTAAAGGGTTATCGGTGTGAAGATCTTGTAAGAAACGACATTCATTTTGCATTCTATGTAAAAAATGTTTGTAGGGAGCTTTTAAAATCGATGTAAAGCGAAAGCGTAATATCTTTCAAAGTAAGATGGATCTATTTAGTACTAGTCGATGGCAAGTTAGTTGTACAGGTTGTATTTAATATATTAATAAATAGATATTTTGTGAATTCTTATTCTTTACAAGAAGGTCGTTTTAATATTATTTCCATTTATATATATTTTTTCCGGATTATTTTCATGTTAAAAATGTATTTCTGCGAGATAAGATGTATATATGTAGGTCTACATATACAGTACCAGATCATGGTGTGTAGAGGGTTCTGACTTATTTTTATGTGAGTACACTACATGTTTACATTGTCAAAATAAAATAAAATGCTAATCCAAAATGATGAAAGCATTACATTTTGACCTGTAGATGACCCTGTGGTTCAAACTCAGTGAAAACATTGGAAGCTGAAAAGAATTAACACGACCTCAGTTGTGATCTAGAATCTGTAGGTGAAGTTCACCAGACCTAGCTGACCAAATTTATCTCCATTGACAGCTCCAGGGCTAACCAATGTGGTGTGGCATTTAATGAGTAGAGTATTATGTGAATTGGAAATGTATTTAAGGGAAGTTTTTACTTACATTCGCAGAACGCGTCTGCAGAACTTTTTTGGCGCAAATCGCTTTCTGAAACATTCACAAGTAAAATTAGCACAAGATAAAACGCCATGTAATTAATTTTATCAGTTAAAAGGGATCAAGGCCCAGAGCGATCGCTCAGCGTGTATGCTGCTAGAAGGCCACAAAGTGACAATGATCATAATGCTAACAATATAAAAATCACCATCCTCATTATATTATATCTTCAACTCGAACATTGTTTCAACAAATGGGTCTAAAGAGAGAACGATAGTGAATCTTAAACTAAAACCTAACTGTTTGTGATACTCGGAAGCTTTGGAAAATATGGAATCCGTTTTGTTTTTTTATTTATACCTTTTTCATTTTAAAAGGTTAATAAAAAGAGTGTGAATAAATTTTAGATATTTTTCTGGTCTTGAAAATGGCAGATCGCAAGTTCCCCATGCTTCCATGCCAGCTTTGTATTTTGCACTCGGGACTCCTGAAATCCATGTTGCAGGTCGGCTGAAAGTCCTTGAGTTGATCATCTGGTGTAAAATTGAAATGGTAAGCAACATGATATAATATTTTAATGGATACAATGAACGCCAAGTTTCTAAAGTTTTTGTGAAAAAAAGTTAAAAGTCTATTTGTTCAGTATAGAAACCTTTCAGGCGTTAAATAGTTAACTATCACTGTTAACTCTAAAATATTGTAACATAGTATTTATTAATTTTATTATTTTTTATTAACAGAGTGGTCATTTTTATTTTTATATCTTGCGACTCTGTAAATTTCCCTCGTGGCTTATCTTTTGTTTACTTTTCTTAGTTTGTCCTTGCCTGAAATAAATTTTGTTTCCTCCTGAAGTTTTTGTCTTCCCTAATTTTCCACGTGGCAATATTTTATTATCCCATTTATAACTACAAAGGGCGATGATCGTCCAATGGTCAAGACTTTTAGTATATATAACCGGATTAATAGGATTTTGAAACAACAAATGGCCCCCTGATACTTCATGAGCTTGAATCCACCAGTGAGAACAAGTAATCAACTGAGACACACTTGTGAATGCCAAGAGAGAGTAGAAGTCGAATTTGTTCCACATGTAAAGCCATGGTGTAGTTCTAGCCTGTCTAGTAGGAGTATCATGGCCATGTTGGTGTACTTATATGGAAGTAACTATCACACATTCAGGGCTGCACCGAGAGTTGTATGGACACTCCTATCTCGTCCATGCTCCTCTTCCCTCTCAAGAGAGATTTGATCTCTCTACCAACAATTTAATATTACCTCTCTCTACTTAACATATATATCAATATCCTAATATTTAGAAATATATAAATAAAATGGCCCGTGTGGGAGTATGTGAGGAATGGAAATAGCCAGGTCAAAACAACCATCTTGTTCTCCAGATGTCCAACCTTCACCCCCAGTGTGTATGTGTTTGCTTGTTCTCATTTGTGTGGGATTGTGTTTGCACTGTTATCGTAATCATGGGTTCGACACAGGAAGAGTGTTTATGTGTGAATACTCTATGTGCCTATTTAAACCTTAGTGTATATTTATCTACTGATAAGTTTTAATAAATAAAATAATATTCCGCTTAATGATTGGAGCACATTTATAATATCAAATTATTATTATGTGATTTTCACATGTACATTCGCAAATGTGTGTATTCCTAATGACTTTTATCATCAGTTAATTAATCATATGATAGAATATCTTTCCATCCTGGTTGACCCATTATGGTTTCCATTAACAAAATCATGAACAAATCAACTCCAATTTACACTAGAAATTGCAACAAAAGTTTTATTATATTAAAAAAAGAATATCTAAAAAAAAAAATAGAAAATTTATTTTTTTTTCTTCTTACTTTTGAAACTTTGATAAAATTTTAAAATGGTTCTGTCCTTTCACTTTTTCTTATCTTAATGACAAAATATACTCCTCATATACAAGGTGCGTTCATTAATATCCAGGACTGGTTAAAAAATGAAATAAATAAAAAAGCTAAAGTAATTTTTTTTATACAGAATTAAATATTGGACATTCGACCACACCTGACTGAAAGCACGATTCTCGTGACGCAAGCGCCGATCTAAAAATAGAACAAAACCACTTCCTTGTAAGGTTCGCATTTCTAATTTTAAAATGGCCATTTTCGAAGAGCAGAGAATCTGCATTAAGTTTTGTTTTAAATTGAAAAAAAGTGCCACTGAGACCTATGAATTGAGTAAAGAAGCTTTTGGCGATGCAGCTTTATCCCGTTCAAGAACTTTTGAATGGTTTTCACGCTTCCTAAAAGGTCGGGAAAAGGTAAACGATGATCAGCATACTGGGCGTCCAAGATCATTACGTTGCGAGGAAAGCAAGCTCAAAATAAAGGAATTAATTAAATCTAACAGAAGAATTTCTATTAACGACTTATCTTCAGAGACTGGACTATCTGTAGGACTGTGTCATCAAATAGTAACAAAAGATTTGGACATGATCCGGACGTCTTCAAAATTTTTTCCCCGGATTCTAACAGAGGAACAAAAGGTTAGAATGGATGTCTGCAAAAACATGGTTGAAATGACTCGGACCGATCCAGAATGGATGCAAAAAATCATTACCGGGGATGAGACATGGGTGCATCAGTATGACCCGGAAACCAAACGTCAATCCAGCCAATGGATTGAAAGAGGGGAACCGAAACCCAAAAAGGCAAGATTTACAAAATCCAAAGTCAAGACATTGCTTGTTACATTTTTTGATATTAATGGTTTGGTTCATCATGAATTTATTCCTTTCGGACGTACAATTAATCAAGAGGTTTATTTGGGGATAATGAGGCGCTTAAGGGAGGCAGTGCACCTTAAAAGACCTGAAAGATGGCAAAACAATGACTGGATACTTCACGTCGATAATGCGCGGCCGCACACAGCCCATGTTGTTTTGCAGTTCTTGTCCAAGAATTCAACCATACAGATCCCTCATCCACCCTATTCCCCCGACTTAGCCCCCAATGACTTTTTCCTCTATCCTAAATTGAAAATGAAGTTAGAAGGAAATAAATTTGACAACGTTGATATGATTCAAGCTGAATCGAAGGCAACCTTGAGGAACCTCTTAAAAAGTGATTTTATATCCTGCTTCGACAATTGGAAAAAAGATGGAATAGGTGTATTGAGGCAGGAGGGGCATATTTTGAAAAATATTAAGTTAGTTTTTTTATTTGTTTTATTTTTTCAATGATACAGAGCAGTCCTGGAAATTAATGAACGCACCTTGTATTCCCGTAGAAGGGTTTGTAATTCCCGAGAGCTTGATATAATTTAAAATAAATCAATATCATCATCCTCGGAAGCCGTTTTGTTTATTGTTTATATATATTGTAGAATATTTTATTTTTCAAAAAGGTATATATTGTAGCAAAGTATTTATCATTTTATTAACAGAGTATCATCTTTTATGTTAATAGTTTGCTACTCTATAAACCTCCCTCATTGCTTAGCTTTTGTTTATTATTCATAGTTTGTTTTTGCCTTAAATAAATTGTTGTGTCGTCCCAAAGTTTGTCTTTCCTAATTTTCTACGTGGGATTTTGGTAGAGATGCTGGGTAGTAAATTAGGGAAGATAAAATTAGATCGTCGAGAAGACCTAGAGGCCTTCAGTGTTGTGATCTACATTTTCAGCTGCTGGCTCCAAGATTCCACTGCTGTATTAAAGGCAATACTTCCCTCAAAGATGCCGATGTACCTATAGACGATACGACCACAGAGCCGCTCTTCACACCGCAAGAAAAACGACGCAAAGGTCCAAGGAACAAAGTTAAAAGACTTCGACCGAATCCTGGCAGAAGTACGTCAGATCCATGTCAGTATCTATAAATTTTTGCTAGCTGTGGGTCACAGCTCCTATAGGGAAGAGTTATGTAGCAGAGTAATTATTATTTTAATAATAGAGTATCATTTTTGGTTTATATTTTGCTACTCTGTAAACTTCCCTCATTGCTTATCTTTTGTTTATCATTGATAGTTTGTTCTTGCCTTAAATAAATTGCTGCGTCATCCCGAAGTTTGTCTTTCCTAATTTTACACATATAAATATAAATAAAATACTAGGCGAATGAACGAATAGTTACTCAAAGAAATTTGTCCAAACACATGATAATATATTTTTATTATCTTTATATTAGTAGCAATCAGGATGACAGGAATTCATTGATAAATAATTATCTGTAAAAATTAGGAAGGCAAACATTTATATTTAATTCTTTATTCTTACACAGGATTGCAATAGGCTTTATGTTAAACTACAGCTTACTACAAGTGTGAAATTTCTTGCTGATTGAGAGAGTAGTTTTGTTAGAAGAATCAAAAAACTAAATTATTATTTTCATTTTTTATATATAAGACATCAATGGAATTGCAATGATTTTCATTATTTTTGCACATTAATTTTGTAAAATAGAAATATCTTTTATGAAGATATTTATTCTAAATTGGATTGGATTTTTATACAAAAAATTATTGAATCGTATTATTGAAATCTTTTTTGCTTTTGTTTATATTATGTTGACAAAATATAATTCTACTATTTATTATATATCAGATTTATTATTTTCTAATATTTGTATTATATTTTTTTTAATTGACAATTTCTTCTAATTAAAGTTAGTGGTAGTTGTAATTCTTCAGAGCTTTGATCAATTATTTGAACATTGGGTTTCTTTGTTCAATACTTTATGAACTTGTATTCTTCTACCTTGTGGAGCTAACCTACCTTGGCATTTCTTTGGTAGTGTTTGCTTATTTATTTATTACTAGGGGCGATATCAAAATGCTTTCAATCACTTCGTGAACTTAGAGAATTGTGGTTTCTATCTGATTCCATTGTTTTAGGTTGAATCTAGCTGTCACACACACATATACCTTGATAGGTTGTGTTCTAGGAACTCTACCCTTACACCATATTTACAACGTTTATACACCAGTGACACATACAAACAATAGTGATAATTTTACAATTTTTAAATATCAGTTTAAAAATAATTAATAGCAAAAATAAACCTAATATTATTTTTGCTACCTAAAACATCGCTGGTATCTTTTTCACTCATCTAAGCATTGAATTAAAATCCTCGGAAGTGAAGAATTTCGTATTTCTTTTTCTTTTCCTTATGACATCTATCAACAAAAAAGGAGATTCGCGTAGTCTATATATTGTGAATATTTCAACAAGAAAATGTATAGGATGATTAAGATCATCGCAGAGCGTGATTCATTTCAACTCTGGCTGCAATCATTTGACTGAATTCCTCTTGGAGATCTTCACACGGTTTTAGGAATATAGTGTCTTCAGTCGTTTTAGCTTCTCGTCCACCGACTATTTTAAATGGAATAAAAATGGCCATATCCTGTTTTGCCATGTTGTAGGCAAATTCAACATAGGGTAGGATAACATATCAGTCTCTTTGTTCAACGTCCAAATACACTTCTAGCATTTTAGGCAATGATTTGTTGAGCCTTTCTGTTAGCCCATACATACGAGGATAATAGGCTGTTGTAAACCTGTGTTTGGAAGAGCACTGGTTAGTATGCTCCAAAAGCATCTTCTATTGAAATACTCGCTCTCGGTCCGTAATGATTTCCCTGGGAGCTCCGTGCTTGAAGACAACTTTCATCAAGAACTTGACATTTTTTGCCTCTCCTGTAAGTAAGGCTTTGGTAATAACGAATCAGGTTAAATAGCCGGTACAGACTATGATACAATTGTACCACTATAAGACTTGGGAAATTTTCCAAGGAGATCCATTCCAACTCATTGAAAAAGTGTGGTTGCAGGAGGAATGGGTTTAAGTATTCCAGTAGGCTTTTGAGTTGTCTGTTTATTTCTTTGACACCTTTACAATGAGCCACATACTTCCATATATCTTAGAGAAGACCTGGCCAAAAATATTTGCTTTAAATCTTTCGCAATGTTGCACTAGTTAATATGGCAATGGTCACGTCCTTGGTGATGGTTGGAGAAGATACAGCTATGCAGAGAGAGAAGTTCTTGTCGTCAGGTGAAGTGCGAATATTTTGAGGCGAGCACGTTAGAATGTTAATGGCGAGTAGGATGCAAGTTTTATGGATTTTGAAGGTAGGTTATCTCCCTGAGGTTAGATAAAAGTAGTAAGGTCTTGGATGTGTTCCCTGAGTTGTGCCACAATGTCCATGTCTGTAGATGGCATGGATGTGATCTCCAGCGTCGCTCTGATCTTCAGATTCCATCCTCTGTGTTGTCCTCGGATATAATCCAGTCGACTGAAAGATGTGGTAGGTAGGTACTATGTAGTCATGGGCCTCGTGGTCTCAGGCGTCAATGGATAACAAAAAGGACGAAGCAGGTTGAATGTCACCTCAGAGAGAGGCCAGTGACAAAGACGCAGACAAGGTAAAGGAGGGCGTGATCTACATTTGAGAGAAAGATGATCTGTCGTTATCCGCGCTTTTGTCGGCGTCCAGTAGAAGTCGTGAATCTAATGGGTAGTTTACTGTGGGAGGAAATGAAGAATCTTCGACCAAATTCCATCCCTCGGGAACCTCGTCTTATCTTGGGTGCAGTGTAGTCTCAATACAACTTTTTCCTTTGTTTTGTTTCACATTATGGCAATCCACGCGTTGAAATGTGTCTAAATTTTGGGGTTGTTACACCTTTATAATTATTTCACATATGAAAATCTATTATATACAGTAGAACCTCTCTACCGGACACTCTAAAGGACACATAATTGCTAAGCCAAAGTTTCATTTAAGGTTAGGTGTCCTCTTACCGGAAAGTTGCTAAATAGTAAAAATGTTGATTTTGAAAATTAAAATTGTCCTTTGTAGGGAGGTGTCTTATAGCGCCAGTGTCCTATCATGGAGCTTCAGTGTATTAATAAATCCTCGTTAGATGACGGCACAATTTTGGGCGGCAAAATCTGTGCCCACGGTGGCTGATTAAAACTAGTTAATTTGTGACCTTGCCTCTCTAAGGATGATCTTCTTATGTAAGAGAAATTCCAATTAATATTTCTAATGTTTTAAAAAAGGCTTTTTTCATGAAAAAGGTTTTGAACCTATATCACAGGCATTTCCATGTTTGCACTCATTAAATACAACAGTTTCGATGTGGTTAATGTTATTTAAACATGGAAAATTGAACTTGGAAAATTACAAGCATAGCGGAAGGACGTTAACATCATCATCTATTGAAAATGCAGAACAACTGAAGATAATTTTCAAATATAATTTACATGAAACATCTCAATATATTCAGCATGACCTAAATATTTGATCGGCAGTTTTCAAGCTATTGCATGAAGTTTTAAAGTGAGGAAGCTTTGCATCAGATGGGAGCATCACGAATTAATTGAAGATTAAAAAAGCCGTAATGTCTTGGTGCCAAAATAATGTTAAAATTTGAATTAGGCACCACAACGCATTTGATCGTTAAAATAACAGGTGTTGAAACAAGGAATTATCAATTTGATCCAAAGACAAAAAGACCATCTTCAGCTTAAATGTTTGAAAATGAAATACCTCCGACAAAAGTAAAGCGGCTGTGGAGTGTTGGAAAAAGAATAGTAGCAACTTTTTCTCTGAAAGTGGTCATTTTGCTACAGTAACTTTGAAGGTGAAAAGAACAGTAACGGCCAATTGATATACAAAAAGGTTCTGGTTTTCACCAGAAGTCTTCAAAGACTTGAGAAGAGGCCAAAATTTGATCCAGAGGAATCCTCCATCATGACAATGCCGCAGCCCACACAGCTACAAAATAAAGAATTTTTATAAAGAAAATCGGATTCAGTTGCTTTGACACTCACCATACAGCCCTGATATTGCTCCCTGTGACATTTATTTTTTTCCAAAATTTAAAGAAAGTTTGTATGTAATTTAAATTACAAGTCCTGACGCTGTCGTGGAAGGCTACCTGGAGATCTTGGAAAACATGAGCTCAAATAAGTGGAAAATATGTTTTGTATACTGGTTTCAAAGGATGGAAAATGCAATGAAAATATATGGGATTATTTTGAGAAAAAAAATACAATATTTTCAGTTGTATCTTTCTTGAATTGCAAAATATCTGAGTAACCCTTTTATTCCTTTCCGTGTGTTAAAACTATTTCTTTTGTATATTTTTGCATTATATGATCACGTGCCGAGAGGAGTCAATGATGTAAGGCATTTCAGATAGCTGCGCGAACTTGTTATAAAAGCTTGGAAGGGTGGCCGACGGCGGATAGTTTGTTCTACATAGGCTTCTTTTTGGAGTTTATAAACTTTGCAAAAGTGGCGTGCCGGAATTGTTCGGCGTTTGGTTTTAATTGAATAAAAGCTAAAGAAAGAAAATTGATCCCAGTTCTTCGCCGTGGTTCCAAGAGGAAATTTGGTGTATTTATGGACTGGATTTGTATTCCTGGACAGGTAGTCATAGAAGCAAACTGATATGAAAATAGATAATGTTCAAAATTTTCTGAAGGCAAGAGGTTAGTAGTCCAGTACACTGCTCTGTTTTATATCATTCTATATTATAAATATCTCATCGTGTTGGATTATTTAATAAATCTTATGCATTTTAATTTTTTTGTGTGTTGTTAGTTTCCTCCATATTGATACCAACCTATCGATACTTTAAAAATGTGGTTTAATTTTTTATTTTCCTGTTTTCAATATTGGTACCAAAACTGTGAGAATTCGCTCATGAAAGAACAACTCCAGTCTCTCCTGAAGGCGATTGAGGTTTAATTAGATCATTTTGATTTTATAAAAGTAGACACTCAGGAAAGTTTTTGCTTATCGAAAAGGAAGTTTTACCACCTATCATGTTTTCTCAAATAATATTTCTAAACCGATTTCCATCGATCTTTAATAAAAATGAATTAATGGTTACATATTTCTTGGAACAGGACCCTGCATCCCGTAGCGAAATCACCCACTCTTCTTTAACGAGATCCTTCATTCTGTAGAGACATCACCCCCACTTATAGTGTAGATATTTTGCATCCAGGAGCAACATCAAAGCCATTTCTTGGAGCGAGATCTGGCATCTATAGCTACTCAAGCCATTTCTAGGAGCGAGATCTTGCATTCCATAGCGACATCAGGCCATTTCTTGGAGCGAGATCTTGCATCCAATAGCGACATTAGGCTAATTCTTGGAGCGAGATCTTGCATCCAATAGCGAAATCACGCCATTTCTTGGAGCGAGATCTTGCATCACATAGCGACATCACGCCATTTCTTGGAGCGAGATCTTGCATCCCATAGCGACATCAGGCCATTTCTTGGAGCGAGATCTTGCATCCCATAGCGACATCACGCCATTTCTTGGAGCGAGATCTTGCATCCAAATGCGACATCACGCCATTTAGGAGCGAGATCTTGCATCCCATAGCGACATCACGCCATTTCTTGGAGCGAGATCTTGCATCCCATAGCGACATCACACCACTTCTTGGAGCGAGATCTTGCATCCAATAGCGTAATTAGGCCCTTTTTCGGAAAAAGATCTTGCATAACATAGCGACTTCACGCCACTTCTTGGAGTGAGATCTTGCATCCCATAGCGACATCACGCCATTTCTTTGAGCGAGATCTTGCATCCAGTAGCGACATCACGCCATTTCTTGGAGCGAGATCTTGCATCCCATAGCGAAATCAACCCACTATTGAAGCGAGATCTTGAATCCAAATGCGACATCACGCCATTTCTTGGAGCGAGATCTTGCATCCCATTGCGACATCAGGCCATTTCTTGGAGCGAGATCTTGCATCCAATAGCGCCATTAGGCCATTTCTTGGAGCTAATCTTGCCATCATAGTGGCATCACGCCATTTCTTGGAACGAGATATTCATCCCGTAGCGACATCAACTCACTAATGAAGCGAGATCTTGCATCACATAGCGACATCAAGCCATTTCTTGAAGCGAGATTTTGCATCCAAATGCGACATCACGCTATTCCTTGGAGCGAGATCTTGCATCCCTTAGCGACATCACAGCATTTCTTGGAGCGAGATGCTGCAATCCGTAGCGACATCACGCCATTTCTTAAAGCGAGATATTGCATCTATAGCGACTCAAGTCATTTCTAGGAGCGAGATCTTGCATCCCATAGCGACATCACGGCATTTTTTGGAGCGAGATTTTGTATCCTGTAGCGACATCGTCTCACTTCTGGAAGCAGAATCATGCCTCCTGTGGAGAAATTCTGGATTCCGTAACGACATCACTGTCGCTTCTGGGGGAGAGATTATGTATTCTTTAGGAACATCACCGCCACTTCTTGAAGCGAGATTCTGAATCCAGTTACCTATTACCACCACCTTTTGGAACAATATCCTGCATTTCTTAAAAATATCACATATTCTGTATCTCCTTATTTAGGAGATATTTTGGATTCTGTAGCGATTACACCGCCTCTTTTTGGAAGAGTTTCTGTATCTCATAGCAACATCACCGCCACTTCGTGAAGCGAAGTGTACTCTAGAGGTATCGTCGCCTTTCCTTGGAAAAATATCTTTCTTCCCATGGTGACATCACCGCCACCTTTTGGGCAGATATTCTGGATTCCATAGAGACATAACTGCCACTTCTTTGTGAAGAGATCTTGTATCTCGTAGCGACATCAGTGCAACTTCTTGGGAAGATATTTTAGATCCCATAGCAATATCGCAGCCACTTCTTGAAGCGAGATCCTTTCTCCTGTAGAGATATCGCCGCCATTTTTCTTGGGAAGACATCTTTCTTTCAATAGTTATATCATCGCCACTTCTAGGGGAGATATTTTGAATTCCACAGCGACATCGCCGCCACTTCTTAGCGAGATCAAGTATATCGTAGCGACATCATGCCACTTCTCGGAAAGATATTCTCGTAGTGACATTTCACTGCCTTTTCTTCGGTGAGATCTTGCATTCAGTTGCCAATCACTGACACCTTTTGGCCGAGATAATGTCTCCATTACTATTATCATTATTTCATAGTAATATATAAAGAGACATGGGTCGCCTCTCCCGTCAAAATTTCCATCTATAGTAATATATATTCATACATACTGAAAATAAAAAATATACTATTCTTCGAAGTCCTCTTCATAGGTGCGAGGATTTTGATGATGTCATATAGACTCTTTAGGGCGAAAACACACGCAACACATGGCTGAAATTTTGACTCGTTGAGTTGGTCAAAAAATTTGAATTTTGAATTTCACTCCAATAGGGACCAACTCTTCTGGCGAAAACCATTGCCGCAAAATTTTGCTGAGTAAAATTTTGATATCAGGTTTCCAATGTTGAAGCCGATGTGCAGCTATGGACCAACGCGTCTGGCGAAAAACATTCATAAAAAATTTTGATGAAAAGAACTTTGATGAATTTTCCAATGTTGAGGCCGATGTACAGCTCAGTCTTAGGAGCTCCTCCTCCTCCACCTTCAACGTTCCTCCAGCGAGGCCAAAATGGCCCGCCTGCACACAACAAAACGTTTAAATTTCATATTCAGACTATATTTCATTGATATATGTGTACTTTCTATATTCATAAAGAGTTCTCTGGTGACCTAATGAACTCTCTCCTCACTAAATCACGCTATTGAGTGGAAATCTTCATGTATCTTTTATAGCATTCAGCTATATATCTAGTTATGGCCTTCCTCTTCTCTGTCTGTCCTCGATATTCCCTTGTAGAAACATCTATGCTCATGATACGTCCAAGTAGGCTAGTCTTAGTTTAGTGGTTACTACCTCGTAGTGTTATATGAAAGTATGTTGGAGCACACAGAGCTACTTACTGGAGGTCAACGTCCTCCTCCTCGACCACCGCCCTCTTGAAGACCGAGGAGCGGGGGACCTCCTCCTGTGGGGCGGGGTGGTCCCAGCAGCCAGGAAAACTGGAGCACATTGAAACCATTAGCTTCTTGGAATATTCCCATTTACTTTATACAAATATTGATATTGAACAAGAGATGTCTGGACATTCAACTATTGTTATTGTTACTTATATTGCAGTATTATATTTAAGAAGAAAACCATCATTTACTCAAATGAATCTACTCCTTGTGGTTTCTAAACATCACGAGCAGGCCTGGTCTGTTTCGATAGCATGGCAAAGGTCAGAGAGAATGGCAGTGAATGTAACTCGAGTTATTAATGAGAAGATTGAATTATCCAAGACCAATAACATTGTTGAAATATCTATTTATATATACTGTATATACTCTATCCACACATACAATAGTATAACACTGGGTGAACTTACTCCCTGAGCTGCCAGGGCTCGTAGTAGACCATCCAGGAGGGGGCGGCCACTCCCTCCGGGATGGTGTAGATCCGCCCGAAGTCCCTGCAACATAAGCTTTGTCAGCCAGAGGTAAACATCAACTATGGTCTATTCTACGCTGTCAGAACATGATGGCAGTTTCATAATTTGTTAAATTTATTTATATAAATAAATTTTTAAAATATAAATTAAAACTCTATTGAGAGAGAGGGGTTTCAGTATATTTATCAGTTAAATATTAAGTAGTTTTAAGATCATTATAGTCAAGCTTTATTTGAAGAACCCCCAGAGCACCAAATATGGTAGATTAAGGGTACCTACCCAGCCAGCTGCTGGGGATCGTAGCGCACCATCCACGATGGCGCCGCCACGCCGTCAGGGATGTCGTAGACGACGTGGCCCGGGTCTCTGGAACACCGGGACATGTGAGAAACTCTTGGAGTGAAAACATACAATATGATATTTTACCATCTTTATCTAATACCTGAAGGTCTCTAAATTCAACTTAAAATGATTGTTGAATAGAAAAATAGTATAAAATTATAATTTCTAGAAAACTTTGCAAAATGAAAAACAAGGATTTCATCCTAAAAATGTTCTTAATATAAATATAAAATTGAATTAGGAATATTAAAAAATATATAAATTAATATGAATTGATCTTAAATAAAAAAGGCCCATTTTCAAACAGGTTTCCCATACTAAGATTGTATTTAAGACTGGAATAATCTCTTTACCTCATACATGTGGTTTGGTATTAATCCACTATAGCTAGCTCATCAATGAAGAAAATCCAAATTTTCTATAGCGAAGTGCTAAACCATTTTTATGTCTCTATAAAACTTTTCAATATGAAAGCAACTTTTCAAAAGGTAAATTAAATGGCATTAGCTAAGAAACACTAAAGAACAGAGACAAACCAATATGGGAATAGTACCATATATAACGTCACAGTATAATCTAGTGGTAACACAAGGAAGGAGGGCAATCAATTGTCATAGCTCCTATTAAAATAACTTAGTCATCATGCTTCACCACATCTCCAAGTTTATCAAGAGAAGCAATACATTTACCACGACATTATTTGCCATTTTCCAAGCCCTCTTAATATTTTTTCATCGCAGTAAGGACAGTAGAAGCGCGTTTTATGTATAAAAGAAACATACGTGCTTTAATGTTTTCATTCTGTATATAGATAGCGCGTTATGGCTTTTTATTAAATAAAGAACAATTAAAGACTTACCCGGTGGTCTGGAGACCCTCGTCCGGCTGCTGGACCCCGCAACACCCCGTCCAGCAGCGGGCGAACCTGTAAACAGCTTTGTTGGACAGGTGTTTCGTGACATAACTCTATTGACATGTCGAATACTTGATTGTAAGACATGGGATATATATCATATTCTTCTACTCCATATTATTCCAAATGTACATAGTGTATGCTCTAATGAGGAAGTACCACGTGACTACATGTGTAGTACCAGAGAGAAGGAGCGCGCACCAGGTTAGGTATTAAATTGTGCCTGCTTGAACTATGATTACACCTCATATATGATAGGTCTACAAAAATGATTAATATAAGAACTCTCTCGTCACGAATCTGCGCGAAAATACAGGAAGGGAAGACTGGGGAAAAAAGGAAATCGAGAAACACGGAATGCATAGATAACTCTGCCTGCAGGCGAAAAATATGCGCTAGTGTCCTTGCCATCCGCTGACCTCAGTTAGATAATGGACCTCGATGATAGAAGGTGATTATCAAGGTCATCGTTGGACAGCATGATTCCTATCGAAGGTAGGATACAGGGTGGTGATAGCCATCGCCACACACCATCGAAAAACCTCAAGAGAATAGCTTCATCTCCAAACACTCTCGTTGCAATCATACCCAAAATATATTTTTGCCTCTGCAATCCTCACAGGTCACGGATTTGTCAAAGTTTATACTGCAAAAATATCAAAAAACAATCCTACCTGCCCACACTGCCACGAGGAAGATGAAACTTTCGACCACCTTCTCTTCATATGTCCCACCTACCACCTTCATAGGTTCCAAACAGCCACCCTTCTAGGATGAAGCATATTTACTTTCGAAGACAATTAGACGTGAAGTCTAAAGACCAACTCGAATAGTTGGCGACTTTAGTACGCTCCAGGAATACGGGTTAACTCAATAGAAAGAGAAAGGGGGAGCTAGTTTCAATATGCCAACACCTTGCGTGAATAACCCAGATACTTTCTGTTACATCTTTGGAGAATTAACTCTCAAAGATTAAGGCGAAATATTAAAGAGCTATGAACTTTATTTGATAAAAAGTGGGTGACCAAGATAAGACTTTGGAGCCTCATCATTGTTGTCAAAAGTTTGTCCTCTACTTCTTACAGGGTGAATAGAAGGTAAATTCCTTATGCCTTGTGGTTCCAAAGGTATCGAGAGAACCAAAAGACATTATTCAAACTGTTATTTTTGTTTGATAAAACCTACAGGTATTACATCTAAATCAAAACATGCCATTAAATATCAAGAATGCCATCTGCTATCAGACCAGGTGATATACCTATGCCACAGCCTCCCAAAAATGTGACATTTAGTGACAATAATTCAAGAGTCAGATGACACAAATTTAAAAGCACATATTTCATCCAAACCTTATTTATTAACTAATGGTGATTTATATAACCTTTTACGTGATTTTCATTTTTCCAAAAAACAGATTGAACTTTCAGCTTATAGGTTAGAAGGTTGGAATCTGCTGAATAAGGATACAAAAGTATGCTTTTTTCGCATACGACAAGCTGAATTTCAAGAATTATTTTCCTAAGAAAATGACTTAGTTTACTGCAATGATATTGTTAGTCTAATGGATGCGCTTGGTCATGAACTTAATGCAGAAGAGGGGCACTTATTCCTTGATTCCTCTAAAGTTAGTTTGAAAGGTCTTCTCCTTCATAACGGTAATAAAATTTCCCTTTGGTGCCAATAGCACAAACATTAAACAAGAAAGAGAGTTACGAAAGCATGAAACTGCTTTTGAAAAGGAGAGTCCGACAGATACAGTTGGAAATTCTGTCGTGACTTGAAAGTCATTGCTCTTTTGCTTGGTTTAAAGCTTTATATACTACATTCTTTTGTTTTCTGAGTTTGAGTGAGTTAGTAGATACAAGGAAAGACATAATATCAAAAATAACTGACCAAACCGTAAAACCCTCATTCCAGGACTTAAAAATTTGAACATTTTCCATTGGTCAAATCTGAAAAAATATATCTCACCATTACATTTTAATGAAGAACCTTTCCAAAGCAATGAATCCAAATACTGCTGAATTTGACTATTTAAATAAATTTCCTAGTATAAGTGATGCGAAAATTAAAGATGGCATTTTCGGTGGACCTCAGATTCGAAAATTGCTGCAGGATGGGAGAATTTTGAAGATAGATTGATTGAATTTAACCAACAGCATTCAATTATTTTAGAAACGTTTGGAAGAACATTTTTTCCAAATGTAAAGTCTGCAAATTGCAGTGACTTAGTTAATGAACTCATAACTTTCCTACAAAACACTGGGATGTAACATGTCTCTCAAGATCTATTTTCTGGATTCACATCTAGATTTTTTTCCAGACAATCTTAGTGCAGTTAGCGATGAGCGTGGTGAGAGGTTTCATCAAGATATATCAAGTATGGAGATGTGGTATCAAGGTAAATGGAGTCCCATTATGCTTGCTAACTACTGCTGGACACTCAAGAGCGATGAAAAACAAGCAAAGTTTGAAAAAATCCACTGTCACTATTTCTGAATAAAAGAAATATATATATATAAAGAAATATATTTTAGAAACCTTGCGCGATATATAAAAAAATTAGGTTATAGGTTACAAAATCACTTTATTAGGTACCGCTCAAAAAGATCAACCTAGTTTATGATAATTGCAAAAATGAATAATATGTGAACGTTATTCACATATTAAACAAATTTTAACGCGGGATTCAATCCCGGTTCATGACTGTCGGGAACCGAGGGTGTTACCCACTCGTCCACCATATGAATAACGGTACCTGGTTCAAATTCACATAAATAGGTACCGCTCAGCAAGAGCAACCTAGTTCATGATAATTGAACAATGAATAATATGTGAAGGTTATTCACATATTAAACAAAATTTTAACGCGGGATTTAATCCCGGTTCATGACTGTCGGGAATCGAGCGTTTTACCCTCTCATCCACCGACTTATTGTCGGGAATCGAGTGTGTTACCCTCTCATCCACCGACTCTTTTAAATAACGGTACTAGTACTACACAAAATTTTATATTAAAGTAAAATTGTATTTGGCTAACTAGTGTAATATAATAATGTTTGGGGAAAATGCTTACATTACATTATAGGCATTTTTTATTCTTTATCCTAGTACTAAAAAAGGTTGCACTGCAAAAACTATGGGTAATTGGAAATTTATGATTAGAATTTTGAGTTCAGCATGAAAAGTTACACTAGAAACCCACCTACAGAATTTATTGGGGAAAAAAATTGTTGACATGCATAATCAATTGGGAATATTTTTCCTCTATCATCTACAAAGTTTTTAAAATTTTTAATCCCTCTAAGGCTAAATATTAAAGGGTTATCGGTGTGAAGATCTTGTAAGAAACGACATTCATTTTGCACTATATGTAAAAAATGTTTGTAGTGAGCTTTCAAAATCGATGTAAAGCGAAGGCGTAATATCTTTCAAAGTAAGATGTGGCTATTTATTTCTAGTCGATGGCAAGTTAGTTGTACAGGTTGTATTTAATAGATTAATATATAGATATTTTGTGAATTCTTATTCTTTACAAGAAGGTCGTTTTAATATTATTTCCATTTATATATATTTTTCCAGATTATTTTCATGTTAAAAATGTATTTCTGCGAGATAAGATGTATATATGTAGGTCTACATATACAGTACCAGACCATGGTGTGTAGAGGGTTCTGACTTATTTTTTTGTGAGTACACTACATGTTTATATTGTCAAAATAAAATAAAATGCTAATCCAAAATGATGAAAGCATTACATTTTGACCTGTAGATGACCCTGTGGTTCAAACTCAGTGAAAACATTGGAAGCTGAAAAGAATTAACACGACCTCAGTTGTGATCTAGAATCTGTAGGTGAAGTTCACCAGACCTAGCTGACCAAATTTATCTCCATTGACAGCTCCAGGGCTAACCAATGTGGTGTGGCATTTAATGAGTAGAGTATTATGTGAATTGGAAATGTATTTAAGGGAAGTTTTTACTTACATTCGCAGAACGCGTCTGCAGAGCCTTTTAGGCGAAAATCGCTTTCTGAAACATTCACAAGTAAAATTAGCACAAGATAAAACGCCATGTAATTAATTTTATCAGTTAAAAGGGATCAAGGCCCAGAGCGATCGCTCAGCGGGTATGCTGCTAGAAGGCCACAAAGTGACAATGATCATAATGCTAACAATATAAAAATCACCATCCTCATTATATTATATCTTCAACTCGAACATTGTTTCAACAAATGGGTCTAAAGAGAGAACGATAGTGAATCTTAAACTAAAACCTAACTGTTTGTGATACCCGGAAGCTTTGGAAAATATGGAATCCGTTTTGTTTTTTATTTATACCTTTTTCATTTTAAAAGGTTAATAAAAATAGTGTGAATAAATTTTAGATATTTTTCTGGTCTTGAAAATGGCAGATCGCAAGTTCCCCATGCTTCCATGCCAGCTTTGTCTTTTGCACTCGGGACTCCTGAAATCCATGTTGCAGGTCGGCTGAAAGTCCTTGAGTTGATCATCTGGTGTAAAATTGAAATGGTAAGCAACATGATATAATTTTTTAATGGATACAATGAACGCCAAGTTTCTAAAGTTTTTGTGAAAAAAAGTTAAAAGTCTATTTGTTCAGTATAGAAACCTTTCAGGCGTTAAATAGTTAACTATCACTGTTAACTCTAAAATATTTTATTATCCCATTTATAACTACAAAGGGCGATGATCGTCCAATGGTCAAGACTTGTAGTATATATAACCGGATTAATAGGATTTTGAAACAACAAATGGCCCCCTGATACTTCATGAGCTTGAATCCACCAGTGAGAACAAGTAATCAACTGAGACACACTTGTGAATGCCAAGAGAGAGTAGAAGTCGAATTTGTTCTACATGTAAAGCCATGGTGTAGTTCTATCTTGTCTAGTAGGAGAATCATGGCCATGTTGGTGTACCTATATGGAAGTAACTATCACACATTCAGGACTACACCGAAGGTTGTATGGACACTCCTATCTCGTCCATGTTTCTTCTTCCCTCTCAAATCTCTCTACCAATAATTTAATATTACATCTCTCTACTTAACATATATATAAATATTATAATATTTAGAAATATATAAATAAAATGGCTCGTGTGGGAGTATGTGAGGTAAGGAAATAGCCGGGTCAAAACAACCAACTTGTTCTCCGGATGTCCAACCTTCACCCCCAATGTGTATGTGTGTGTTTGTTCTCATTTGTGTGTGATTGTGTTTGCACTGTTATCGTAATCATGGGTTCGACACAGGAAGAGTGTTTATGAGTGAATACTCTATGTGCCTATTTAAACCTTAGTGTATATTTATCTACCGATAAGTTTTAATAAATAAAATAATATTCCGCTTAATGATTGGAGCACATTTATAATATTAAATTATTATTATGTGATTTTCACATGTACATTCGCAAATGTGCGTATTCCTAATGACTTTTATCTTCAGTTAATTAATCATATGATAGAATATCTTTCCATCCTGGTTGACCCATTATGGTTTCCATTAACAAAATCATGAACAAATCAACTCCAATTTACACTAGAAATTGCAACAAAAGTTTTATTATATTAAAAAAAGAATATCTAAAAAAAAATAGAAAATTTATTTTTTTTCTTCTTACTTTTGAAACTTTGATAAAATTTTAAAATGGTTCTGTCCTTTCTCTTTTTCTTATCTTAATGACAAAATATACTCCTCATATACAAGGTGCGTTCATCAATTTCCAGGACTGGTTAAAAAATAAAATAAATAAAAAAGCTAAAGAATTTTTTTTTATACAGAGTTAAATATTGGACATTCGACCACACCTGACTGAAAGCACGATTCTCGTGGCGCAAGCGCCGATCTAAAAATAGAACAAAACAACTTCCTTGTAAGGTTCGCATTTCTAATAAAATGGCCATTTTCGAAGAGCAGAGAATCTGCATTAAGTTTTGTTTTTAATTGAAAAAAAAGTGCCACTGAGACGTATGAATTAATTAAAGAAGCTTTTGGCGATGCAGCTTTATCCCGTTCAAGAACCTTTGAATGGTTTTCACGCTTCCTAAAAAGTCGGGAAAAGGTAAACGATGATCAGCATACTGGGCGTCCAAGATCATTACGTTGCGAGGAAAACAAGCTCAAAATAAAGGAATTAATTAAATCTAACAGAAGAATTTCTATTAAAGACTTATCTTCAGAGACTGGACTATCTGTAGGACTGTGTCATCAAATAGTAACAAAAGATTTGGACATGATCCGGACGTCTTCAAAAATTTTTCCCCGGTTTCTAACAGAGGAACAAAAGGTTAGAATGGATGTCTGCAAAAACATGGTTGAAATGACTCAGACCGATCCAGAATGGATGCAAAAAATCATTACCGGGGATGAGACATGGGTGTATCAGTATGACCCTGAAACCAAACGTCAATCCAGCCAATGGATTGAAAGAGGGGAACCGAAACCCAAAAAGGCAAGATTTACAAATTCCAAAGTCAAGACATTGCTTGTTACATTTTTTGATATTAATGGTTTGGTTCATCATGAATTTATACCTTTCGGACGTACAATTAATCAAGAGGTTTATTTGGGGATAATGAGGCGCTTAAGGGAGGCAGTGCGCCTTAAAAGACCTGAAAGATGGCAAAACAATGACTGGATACTTCACGTCGATAATGCGCGGCCGCACACAGCCCATGTTGTTTTGCAGTTCTTGTCCAAGAATTCAACCACACAGATCCCTCATCCCCCCTATTCCCCCGACTTAGCCCCCAATGACTTTTTCCTCTATCCTAAATTGAAAATGAAGTTAAAAGGAAGGAAATTTGACAACGTTGATATGATTCAAGCTGAATCGAAGGCAACCTTGAGGAACCCCTCAAAAAGTGATTTTATATCCTGCTTCGACAATTGGAAAAAAGATGGAACAGGTGTATTGAGGCAGGAGGGGCATATTTTGAAAAATATTAAGTTAGTCTTTTTATTTGTTTATTTTTTCAATGATACAGAGCAGTCCTGGAAATTAATGAACGCACCTTGTATTCCCGTAGAAGGGTTTGTAATACCCGAGCTTGATATGGTTTAAAATAAATCAATATCTTCATCCTCGGAAGCCGTTTTGTTTATTGTTTATATATATTGTAGAAGATTTTATTTTTCAAAAAGGTATATATTGTAGCAAAGTATTTATTATTTTATTAACAGAGTATCATCTTTTATGTTAATAGTTTGCTACTCTATAAACTTCCCTCATTGCTTAGCTTTTGTTTATTATTCATAGTTTGTTTTTGCCTTAAATAAATTGTTTGTCTTTCCTAATTTTCTACGTGGGATTATGGTAGAGATACTGGGTAGTAAATTAGGGAAGATAAAATAAAGATCGCCGAGAAGACCTAGAGGCCTTGAGTGTTGTGATCTACATTTTCAGCTGCTGGCTCCAAGATTCCACTGCTGTATTAAAGCCAAGACTTCCCTCAAAGATTCCGATGTACCTATAGACGATACTACCACAGAGCCGCTCTTCACACCGCAAGAAAAACGATGCAAAGGTCCAAGGAACAAAGTTAAAAGACTTCGACGGAATTCTGGCAGAAGTACGTCAGATCCATGTTAGTATCTATAAATTTTTGCTAGCTGTGGGTCACAGCTCCTATAGGGAAGAGTTATGTAGCAAAGTAATTATTATTTTATTAACAGAGTATCATATTTTGTTTATATTTTGCTACTCTGTAAACTTCCCTCATTGCTTATCTCTTGTTTATCATTCATAGTTTTTTCTTGCCTTAAATAAATTGCTGCGTCATCCAGAAGTTTGTCTTTCCTAATTTTACACATATAAATATAAATAAAATACTAGGCAAATGAACGAATAGTTACTCAAAGAAATTTGTCCAAGCACATGATAATTATATTTTTATTATCTTTATATTAGTAGCAATCAGGATGACAGGAATTCATTGATAAATAATTATCTGTAAAAATTAGGAATACAAACATTTATTTTAATTCTTTATTCTTACACAGGATTGCAATAGGCTTTATGTTAAACTACAGCTTACTACAAGTGTGAAATTTCTTGCTGATTGAGAGAGTAGTTTTGTTAGAAGAATCAAAAAACTATATTATTATTTTCATTTTTTATATATAAGACATTAATGGAATTGCAATGATTTTTATTATTTTGCACATTAATTTTGTAAAATAGAAATATTTTTTTATGAAGATATTTATTCTAAATTGGATTGGATTTTTATACAAAAATATAATTGAATCGTATTATTGAAATCTTTTTTGTTTTTGTTTATATTATGTGTTGACAAAATATAATTCTACTATTTATTATATATCAGATTTATTATTTTCTGATATTTGTATTATTATTTTTATTAATTGACAATTTCTTCTAATTAAAGTTTCGTGGTAGTTAGTAATTCTTCAGAGCTTTGATCAATTATTTGAACATTGGGTTTCTTTGTTCAATACTTTATGAACTTGTATTCTTCCACCTTGTGGAGCTAACCTACCTTGGCATTTCTTCGGTAGTCTTTGCTTATTTATTTATTACTAGGCGCGATATTGAAATGCTTCCAATCACTTCGTGAACTTAGAGAATTGTGGTTTCTATCTGATTCCATTGTTTTAGCTTGAATCTAGCCGCCATATATACCTTGATAGGTTATGTTCTAGGAACTCTACCCTTACACCATATTTACAACGTTTATACACCAGTGACACATACAAACAATAGTGATAATTTTACAATTTTTAAATATCAGTTTAAAAATAATTAATAGCAAAAATAAACCTAATATTATTTTTGCTACCTAAAACATCGCTGGTATATTTTTCACTTATCTAAGCATTGAATTAAAATCTTCGCGCGAAAGTGTGAAATTCGCATTTCTTTTCCTTATGACTTCTATCAACAAAAAGGGTGACTTACGTAGTCTATATTTTGAATATTTGAACAAGAAAATGTATCCTTAGAAGCTAGGTATAAGGATTTAAGAGATGAGTAAGATCATTGCAAAGCGTAATTCACTTTTAAAATATCGATTTCGTAACTTTGTAGAGAATTTCCCGAGCGCGTAAGTTTGTTACCTATTTTTTTTTAAATTGAGGGTCACTATGAAAAAACCTTTAGCTTAGTAATTAAAATAATAAAAACAACACACAATCCAACACAAAACACGAAAAAATACGTAAAACTCATGCTTAAAAAAACGGAACGATCCATACGAGATCCCTGACGCTGTAGTCTGTTGCTTCGTGTTTAGAGGTATATATAACTTTGTATATTTTTTGGGCCTTGAATGTTTCCAATTGTACCAACTGCCTAGAGTTTTCAACTTTTTAAAAAATAATTAGACTGTTTTATTCTTGGAGATCTTCATTCAAATTTAGGAATATAGAGTCAACCGTCGTTTCAGCTTTGCGTCCATTGACTAGTTTGATTGGGATGAAACCTGTCGTGTTCTGCTTTGCCGTGTTGTGGACAAATTCGACATAGCGTAGGATAGCATCCCAGTCTCTTTGTTCAACGTCCAAATACATTTCCAACATGTTAGCCAATGTTTTGTTGAGTCTTTCTGTTAAGCCATTTATATGGGGAGGATATGCTGTGTTGTTAACGATTGAATTGAAGAACACTGGTTATTAAGTTCCAATATCATCTTTAATTGTAGTACTGGCCTTCAGTTCGTAATGATTTCCCTTGGAGCTCCGTGTTTGAAGACATCATCCATCAAGAACTTGACACATCTTTTGCCTCTCCTGTAAGAAAGGCTTTGGTAATTATGAATCGGGTTAAATAGTCGGTACAGACTATGATTTACGTATTACCAGTATCCTTCCAAGGAGATTTATTCCAACTCTCTGAAAAGGGAGGTTGCAGGAGGAATGGGTTTAAGTTTTACACTAGGCTTTTGAGTTGTCTGTTTATTTATTTGACACCTTTACAATGAGCCACATACTTCCATATATCTTAGAGAAGACCTGGCCGAAAAAATTGGCTTTAAATTCTTTCGCAAAGTTGCACCAGTTGATGTGGAAATTTCACGTCCTTGGTGATGGTTGGAGAAGGTACAGCTATGCAGAGAGAGAAGTTCTTGCCGTCAGTTGGAGTGCGAATATTTTGAGGCGAGCTTGTTAGAAAGCTAATGGCGAGTAGGATGAAGGTTTCATGGATATTGAAGGTAGGTTATCTCCCCGAGATTAGATAGAAGTAGTGATGTCTTGGATGTGTTCCCTGAGGTGTGCCACAACGTCGATGGCTGTGGATGGCATGGGTGTGATCTCTAGCGTCGCTCTGCTCTTCATATTCCATCCTTTGCGTTGTCCTCTGATATAATCCAGTCGACTGAAAGATTTGTTAAGTAGGCACTGTGTAGTCATGGGCCTCGTGGTCTCAGGCGTCAAAAGATAACACAAAGGACGAAGCAAGTTGGATGTCACCTCAGAGAAAGGCCACCGCCGAAGAAGTGGATAAGGTCAAGGAGGGTGTGATCTACATGAGAGGTAGAGATAATCTGTCGCTATCCGCACTTTTGTCGGTGACCAGTGGCGGTTGTGGAACTAATTGGAAGTTTACTGGGAGGAAATGAAGAATCTTTGACGAAATTCCATCCCTCGGGAACCTCATCCTATCTTGGGTGCGGTGGAGTCTCAATACAAATTTTTCTTTGTTTTGTTTTACATGATGGCAAAGCGCGTGTTGATTTGTATTTACATTATGCAGCTGTTAGACTTTTATAATTATGTCACATATGAAAATCTAGCAAATACAGTAGAACCTCCCCGTAAAAGACACCAAATTGCAAAGCCAAAGTTTCCTTTAAGGTTAGGTGTCCTTTTACCGGAGAGTTGCTAAATAGTGAAAATGTTGATTTTGAAAATGAAAATTGTCCTTTGTAGAGAGGTGTCTTATAGCGCTATTTTTCTATCATGAAATTTCTAATGTATTAATAAATCCTCGTTATATGGCGGGCCAATTTTGTGCGGAAAAATCCGTGCCCGCGGTGATTGATTAAAACTAGTTCGTTTGTTGACCTTGTCTCTCTAAGGATGATCTTCTCATGTGAGAGAAATCTCAATTAATATTTTAAAAATATTTTTAAAAATTTTTAATTGAAAATACTGTTTTTTAAACAGGCATTTCCAAATTTGCACCCATTCATATACAACAGTTTTATGATTGTTTAGGGTATTTAAACATGGAAATTGGACTTGGAAGATTACCATCATAGCAGAAGGCAGTTAACATCATCATCTAATGTAAATGCAGAAAACCGAAGGTAATTTTCAAATATAATTCACATGCAACATCTCAATCTATTCAGTATGATTTAAATATTGGATCGGGAGTTTTAAAGTTATTGCATGAAGATTTGAAAGTAAGGAAGCTTTTCAGCAGATGGGTGCCTCATTAATTAATTGAAGATAACACAATATAACACAACGCATTTGTGTTATATAATAACAGGTGTTGAAACCTGGATCCATCAATTTGATCCGAAAACAAAAAGACCATCTTCAGTTTGGGTGTTTGAAAATGAAGTACTTCCGACAAAAGTTAAATGGCTGTGGAGTGTTGGAAAAAGAATATTAGCAACTTTTTCCCTAAAAGTGGTTATATTGTTACAGTATCTTAAGGGTGAAAAAACAGTAGCTCGAATTGGCATACAAAATTCTTTCACAAGAGGTCATCAAAGCCTTGAAAAAAAAGGAGACCAAAGACTGGACCCAGAGGAATCTTTCTCCATCATGACAGAACCGCAGCCCACAAAGCTACAAAAAAAAAAAAAAAGATTTTTGAAAAAAAAAAATCGGATTCAGTTGCTTTGACACTCACCATAATACCCTGATATTGTTACTTGTGACATTCATGTTTTTCCAAAAGTTAAAGAAAGTTTGCATGGAATCAAAATTACAAGTCTTGATGCTGCCGTGGAGTGCTACCTGGAGATACTTAAAGGCATGAGCCAGGAGTAGGGGGAAAGAATATTTTTGGGGGGTTCAAAGATTGAAAAATGTATTGAATGTGAAAATGATTATTTTGAGAAAAATAAAAATTTTATCAGTTGTGTTTTTATTAATTGGCAAAACTTTCTGAGTAACCGTTGTATACAGGAAGCTTTGTGTTAAAACTATTTATTTTGTATATTTTTGCAATTTTCTGATCAAGTACCTTGAGGAGCCAATAAGGTGAGGCATTGTAGTTATCTCTCTCTCTCTCTGCTCGAACATTTTATAAAAGCTCGGAAGGATGGCCGACGGCGGATTGTTTGTTCGAAATATGCTTCTTTGAAGTTTATAAACTTTGCAAAAAAATCCATGCCGGAATTGTTCGGCGGTTGGTTTGAATTGAATAGAAGTTAAAGGAAAATATTTTATCCCAGTTCTTCGCTGTGGTTCCAAGAGGAAATTTGTATTTATGGACTGGATTTGCAAGCTTGGGAAAGAATTCATAGAAGCAAACTGATATAGAAAAAAGCAAATGATCAAATATTTTCTGAGGGCAAGAGGTTAGTAGTCCAGTACACGGCTCTGTATTATACCATTTCATATTATAAATATCTCAACGTGTTGGATCCTTTAATAGATCATAGCTATGTTAATTTTTGGTGTTTTGATCATTTACTCCATATTGCTACCAACCTATCCCCACTTTAAATATCAGGTATAGCTAAAAATATATTTTTTTCATTTCCTTTTTCCAATTTTGGACAAAATTCTGTAAGAGTCAGGTCATGAAAGAACACCTACAGTCTCTCCTGAAGGTGATTGAGGTATAATTAGGTCCGGTCAAATTTGATTTATAAAAGTGGTCATTCAGTGAGGTTTTGGCTTATCAAATGGGAAGTTTTACCGCCTATCATATTTTCTCGAGTAAAATTTCTAAACCCATAATCTTCAATCTTCAATAAAAATAATTAAATTGTTACATATTTCTTGGAGCATGATCCTACATCCCGTAGCGAAATCACTCGCCCTTTAAGGAGCCAGATCCTGCAGTCTGTAGCGAAATCACCACCACTTATAGTGTAGAGATTCTACATCAAGAAGCAAAATCAACGCTACTACTTGGAGCGACATTTTATTTCCCGTAGCGAAATCACGTCATTTCTTAGAGCGAGATGTTGCATTCGTAAGCGAAATCACATCATTTCTTGGAGCGAGATCTTGCTTCCCATAGCGACTTAACGACATTTATTGAAGCGAGATCTTGCATCTCATAGCGACATCACGCCATTTCTTGGAGCGAGATCTTGCATCCCAAACGACATCAAGCCACCATTGAAGCATGATCTTGCATCACATAGCGATATCACGCCATTTCTTGGAGCGAGATCTTGCTTCCCATAGCGACATCACGCCATTTCTCGGAGCGAGATCTTGCATCTCATAGCGACATCAGGCCATTTCTTGGAGCGAGATCTTGCATCCCATAGCGAAATCATGCCATTTATTGGAGCGAGATTTTGCATCTTGTTGCGAAATCACGCCATTACTTGGAGCGAGATCTTGCATCCCATAGCCTCATCACGCCATTTCTTGGAGCGAGATCTTGCATCCTCTAGCGACATCGCGCCATTTCATGGAGCGAGATCTTGCATCCCATAGCGAAATCACGCCAATTCTCTGAGCGAGATTTTGCATCTTGTTGCGAAATCACGCCCTTACTTGGAGCGAGATCTTGCATCCCATAGCCTCATCACGCCATTTCTTGGAGCGAGATCTTGCATCCTCTAGCGACATCACGCCATTTCTTGGAGCGAGATCTTGCATCCCATAGCGAAATCACGCCATTTCTTGGAGCGAGATTTTGCATCTTATTGCGAAATCACGCCATTACTTGGAGCGAGATCTTGCATCCCATAGCCTCATCACGCCATTTCTTGGAGCGAGATCTTGCATCCTCTAGCGACATCACGCCACCATTGAAGCAAGATCTTGCATCACATAGCGACCTCACGCCATTTCTTGGAGCGAGATCTTGTATCCCATAGCGAAATCACGCCATTTCTTGGATCGAGATCTTTCATCCCATAGCGACATCACGACATTTCTTGGAGCGAGATCTTACATCCCATAGCGACATCACGACATTTCTTGGAGCGAGATCTTTCATCCCATAGAGACATCACGCCACTTCTTGGAGCGAGATCTTGCATCCCATAGCGGCATCACGACATTTCTTGGAGCGAGATCTTGCATACAATAGCAACATCACACCATTTCTTGGAGCGATATCTTGCATCCAATAGCGACATCACGCCATTTCTTGGAGCGAGATCTTGCATTACATAGCGACATCACGCCATTTTTTTGGAGCGAGATCTTACATCTCGTAGCGACATCACGCCATTTCTTTGAGAAAAATTCTGCATTCCATAGCGACATCCTGAATATCCTGTAGCGACACTGCCACTTGTCAGGGAGAAATTCTGCATCCCAAAGAGACATTCCGCACCTTTTGGAGTTAGATCCTTCTTCTTATAGCGGCATTAACTTTCACTTTTTGAAACGAGATATGACATTTTGTAGCGATAGCACCATTACTTCTTTTGGGGAGATGCTCCAACCTGGAGTGTTGTAACTTTCGCTACTTGAAACGAGATTATGAAAACCGTAGCGGCATCACCGCCACTTCTTGGGGCGAGATCCTTCATCTTGTAGTGACATCATGCCACTTCGTGGCGAGATATTTCGCATCCCATAGAGATTTTTCGCCACCTTTTTGAGTGAAATGCAGTTTTCTGCAGCGACATCACCACTACTCCGTGGAGCAAGATCTAGCATCCTATAGAGACATCCCGCCACTTCTTGAAGCGAGATCCAAAATCCCAAGCGATATCAGCGCCTTTCCTTGCGGAGAGATCCAGCACCCAATTGCAAACCACCGCCATTTCTTGGACGAGATCTTGTTTCCAGAAGGGATTTCATCATATCATGGTAAGGCAACCTTTTTCCAAAAAGGGAGGAGTCATTTTCAAAACCGCCTTCATTAGTGGAGATTTTATCGAGGTCTGATAGCCACTTCTGTGCCACAACAACACTTTGGAAACAAAATTTTGAGTAGCTATGTTGGTCAAAACATTTGAATTTTGAATATAAATTTTTGCTTCCAATTGAGACCAACATGCTTTGCGAATCACATTTAAATTTAATTTTGCTGAGTAGAATTTTGATATATTTTCCAATGTTGAGGCTGATGTGCTCCAGCGTTGTGCTGAAGAGCTCCTCCTTCTCCCCTTCAACGTTCCTCCAGCGAGGCCAAAATGGCCCGCCTGCACACAACAACAAAAATTATAATTCATATTCAGACTATATTTTGTTAATATTTGTGCTATCTATACTCGTAAACAAGTTCTCTGGTGAACTAGTGAAATCTCTTATAACATTCCTCGCTATATCGCGTTATTGAGTGGAAATCTTCATGTCTTTTTTTTATAAAACTTAGCCATATAGTTATGTACTTCCTCTTCCCTGGGTGCCCTCGATCATCTCTTGTAGAATTACCTCAATAGAAACATCTACGCTCATGATACGTCCAAGTAGGCTAGTCATAGTTTAGTGGTTACTTCCTCTTAGTGTTATATGAAAGTATGTTGGAGCACACAGAGCTACTTACTGGAGGTCGACGTCCTCCTCCTCGACCACCGCCCTCTTGAACACCGAGGAGCGGGGGACCTCCTCCTCTGGGGCGGGGTGGTCCCAGCAGCCAGGGAAACTGGACCACAGTGAAACCATTAGTCTCTTGGAATATTTCCAATTAACTTTATACAAATATTGATATTGAACAAGAGATGTCTGGACATTCAACTCTTGTTATTGTTACATATTGCAGTATTATATTAGAAAATAAATCCATCACACACCCAAGTGAATCTACCCTCTGTGGTTTCTAAACATCACGTGCAGGCCTGGTCTGTTTTGTGGTCATGGCAAAGGTCAGAGAGGATGGCAGTGAATGAGCATGAGATATAGATGAGTAAATGAAATGATCAAAGGCCAATATCATTGTTGAAATATCTATTTATATATACTGTATATAAACTATGCAAACACACAATATAATAACACCGGGTGAACTTACTCCCTGAGCTGCCAGGGCTCGTAGTAGACCATTCAGGAGGGGGCGGCCACTCCCTCCGGGATGGTGTAGATCCGCCCGAAATCCCTGCAACATCAAGTTTGTCAGCCAGAGGTAAACATCAACTATGGTTTATTCTACACTGTCTTCTTCACTATCTTCGCTTCTATCTATTCATATTTATGCAACATCACCGCGGACCATGATTGCATTTGTAATTATCTGGTAGAATAAAATTATGGAACCATTGGTAATGATTACCACTGGTGAGTTAGGCCTTCCCTATATTTTTGTGTTTAAGAAATTGTAGAATATATTTATATGAATATATTGAATTATAAATTGTCTGTTTGGCTATGGATATTTACATTGAAGACTATATTTACTCAATTTATTTTGTGTGCGCTTTCAAAGATCTACAATCTTTTCTTTATGAATTTGAAGGCTAGGGTTGTAGAATCCATAGTTCACCAAATATGGTAGAATACACAAGGGTACCTACCCAGCCAGCTGCTGGGGATCGTAGCGCACCATCCACGATGGCGCCGCCACGCCGTCAGGGATGTCGTAGACGACGTGGCCCGGGTCTCTGGAACACCGGGGCATGTGAGAAACTCTTGGCGTGAAAACATACATTCGACTCTTTGATTTAATATTTATATCACTAAGAAGCCTTTAAATTAGATATATAGGTGAATGGAATAATGGTAAAAAATATTTTTTCTGTACAAAGCTGCACAACTTTAAAATGTTTTTTTTTTTAACCTTGAATTCGATATCAATTTCAATGAAATCAATTCGATTTCTAATATATTTTGGCTCTAATTTGCAATAAGCCCAATTTCCTATTAGCTATTTCTTACTAGACCTGAATTTTAAACATGTATAATCTTGCTTATAAATATGATTTGGTGTTGACTTTTTCGAACAATGCGCATAATGCGTAAAAAGCTTAGTTGTTGGCTCCATTACTCTTGTAAGAATGAATTTAAATAAATAATAAATTAATAAATGAAAAGAAGTTGGGTAGAAACTTAAAGAGCAGCTAGAATCTCATATGAATAATGATTACTTTATTACATTTTAAAATAAAAAGATTCACTGCCCTTACTTCAATGACAAAAATATTGGTATTATCAGTGGTGAATCCTCCCAAAATAATTTCGCTACGAGATATTATATAATTTCCAAATTTACAATGAAATGTACTCCTACACTTTCTTCATAATACTATTTCCCTTGATTTATTATGAAGTTTCTAGAACTACCTAATGGAGGTACCACTAGATGTCGCATATGTGGGGTTGGCATTGATTGATATATCAGAGAAGTAATTTGTGCCAATAATCATAAATAAAATTAATTCATAATGTAGTTGAAGTTTATTCCCTTAGAAGGTAGTTAGCCTTGTACCTTAATCAATTGCTTGTTATTACTGAACACTTTTACCGCCCGAACATTTCTCAGCAAAGAGTCAACAAACCAACTCTCTTGTATAAACTGAACTATGCACACAAGAGGATACACATTCAGCTCAGTGTATTGGAGATTCTTCAGAAATAATAACATTCACAAGTTCAAGTGTAAATTATCCATTGTCCCTATAAGAAATATTTATCTATTTTATATCAAGAGAGTGATGATGTGAAAATATTGATGAGTTTTTCTAACATCCTCGCGAATGATATTAACCACTATAGTTAGAGTTATATAATAACTAGCGGACGTACCCGGCTTCGCCCGAGGTTTTACCCGAGTAAAGGTTTGTCTAGCGAACATTTGTTAAAACAATTCTCTAAAAACTTGTAAAAAAAGAAGATATATTTTGATAATTTGAAACTCGTAAATTTGAATCTCTCGATAAAGTGAACATTTTTTCCCGGTCCCTGTGTGCCGTGTCATCCTGAATTTTGTCTTTCCTAATTTTCTACATTAGAAAATCATAGTTTTATCTAGTGAAAATTTTTTCCCGGTCCCTTGAAAAATACTCGATAAGTTGAATAAAATCAATATTAATTGGTTCCCTCGGTAATTGGAAGTTAAAGGAATAGTATCTTCGCCTTGGAATTGTATCATTATTCTTGTCTCAAATAAATTGCCGTGTCATCCTGAGATAATCTTACTTTTGATAAATAATATTTAAGATAACAAACTTAGTGATAAGAAAACTTGTTATCATCGTCACAATGGGGGCGCTGCTTGCGAGTTAAATCTACAAATCTGCAAATAACTCTAAGGATATTCAAGATATTCATGAAATTATTTTTCAAAAACCTTCCCGGTGATATACCTAATAATATCCCAAAATTTCACGGCGATTGGATGTATGGTTTTTGAATCTATAGAGTACAGACAGACAGACAGACAGACATTCAATTATAAATATATAGATTATAGTATAAATAACTCTCTCACACAGTGAAACAGTATTTATTTAGCAAACACAACTCCGGGAGAACCCAGGCAAACTGAATCATTTGGTAGTTTTCTAGGAATTTAAAAGAAACATATATATTTTTAATTAGTACCTAAAATACTTGAGCACGGGTATTTAGCAAGTTATGTAAATTTAGAACCATTAAAGACTTACCCGGTGGTCTGGAGACCCTCGTCCGGCTGCTGGACCCCGCAACACCCCGTCCAGCAGCGGACGAACCTGTAAACAACTTTGTTGGACAGGTGTTTCGTGGCATCACTCTATTGACATGTTTAATACTTGATTGTGAGACATGGGATATATACTATATTCTTCTACCTCTTATTATTCCATAAGTACATAGTAGGAGCTCTAATAAGGAAGTGGCAAATGACTATATGTGTTGTACTAGGCCATGGTAGGTAGTGTATTGTGACAGTTTGTACTGTAATCACACCACATGACTACATGTGTCTTACCAAACGCCATGGTGGTAATTAGATTGTGCATGCTTGAACTGTGATTACACCTTTTGTTCACACATAGATTGCACAAAAATGATTAACACGTAGGCTCTCTTGTCACGAATCTGCGCGATTAGACAGGGGGGAAACAACTAGAGAACAAAGGAAGCGAGAAACATAGAATTCTTAGATGACCATGTTTGAAAGCGAAAACTATGCGCGAGTATACATGCCATCCATCGACCTCAGTGAGATCGGGGATACCAATGCTAGAAGGTGATTGTCACGATCAGCGTTGGACAACGTGATTCCTATTAAAGGTGTGGATACAGAGTGGTGATATCTATCACCGCATGAGTCGAAATGCGGGAACGCTCCGGAAGGCGTACTGTTTACTGCTTGGCGAATAACTAAAGAGTGGAGACCGCAGTTAAATGCGTGACCACGTGACGCCAAGCAACATCGCATACATATGTGGAAACAATGTTGGGGCTGAACTTAGGGAACAGATGTCTCAAATTAGACAGAATCAGGAAGAAAATGTTTGCGTGAGAACATCGCAGGTCATTGTTCCCGTAATTTTGGATATGACAGGTGTGAGCATAGTGGTTCCTTCATTCACTTACACCACAACAGAAGAAGAAACGTGCTGAGACCTGCATGGAACTTCTTGCACTTTACAATGCCTATCTAGATTACCTTTTCGCTTTGCCAGTCACTGGAGATGAGGAGTGATTATCTCTACACGCCTGAAAAATACCTGGGTTGTTCTGTTTTAGAGGCACCCAAATAAAGGTAGTTTTGAACTACACTTGAAGAAAGACATTTCAATACCGCAGTTGTAAAGAAAAAGAAAACTAGCAATAGCCTTTCGTGAAGTCAATTTCATTCTCCACGTGAACTGGGCAGAGCCTGGAGCGACCGGTAGTGTGAGATCGCTAAAAACCAGCGATGGCGAATTCAAAAGCCCCGTCCAGGCAAATGAACAGGATACTAGTTGTTTGAGCATGACATTTCAATATCTGCGACAGCCTTGCAGTGTTGGTACTTCACTGCATTGCTTCAGTCTCCGTACTCATTGCCGCCCACGGAGTATGCCTTGTTTGACAAGATGAAAGCCGCTGTAGAGGCAAGTACGCTCAATATTTTGAGGCCTTGTAGAAAATATCCATACGAGGAAGCTGAAAGAGTGGTTGCCAACGCTCTCAAGGACCTGCCAGCTAAAATGGCAGAGATAAAACAACTTAGCTGGGAATTATATCCAAGTATAATATATAATTATATATAACTGTGATATTCGTTTTGTCATCAATTTTTTTCGGCCTGCGCTAGCATTTTTTTACCATTCATGTATGTACGATCTGAATAGTTCCAAGCGGTAGTGAGTATAAGCTTGTGACGTCTTGTACTGTAAGTACAACACATTTCTGTACATGTATTTTTGAATTGTTTCCTCTTTTAAATGTGCTCAACTAGGGTTTCGATCCCTGGTCTTTATTGTCGAAAGTGAACAGTGCGTACAATTACTCAAACAGGCCTCTACATATATAGTTCCAGGTCATGCTTTTTAGACGGTTTTGTCAGATTGTACTGTAAGTACACCACATTTCATACCAGGCTATAGGGTGTATATAACGTTAATTTCTTGTACTCTAAATAGGCCAAATGACAACTGATATAGTACCAAGTCATGGTGGAAAGTGGGGTGTGATTTCTTGTACTGTAAGTACCCTAAATGACATTTTTAAATCCAGACCATGGTGAATAGAGGGTTTTGACTTCTTGTTTGGTAATTACACCACATGTCTACTGAAAATGTTATAACACCTTGATAAAGGTTGGCGCGTTCAGCCAACTGAAATATTGGGAAAATAAATGATATTTTGATCCAATATATGCCTTTTTAATTAAATGTATTCATATGTAGATCAAAAATATTCAGACAATATTATTATTTATATCGCTTTATTTACATATAATACATGCACGACCATAGCTATATATACATAGTAAAGTCAGTTTTACATTAGACAATATTTAGTATATCAAGTATTGATTATTATAGAGACACATTGAGAGAGAGTATATATTTCTACCAATTGTATATTTATATATACACCAGAGGTATGAGCCTCTAAAAGTGAGTTAATCTTGTTTTCAATATTAGTAGTTAAAATCGATGCTTTTCCAGAATTTGTATAATTTAAAAATGTGCATCCTATCCGATGTTTCATGGTCAAAATTGGATTTTCCTCGATAAAAAAGTCGATCAAATTATTTACAGATATGTTTTAAATAAAAGCTGCTAACAACAGACAATCGAATTAGCGATGTTCTATTGTAGGTTTTTTGCTGAATATCGGGCATCGCGATTTGCGAAGGCGTCTAGGATATGGCAGTGCGCGTAATTTCATTCTCTACGCTGTCATTATATATACTGTTTGCTGGTTTTCATATCGGTTCAATAGAAAAGTTATATTTTAAAGTTTTATCATAAGAATTTATTGTGATTACCAGATGGGGTTTTGGAGAATCAGAATTCTAAAAGAGCCACTTTTTGTTTTACAAAATACTCGTTTACAAATTTAGATGATTAAGAGTAATATAGTCGTAGGACCCTCATCATTGATGTCAAGTTTGTTGCCTACCTCTTACAGGGTGAAGTAAAGGCCATATACCTTTTACGGTTCCAAAGGTATGGGAGAACCAAAAGGACATTATTCAGATTGTTGTTTTTGTTTTACAAAAATTGAATAAATAAAATATTAAATAATTCAAAACATACTATATATAACCAGATTTGCCATTTGATATGAAACCAGAGGATTAACCTGTGCCACGGTCTTCCGAAAATGAGACATTTAGTGACAAAGATTCAAGATTAAGAAAAATATCACCGTAATCCCAGTACAATTTTACATTTGTACTATATTTTTAATAATGATTTAAGAGTCAGCTGGCACAAATTTGAAAGCACATGTTACAAACTTGAACCTTATTTATTAACTAAAGGGAATTTATATGACCTTGTACGTGATTTGCATTTATCTAAAAAACAGAGTGAACACACTTACAGTTTATAGGTTAAATGTTTGTATTCTGTTACATAAGGGCACAAACTTATCGTTTTCCTCGTAAACGACAAGCTGAATTTCAAGACTCATTATTCTATGAAAATCACTTTGTATACTATGCAATGATGCTGTTAGTCTCATGGTCACTCGGTCATGAACCCAACACAGAAGAGTGGCGCTTATTCATTGATTCCTCTGAAGTTAGTTTGAAAGCTGTTCTCCTTCACTATGGTATTAAGTTTCCATCGGTCCCATAGCACAAGCATTCAACATGAAAGAGAGTTACTAAAGCATGAAACTGCTTTTGAAAGGGTAGAGTACGACCGATACATCTGTGGTGACTTTAAAATGATTGCAGAACAGAAATATCTTCATTTACGGGGCTGCTAACCAGAATGGATGAGAAAGTCATTGCTCTCTTGCTTAGTTTACAGCTTGGTTATACCAATTTGTTGTTTCTCTGGGTGAGTAAGATAATAAATTAAAGAAAAAACATTATATAAAAAGAACTGGCCTAACCTTGAAACCCTTACTCCAGGACTTGAAAATTTGAACATTTTCCATTGTTCAAATACGAAAATATATTTAATTTTGTTAAAACCATTGCATATTAATAAAGAAAATAAAAAAGGTATTTTCGTTGGACCTCAGATTGGAGAATTGCTGCAGAATGGGAATTTTGAAGATAGCCTAAATGAATTTAAGCAGCAGCATGTAATTCTTTTAGAAACGTTTGGAAGGACCTTTATGGGAAATGTTTTTCCGAAAATTCCAGTGACTTAGTTAAAGAAATTCTACTTTCCCACAAAACAATCGAATGTATCACGTCTCTCAAGATCTATTCCCCGGCAATCTTGGTTCAGTTAGCGATCAGCATGGTGAGAGGTTTCACCAAAATATATCAAGCATGGAGAAGCGGTACCAAGGTAAATGAAGTCCAGGTATGCTTGCTGACTACTACTGGACACTCAAGAGGGATGTACTACAAACAGAGTACAGAAGAAAAAATCCACTGTCACTACTTCTCAACAATAGAAATATATTTTGTTTTCATATCGGCCTATATACTAAAAATATTTTCAAATTTAAAGTAGGTGTCTCTCAGAAACTTTGCCCCATAAATAAAAACTAATGGTATATTTTGAACCAGCACATAAAAGTTACATAAAGATAAAATATTTTTGGTTAACTAATGAGATGTAATAAGGTTTGTTCAAACATATATGCTTACGTAACATTGTCTGCATTTTTACTGTATTTAGCTCAGTATTAAACAAAGGTTGTCATACTAAAACCCCATGGTTGATGGAGAAATTCTGATTAGAAACACACAATCAGTTTTCTTGGGAAAAAATGTTGTTGAATTGCGTAATCAATTAGGCGCATTTCTCCATTATCATCGACGCAGTTTGAAACTTTTTAATCCCTTTAAAGCTAAATATAAAAATGTTATAGGTGTGAAGATCTTGTAAGAAACAAAATTCAGTTAGAATTATATATAAACCTTTTTTTTATACAAGGAGCTTTTCAAAATCGATGTAAAGCGAAGGCGAAATATTTTTTGAAGTAAGATGAATCTATTTGATTCTAGACGATGGCGATTTTTGTTAATTCTTATTCTTTGCAAGAGAAAGCTGTTTACACTTTCGTTGTCATTCATAAATTTGTTCAGATTATCTTCATATTAAAATGTATTTTTGCGAAATAAGATGTATATATTTAGGTCTACATATGTAGTACCATACCATGGTGGGTATAGGGTTCTGATTTATTTTACTGTAAGTACACTGCATGTTTATATTGTCAAAATAAAATAATATGTTAAACCAAGATGATGAAAATGTTACATTTTGACCTGTATGGTTAGACCTGTGGTTCAAACTCAGTGAAAACATTGGAACCTGAAAAGAATTAACACGACCTCAGTTGTGATCTAGAATCTCTAAGTGAGGTTCACCAGACCTAGCTAGCCAAACCTTTCTCAACTGAGAGATCCACGGCTAACCAATGTGGTATGTCATTTAAAGAGTAGAGTAGTATGTGAATTGGAACTGTGTTTAAAGGGAATTTTGTACTTACATTCGCAGAACGCGTCTGCAGATCTTTTTAGCGGAAAATCGCTTTCTGAAACATTTAAAAGTAAAATAAGCAAGGTAATAAAATATAATTAATTTTAGCAGTTTAATGTGATCAAGGCATGAGATCATTGCATGAACGTTCAATCAACGGGTGCTCTGATAGAAGGCCACAAAGTGACGCACAATGAACATGGTTCTAACAAAATAAAAACTCTCACCCATTATATCTTTAGCTACAACATTCGTTCAACAAACGGTTATAAAACCACAGTCAGTCTTAAACCGTTATATAAAGTTTTATACTAAAAATAAGGGGGACATTTCAAGAATAATAAAAATGTCTCTCTCTCTCGTCGCAATAAAATCGAACCATTCACCGCTAAATTAACCCAGTTGTATACCATTTTTAGTTCTAAAATTGAATACACTCGATTATATGGAAATATTAAATATTTAAGAAGGGGAGTGAAGGCTGACATCTGGTGACCAAGGGGGTTGTTTGACCCGGCTATTTTATCTTTCCTCATACTCCCACACTAGGTCCTCGACACTAGTTTCTCCTAGGGTGGTCCTCGGAACTTTTATCCCCCCCCCCCCTCGTTTTCACCATGTCGGTGCTGTGGTCAGAACGATTGCAACAGCCAAAGTCGGAAACAGTCATTCACTTCCGTCAACGCCCTTCCTCGCCAGGCATTGACCCCTGAGCAGAAATCTTCCCTCAGGGATGGGCAAATCCGTCTCATGGAGAAAGCTACCAACATCAACGCCCCAAACCTTTCACGTCGCCCCACCCAAGTCCCAATTGCACAAACTTCCCAAGATCTCACTACCCCTGATCCACATGAGCTGACCGTGGAAGATGAGATGTTCAAGAATCCTCAACACGACTACCGCCTACTGTTAGAGGACAAAGACGCCTCCTTCAGTGACTCTAGCACGCCGGACAAGCGAGACAGCTCGAGCCAAAGTTTCAGTGAAAAGGAAGGCTACGAAAGCCTTAAGGATTGCGAGCCAACCCAGCCCTACAGTAGTAGAATAATGCAAAACCCCACTGGAGCAATCTATTCTAACAACTCCCCCCCCCCTCCCCCCCTGTCTGTCTACGCCACCACGAGCGGACCAAGCCGCCTACGTCCCGCGGACTCGTCTACACGCCACGTATGACAACCAAATTTCCCATCGGAACTTCCCAACATGAACCAATGTTCAATTTAAAACCCCGACCCCCTCCAAGTTTCCAACCCCACTGAAAGTCCCAGCTTCGAAATCTAACAGAAGCCCATTAACGGTGAGTGTTAAGCTTTATTTTATTTCGTTCGCTCACATTTTTGTTTAAAAAAAACTTTAATCTCTTCATGTGAGCCCACTTTTAGCACTGTTCATGCTCTAAATAATTTATCACATATCAATTTTAAATAACAAATCATATTTCTTCACATTTCTTTGAGGTGTCAAACACCATAGACCTTCCCGTCGAACACCTTTCACAATGTCCTCCTCTCGGCAAACACCAGTTTTTACTTCAACTTCCTTAACCAATGTGTCTTTCTTCAAAAGCCGCTTCTTATTCTAGAACCACATCCTAAGAATTCAAGCAGATTTAAAACATACTTTCTTTACCAATTAACACTGTAAATATTTAGCATACCTATTACCTACATTGAATCTTAGGCTCTGAGAGGAAAATGATTTTTTAAAAAATCATTCGACAACAGAGGTTTCGTTTTTTATTTCATCTCACTAGACCCCAATGGTCTCTTTTTTTTATTTTAAATATATTTTCCTATTCATCTCGATATTGATTTAGTGTACCCCTTCCCTACATTGAATTTTAATCTCTAAGAGGCAGTGCAATTTCTCCAATCAACCCCAAAGGTTTCTTTCTTTTTCACGCAGGCGCATTTCCATTAATTTTGTGTCCACAATTATAAGTTAACTAACTTACTATAAGCCTAACGAATCTGTGAGCCAATCTAGAGATGACTATTTGTTCTTTCTTCAGCCTCTTTCTAATGGTTTCCTTCACTGATTTTACAATGTTGTTCTCTACTGACTTTACAACTCACTTACTTTCCACCTTACAAATACCTTTACCTTCTCATGCACGCATCCATATTGTACATAGCTCATGATTGTCCATACCTACGCTCTGTACCATATTAACCTACACATAAAATTAATTTATACATAGGCAAATTATTTCCGCCCTCAGAGAATTCCCTGTAAAATTTCTTCTTTGAAAGGGGGATATTTGTCATAATATTTAGAAATATCTAAATAAAATGTCTTTATGGGAGTATGAGGAAAGTGAAGATAGAACAGCCGGGTCAAACAACCCCCTTGATCACCAGATCTCCAGCCTTTTCTCCACTATCTCTGGGGATAATTTATCTTACTCAAAGCGGTTTAAAAGCACCTATAGGTGATGATCAAGGGACCGAGGATTATATGATAAAATATTTTGTCATATACACTTGTAGAAGGGTATGTAATACTCGAGAAGGCTTGAGATAATATAAAATAAAGTAAGATACTTATCTTCGGAATCCCTTTTGTTTATTATATAAAAAACTCCAACTGGCCGAAGTGTCTATTTTTAATATAAATAAACATGTTAGAGTTTAGAGTGATAGCTAACCCTACTACAGGATTATATGATAAAATATTTTTGTCATATACACTTGAAGAAGGGTATGTGATACTCGAGAAGGCTTGAGATTATATAAAATAAAGTAAGATACTTATCTTCGGAATCCTTTTTGTTTATTATTTATATACTAGACGGGTGACCCGGGCTTCGCCCCGGGATTGACCCGTGTGCATATCTACCTGAGTGATATATTTTTAATAATTGTTTGTTATTAGCATTATCTATTTGTTTGCATCAGCATAATTTAATCTAATCTTTGATAGAGGGCGCTGTTCGTGAGCTAAGTAGAATAATTTGAATATATAGTTTTAATAATTGATTTATATATTTTTAAATAGCATATCATCTTCCCCGTATTATTTTACCTATGTATGGAAATTTTGGTTTGAATTAGTGAACTACTGCGAATTTGTATACTGGACATACAAACAAACAAACATACAAACATTGAATTTTATATAAATATAAGATATGGCAGTGGATTTTCCGAGAATGTTTATATAAATAAAAAAATAGCCGAATGACCCAGCTGTTTCTGTCCGAACAAATAATTTATCAAAGAAATTGGTCCAAACACGTGTTAATTATGAGTATATTTTTATTGTCTTTATTAGTAGCAATCAGGATGACAGGAATTCTTCAATAGTTTATTATCTGTAGATTAAGATTACAAATAGTGAAAACTGGAGAGTTGGCGACACGCTCCAGGAATCCGGGTTACATCAAGAGAAAGATAGAGATGAAAATCAATTATTTATTGACATAAATTACACAGGAATTGAATAGCCTCTATGTTAAACTACAGCTTACTACATGTGTGGAATTTTTTACTGATTGAGTCAGTAGTTTTGTTAGAGAGAAAAATAACAACTGCATTTTTCGTTTCATGTTTTATATATAAAGACATCAATGATAATAGAATGATTTTTATTTTTTGCACATTGATTTTGCAAAATAGAAATCGTTATTTCTTGAGATATTTATTTTAAATTAGATTAGCCAATTTTCTCATACAAAAATGATTCTTTATATATAATATTGAAATATCTTTTGAACTTTTGTTTATCATTTTGACAAAATATAATGCCTACTATTTGCTATCAGTTTTTTTATATTCATCTTTTTATTAATTGACATTTACTTCTGATAAGGTATTTCGTGGCAGACAGTAATTCTTTAGAGCTTTGATCAATTATTCGAATGTTTGGCTTCATTGTCCAATATTTTATGAATTTGTATTCTTCCACTTTGTGGAGCTAACCTACCTCGGCATTGCTGTAGTAGTTATCGCTTCCAATCGCTTTGAGAACTGATTGAATTGTGGTTTCTATCTGATTCCATTGTTTCAGTTTGAATCTAGCTGCCATATATGTCTTGATGGGCTGTGTTCTAAGACCTCTATCCTTACACCATTTATATATATACAATGTTTGTACACCAGTGACATAATAGTGTGATCATTCTAAATATATTGGAATATTATTTAAAAATAATAATAAATTATAAACTATAATATATAGAGAAAACCAGCGAAGCAATATTTTATTCCTAAAAACATCGCTGGTATATTTTTCACGTATCTAATCATTGAAATAAAATTCTCGTAAATGAAGGAATTCACATTTCTTTTTATTTTTTCCTCTTATGACTTCTTTCAACATAAAGGTCGACTAATTTGGTCTATATTTTATTTTTTGCACGATAAAATGTAGAGATGCAGTATGTAGTACACCAAATACCCGGGGATTCTAGCTCACTAGTATGAAATAGTGTTAAGAAATTTTACTTCCATCCTGTTTTGATTGCCGAGCCAATTGACTAGAAAGTTCCAAGCTGAGTTTGAGTCTGGGAGGCTAGCCATAGATTTAGGATTGAAGTGGGTCAGTCCAAGCACGATAGCTGTTTGCATTCTAAATCTCAGTAATACCGGATATCTGAAAAGGAGATCATCAATGGTCTGTGACTCTTCTAAGCAGTGAGGACAGTTAGCGTCTATTTCGGGATGCACACGTGTAATGTCTGCTAGTATATTGCCGTTGCATGTGAGGATGGTGGTGGTGGCTTCTCCGTGGCGGACATTTGGTATAAATTTAGGATGGCAGTAACTTGGTGTAGATATGAGTTGAGGGAAGATTTCAAACAGTTTTGATTGTGTGAGGATTCCACCCATGTGGTAGTTTCCTCAGTGGTGACTATACCTGGAGAGGTTTTCTAAATCCGGATGTGGTCGGTAAAGGCCATTTTCTCAAGCAAGCGAATGGCGGATATTTGGTAGAATTTTAAGGAGGTGGCTTGGGGTGGAAGCAATTCTCCAGTTAGATCTGGTCGATTAGGCTTAGGAATATAATATAGTTGTGATGTTCCTCTCTCTCTCTCTTCGATTAAATAAATAAATATGATTTACCAAATTAAGAAACAAATTTTAATTATATATCTTTCTAATATTAAATATACACTTTTTAATATATTTATAACAACAAAAATATTTACAGTGCTGCCAAATCCAAATATTCAAAAATAAATTAATTAAACAGAGTATATTATAATATTATTATAAGGTATATTACAATAGTCCATGATGATTGAGCAGCCTACATGTTAGGTTTCGATCATGAGTTCAAGGCAAGTTAGAGTATGAATGTGGTAGGTCAGAGATAGTTTCAATTATTGCTGCGCTGTTTGATAGTTCATTACCTTTGTTTCCAATGTGCCTGCGTACCAAACAGCCTGATGTGAGGAGCTCTGTTAAGGTCTTTTTTTAATATTTTCGCCACTAGAGATGCACGTGTTGGTCCTGAGGGTCAGATAGCTGCTGACATCAGAGGCAATGGGAATTTTCACCCTTGTTGAACTTATATCTGCGAGTTGAGCTTCCCAGAGAATTGTTGAGTTTAGCTTGAAAGGCAGTTCATTCTTGACGAAGCAGTTGGAGAATTGTCTGATGTTCTTGGGAAGGAAAATGATTGCAGAACCAATACATGAATCATTTTTTGACCCATCTGTAAAAATTAGTGGCGTTTTTACTTTTTAAAGGTTCAAACTGAAGGAAAGGGGTAGTCTGAATGGGGGGTATAGCAGCGCACCAGTCCTGCTTCGATTCGTAGTTCACTTTCTTGATCTCTTTTAGGAAAGCCAGCCGAGCCTGGATGATGATGTCAAGAGAAGGACTGCCCGTCAAAGATATGGCTGGTGTGGTTGTAGTACAAGAATCCCCTCTCAATATATGCTTTGCAAATGTGTAGCAGATGCTCTCGAGCTAACGGACAACCTCCTTGGAGGAAGCGCGACGATATCAAGCTGACACTCCTTATAGAAGGATTTGTATGGCCATCGAATAAGAGATTTTGATGCCAGTAGCATAGTAAATACTGAATTTCTAATGGAATGAATTAGTCAATCGTGGAAATTTTGCCCGACACCTGCCAATGGATTTGGATAAATGAGAAACGAATCCCCTTGTGTCTTATTAAATTCCACCCCCAATATGGTTATGGCTTTCTAATAGGAATGGGTTGGCCAAGAATTTGCAGAATCCTCGCCACTGGAAAATGCAAGGGGGGGGGGGGGGGGGGGGGTGCCAAACTGAGAGCTTGTGAGAAGGCCTATCGCTGTCCACACAGAGAAAACAGAGACCTTGTATGATGACCGATCTCCTGACAGTGTCAAATTCTTTGCTAATGTCTTAGCTGATGGTAAGATTTTTCTCCAGTGAGCCTGCCTTTCATCGATGAACTGGGTAATTCTGGCAGTGCTCCTTCTGCTAACTTGCAATAATAGCCTTCTTGAGCCTGTTGAGACACTCTCAATATAACCCATGGAAAAAGTAATAATTGGACTCTGGATTTTCTAGCTGCTTCGGCGGAGGGTTGCTACCAGTTCCTTTAGCCAGCTCAACTCGGGGACCACTATGATTTAGATGGTCCAGACATGTTGGAACGTCTTCGCATGGAGGACTCACAAGTAGGAGTAGGAGAATGTCTTGTCAATAGACAAAGGGCACCTCTCGTAGATTGTGGTCGAATTAGGCTCACGCCTATGAAGGCGTCTTCTAGAAGGAGCTCTGATTTACTAGCAAAATCGAGTAGCAAAGCTTTGGTGGCCATGTGTCTTTTCTTAGAAGTCTTGAGGATGGCTTTGAAAGTACAACACGCAAAGTTGAATAAGTTGTCCATGTTATTGAACTTGAACATGTGCTTGGAAGATAGTAGGGAATCAACTTCCTCACAGTGTTTGGTGGTTGGCTACAGCTGTCTTGATAATTAAGCTCTATATTTTCTTTTCAACTAAAGGTCTATCAGAAACTAGGTATTATGAATTTAAGAGTTTGGTAAGATCATTACAAAATATTTTTTACTTTTAAAACAGAGATTTTTAAACAAAGTAGAGAGCATGACCCAAATTGTAAAATTTATACTTCTTTTTATATTCAAAGGACACTTTCAAAAACCCTTTAGCCTAATATTTAAAAAAATGTACTTATGTGCGTGTGATGGAAAAACCTCGGATTTTATGGAAGGAGTTATTTTTAAAGCTTCCGAAAAATATTTCTGTATTCTTAAATGAATTCATTATGTTCAAAAATATTTTTACATAGAAAATAAAGAAACATAAACTCCATGAGGACACAGAAATTTATTCAAAGCAAGAGAGAAACATTTATAACCCAGGTTTTTTTTTACTGGAGCGCAGTACACCAACTACCCGGAAAGTCCAGCTCACTGGTATGGCCTAGTGTAAAGCGCTTTTACTCTCGTCTATGTTGAACCAGTTGATCAGGAAGTTCCATGCTAAAGTTGAGTGTAGCCATATATGTAGAGTGTTTTCATTTTGTGCTTCAAGAATGATGAACAGCTTAAGAGGGGATCATCACTGTACATGTAGGGTTTTCGAAATGCATACATATATTGTCTGCCAATATATGGCCATGGTTCGTTAGACTGGTAGAGGTGGCATCTCCATGGCAACGTGAGCACCCGTCGTTTCCTGGAGGCAGAAGCTGACGTTAGTTTTGGGAGTTGTGGGAGACCTCAACTGTGAAAATCACGTCCGTCCACACAATGGAGGAAAGTCGGGCCACTCGGATCATTGAGTGCAGCTTTATTGCCTTGTCCAAGCAATTCTTCATTACAGCTTCGGAAAGGATTTGCCCACGGGAAAGTCACGTTTCACGATATTCTGAACTCTTTCTCTAGTTTCTTAAGTCAGAATCGATGCGAGTCATGTTGACGCCGTCATTTCGGGCAATCCTCTTCTTTATGATCTTCGTGTTGCAGAAGTGTTGACTGACCTTGGACGGGTCGATTTTGAAAGCACTCCATAATGTCCTCGCTCTCGGTATGATTTTACAATCCTCTTAACAATTCTGGCGTTGAGCCGAGGTGCGATGCCTGAAGGGCAAAAACCTTTATCGGTCAGGTGTGGAAAGCCGAATGAGGTGACGGATGCTCAATTAAAAATAAAAGACGTTGGAATCTTTGCTTTCACTGAGCACAGTTTATTAACATTAACCATTCAAAACACCACGCGCCCACGCTCTTTTATACTTTTTTAAAGTTAATAAAAAGAAGACCTTACTTTTCAGCCACCCATATATATTTATTAAAAACTAGCAGACGTACCCGGCTTCGCCCGGGTTTTACCCGAGTAAAGATTTGTCTAACGAACATTTGTTAAAACAATTCTCTATAAACTTATATATATAAAAAAAAGATATATTTTGATAATTTGAAAATCGTAAATTTGAATCTCTCGATAAAGTGAACATTTTTTCCCGGTCCCTGTGTGCCGTGTCATCCTGAATTTTGTCTTTCCTAATTTTCTACATTACAAAATCATCGTTTTATCTAGCGAACATTTTTTCCCGGTCCCTTGAAAAATACTCGATAAGTTGAATAAAATCAATATTAATTGGTTCCCTCGGTAATATTGGAAGTTAAAGGAATAGTATCTTGCCTTTGAATTGTATCATTATTCTTGTCTCAAATAAATTGCCGTGTCATCCTGAATTTTGTCTTTCCTAATTTTCTACATTACAAAATCATCGTATCATCATGATAATATTTAGAGCAGATTGTTGAATTATAACAGATAAATTAGAATATTTATCTTGATTATTTCTAGGCGAAAAGTTATTTCAAAAATTTTATTTGCTAGAAACCTTCCCAGTACTATACTAAATAACTTCCCAAAGTTTCATGGCGATCCAATGAGTGGTTTGGTCAGGCATAAAGGACAAACAAACAGACATACATTCATTTTTATATATATAGATAATCATATACACATCGAAATGGTTATATTTCTTAGAACGCTCATTATAATACCTTGAAAAAGCTTGACGTTCAGCAAAATGAAATATTGGTAAAATAAATGATATTTTGATCCAATATATGCCTTTTTAATTAATTAATATATATGTATATTATATATATAATTATATTCAAAAATAATTGGTTAGAAGGGGTGACTGCTAACAGATGGATTTTTTTCACGCAATATTAACTGTCTGTCTTTGTTTTTTATTCTCCGATAGAGTTCTCAAGCACATTTGCATCTCAATCTTAAATTTATGAAAGAATGAAAGATATTTTGTTACAAACATATCTTGCAGGGAAATCCAGAATCTCTTGGAGATCAACCTGATACTTCTTAATGCAATTCTCTGCATCACCTAGCAACATCACTGCCACTTTTCAGAGCGAAATCCTGAATTCTGTAGAAACATCATCTCCAGATCTTGGAACGAGATATTTTTTTCTGTAGCGACATCACTGAGTTCTTGGAGCAAGATCCTGAATCTTGTAGAGAAGTAAGCGCCACTTTTTAGAAATAGACCCTGCCTTTCGTAGCGAAATCACTGCCACTTCTTGAGGAGAGATCTTGTTTCTCGTATCGAAGAAACCGCCACTTCTTGGGGGGGGGGATTCTGGATTCCGTAGCGACATCACCGCAAATTCTTGGAAAGAGATTCTGTATCTCGTAGCGACATCATGCCACTTCTTTGGGAGATATTCTTTATCTTGTTGCAACATATTCGTCATTTCCAAGGGAGAGTCCCTGTACCTTCTAGCGACATCAGCGACCCTTGTTGGAAGAGCTTTCGTATCTTGTAGCGACATCATCATTACCCTTTTGGGAGAGATATTGTTCCTTATAGCGACATCATCGCCACTTCTTGAGAAGAGATCTTGTACATTGTGTCACATCATCGCCACTTTTTGGAAGAGATCTTGTATCCCGTAGCGACATCATCACCATTTCTTGGGGAGATATCTTGTACCTCGTTGCGATATTATCGCCCCTTCTTGGGGAGAGTTCTTGTATCTTGTAGCGAAATCACCACTACTTTTTGGGGATAGATCTTGTGTCTTGTAGCGACATTATCGCCACTTTTTATAAACAAATCTTTTATCTTGTAGCGACATCACCACCACTTCTTGGGGAGAGATCTCGTATTTTATAACGACAACACCGCCATTTCCTGGGGAATGATCTTGTATCTGTTAGCGACCTTATCGCCACTTTTTGGGGAGAGATGTTGTGTCTTGTTTCTACATCCCCGCCACTTTTTGGGGAGATATTTTGGTTCCGTAGCGATTACATCGCCCTTCTTCGAAATACATTCCGACACTCCCGCCATTTCTTGTAGCGAGATCCTGCTAACTGTAGGATTATTACACCAAATCTTTGATAATATTCTGCATTAAGTTGTCAATTTCCGCCACTTCTTGAACGAGATATTTCCTTCAATAGGTATCATAATCATTTCACAGCAATGTATAATCTTATATACAGCCAATAAACATGCACCAATTTTTGAAGCCGACTTCATAGTGGGAGGATTTTGATGACGTGATTCAGCCTTTTGCGCGAGAACACACACAGCAAATGCAAGAAATTTAGAATTGTTTAGTTGGTCAAAAGATTTTGAATTTTGTATCAATTTAATTCCATTAGTGACCAACATGTCTAGCAAAAACATTTCCGAAAAATTTTGATGAGTAGAATTTTGATATGAGGTTTCCAATGTTGTGGCCGATTTAATCCTGCTCACAGGAGCTCCTCCTTCTTCACCTTTAACGCTCCTCCAGCGAGGCCAAAATTGCCCACCTGCACACAACAAAAAGTTTAAATTCATATTCAGACTGTATTTCATTGATATATGTGTGCTATCTATACTTATAAACGAGATCTCTGGTGACCTAATGAACATTTTTCTCATATTACTCCCTACATCGCGTTATTAAGTGGGGAATCTTCATGTCTCTTTTATAGCTTCAGCTATCTAGTTTCCATTTTCTTATTCCCTGTGTTCCCTCGATCCTCCCTTGTAGAATGACCTCAATAGAAATATCTGTTCTCATGAAGCGTCCAAATAGCTTGGCCATAGTTTAGTGGTTACTACCTCGTAGTGTTATATGAAAGCATGTTGGGGCACACAGAGCTACTTACTGGAGGTCGACATCCTCCTCCTCTACCACCGCCCTCTTGAAGACCGAGGAGCGGGGGACCTCCTCCTGTGGGGCGGGGTGGTCCCAGCAGCCAGGAAAACTGGACCACAGTGAAAACATTAGCCTCTTGGAATTATTCCCATTTACTTTATACAAATATTGATATTGAACAATAGATGTCTGAACATTCAAATATTCTTATTTTTACTTATTGCAGTATTATATTAGAAAATAAATCCATCACACACCCAAGTGAATCTACCCCCTGTGGTTTCTAAACATCACGTGCAGGCCTGGTCTGTTTTGTGGTCATGGCAAAGGTCAGAGAGAATGGCAGTGAATGAACATGAGGTATAGATGAGTAAATGAAATGATCAAAGGCCAATATCATTGTTGAAATGTCTATTTATATACTGTATATATACTATGCAAACACACAATATAATAAAACCGGGTGAACTTACTCCCTGAGCTGCCAGGGCTCGTAGTAGACCATCCAGGAGGGGGCGGCCACTCCCTCCGGGATAGTGTAGATCCGCCCGAAGTCCCTGCAACATCAGTTTTGTCAGCCAGAGGTAAACATCAACTATGGTCTATTCTACGCTGTCAGAACATGATGGCAGTTTCATAATTTGCAAAATATTTTTATATCAATAAATTTTTAAATATAAAATAATACCTCTATTGAAGATTAGTTAAATTTTCAATTATATGTTAAGTGTTTTTAAGATTTCTATAATATTTTTACAATAACAATCACTATTTGAAGAACCGCCAGATCAACAAATACGGTAGACTACAAGGTACCTACCCAGCTAGCTGCTGGGGATCGTAGCGCACCATCCACGATGGCGCCGCCACGCCGTCAGGGATGTCGTAGACGACGTGGCCCGGGTCTCTGGAACACCGGGACATGTGAGAAACTCTTGGCGTGAAAACATTGTCTACTTTAGGATTTATTTCAGTAAATTATTAGAAGTTTTAAAATTGATTTATTATTGAATAGAATATTGACTAAATGTTCATTTGAGTTGGTATTGATTCAATAGCTATATTTCTTATTAGGTATTTCTTTCTAGTATTTTTGGTATTAAACCGGCATGTTAATCGACCTTTTCGAACGCTGCGCATAACGCGAGAAAAGCCTAACGTAGTTGTTGGCTCCAAAAACTTTGAGACAAAGAAATAAAATATATGATAAATGAATAAATAGAATCCCATATGAATAAAGGTCACTTCATTAATTTTTAAAATATAAGAATTGTCTACTGCCCTTACTTCTTCGACAAAAATATCGGTATTATCAGCGGTGAATCCTCCCAAAATAATTTTGCTACCAGATATTATATAATTTCCAAATTTACAATAAAATGTACTCTTACACTTTTTACATAATTCAATTCCCTTTGATTCATTAGTGAGAGGTACCACTAGATGTCGCGAATGTTGGTTTGGCATTGATTGATAAATAAAAAAAGGGATTTGTGCAACAATCTGAAATAAAAATAATTCATAATGTAGTTGAAGTTTATTCCCTTAGAAGGTAGTGTGCCTTCTTCCTTAATCAATTGGTTGTTATTACTGAACATTTTTACCGCCCCAACATTTCTCAGGAAGGAGTCAACAAACAAATTCTCTTGTATAAACTGAGCTATACACACCAGGATACACATTCAGCTCAGTGTATTGGATTCTTCCAAAATAATAACATTTAGAAGTTCAAGCGTAAATTACCTATTGTGTGTCCCTATGATACATTTTTATCTAATTTACCTAAAAAAATTATTAATGAATAAAATATTGATGAGTTTCTAACCTTCTCGCGAATATTACTCTTACTACTATTCAGTGTTCTAGTATTTGTTTAGCAAACATTACTCCTGGAGAAACCAGGCTAAACTGAATCGTTTGGTTAGTTTTCTAGGAATTTAAAAGAAAAGAAACAGATATTCTAAATTAGTACCTAAAATACGTGAGCACGGGTATTTAGCAAGTTATGTAAATAAAGAGCCATTAAAGACTTACCCGGTGGTCTGGAGACCCTCGTCCGGCCGCTGGACCCCGCAACACCCCGTCCAGCAGCGGGCGAACCTGTAAACAGCTCTGTTGGACAGGTGTTTCGTGGCATCAATCTATTGAAATGTTCAATACTTGATTGTGAGACATGGGATATATACTATATTCTTCTACCTCTTATTATTCCATAAGTACATAGTAGGAGCTCTAATAAGGAAGTGGCACATGACTATATGTGTTGTACTAGTCTATGGAAGGTAGTGTATTGTGACGGCTTGTACTGTAATCACACCACATGACTACATGTGTATTACTGGGCCATGGGGGTATTAGATTGTGCATGCTTGAACTGTGAGTACACCTCTTGTTCACACATAGTTTGCACAAAAATGATGAACATATAGGCTCTCTCGTCACGAATCTGCGCGATAAGATAGGGAGGAAACAACTAGAAAACAAGGGAAGCGAGAAACATATAATTCTTAGTTGACTCTATGTTTGAAAGCGAAAAATATGCGCGAGTATCCATGCCATCCATCGACCTCAGTGAGATTGGGGATACCAATGATAGAAGGTGATTGTCACGATCAGCGTTGGACACGTGATTCCTATTGAAGGTGGGGATACAGAGGGGTGATATCCATCACCGCATGGGTCGAAATGCGGGAACGCTCCGGGAGGCGTACCGTTTACTACTTGGCGAATAACTAAAGAGTGGAGACTGCAGTTAAATGTATGACCACGTGACGCCAAGCAACATTGCATACATATGTGGAAACAATGTTGGGGCTGAACTTAGGGAACAGATGTCTCAAATTCGACAGCATCAGGAAGAAAGTGTTTGCGTGAGAACATCGCAGGTAAATTTTCCCGGCATATTGGATATGACAGAGGTGTGAGCATAGTGGATCCTTCATTCACTTACACCACAACAGAAGAAGAAACGTGCTGACACCTGCATGGAACTTCTTGCACTTTACAATGCCTATCTAGATTACATTTTCGCTTTGCCAGTCACTGGAGATGAATAATGATTATCTCTACACGCCTGAAAAATACCTGGGTTGTTCTATTTTAGAGGCACCCAAATGAAGGTAGTTTTGAACTACACTTGAAAAAATACATTTCAATACCGCAGTTGCAAAGAAAAAGAAAACTAGCAATAGCCTTTCGTGAAGTCAATTTCATTCTCCTCGTGAACTGGGTAGAGCCTGGAGCGACCGGTAGTGTGAAATCGCTAAAAACCAGCGATGGCGAATTCAAAAGCCCCGTCCAGGCAAATGAACAGAATACTAGTTGTTTGAGCATGACATTGCAAGCCCTCATGCCATTAAGATAATCTGCGACAACCTTGCAGTGTTGGTACTTCACTGCATTGCTTCATTCTCTGTACTCATTGCCGCCCACGGAGTATGCCTTGTTTGACAAGATTAAAGCCGCTGTAAAGACAAGTACGCTCGATCTTTTGAGGCCTTGTATAAAATATCCGTACGAGGAACCTGAAAGAGTGGTTGACAACGCTCTCAAGGACCTGCAAGTTAAAATGGCAGAGATAAAACAACCTAGCCGGTAATTATATCCCAGTTTAATATATAATTATATATAACTGTGATATTCGTTTTGTCCTTAATTATGTTTCGCCCTGCGCTAGCATTTTTTGCCATTCATGTATGTACGATCTAAATAGTTCCAAGCGGTAGTGAGTATAAGCTTGTGCCGTCTTGTACTGTAAGTACAACACATGTGTGCACATTTATTTTTGAATTGTTTCCTCTTTTAAATGTTCTCAACTAGGGTTTCGATCCCTGGTCTTTATTGTCGAAAGTGAACAGTGCGTACAATTACTTTAACAGACCTCTACATATGTAGTTCCAGGTCATGCTTTTAGACGGTTTTGTCAGATTGTACTGTAAGTACACCACATGTCATACCAGGCTATAGGGTGTATATAGCTTTGACTTCTTGTACTCTAAATAGGCCACATGACAACTGATATAGTACCAAGCCATAGTGGAAAGTGGGGTGTGATTTCTTTCACTGTAAGTACCCTAAATGATATTTTTAATACCAGACCATGGTGGATAGAGGGTTTTGACTTCTTGTTCGGTAATTACACCTCATGTCTACATATGTAGATAAAAATTCAGACAATATTATTATTTATTTCGCGTTATTTACATATAATGATGCCCATAGCTATATACATAGTAAAGTTAGTTCTACATTAGACAATATTTAGTACTAGACGAATGACCCGGGCAACGCCCGGGTTTACACGATTAAATGTATTATTCAAACACATAAAACATAGCAAAATAAAACATAGAAAATATAGCAAGAGCAGTTATTTTAAACGCTGAATTAGATCAGTTATAGCAAAAAATGAAAATATATACCTGCTGGCGGCGCGCGCCCGTTGGCTGCCGACGAGCACGTGACTTCCCTGTGCGCGCGCATGGCTGTCGGCGAGGGCCCACGCGACCGCCCGCCATTCGCGCGCACAGGGAAGTCACGTGCTCGCCGGCAGGACGCCTGAGTGTTCTAGAGGGCGCTGCTCGTGAGCTAAATAGGATAATTTGAATATATAGTTTTAATAAATGATTTATATATATTTTAAAATAGCCTATCGTCATCCCCGTTATTTTTTACCTATGTATGGAAATTTTGGTTTGAATTAGTGAACTACAGCGAATTTGTATACCAGACATACAAACCAACAAACAGACAAACATACAAACATTCATTTTTATATATATAGCAGAAGAAGATAGAAGATATCAAGTATTGATTATTATAGAGACATTGAGAGAGAGAGAGTAGATATTTACACCAATTGTATATTTATATACACCAGAGGTATGAGCCGCTAAAAGTGAGCAAATCCTTTTTTCAATATTAGTAATTAAAATCGATGCTGTTCCAGAATTTGTATAATTTAAAAATGTGAATCCTATCCGTTGTTTCATAGTCAAAATAGGAATTTCCTCGATAAAAAGTCGATCAAATTATTCACAGATATGTCTTAAATAAAAGCTGCTAACAACGGGCAATCGAATTAGCGATGTTCTATTGTAGGTTCTTCCCTGAATTTCGGGCATCGCGATATGCGAAGGCGTCTAGGTTATGGCAGTACGCATAATTTCATTCTCTAGGCTATGTCATTATATATGTTGTTTGGTGGTTTTCATATCGGTTCAATAGAAAAGTTATATTTTAAAGTTTTATCATAAGAATTATATTGTGATTACCAGATGGGTTTTGGAGAATCAGAATTCTAAAAATTCTTCGGTGGAAGGCTGGTAAACCGTTTGGTTTTCGACCACTATGACCCGGGTTCGATTCCCGCATTGGACACTTTTTTCTGTTTAAAAAAAAAATGCTCCAATGGCCCCCGATTCTTGCAAAAGTCCAACCCCACCAGCGAGTGCAAGTAACCAAACGGGGCTCTGGCATATTTGTAAGTGCAAAGTCGAACTGCTTTACACATTGTAGACATGTGGTGCGCTTAGAATTCTAAAAGAGCCACCTTTTGTTTTACAAAAGACTCGTTTACAAATTTAGATGTTTAAGAGTAATAAAGTCGTAGGACCCTCATCATTGTTGTCAAGTTTGTGCTCTACCTCTTACAGGGTGAAGTAAAGACCATATACCTTTTACGGTTCCAAAGGTATGGGGAAACCCAAAGGACATTATTTATACTGTTGTTTTTGTTTGACAAAAATGAAATGATTTAAAAAACTAAGTAAATCAAAACATACTGATGAATAACCAGATTTGCCATTTGATACGAGACCAGAGGATTTACCTCTGCCACAGTCTTCCGAAAATGTGACATTTAGTGACAATGATTCAAGATTAAGAAAAATATCACCATAATCCCAGTACAATTTTACATTTGTACTATTTTTTTCATAATGATTTAAAAGAGTCAGATGGCACAAATTTGAAAGCACATGTCACAAAACTGAACCTTATTTTTCAACTAAAGGGAATTTGTATGACCTTGTACGTGATTTGCATTTATCTAAAAAACAGAGTGAACACACTTTCAGTTTATAGGCTTAAATGTTTGTATTCTGCTACATAAGCACACGAACTTATGGTTTTCTCGTAAACGACAAGCTGAATTTCAAGACTTTTTATTCTATGAAAATCACTCAGTATACTGCAATGATGCTGTTAGTCTCATGGTCACTCGGTCATGAACCCAACACAGAAGAGTGGCGCTTATTCATTGATTCCTCTGAAGTTAATTTGAAAGCTGTTCTCCTTCCCTATGGTGTTAAGTTTCCATCGGTCCCATAGCACAAGCATTCAACATGAAAGAGAGTTACTAAAGCATGGAACTGATTTTGAAAGGGTAGAGTACGACCGAAACATCTGTGGTGACTTGAAAGTCATTGCAGAACAGAAATATCTTTATTTACGGGGCTGCTAACCCGAATGGATGAGAAAGTCATTGCTCTCTTGCTTAGTTTACAGCTTGGTTATACAAATTTTGTTGTTTTTCTGGGTGAGTGGGCTAATAAATTAAAGAGAAGACATTATATAAAAAGAACTAGCCTAACCATAAAACCCTTACTCTAGGACTTGAAAATTTGAACATTTTCTATTGGTCAAATACGAAAACATATACAATGGTGATAACACCATTGCATATTAATGAAGAAAATAAAAGAAGGTATTTTCGTTGGACATCAGATTTGAGATTTGCTGCAGGATGGGCATTTTGAAGTTAGCCCAAATGAATTTAATCAGCAGCCTTGATTTCTTTCAGAAATATTTGGAAGAACCTTTATGGGAAATGTCAATTCCAAAATCTTCAGTGACTTAGTAAACGAACTTGAATGTATTACGTCCCTCAAGATCTTTTCACACCATTCACATCTAGATTTCTTTTCCCGCAATCTTGAAGCAGTTAGCGATGAGCATGGTGAGAGGTGTCACCAAAATATATCAAGCATGGAGAAGCGGTACCAAGGTAAATGAAGTCGCAGTATGCTTGCTGATTACTACTGTACACTCAAGAGGGAAGTACTACAAAGTACAGAAGAAAAAATCCACCTCACTACTTCTCAATAATAGAAATATATTTTGTTTTCATATCGGCATATATACCAAAAATATTTTCAAATTTAAAGTAGGTGTCTCTCAGAAACTTTGCCCCATATATAAAAACTAATGGTATATTTTGAACCAGCACATAAAAGTTACATAAACATAAAATATTTTTGATTAACTAATGTGATGTAATAAAGGTTTGTTCAAAAATATATGCTTACGTAACATTGTCTGCATTTTTACTGTATTTAGCTCATTAATAAACAAAGGTTGTCATACATAAACCCCATGGTCGATGGAAAAATTCTGATTAGAAACAAACAATCAGGTTTTCTTGGGGGAAAATGTTGTTGAATTGCGTAATTAATTAGGCGCATTTCTCCTCTATCATCGACGAAGTTTTTAAACTTTTTAATCCCTCTAAAGCTAAATATAAAAAGGTGATAGGCGTGAAGATATTGTAAGAAACGACATTCAGTTAGAATTATTTACATAAGTATATAAAACCTTTTTTGTATAGGGAGCTTTTCAAAATCGATGTAAAGCGAAATATCTTTCCAAGTAAGATGGAACTATTTGGTTCTAGGCGATGGCAGGTTGCACAGGTCGTATTTTATGGATTAAAATATTTTTTATGAGTTCTTATTCTTTGTAAGAGAAAGCTGTTTACACTTTCGTTGTCATTCATAAATTTGTTCAGATTATCTCCATATTACAATGTATTTCTGCGAGATAAGATGTATATATTTAGTAGTACCAGACCATGGTGGGTAAAGGGTTCTGGTTTATTTTTCTGTGAGTACGCTACATGTTTACATTGTCAAAATAAAATAAGATGTTAAACCAAAATGATGAAAATGTTACATTTTGACCTGTATGGTTAGACCTGTGTTTCAAACTCAGTGAAAACATTAGAACCTGAAAAGAATTAACACGACCTCAGTTGTGATTTAAAATCTGTAAGTGAAGTTCACCAGACCTTGCTAGCCAAATTTTCTCAACTGACAGATCCACGGCTAACCAATGTGGTATGTCATTTAAAGAGTAGAGTAGTATGTGAATTGGAACTGTGTTTAAAGGGAATTTTGTACTTACATTCGCAGAACGCGTCTGCAGATCTTTTTAGCGGAAAATCGCTTTCTGAAACATTTAAAAGTAAAATAAGCAAGGTAATAAAATATAATTAATTTTAGCAGTTTATTGTGATCAAGGCATGAGATCATTGCATGAACGTTCAATCAACGGGTGCTCTGATAGAAGGCCACAAAGTGACGCACAATGAACATGGTTCTAACAAAATAAAAACTCTCACCCATTATATCTTTAACTACAACATTCGTTCAACAAACAGGTATAAAACCACAGTCAGTCTTAAACCGTTATATAAAGTTTTATACTAAAAATAAGGGCGACATTTCAAAAATAATAAAAATAAAAATGTCTCTCTCTCTCGTCGTAATAAAATCGAGCCATTCGCCGCTAAATTAACCCAGTTGTATACCATTTTTAGTTATAAAATTGAATACACTCGATTATATGGAAATATTAAATATTTAAGAAGGGGAGTGAAGGCTGACATCTGGTGACCAAGGGGGTTGTTTGACCCGGCTATTTTATCTTTCCTCATACTCCCACACTAGGTCCTCGACACGGACAAGCGAGACAGCTCGAGCCAAAATCTCAGTGAAAAGGAAGGCTACGAAAGCCTTAAGGATTGCGAGCCAACCCAGCCCTACAGTAGTAGAATAATGCAAAACCCCACTGGAGCAATCTATTCTAACAACCCCGCCCCCCCCCCCACATGTCTGTCTACGCCACCACGAGCGGACCAAGCCGCCTACGTCCCGCGGACTCATCTACACGCCACGTATGACAACCAAATTTCCCATCGGAACTTCCTAACATGAACCAATGTTCAATTTAAAACCCCGACCCCCTCCAAGTTTCCAACCCCACTGAAAGTCCCAGCTTCGAAATCCAACAGAAGCCCATCAACTGTGAGTGTTAAACTTTATTTTATTTCTTTCGCTCACATTTTTGCTTAAAAAAACTTATCATCTCTTCATGTTAGCCCACTTTTAGCACTGTTTATGCTCTAAATAATTTATCACATATCAATTTTAAATAACAAATCATATTTCTTCACATTTCTTTGAGGTGTCAAACACCATAGACCTTCCCGTCGAACACCTTTCACAATGTCCTCCTCTCGGCAAACACCAGTTTTTACTTCAACTTCCTTAACTAATGTGTCTTTCTTCAAAAGCCGCTTCTTATTCTAGAACCACATCCTAAAAATTCAAGCAGATTTAAAACATACTTTCGTTACCAATTAACACTGTAAATATTTAGCATACCTATTACCTACATTGAATCTTAGGCTCTGAGAGGCAAATTATTTTTTTTTTTAAATCATTCGACAACAGAGGTTTCGTTTTTTATTTCATCTCACTAGACCCCAATAGTCTCTTTTTTATTTTAAATATATTTTTCTATTCATCTCGATATTGATTTAATGTACCCCTTCCCTACATTGAATTTTAATCTCTAAGAGGCAGTGCAATTTCCCCAATCAACCCCAAAGGTTTCTTTCTTTTTCACGCAGGCGCATTTCCATTAATTTTGTGTCCACAATTATAAGTTAACTAACTTACTATAAGCCTAACGAATCTGTGAGCCAATCTAGAGATGACTATTTGTTCTTTCTTCAGTCTCTTTCTAATGGTTTCCTTCATTGATTTTACAATGTTATTCTCTACTGACTTTACAGCTCACTTACTTTCCACCTTACAAATACCTTTACCTTCTCATGCACCATCCATATTGTACATAGCCCATGATTGTCCATACCTACGCTCTGTACCATATTAACCTACACATAAAATTAATTTATACATAGGCAAATTATTTCCGCCCTCAAAAAATTCCCTGTAAAATTTCTTCTTTGAAAGGGGGATATTTGTCATAATATTTAGAAATATCTAAATAAAATGTCTTTATAAAACGACACTTGAAGTTACACCGCATGAGTTTCTTTTAAACGAAAAATCAAAACTTTATTTCATGGTGAAATATCGACTATTTCTATCCTTTTTGGATGAGGTATGAAAGGGTGAATTATGAAGAGTAATTTGATGAAAATTATCATTTTTCTGTTCGTCATTACTCTTCATAATTCACCCTTTCATACCTCATCCAAAAAGGATAGAAATAGTCGACATTTCACCATGAAATAAAGTTTTGATTTTTCGTTTAAAAGAAACTCATGCGGTGTAACTTCAAGTGTCGTTTTACAATCACAGGCCGCAGTGTATTATATTGTATTTTAAGTTACTTTATGTATCATTTACGAACGGGAAAGTACGTCCAGGGTAGCCTAGTGGACATGGCATCTGCCCGGTAAGCGGAACATTGTGGGTTCGATTCCCATCCCTGGACACTATTATTTTTCTGTTCTTCATTACTCTTCATAATTCACCCTTTCATACCAAATCCAAAAAGGATAGAAATAGTCGATATTTCACCATGAAATAAAGTTTTGATTTTTCGTTTAAAAGAAACTCATGAGGTGTAACTTCAAGTGTCGTTTTACAATCACAGGCCGCAGTGTATTATATAAAATGTCTTTATGGGAGTATGAGGAAAGGGAAGATAGAACAGCCGGATCAAACAACCCCCTTGGTCACCAGATCTCCAGCCTTTTCTCCACTATCTCTGGGGATAATTTATCTTACTCAAAGCGGTTTAAACCAACTTATAGGTGATGATCAAAGGACCGAGGATGGTCCTCGGACCTTCTATCTTTCCTCCCCGATCTACTCTCCACAGGTTTTTGCCACTGGATCCTATCTCCTGTGTGTTTTTAACACTCGCCACACACTACTAAGACTGTTTAATAAATCACCACATATATATGTCAAGTAGAGAGAGGTAATATCAAATTATTGGTAGAGATATTAGAAAGGGAAGAGGTAGCATGGACGAGATAGGAGTGTCCATACAACCCTCGGTGAAGTCCTGAATGTGATAGTTACTTCAATATAAGTACATTAACATGGCCATGATGCTAATTCAAGGCAAGCTAGACCTACACCATGGCTTTACATGTAGAACGAAGTTAGACTCTCTCTCCTCTCTTGGCATTCACAAGTGTGCCTTGGTTGGTTACTGGCCCTAATTGGTGAAGTTGGGCTTATGAAGTATCGGGGGTCCATAGAACCGATTTGTTTTGATCGTCATCCTTTGAAAGTTAAATGCTGTAATTAAACATATTAGAGTTTAGAGTGATAGCTGACCCTACTACAGGATTATATGATAAAATATTTTGTCATATACACTTGTAGAAGGGTATGTAATACTCGAGAAGGCTTGAGATAATATAAAATAAAGTAAGATACTTATCTTCGGAATCCCTTTTGTTTATTATTTATATACTAGACGGGTGACCCGGGCTTCGCCCCGGGATTGACCCGTGTGCATATCTACCTGAGTGATATATATTTCGATAAGATTTTTTAAATAATTGTTTGTTATTAGCATTATCTATTTGTTTGCATCAGCATAATTTAATCTAATCTTTGATGGAGGGTGCTGTTCGTGAGCTAAGTAGAATAATTTAAATATATAGTTTTAATAATTGATTTAAATATATATTTTTTAAATAGCCTATCATCTTCCCCGTATTATTTTGCCTATGTATGAAAATTTTGGTTTGAATTAGTGAACTACTGCGAATTTGTATACCGGACATACAAACAAACAAACATACAAACATTGATTTTTATATAAATAAGATATGGCAGTGGATTTTTTCGAGAAGGTTTATATAAATAAAATAATAGCCGAATGACCCAGCTGTTTCTGTCCGAACAAATAATTTATCAAAGAAATTGGTCCAAACACGTGTTAATTATGAGTATATTTTTATTGTCTTTATTAGTAGCAATCAGGATGACAGGAATTCATTAATAGTTTATTATCTGTAGATTAAGATTACAAATAATGAAAACAGGATAGTTAATGACACGCTCCAGGAATCCGGGTTAAATCAAGAGAAAGATAGAAATGAAAATCAATTATTTATTAACATAAATTACACAGGAATTGAATAGCCTCTATGTTAAACTACAGCTTACTACATGTGTGGAATTTCTTACTGATTGAGTCAGTAGTTTTGTTAGAGAGAAGAATAACAACTGCATTTTTCGTTTCATGTTTTATTTATAAGGACATCAATGATAATAGAATGAATTTTATTTTTTGTACATTAATTTTTCAAAATAGAAATCGTTTTTTCTTGAGGTATTTATTCTAAATTGGATTTTAGCTAATTTTCTCATACAAAAATAATTCTTTATATATAATACTAAAAACTATCAGAGAAAAGAGAAACCACGGAAGGTGAACAGAAAAATGCTTACAATGGATGTTATGTTTACGATATCAAGTTAAATAAAAACAAAGATAAAATTTGCATATGTTGGTCACTATAAATTTGTATATTTGTTAGGCGAAATTAGAAACATGATAAAACACTTGGGTATTTAAAAACAAATGTAGAAATAAAAGTTGAAGTATAATAAACAATATTAAAGATTAGTTTTAATTATTAATCAAGATTGTGTGTGAATATGTGAGAAAGATGTAATATCGTTGTTGTTTTCTTGGCCGACTGTTTTACATATGGTGTTATCTTAAAATTGCTTGTATTGAACATATTTTTAGATTGAGATTATTAGCTAGTGTATGTAAAAAAAATAACTCTGTTGAAATTTAATTTTGTATTTATATATAAATAAAATTAACTCTGTTGATTTTTTTTGTATTTAATCGATAACAGCGAAGTTACGCATGTTAATGTTAGGAAATATATTTTGATGTTAAGCAAAACCTGCTCCATCTCGTTTTACATAAATGTTGAAAATTTGGTTGAAATTGATGCATTGTAACGAAAGTTTTTAGTGATGTCCACTTATGAAATTTCCATTTTATTAATATAGATTGAAATATCTTTTGAACTTTTGTTTATCATGTTGACAAAATATAATGCCTACTATTGGCTATTAGTTTTTATATTCATCTTTTTCATTAATTGACATTTTCTTCTGATAAGGTATTTCGTGGCAGACAGTAATTCTTCAGAGCTTTGATCAATTATTCGAACGTTGGGCTTCATTGTACAATATTTTATGACCTTGTATTCTTCCATATTGTGGAGCTAACCTACCTTGTCATTGCTGTAGTAGGGTTCGCTTCCAATCGTTTCGAGAACTTATAGAATTGTGGTTTCTATCTGATTCCATTGTTTTAGCTTGAATCTAGCCGCCATGATGGGCTGTGTTCTAAGATCTCTACACTTACACCATATATACAATGTTTATACACCAGTCACACAACAGTGTAATCACATTCTAAAAATATTGAGATATTAATTATCAATATCAAATTATCACATTATCAGTTATAATTAATATCAAATCAACCTATTAAAATTTTATACCTAAAAACATCGCCGGTATCTTTTTCACTTATCAAAGCATTTAAATAAATATATCCAAAATTGAAGGAATTCTCATGTCTTTGTTCCTTATGACCTTTCTCTATCAACAAGAAGGGCGACTTGCTTAGACTATCTTTTAAATTTTTGCACGAGAAAATGTATCTTCAGAGCTAGAGAGATATTTATGACCGAGGTTCCTGAAGCACAGATCGCCAATTACCTGTTAGTCCTTCTCACTAGTATAGAATATAGCTAAGCACTTTTATTCCGTTCTGTTTTGAATGTTGAGTTGAGCCAAATGACCAGGAAGTTTCATGCTGAGGTGAAGCTTGGAAGCTGGCCATAGATGCAGGATTGAGGTGGGTCAGTCCAGGCAGGATACCTGTTTGCAAATTATGTCTCAATAATGCCAGACAGCTGAATAGATGATCAACTGTCTGTGGCTCTTCTAAGCAGTGAGGACAGTTAGGGTCTGTTTTGGAATGTACACATGCAATGTCTGCCAGTACAATTGACGTGGCCCGTTTAGGATGGTAGTGGTGGCCTCTCTATTTTCTATTTTGGTAGAAATATAATGAGATGGCTTGTGTGGAAACATTTATGCTCAGCGATCTGGTCAAGTGCCCTTGGGCATATAATGATGATAGAGCATCTTTACGTGCTAGGTTTTGAGCATGAGTTCGATGCAAGATGGGGCATCAATGTGTTAGGTCAGAGGTAGCGGAAATTTTGTCTGCATTGTCTGCTGGTTCATTGCATTTGATTCCAATGTGCCCGCGTACCCAACACACCCTGATGTGATGATTTCTGTCAAGGACTTTTATTATTTTCGCTACTAGCGATGTTTGCATTAAGCCGATCTACAGTCCGAGGCAATGGTCACTGCTGCTTTGTTTGGACTTATCTCCTCGAATTGAGCTGACCAGAGAATTCAATGAGCTCAGTTTGAAAGTCAGTACAGTCTGGATGAAACCGTAGGAGAACTAGATGATGTTCTTTGGAAGGGAAGATGATTGCAGAAACAACACCGGAATCACTTTATGATACATCTGAATATATTAGTGGCGTTTTTACCTTTTCAAAGTTCAAGCTGAACGAAAGAGGTCGTCTGAATGGGGAATATTACAGCGCAGCAGGTCCTAGGTAACTCGCTAAATGAATGCTGGCAGAAATGGACACCTTTGGCACGAGTATGAAGCAGCCTCCTTTCCATTGGCGAGGGAAGTGACCTATTCTGAGGCATTTGGTGAATATACCAGCTAGCAGGGAGTAGGTAAGAACTTCCAAAATCTATGCAAAGAGAACAGAGACCATCTTATCCTGGAGTTTTCCTTCTACCACAGCTCTGTATGACTCCTATGAACTCCCACGATGTAAAGTCGGGTTGATCTGAAAACATTGTATGAGCGAATTTCGGAGGATCATATTGGGGGGAGCGTCCTCGGGCAATAAAACGGCCAATGGCACTCCTTGCCGCAGTTGAAACCTCCTCGCAGAAGTTGAACCAGGAGTGGCGTTTGACCTCCCGGATAGCCGCTTTTACTTGTTGTGAGACTCTCGATATAATCCATGGAAAAGTTACTAATTGGGCTCTGGATTTTCTGGGGTCATAAGCGGAGGGTTACCTCCAGTTTCCTGAGTCGGCTTAGCTCGTGGGACCACCATAGTTTAGATGGTCCGCTAGATGGGCCACTTGTTTTGATGGAAGCTACCACATCTTCAGAAGATATTAAGTGATGGTTCAGCCTTCTGAGCTACCTTGAGAATTTCCCTCGGGTTGGCATTAGGGTTTATTGATTTTACTACGACCTGGACTCAAAGGATTGGGCCAGGTTTATGAAGGAGGAGTTACCTTTTTTATTTTGTGGGACAGGCTTTGCTTTCTTCGCTGAAATTGAGGCATATGAGATGGGAGGGTTTGTGACACTTCCCATAGTTTGGGGTCAATTTAGGCTCACGCCTATTAAGGATCTTCCTGTAGGAGCTCTGCTTTCTTAGCAAATTTGAGTAGCTAAAGCTTTGGTGTCCATGTGTATTTTCTTGGGAGTTGTGAGGATGGATTCGAAAGTATGACACACAAAGTTTTAAAAGTTGTCCATGCCATTGAATTTGAACGTGTGCTTGGCAGATGGGAGGATTAATTTCTCACAGTAGAGGCGCTTTTTGTTTGGTGGTTGGCTATAGCTACTATGATAATTGAACTCCATATTATTTCAACTAAAGGTCTATCAGAAGCTAGGTACTATGAATTTAAGAGGTGGGCAAGATCATTACAAAGCTTTATTTACTTTAAAAATAGGAATTTTTCAACGCTGTAGGGCAAGACCCAAGTGTGCGTGATATATAATTATTATTTATATTTAAAGGCCACTTAAAATTCCCCCAGCTCTTATATTTCAAAAATTTAACATATGCGTGTGTGTGTGATGAAAAACTCGGATTTTATATGAATCGTTATATTTTTAGACCTACGAAATATATTTTACGTTTTTTAAAATGAATCATTCAGTTCAAAAATTAATGTCACGTTGGAAATTAGGAAATATAAACTTCATGATGAAACATCAATTTATTGAAAGCAAGAGAGAGATATTCATAACCCAGGTTCCTGGAGCACAGAACACCAACTACCTGAAGAGTCCAGAGTACAAGGAGATCCCACTTCTCCAAAATGGAAGCAAACAGTTCCTCAGAATGAAGTCTTGGTTGACTATGATGTCTTGCCTTCAGAAGTGACTCCGTCCCAGACCATGACAGAATTCAGGAACTTGAGCCTTGTTTGCACCTGACGCTGCCTGGATGGCTTGTTTCTTGGAGGCAGAAGCTGACGGTGGTTTTGGGAGTTGTGGGCGACTACAACTGTGAAAAGAAAATTCTGGTCCGTACACACAATGTCGGAAAGCCGGCCCACTC
>CP092868.1:99558968-99770448 GCA_030710605.1 Cordylochernes scorpioides
TGTTAATAAAATAATAATTACTTTGCTACATAACTCTTCCCTATAGGAGCTGTGACCCACAGCTAGCAAAAATTTATAGATACTAATATGGACATGACATACTTCTGCCAGGATTCCGTCGAAGTCTTTTAACTTTGTTCCTTGGACCTTTGCGTCGTTTTTCTTGCGGTGTGAAGAGCGGCTCTGTGGTCGTATCGTCTATAGGTACATCGGCATCTTTGAGGGAAGTCTTGGCTTTAATACAGCAGTGGAATCTTGGAGCCAGCAGCTGAAAATGTAGATCACAACACTCAAGGCCTCTAGGTATTCTCGGCGATCTTAATTTTATCTTCCCTAATTTACTACCCAGCATCTCTAACAAATTCCCACGTAGAAAATTAGGAAAGACAAACTTTGGGACGACACAACAATTTATTTAAGGCGAAAACAAACTATAAATAATAAACAAAAGCTAAGCAATGAGGGAGGTTTATAGAGTAGCAAACTATACACATAAAAGATGATACTCTGTTAATAAAATAATAAATACTTTGCTACAATATATACCTTTTTGAAAAATAAAATCTTCTACAATATATATAAACAATAAACAAAACGGCTTCCGAGGATGAAGATATTGATGTATTTTAAATTATATCAAGCTCTCTCGGGAATTACAAACCCTTCTACGGGAATACAAGGTGCGTTCATTAATTTCCAGGACTGCTCTGTATCATTGAAAAAATAAAACAAATAAAAACTAACTTAATATTTTTCAAAATATGCCCCTCCTGCCTCAATACACCTGTTCCATCTTTTTTCCAATTGTCGAAGCAGGATATAAAATCACTTTTTGAGAGGTTCCTCAAGGTTGCCTTCGATTCAGCTTGAATCATATCAACGTTGTCAAATTTCCTTCCTTTTAACTTCATTTTCAATTTAGGATAGAGGAACAAGTCATTGGGGGCTAAGTCGGGGGAATAGGGTGGATGAGGGATCTGTATGGTTGAATTCTTGGACAAGAACTGCAAAACAACATGGGCTGTGTGCGGCCGCGCATTATCGACGTGAAGTATCCAGTCATTGTTTTTCCATCTTTCAGGTCTTTTAAGGCGCACTGCCCCCCTTAAGCGCCTCATTATCCCCAAATAAACCTCTTGATTAATTGTACGTCCGAAAGGAATAAATTCATGATGAACCAAACCATTAATATCAAAAAATGTAACAAGCAATGTCTTGACTTTGGATTTTGTAAATCTTGCCTTTTTGGGTTTCGGTTCCCCTCTTTCAATCCATTGGCTGGATTGACGTTTGGTTTCCAGGTCATACTGATACACCCATGTCTCTTCCCCGGTAATGATTTTTTGCATCCATTCTGGATCGGTCCGAGTCATTTCAACCATGTTTTTGCAGACATCCATTCTAACCTTTTGTTCCTCTGTTAGAATCCGGGGAAAAAATTTTGAAGACGTCCGGATCATGTCCAAATCTTTTGTTACTATTTGATGACACAGTCCTACAGATAGTCCAGTCTCTGAAGATAAGTCTTTAATAGAAATTCTTCTGTTAGATATAATTAATTCCTTTATTTTGAGCTTGTTTTCCTCGTAACGTAATGATCTTGGACGCCCAGTATGCTGATCATCGTTTACCCTTTCCCGACCTTTTAGGAAGCGTGAAAACCATTCAAAAGTTCTTGAACGGGATAAAGCTGCATCGCCAAAAGCTTCTTTAATCAATTCATACGTCTCAGTGGCACTTTTTTTCAATTTAAAACAAAACTTAATGCAGATTCTCTGCTCTTCGAAAATGGCCACTTTAAAATTAGAAATGCGAACCTTACAAGGAAGTTGTTTTGTTCTATTTTTAGATCGGCGCTTGCGCCACGAGAATCGTGCTTTCAGTCAGGTGTGGTCGAATGTCCAATATTTAACTCTGTGTAAAAAATTTTCTTTAGCTTTTTTATTTATTTTATTTTTTAACCAGTCCTGGATATTAATGAACGCACCTTGTATATGAGGAGTATATTTTGTCATTAAGATAAGAAAAAGAGAAAGGACAGAACCATTTTAAAATTTTATCAAAGTTTCAAAAGTAAGAAGAAAAAAAAAATTCTATTTTTTTTTTAGATATTATTTTTTTAATATAATAAAACTTTTGTTGCAATTTCTAGTGTAAATTGGAGTTGATTTGTTCATGATTTTGTTAATGGAAACCATAATGGGTCAACCAGGATGGAAAGATATTCTATCATATGATTAATTAACTGATGATAAAAGTCATTAGGAATACAAACATTTGCGAATGTACATGTGAAAATCACATAATAATAATTTGATATTATAAATGTGCTCCAATCATTAAGCGGAATATTATTTTATTTATTAAAACTTATCAGTAGATAAATATACACTAAGGTTTAAATAGGCACATAGAGTATTCACACACAAACACTCTTCCTGTGTCGAACCCATGATTACGATAACAGTGCAAACACAATCCCACACAAATGAGAACAAACACACACATACACACTGGGGGTCAAGATTGGACATCCGGAGAACAAGATGGTTGTTTTGACCCGGCTATTTCCTTTCCTCACATACTCCCACACGAGCCATTTTATTTATATATTTATAAATATTATAATATTTATATATATATGTTAAGTAGAGAGATGTAATATTAAATTGTTGGTAGAGAGATTTGAGAGGGAAGAAGAAACATGGACGAGATAGGAGCGTCCATACAACCTTCGGTGCAGTCCTGAATGTGTGATAGTTACTTCTATATAAGTACACCAACATGGCCATGATACTCCTACTAGACAGGCTAGAACTGCACCATGGCTTTACATGTAGAACAAATTCGACTTCTACTCTCTCTTGGCATTCACAAATGTGTCTCAGTTGATTACTTGTTCTCACTGGTGGATTCAAGCTCATGAAGTATCAGGGGGCCATTTGTTGTTTCAAAATCCTATTAATCCGGTTATATATACTACAAGTTTTGACCATTGGACGATCATCGCCCTTTGTAGTTATAAATGGGCTAATAAAATATTTTAGAGTTAACAGTGATAGTTAACTATTTGACACCTGAAAAGTTTCTATACTGAACAAATAGACTTTAAACTATTTTCACAAAAACTTTAGAAACTTGGCGCTCATTGTATCCATTAAAAAAAATTCTATCATGTTGCTTACCATTTCAATTTTACATCAGATGATCAACTCGAGGACTTTCAGCCGACCTGCAACATGGATTTCAGGAGTCCCGAGTGCAAAATACAAAGCTGGCATGGAAGCATGGGGAACTTGCGATCTGCCATTTTCAAGACCAGAAAAATATCTAAAATTTATTCACACTCTTTTTATTAACCTTTTAAAATGAAAAAAGTATAAATAAAAAAACAAAACGGCTTCCATATTTTCCAAAGCTTTCGGGTATCACAAACAGTTAGGTTTTAGTTTCAAATTCACTATCGTTCTCTCTCTAGACCTGTTTGTTGAAACAATGTTCGAGTTGAAGATATAATATAATGAGGATGGTGATTTTTATATTGTTAGCATTATGATCATTGTCACTTTGTGGCCTTCTAGCAGCATACCCGCTGAGCGATCGCTCTGGGCCTTGATCCCTTTTAACTGATAAAATTAATTACATGGCGTTTTATCTTGTGCTAATTTTACTTGTGAATTTTTCAGAAAGCGATTTTCGCCTAAAAGGCTCTGCAGACGCGTTCTGCGAATGTAAGTAAAAACTTCCCTTAAATACATTTCCAATTCACATAATACTCTACTCATTAAATGCCACACCACATTGGTTAGCCCTGGAGCTGTCAATGGAGATAAATTTGGTCAGCTAGGTCTGGTGAACTTCACCTACAGATTCTAGATCACAACTGAGGTCGTGTTAATTATTTCCAGGTTCCAGTGTTTTCACCGAGTTTGAACCACAGGGTCATCTACAGGATTTGGATTAGCATTTTATTTTATTTTGACAATATAAACATGTAGTGTACTCACATAAAAATAAGTCAGAACCCTCTACACACCATGGTCTGGTACTGTATATGTAGACCTACATATATACATCTTTTCTCGCAGAAATACATTTTCAACATGAAAATAATCCGGAAAAATATATATAAATGTAAATAATATTAAAACGACCTTCTTGTAAAGAATAAAAATTCACAATATATATATGAAATAAAAGTTGAAGTCCTGGTAGCTCTTGTTGTACTGTGTTGACCGAGAGGAACAGTCAGGATGTAGAGTTTTCCAGTACCTCTCTGCACCTTGGAAGACCTTTAAAAGTTTTCACAAAATACAGGCAGTCGTGGTCGAGGCAGAGTGGAAAGCTGGGGATATCCACACAAAAAACGAAGACACAGTTGCACTAAGAAAGTTCCGTAAACAGATAAAAGTTGAGCCAGGAGCGAAAGATGGAGACATAGAAGTTTCTTACTCGTCTACATGATAGTTGAGATCGACATAAGGTACGACCGACGTGAGCTGACGCTAAGGGTGAACCAAACTCAACTGAACTGAACTGACTGAACTGTCAAGAGACTGTAAGGTGATGTATTTATAGTTTAAAAGACGGGGGGGACCTTATGTGACAGGGGCGTTTGAGAAAGGGCGCCTTTACCTGTCCAGGTGTGAGAGGGGTCTCTGCATTCCACCACATGTGACAGTGTGGGTGGCCTTGTTTGTGGGAATTGTAAATCTACCTGATTTATGACTTACATCTTTAGACTTTGTTGTTTTGGTAATACTATGCTCGATCTCTGCTTTAGCTCAACTCTTAAATCTATTACATATTTTATTTATTTATCCACTTTGTACAAATTACATTACATAGGGTGATGTAAAGACACAGATTAATCATGCGCATAATTATTTATAGATGTGTTTCTATATACAACATGACAATCTTGTTATAAGTTATCTACACAATATGAGGTTGTTGTTTTAAATTACCATATATATATTAATCTATTAAATACAACCTGTACAACTAACTTGCCATCGACTAGAACTAAATAGCCCCATCTTACTTTGAAAGATATTACGCCTTCGCTTTACATCGATTTTAAAAGCTCCCTACAAAAATTTTTTACATAGAATGCAAAATGAATGTCGTTTCTTACAAGATCTTCACACCGATAACCCTTTAATATTTAGCCTTAGAGGGATTAAAAATTTTAAAAACTTTGTAGATGATAGAGGAAAAATATTCCCAATTGATTATGCATGTCAACAATTTTTTTCCCCAAGAAATTCTGTAGGTGGGTTTCTAGTGTAACTTTTCATGCTGAACTCAAAATTCTAATAATAAATTTCCCATTACCCATAGTTTTTGTAATGCAACCTTTTTTAGTACTAGGATAAAGAATAAAAAATGCCTATAATGTAATGCAAGCATTTTCCCCAAACATTATTATATTACACTAGTTAACCAAATACAATTTTATTTTAATATAAAATTTTGTGCCGATTCCAAATATACTGTTTTTTTTTTTTTTTAAGTTGGACATGTGGGTAACACCCTCGATTCCAGATAGTCATGAACCGGGATCGAATCCCGCGTTAACATTTTGTTTACTATGTGAATAACCTTCACATATTATTCATTTATTATATGATGCACTTATCATAAACTAGGTTGCTCTTGTTGAGCGGTACCTAATAAAGTGATTTTGGAACCTATATTTTTTATATATCGCGCAAGGTTTCTAAGACAATTGAAATTTGATTATATTTTTTATATTTAGGTCTATATGAAAAAACGGCGAAATATATTTCTTTTATTGAGAAATAGTGACAGTGGATTTTTTCAAACTTTGCTTGTTGTTCATCGCTCTTGAGTGTTCAGCAGTAGTCAGCAAGCATAATGGGACTCCATTTATCTTGATACCGCATCTCCATACTTGATATATCTTGATGAAACCTCTCACCACGCTCATCGCTAACTGCACTAAGATTGTCTGGAAAGAAATCTAGATATGAATGCAGGAAATAGATCTTGAGAGACATGTTACACCCCAGTGTTTGTAGGAAAGATATGAGTTCATTAACTAATTCACTGCAATTTGCAGACATGTTCTTCCAAACGTTTCTAAAAGAATTGCATGCTGTTGGTTAAATTAATTTAATCTATCTTCAAAAGTCTCCCATCCTGCAGCAAATTTCGAATATGAGGTCCACCCAAAATGCCATCTTTAATTTTCGCATCACTTATACTAGAAAATTTATTTAAATAGGCAAATTCAGCAGTATTTGGATTCATTGCTTTGGAAAAGTTATTCATCAAAATGTAATGGTGAGATATATATTTTCATATTTGACCAATGGAAAATGTTCAAATTTTTAAGTCCTGGAATGAGGGTTTTACGGTTTGGTCAGTTCTTTTTGATATTATGTCTTTCCTTGTATCTACTAACTCACTCACGCTCAGAAAACAAAAGAAAGTTGTATATAAAGCTTTAAACCAAGCAAAATAGCAATGACTTTCAAGTCACGACAGAATTTCCAACTGTATCTGTCGGACTCTACCTTTTCAAAAGCAGTTTCAGGCTTTCGTAACTCTCTTTCTTGTTTAATGTTTGTGCTATTGGCACCAAAGGGAACTTTTATTACCGTTATGAAGGAGAAGACCTTTCAAACTAACTTTAGAGGAATCAAGGAATAAGTGCCCCTCTTCTGCATTAAGTTCATGACCAAGCGCATCCATTAGACTAACAATATCATTGCAGTAAACTAAGTCATTTTCTTGGGAAAATAATTCTTGAAATTCAGCTTGTCGTTTGCGAAAAAAAGCATACTTTTGTATCCTTATTCAGCAGATTCCAACCTTCTAACCTATAAGCTGAAAGTTCAATCTGTTTTTTGGAAAAATGAAAATTACGTAAAAGGTTATATAAATCCCCATTAGTGTTAATAAATAAGGTTTGGATGAAATATGTGCTTTTAAATTTGTGTCATTTGACTCTTGAATTATTGTCACTAAATGTCACATTTTCAAGAGGCTGTGGCATAGGTATATCATCTGGTGTGATAGCAGATGGCAATCTTGATATTTAATGGCATGTTTTGATTTAAATGTAATACCTGTAGTTTTTGTCAAACAAAAATAACAGTCTGAATAATGTCTTTTGGTTCTCTCGATACCTTTGGAACCACAAGGCATAAGGAATTTACCTTCAATTCACCCAGTAAGAAGTAGAGGACAAACTTTTGACAACAATGATGAGGCTCCGAAGTCTTATCTTGGTCACAAACTTTTTATCAAATAAAGGTGATAGCTCTTTAATATTTCGCCTTGATCTTTAAGAGTTAATTCTCCAAAGATGTAACAGAAAGTATCTGGATTATTCACGCAAGGTGTTGGTATATTGAAACTAGCTCCGCCTTTCTCTTTCTCTTGAGTTAACCCGTATTCCTGGAGCGTACTAAAGTCGCCAACTAATCGAGTTGGTCTTTAGACTTCACGTCTAATGATCTTCGAAGGTAAATATGCTTTATCCTAGGAGGGTGGCTGTTTGGAACCTATGAAGGTGGTAGGTGGGAAATCTGAAGAAAAGGTGGTCGAAAGTTTCATCTTCCTCGTGGCAGTGTGGGCAGGTAGGATTGTTTTTAAATATTTTTGCAGTATAAACTTTGACAAATCCGTGACCTGTGAGGATTGTAGAGGCAGTGCCACAAAATATATTTTTGGTATGATCGCAACGAGAGTGTTCGGGGATGCAGCTATTCTCTTGAGGTTTTTTGATGGTCTGTGGCGATGGCTATCACCACCCTGTATCCTACCTTCGATAGGAATCATGCTGTCCAACGATGACCTTGATAATCACCTTCTATCATCGAGGTCCATTATCTAACTGAGGTCAGCGGATGGCATGGACACTAGCGCATATTTTTCGCCTGCAGGCAGAGTTATCTATGCATTCCGTGTTTCTCGATTCCCTTGTTTCCCCAGTCTTCCCTTCCTGTATTTTCGCGCAGATTCGTAACGAGAGATCTCTTATATTAATCATTTTTGTAGACCTATCATATATGAGGTGTAATCACAGTTCAAGCAGGCACAATTTAATACCTAACCTGGCGCGCGCTCCTTCTCTCTGGTAATGCACATGTAGTCACGTGGTACTTCCTCATTAGAGCCTACACTTTGTACATTTGGAATATTAAGGAGTAGAAGAATCTTCATATACAAGTATTAGAGTCATCATTAAGTCATCAATAATCAACAATCAATAATTCTGTCACCATTTGCTTTTGTGAATGGAATAAATACCCAAATATGGCCATTTCTTATAAGCATCGGTATTTCAGTGGCGAGAATGCTCGCCTGCCACGCGGGCGGCCCGGGTTCGATTCCCGGCCGATGCATTTTTTTAAAACTCATTTATGTTATTATTATTAAAATATACGAGTATCAGAGTCGTCAATTCTGTCATCGTTTACTTTTGTGATAGGAATGCTTTTACGTAATATACGTAAAATACGTAACTAATATGACTGAAATTTTAGCAGTATGTATAGTAGAATCTGGAAAAACTTAAATTGAATATTTCAGGTCTCTATCCCGAATATTTTTCGAGTTATTTGCAAATTTGAGTTGAAAATTTGCTCTTTCGCTTGCAAGCAGCGCCTCTAGCGGTGAAGATGGGAGGTAATATCAGCTGACCTAATGTACATGTAAAACGTGTTTTAACAGGACAAAGAAAAAACATGGAAAATATATTTGTCGCATATTAGCCAAAAAAAAATTGAAATTGACAGGTTCTGGGCAAATAGTTGTTTTTTTTTTTAGTCAGAAAATGATTATGACAATATTTCTGTATCATATTTGATTATCAGATACAAAATTTAATCCGGAAAAATACTAAAAAGCAGAGACCACGGGTGAAGCCAGTTCATTTTTAGTATGCAGGAACAAAATTCTAACAGAAAAACATTCATTCGAGCAGAAGACACAAAGCCAGATCATCTCTTTATAAAAAATATCGCTTCTCAGACACAAAGTTTGGAGCGGGACGTTTCTCAAGAATGACATCCACGGCGCCAATTAATAATTGTAATGAATAGTATTTAAATAAAAGCATTTAATCGGGTAAAACTCGGGCGTTGCCCTGGTGATTCGGCTAGTATGATATATATATCCCATGTCTTACAATCAAGTATTCGACATGTCAATAGAGTTATGTCACGAAACACCTGTCCAACAGAGCTGTTTACAGGTTCGCCCGCTGCTGGACGGGGTGTTGCGGGGTCCAGCAGCCGGACGAGGGTCTCCAGACCACCGGGTAAGTCTTTTATGGTTCTTTATTTAATAAAAAGCCATAACGCGCTATCTATATACAGAATGAAAACATTAAAGCACGTATGTTTCATTTATACATAAAACGCGCTTCTACTGTCCATACTGCGATGAAAAATATTAAGAGGGCTTCGATCATGGCAAATAATGTCGTGATAAATGTTGTGATATGTAAATAACCTTTGTTAAGTGTTATAATTGTTACCTATTGTTGGCTATGCAAAATTATTCCATTTGTCAATTGTTTTAAACTTATGTAAATTATTTCCTTTTTATCTCTATCTTGTATATAAGAAGATTGCTAGATTGAATAAACATTCAGTTCAGCTTGTAAGTCGTAGCGAGTTTGTTCAGACAACTCATACACATTACAACATGGCGCAGCTGACAAAAGTATCGAATTAAAACAGATTAATTCAACATTGAGTAGAATGGAAGGAATCAAGCCGCCGGCGGAATTTGTCCCGTACAGCAACGAGAAAAAATGGGAAACCTGGAGAGAGTCGTTTGAAATTTTTGCAATAGCGGTAAATTTAGAAAGCATGCCGCTGGTGCGTCAGCGAGCAATTTTGAAGCATATTGCTGGTGAGAAAACAGTGATGATATACAAAACATTTCACATAAGTGAAAATGATACCTACCCAAATGTAAAGGAAATGCTTGATATGCTTACGAACCATTTTAAGCCATTCAAAAATACGATTCAAAGGAGAAATGCATTTTTTACCTGTGTACAAAAGGAAAAGCAGGGAATCATGGAATTCGTCACAGAATTAAAGCATCTGGCACAAGAATGTGAATTCGAGAATTTAACAGAATCTCTCATAAGGGATCGCCTTATAATTGGAATACTTGACCGAGAAGTGAAAAGAAAATTGTTAGAAGATCCACAGTTGACACTACCAAGGGCAATTTCGATAGCTGTGATCTCCGAGTCAACATGTTCACAAGTAGCATCGTTGAATGAGCAAAAAAATTGAAAAACGTAATTGGGTGAAAGATACAATTCGAATGGAAAATGCAGAAGCAGGACCAAGCGGTATAAACCCGAGAAGAGAAAGAATAATAGAACCATGTAAGTGGTGTGGACAACGACACAAGTATGGAAAGTGTCCAGCATATGGGAAGAAATGTAATGCATGCGGAAAAACCAATCATTTCTCAGTAGTTTGCCGAACAAAACGTATAAGAAATCTCTTAGCGGAAAGTGAAGCTGAAGAATCCTGTGACGAGATAAATCTTAATGAGGTTGCTGTAAAGACTGTTCGGTCGGACAAGTGGTCCGCGGTAATAATAATTAATGGCAAGAAGACCACGGTACATTTGGACACTGGCGCACAGATAAATGTGCTTCCTCATAAAGTAATAAACCAATGGCCATCAAGACCAGAAATCAGATCCACGTCATTAAAGGCGTTCGCATATGGAAATACAGAATTACCTATCGTCGGCAAATGCAATGTGCTATGCCAATATGGTGAAAAGAAAGGAATGTTTGAATTTATCGTAGCCGATGTAGAAGCGCAGACACTTATCACGGGCGATACTTGCGAGAAGCTTGAAATCTTGAGGCGAATCAATCATATAAACACGGATGAAATGAAATTGTGTTCTGAAACTCAAAAAATCCTCGAACAATACCACGAAGTATTTCAAGGAGTAGGATTAATCAACTCGGAATGTAAGATTTACACAAAGCCTGAATATTCTCCTGTGCAAGTCCCTCCCAGGCGCATCCCAACAAGCCTCGGAGCCGAAGTTCAGTCTGAATTGGAAAAGATGGTGAAGCAAGGAATCGTAACAAAAATATATCATGAAACAGAGTGGTCTCATCCTATGGTCGTTGTGAAAAAAAAATCTGGTCAAATCAGAATATGCCTGGATCCTCGGAAATTAAATGAGGCTCTTGTGGGAAGACATTTCCAGACTCCGGCTCCAGCTGAACTATTGCACGAGATACCCAAAGCTAAGTATTATACCGTGTTAGACGTGAAATCAGCCTATTGGCATATTCCGGTTGCAAAGGAATGCAGAGATCTGTTGGTGATGACCACGCCATTTGGCAAATTCAGATATAACCGATTGCCATTTGGTTTGAAAATATCGGCACAAATTTTTGTTGAGAAAATGACGAATATCTTTAGGGATAGCTTTCAAAATATTACATATGTAGACGATTTGCTGATATATGCGGATACCATTCAAGAGCACAATAAAAAATTAAAGGGAATTCTAGAAAAATCAAAAGAAAAAAATATCAAATTTGATTTAACAAAGGCTCAAATATGTCTAACGAAAGTTCGTTTCTTGGGCCATGTGATATCACAAAATGGAATTGATCCAGAGCCAAATAAGATTGATAAATTAATTACCTTTAAAAGGCCAGAGGATAAAAAGTCGCTGCAAAGAATCATGGGTCTTTATAATTACTTAGGAAAATTCATTCCAAACTTAGCTGCGTCCACATCCAATATAAGAGGAATCTTAAGAAAGAATGTTGTCTGGCATTGGGGGCCTAAATAGGATGGGGAATTCGATCATATTAAGGAATGCGTGAGGAATGCTCCTTCGTTGGCACATTTTGACAAAAGCAAGATGCTGATTTTGCAGTGTGATGCCAGCAAAGATGCAATGGGAGCTGCTCTGCTACAGGAAGATCGACCTCTAGCATTCGCATCCGCGTCATTTAGCGACTCGCAGAAACAGTACTCTCAGATTGAGAAGGAGTTATTGAGTGTTTATTATGGATGCAAAAAGTTCGAATATCTATTGTCAGGACACACTTTCGTTGTCCAGACGGATCACCAGCCCTTATTGCCTCTAGTCAAAAAACCGCTGAGTGATATATCACCGCGTCTACAAAGATTAGTAATGAAGCTTATAGCATTTGACTTCAAATTGCAGTACAAACCAGGAAAATACTTGATTGTGGCTGATACCCTATCCAGGGATACTCACCCCATGGACGAACTACCAACGCCTTTTCTTGAAGACAAAAGAATGGTCAAGATGGTACGTGTAAATATCTCGGACGAAAAACTGGTAGCGATGCAGAAAGATACCCGAGAGGATCCTGCTTTGGTTAAAGTAATCGATTATGTGATTGAGGGATGGCCTATATGCAAAAAAGACGTCGATGAAGATGCCAAAATATTTTTCGATTTCAGACACCGTTTGTACTTATGGAATGATCTATTATGTATAGGATCGGCCATAGTGATTCCGAAGACACAAAGGAATGCTATGCTTAATTTGTTGCACCAATCGCACCAAGGGATATCTGCAATTCAGGGTTTGGCGCGAGAATCTTTATTTTGGCCGAGAATGTCCATCGACATTGCTGAAAAAGTAAAAAATTGTGAAATTTGTCAAAAACATCAGAAATCAAAAATACGGCAGCCGTTTAAAACCTTTCCCAGTTCCAGATTATCCATGGCAGACAGTATCATTGGACATATTTTATATTCAGAAAAAGCCCCATTTGTTAGTGGTCGACAGATATAGTGGCTACCCGGAGGTATTTACATTAGACCCACCTACGGCGATTAATGTAAAAAATAAATTGAGAGAAACATTTGCACGATTCGGGATTCCGGAAACCATGATGTCCGACAATGGACCACCGTTTCGCTCAGAGATTATGACTGACTTCTGTATAAGATGGGGTATAAAACAGCTATTTTCAAGTCCACACCTTCATAGATCTAATGGTCTGGCCGAGAGAAACATTCAAACAATAAAAAATCAACTAATCAAATGTAGAGATGAAGGGTCCGACCCATATCTGGCTATTCTGGCATATAGAAATACACCAAAAAATGACCTACCGTCACCCGCACAGTTATGTTTATCGAGGAGCCTTCGATGTCAGATCCCCAGAATTACACCGCTATATAGACCCTATCAAACTAATTGGAGAAGTATAGAGAATGCCAAAAGAAAAAGACAGAGCTCAATGAAAGAGCAGTATGACAGAAATAGTAAAAGCTATCCCAAGGTCAATGTAGGAGAGGATGCATGGTGTCAAATACATCCAAGGGAGACATGGACACCGGTGAAGATTTCAGCGCAGGCTGATTCTCCTCAGAGCTTTGAAGTTGTGACACCATCGGGAAATAGGTTGATAAGAAATCAACAATTTATTAGGCCAAGGGATGGAGGCTACGAGAAAAGCCAGTTGTCTTCAGAACCAATTACCGCCTCCCCAGAAGCTCAACATCCGCAGTGCTACAGTCCAACGATGGGCGAGTCATCCACAGCCCCGATACAGCGGTCAAGTGAAGAGACCAATATTGACCAGAGGGAAGGCGCGACTACATCCGCTGGGATTGCACCAGAACCATCCGGAAGGCCCCGGTTTTCAAGGTTTGGAAGAGAGTTAAGAAAACCACAAAGATTTGGTTTTTAAACAGAGGGGAGGCATGTCAACCGCCTTTTGATTTGCCTGATCTGATTGTTGATGGTTGTCTAGATTCGTGACATTCTTTAATTGTTGTACCAGAGGGGAAACATGTTGTGATATGTAAATAACCTTTGTTAAGTGTTATAATTGTTACCTATTGTTGGCTATGCAAAATTATTCCATTTGTCAATTGTTTTAAACTTATGTAAATTATTTCCTTTTTATCTCTATCTTGTATATAAGAAGATTGCTAGATTGAATAAACATTCAGTTCAGCTTGTAAGTCGTAGCGAGTTTGTTCAGACAACTCATACACATTACAACAATAAATTCATTACTTCTCTTGATAAACTTGGAAAGATGGTGAAGCATGATGATTTAGTTATTTTAATAGGAGCTATGACACCCGATTGCCATCCTCTCTGGTGTTACCACTAGTCTATTCTTAAACGCTATATATGGTACTATTCCCATATTGGTTTGCCCTCTTTTTTAGTGTTTCTTAGCTAATTTAATTTTATTTACTTTTAAAAAACGTTCGTTTCATCCTGGAAAGTTTTATTGAGACATAAAGAAAGTTTTGCACTTCGCTATGGAAATTTTGGATTTTATTCATTGATGGGCTAGCTACAGTGGGTAAATGCCAAACCACATGTATGAGCTCTAGCAAGATTCAGTCTTAAATAAAATCTTAGTATAGAAAACGTGTTTAAACAAACGGCCTATTTCATTTAATACCAATTCATAATAATGAATATTTTTTAAAATGTCCCGAATTCAATTTTATATTTATATTGAAAGATTTAAAATGAAATGCTTATTTTTCAAATTTCAGAGAGAGAGAGTTTTATAGAAATTAATATTTTTTATTATTTTCCTATTCAACAATAATTTAAAGTTGAATTTAAAGGCTTTCAGGTATTAGATGAATATGGTAATGTACCATATTGTAAGTTTCACGCCAAGAGTTTCTCACGTGTCCCGGTGTTCCAGAGACCCGGGCCACGTCGTCTACGACATCCCTGACGGCGTGGCGGCGCCATCGTGGATGGTGCGCTACGATCCCCAGCAGCTAGCTGGGTAGGTACCCTTAATCTACCATATTTGTTGATATGGGGGTTCTTCAAATAAAGCTTGACTATAATGATCTTAAAACTACTTAATATTTAACTGATAAATATACTAAAACCCTTATCTCTCAATAGAGTTTTAATTTATAATTTAAAAACTTATTTATATAAATAAATTTAACAAATGATGAAACTGCCATCATGTTCTGACAGCGTAGAATAGACCATAGTTGATGTTTACCTTTGCCTGACAAAACAGATGTTGCAGGGACTTCGGGCGGATCTACACCATCCCGGAGGGAGTGGCCGCCCCCTCCTGGATGGTCTACTACGAGCCCTGGCAGCTCAGGGAGTAAGTTCACCCAGTGTTATACTATTGTATGTGTGGATAGAGTATATACAGTATATATAAATATATATTTCAACAATGTTATTGGTCTTTGATAATTCAATCTTCTCATTAATAACTCGAGTTACATTCACTGCCATCCTCTCTGACCTTTGCCATGCTATCGAAACAGACCAGGCCTGCACGTGATGTTTAGAAACCACAAGGAGTAGATTCATTTGAGTAAATGATGGTTTTCTTCTTAAATATAATACTGCAATATAAGTAACAATAACAATAGTTGAATGTCCAGACATCTCTTGTTCAATATCAATATTTGTATAAAGTAAATGGGAATATTCCAAGAAGCTAATGGTTTCACTGTGCTCCAGTTTTCCTGGCTGCTGGGACCACCCCGCCCCACAGGAGGAGGTCCCCCGCTCCTCGGTCTTCAAGAGGGCGGTGGTCGAGGAGGAGGACGTTGACCTCCAGTAAGTAGCTCTGTGTGCTCCAACATACTTTTATATAACACTACGAGGTAGTAACCACTAAACTAAGACTTGCCTACTTGGACGTATCATGAGCATAGATGTTTATATTAAGGTCATTCAACAAGGGAATATCGAGGACAGACAGAGAAGAGGAAGGCCATAACTAGATATATAGCTGACTGCTATAAAAGATACATGAAGATTTCCACTCAATAGCGTGATTTAGTGAGGAGAGAGTTCATTAGGTCACCAGAGAACTCTTTATGAATATAGATAGGACACACATATCAACGAAATATAGTCTGAATATGAAATTTAAACTTTTTGTTGTGTGCAGGCGGGCCATTTTGGCCTCGCTGAAGGAACGTTGAAGGTGGAGGAGGAGGAGCTCCTAAGACTGAGCTGTACATCGGCCTCAACATTGGAAAATTCATCAAAATTCTTTTCATCAAAATTTTTCATGAATGTTTTTCGCCAGACGCGTTGGTCCATAGCTGCACATCGGCTTCAACATTGGAAACCTGATATCAAAATTCTACTCAGCAAAATTTTGCGGCAATGGTTTTCGCCAGACGAGTTGGTCCCTATTGGAGTGAAATTCAAAATTCAAATTTTTTGACCAACTCAACGAGTCAAAATTTCAGCCATGTGTTGCGTGTGTTCTCGCGCGAAAGAGTCTATATGACATCATCAAAATCCTCGCACCTATGAAGAGGACTTCGAAGAATAGTATATTTTTCTATTTTCAGTATGTATGAATATATATTACTATGAAATTATGATAATGGTAATGGAGACCTTATCTCGGCCAAAAGGTGTCAGTGATTGGCAACTGGATGCAAGATCTCACCGAAGAAAAGGCAGCGAAATGTCACTACGAGAATATCTTTCCGAGAAGTGGCGTGATGTCGCTACGATATACTGGATCTCGCTAAGAAGTGGCGGCGATGTCGCTGTGGAATTCAAAATATCTCCCCTAGAAGTGGGGATGATATTGTAACGAAGATAAAGAGCGGGAGAGTCCAGGGAAATTAAGTCAGTTTATTTGCTGGTACAACTATAAATGCGCTGCACGGAAGTGAGTGCCAGCGCGCAGAAAAAGGAAAGAAATAATAATCTTAACTATGTAAAACAAAAATAGTGATATATATATGCAAAATTAATTTTGCATAAAACAGAATAAAATAAATAATGTATAACTATTATTTACAAATAACCTTTACATTGCCCCTTCCCTATAAAGGGCTGTGTCCTCACAGCTAGGAGAATCACCCCTGGGGCAAAGGGCTCACGTGTTCCTAGTCCTCCTGTCCGATGGGTCCATGGTAGGGCTTCATCCTTAGCACATGCACAATGTCCTTGGTTCGATGTCGTCTTCCTTGATCTTCAACTGGTCTCACTTCATACGTCACATCTGATAGTTTCCGGGTCACATGGTAAGGTCCAAAATAGCGTCTCATCAGTTTCTCGCACAGCCCTACACGTCGTACTGGTGTGTAAATCCACACCAGGTCGCCTGGATGGTACGTCACTCTCCTGTGTTTTGAGTCATAGTTTGTTTTATTGACGTCTTGGGCTCTCAGAATGTGGAATCGTGCAATTTGGCGTGCCTCTTCTGCTTTAGTTTCCAATTCTTGAATATATTCGTCACTATCGGTGGTTTCTGGATAGGGAAACAGCACGTCCAGTGGGGTTTCTGCCTCTCTCCCGTGAACTAAAAAGAACGGCGTGAATCCAGTTGCCTCTTGTTTCGCGGTATTGTATGCAAACGTGACAAAAGGTAGAATCTCGTCCCAATTCTTTTGATCAAGGTCTACGTACATCGACAGCATATCGGCCATGGTTCTATTCAGACTCTCCGTAAGACCATTGGTCTGAGGATGATATGCCGTAGTGGACCGTTTGATGATCCCACAGCAGTTGGCCAACTCTTGGATCAACTTTGACTGGAAGTTGCGGCCTCGGTCCGTCACGATCTCCCGAGGGACTCCATGGATCAGTATCACCTCCTCCAGCAGAAAATTTGCCACCCCTTGGGCATCCCCAGTCGCTAAGCTTTTTGTAATTGCGTATTTAGATAAATAGTCAGTACATACTATAATCCATCTCTTCTTGTTTCTTGATAATGGAAATCGTCCAAGTAAATCTACACCTATCTTTTGGAATGGTCGGCTTGGGGGTGGTATAGGAACCAGGTGTCCAGGTGGCAATTGTGGGCTGTTCTTTCTGCGTTGACATTCTTGGCAGTGGCTGACATATTTTTTCACACTTCGGTAGAGTCCCGGCCAAAAGTACCTCCTTATCACCCTATCATATGTTTTGGCGAAACCCAGATGGCCTGCCATGGGAGCGTCGTGTAGCTCTCTCAATATGTCGGATCTGAGCCGTCTTGGCACGACGAGTAATAGAGATGGGCCGTTTGGGTCAAAGTTCTTCTTATAAAGAATCCCATCCACAATTTTGAAACGGTTGTCCTTGGAAGTACTGTCTGACAACCCATCAAGAATTTTCAGAATATAGGGATCCTGTTTCTGTTCATCTTTGATGTTCATAATGGTTGACAAAAATGGAAAATCATCATACATTTCGTCAACTTTGTCTTTTATAGGATTTCTGGATAGACAATCAGCGTCCCGATGTTTCATTCCAGTTTTGTAGGCGATTGAGATGTCGTACTCTTGCAGCCGAAGAGCCCATCTAGCCAGTCTACCCGAAGGGTCTTTCAAGTTCGCCAACCAACATAATGAGTGGTGATCGGTTACCACCTTGAACGGACGTCCAAATAGATAAGGCCTGAATTTGCCGATCGCCCATACGACTGCAAGACATTCTCTCTCGGTAGTGGAATAATTCCGCTCGGCCTTTATTAGAGTACGAGATGCGTAAGCGATGACCCTCTCTCTCCCTTCATGAATCTGTACCAGAATAGCCCCTATTCCAAATCCACTAGCGTCGCAATGTACCTCTGTTGGTGCGCTCTCGTCGAAATGCCCTAGGACCGGTTTTGAGGAGAGGGCTCGCTTTAAGCTTTCAAATGAATTTTCTTGTTTCTCTTCCCACTTAAATGTGGATGATTTGCATAAAAGCTCGTTGAGTGGTCTTGAAATGTCGGCATAGCCTTTAATGAATCTTCGATAGTATGACGATAACCCTAGAAAACTTCTCAGCTGTTGTAAGTTCGCCGGAGTCGGAAATTCAGCGATGGCCTTTATTTTTTCATAATCAGGTCTAACTCCATTTTGGTCTATTTGATGTCCGAGAATTTTTATTTGGTCAGCTCCGAAACAACATTTTCTTAAATTGAGTCGCAACCCAGCCTTTCTGAAGCAATTCAGTACAGCGCCTAAACGCGAGAGATGTTCAGAAAAGGTGGCCGAGTAGACAACGACGTCGTCTAGGTAACAAAGGCATGTTGTCCATCTGAGCCCCCGCAACAAGCTGTCCATCATTCTCTCGAATGTTCTGGGGGCATTACAAAGCCCAAAAGGCATCACTTTAAATTCAAAAAGTCCGTCTGGTGTGATGAATGCCGTCTTTTCTCGGTCTTCCTCGTCTATTTCAATCTGCCAGTAGCCCGTTTTCAGGTCCATCGTCGAGTACATTCGTGCTTCTCTCAAACAGTCCAGAGCATCGTCTATTCGGGGAAGAGGGTAGACGTCCTTTTTAGTAATCTTGTTCAGTCCTCTGTAATCTACACAAAATCTCCAAGAACCATCTTTTTTCTTCACCAAGACGACAGGTGATGCCCACGGACTCTCCGATGGCTGAATGACGTCTGCCTCTATCATCTTATCAACTTCATTCTGAATTATCCTACGTTCGGCTGGGGACACTCTGTAGGGCATACGCCTTATCGGTGCACTATCACCTGTGATGATGCAATGCCTTATTGAGTCTTGAGATTTTCTACTGGTGATAACTGGACCAAATATTTCTGCATAATGATTGACTAGTTTTAGCAGCTCCTGTTTTTCCTCGGGCGCACGTTCTGGAGCAATACACGGCTCGATATTTATCTCGACGCTAGACTGATCACACGGCGGAGTGTTTTCGGCGGGATGTTGGGAATCGTCGATTGAGCAAATGCCACACTCATCAATCTCCGAAAAATAGGCAACACACATTCCAGAGGGAATCAGACTTGTCTGAGTGCTGAAATTGGTTATCCATAGTTCCGCCTTACCGTGTAGCACTGTAATAAGTGACGCTGGGATTGATATTTCTCTGTCCAAGAGCAGTTTCCTGGAGCCTTCAGCTATCATACTCTTTCTCCCTGCAACTTCGGACGTAGAGACAGTTATCATTTTACTAGATTTAGGAGGCACGATGTATTCCTCTTCGACAAAAAAGCGTTTTAAAGAATCTCTAGACTCATCATCAATCGTCTCTGAAAAGGCAATTTCAGATCGGCCACAGTCAATTATTGCTCTTGACGCTTCCAGCAAATTCCAGCCCAGGATAACATCGTGGCTGCAACCCGAAAGTACTAGAAACTCAAACGGTTGCATGAAGTTGCTTATTTCAAGTTTTACGATGCACTTTCCAATAGGAGACACAAATCTGTTGTTCGCAACCTTCAACGTCATTCGTGGACCTTTAAACATCACGATGTTCAACTTTCGACGAAATGCATCCGATATTACAGAGTACGAAGCGCCTGTATCAACTAGTGCTCTCACTTTGTTGCCATTAATAACTACCATTAAATAATTAGAATCTAGGTCAGCTTTCGTCGATGGAGGGTTTACGTCACTGGCGACCTCACCTCCCTTGAGGGTCGCGCGACTTAGTTTTCCCGGTTAATTGGCCTAGGAGAGCGGCTTGAACGTCTGCTGGGCGACTGGGACTGTCTTCTTTCTATTCCAAACCTTCCACGTCCTGGGTATGGGGATGAACTTCTTGGGGGAGTACGTCGATTCGTGACACCGAAGTTGTCATCGTTCGTCTCAGAATTCGAAGAGTATTGTGGGCGGTAAAAAAATTTTGGGTTGTAGTAGGTTCGTCCTTGTTTGTTGCACTCTATAGACTCATTTGCCCTAGCTTCCTGATATTGCCGACGACGTTCTCTGCAATATCGTACCACGTGTCCAGGCCTATTGCAGTGAAAGCATATAGGAATATTATCAGGAGTCCGAAATTCATCCGTTTTCCTCGAGGTGTATGGTTTGGATTCTCTTCTGGCATCTTGAACTTCGTGCCAGGGTTTATAGCCTCTTGTTGGGTAATTTGGGCGCTTGAGTATTGGCGCCAATGTATTCTCCGCTCTCTGGTAAACCTCATTTTCCAGTTGCTCAGAGCACGTGAGAGGGCCTTTGCATGAAAGGGCCTTGCCAACTTCCTCTTTTATAATTTTCCGGATAAGGCTTTCAAAATCTAGGTCACTGTCTCCCGAGATTGAAGCCACATTGGCAAGTCTTTCAAAATAAGAAACTCCAATTCTTTTTTTCTTACGGTCTTCTATTCTTCGGCACTGTCTGCTGAATTCGTCTACCGTTGCCATCTCAACGGGAAGGAGTGCTTGGAAGATGTCCTCCGCAACACCTTTCATCAGATGAGCCAATTTTTCGATTTCTCCCATTGCTGGATTGACTTGTCGACATAGGTTAAGGATGCCTTGGATGTAAGACTCAGACGGTTCACCAATCCTTTGTGCTCGTATTTTTAGCTTTGATTCAGCCTTTCGCACAAAATGCTCTTGATCACCAAATATCTTTAGGAATTCCTCCTTAAACCTTGGCCAAGAATTTAGGCTTTCTTCTACGTTTTCAAACCAACATTTGGCCGTCCCTTCTAAATAGAAGATGACATTAGCCAGGCAAAGAGATTCGTCCCAACCATTGTGCCTGGAGACGCGATCATAGTCCCTTAACCATTGATAAGGACACTCCGAGTCCTTGCCTCCAAATGCAGATGGATTTCTTGGTTGCTGAAGACAGGTAAAGGATGTCCTAGTCGACTGGGATCCCTCCATTTCGCTTTTCACTGACATTTCAGATTCCTGATCCAATTCGGTTGGCGATAAGCCTCGAAGTCTCCGGCTTCTTCTCCTTGATACGTCCACCTTTGAGAGGTAAATGGGATGTTACAGCGTCTCCACCAGATTGTAACGAAGATAAAGAGCGGGAGAGTCCAGGGAAATTAAGTCAGTTTATTTGCTGGTACAACTATAAATGCGCTGCACGGAAGTGAGTGCCAGCGCGCAGAAAAAGGAAAGAAACAATAATCTTAACTATGTAAAACAAAAATAGTGATATATATATGCAAAATTAATTTTGCATAAAACAGAATAAAATAAATAATGTATAACTATTATTTACAAATAACTTTTACAATATAACTAAAAAAAAATGGCGGCGATATCTCTACAGGAGAAAGGATCTCGCTTCAAGAAGTGGCTGCGATGTTGCTATGGGATCTATAATATCTTCCCAAGAAGTTGCACTGATGTCGCTACGAGATACAAGATCTCTTCACAAAGAAGTGGCAGTTATGTCTCTATAGAATCCAGAATATCTGCCCAAAAGGTGGCGATGATGTCACCATGGGAAGAAAGATATTTTCCCAAGGAAAGGCGACGATACCTCTAGAGTACACTTCGCTCCACGAAGTGGCGGTGATGTTGCTATGAGATACAGAAACTCTTCCAAAAGGTGGCGGTGAAACCGCTACAGAATCCAAAATATCTCCTAAAGAAGAGGCGGTGATGTCACTACGAGATACAGAATATGTGATATTTTTAAGAAATGCAGAATATTGTTCCAAAAAGTGGTGGTAATAGGTAAATGGATTTAGAATCTCGCTTCAAGAAGTGGCGGTGATGTTGCTAAAGAATACATAATCTCTCCCCCAGAAGCGACAGTGATGTCGTTACGGAATCCAGAATTTCTCCACAGGAGGCATGATTCTGCTCCCAGAAGTGAGACGATGTCGCAACAGGATACAAAATCTTGCTCCAATAAATGCCGTGATGTCGCTATGGGATGCAAGATCTCGCTCCTAGAAATGACTTGAGTCGCTATAGATGCAATATCTCGCTTTAAGAAATGGCGTGATGTCGCTACGGATTGCAGCATCTCGCTCCAAGAAATGCTGTGATGTCGCTAAGGGATGCAAGATCTCGCTCCAAGAAATGGCTTGATGTCGCTATGGGATGCAAGATCTCGCTCCTAGAAATGGCTTGAGTCGCTATAGATGCAAGATCTCGCTTTAAGAAATGGCGTGATGTCGCCTCGGATTGCAGTATCTCGCTCCAAGAAGTGGCGGTGAGTTCGCTGCGAAATCCAGAATTACTCCCCAAGAAGTAACGGTGATGTCATTACGCGATATAGGATCTCTCCCATGAAGTGGCGGAGATGTCAGTAAGATATTCAGAATTTCACCTCAAGAAGTGGCATTGTCGCTACAGGATCCAGAATATCTCCCCAAGAAGTTGCAGTGACATCTTTACGAAATGCAGGATATTGTTCGAAAAAGTGGCAGTAATAGGTAACTGGATTCAGGATCTCGCGGCAAGAAGTGGCGGTAATATTCCTACAGAATACAGGATCTCTCCCCAAGAAGTGACAGTGATATCGTTCACGGAATCCAGAATATCTCCCTAAGAAGTGGAACACGACAGGAGGCATGATGCCGCTCCCAGAAGTGCGACGATGTCGCTACAGGATACAAGATCTCGCTCCAAGAAATGGCGTGATGTCGCTAGGGGTTAAATATCTCGCTCCAAGAAAAGGCGTGATGCCGCATTTGGATGCAAGATCTCGCTTCAAGAAATGGCTTGATGTCGCCATGTGAGGCAAGATCTCGCTTCAATAGTGGGTTGATGTCGCTACGGGATGAATATCTCGTTCCAAGAAAAGGCGTGATGCCACTATGATGGCAAGATTAGCTCCAAGAAATGGCCTAATGTCGCTATTGGATGCAAGATCTCGCTCAAAAAAATGACGTGATTTTGCTATGGGATGCAAAATCTCGCTCCAAGAAGTGGCCTGATGTCGCAATGGGATGCAAGATCTCGCTCCAAGAAATGGCGTGATGTCGCATTTGGATGCAAGATCTCGCTTCAATAGTGGGTTGATGTCGCTCTGGGATGAATATCTCGTTCCAAGAAATGGCGTGATGCCACTATGATGGCAAGATTAGCTCCAAGAAATGGCCTAATTACGCTATTGGATGCAAGATCTCGCTCCAAAAAAATGACGTGATTTCGCTATTGGATGCAAGATCTCGCTCCAAAAAAATGACGTTATTTCGCTATGGGATGCAAGATCTCGCTCCAAGAAATGGCGTGATGTCGCTACGGGATGCAAGATCTCGCTCAAAGAAATGGCGTGATGTCGCTATGGGATGCAAGATCTCACTCCAAGAAGTGACGTGAAGTCGCTATGTGATGTAAGATCTCGCTCCAAGAAATGGCCTAATTACGCTATTGGATGCAAGATCTCGCTCCAAGAAGTGGTGTGATGTCGCAATGGGATGCAAGATCTCGCTCCAAGAAATGGTGTGATGTCGCTATGGGATGCAAGATCTCGCTCCAAGAAATGGCGTGATTTCGTTATTGGATGCAATACCTCGCTCCAAGAATTAGCCTAATGTCGCTATTGGATGCAAGATCTCGCTCCAATAAATGGCCTGATGTCGCTATGGGATGCAAGATCTCGCTCCAAGAAATGGCGTGATGTCGCTACGGGATGCAAGATCTCGCTCAAAGAAATGACGTGATGTCGCTATGGGATGCAAGATCTCACTCCAAGAAGTGGCGTGAAGTCGCTATTGGATGCAAGATCTCGCTCCAAGAATTAGCCTAATGTCGCTATTGGATGCAAGATCTCGCTCCAAGAAATGGCCTGATGTCGCTATGGTATGCAAGATCTCGCTCCAAGAAATGGCGTGATTTCGCTATTGGATGCAAGACCTCGCTCCAAGAATTAGCCTAATGTCGCTATTGGATGCAAGATCTCGCTCCAAGAAATGGCCTGATGTCGCTATGGGATGCAAGATCTCGCTCCAAGAAATGGCGTGATGTCGCATTTGGATGCAAGATCTCGCTCCAAGAAATGGCGTGATGTCGCATTTGGATGCAAGATCTCGCTCCAAGAAATGGCCTGATGTCGCTATGGGATGCAAGATCTCGCTCCAAGAAATGGCCTGATGTCGCTATGGGATGCAAGATCTCGCTCCAAGAAATGGCGTGATGTCGCATTTGGATGCAAGATCTCGCTTCAATAGTGGGTTGATGTCGCTCTGGGATGAAGATCTCGTTCCAAGAAATGGCGTGATGCCACTATGATGGCAAGATTAGCTCCAAGAAATGGCCTAATTACGCTATTGGATGCAAGATCTCGTTCCAAGAAGTGGCGTGATGTCGCTATGGAATGCAAGATCTCGCTCCAAGAAATGGCGTGATGTCGCTACGGGATGCAAGATATCGCTCAAAGAAATGGCGTGATGTCGCTATGGGATGCAAGATCTCACTCCAAGAAGTGGCGTGAAGTCGCTATTGGATGCAAGATCTCGCTCCAAGAATTAGCCTAATGTCGCTATTGGATGCAAGATCTCGCTCCAAGAAATGGCCTGATGTCGCTATGGTATGCAAGATCTCGCTCCAAGAAATGGCGTGATTTCGCTATTGGATGCAAGACCTCGCTCCAAGAATTAGCCTAATGTCGCTATTGGATGCAAGATCTCGCTCCAAGAAATGGCCTGATGTCGCTATGGGATGCAAGATCTCGCTCCAAGAAATGGCGTGATGTCGCATTTGGATGCAAGATCTCGCTCCAAGAAATGGCGTGATGTCGCATTTGGATGCAAGATCTCGCTCCAAGAAATGGCCTGATGTCGCTATGGGATGCAAGATCTCGCTCCAAGAAATGGCCTGATGTCGCTATGGGATGCAAGATCTCGCTCCAAGAAATGGCGTGATGTCGCATTTGGATGCAAGATCTCGCTTCAATAGTGGGTTGATGTCGCTCTGGGATGAAGATCTCGTTCCAAGAAATGGCGTGATGCCACTATGATGGCAAGATTAGCTCCAAGAAATGGCCTAATTACGCTATTGGATGCAAGATCTCGTTCCAAGAAGTGGCGTGATGTCGCTATGGAATGCAAGATCTCGCTCCTAAAATTGGCTTGAGTCGCTATAGATGCCAGATCTCGCTCCTAGAAATGGCTTGAGTCGCTATAGATGCCAGATCTCGCTCCAAGAAATGGCTTTGATGTTGCTCCTGGATGCAAAATATCTACACTATAAGTGGGGGGTGATGTCTCTACAGAATGCAGGATGTCGTTAAAGAAGAGTGAGTGATTTCGCTACGGGATGCAGACTCCTGCTCCAAGAAATATGTAACAATTTATTCATTTTTATTAAAGATCGATGGAAATCGGTTTAGAAATATTATTTGAGAAAACATGATAGGTGGTGAAACTTCCTTTTCGATAAGCAAAAACTTTCCTGAGTGTCTACTTTTATGAAATCAAAATGATCTAATTAAACCTCAATCGCCTTCAGGAGAAACTGGAGTTGTTCTTTCATGAGCGAATTCTCACAGTTTTGTGACCAATATTGAAAACAGGAAAATAAAAAAGTAAACCACATTTTTAAAGTATCGATAGGTTGGTATTAATATGGAGGAAACTAACAACACACCAAAAATTAAAATGCATAAGATTTATTAAAGGATCCAACACGATGAGATATTTATAATATAGAATGATATAAAACAGGGCCGTGTACTGGACTACTAACCTCTTGGCTTCAGAGAAATTTTGACCATTATCTATTTTCATATCAGTTTGCTTCTATGACTACCTGTCCAGGAATACAAATCCAGTCCATAAATACACCAAATTTCCTCTTGGAACCACGGCGAAGAACTGGGATCAATTTTCTTTCTTTAGCTTTTATTCAATTAAAACCAAACGCCGAACAATTTCGGCACGGCACTTTTGCAAAGTTTATAAACTCCAAAGAAGCCTATGTCGAACAAACTATCCGCCGTCAGCCATCCTTCCAAGCTTTTATAACATGTTCGCGCAGCTATCTGAAATGCCTTACATCATTGACTCCTCTCGGCACGTGATCATATAATGCAAAAAATATACAAAAGAAATAGTTTTAACACACGGAAAGGAATAAAAGGGTTACTCAGAAATTTTGCAATTCAAGAAAGATACAACTGAAAATATTGTATTTTTTCTCAAAATAATCCCATATATTTTCATTGCATTTTCCATCCTTTGAAACCAGTATACAAAACATATTTTCCACTTATTTGAGCTCATGTTTTCCAAGATCTCCAGGTAGCCTTCCACGACAGCGTCAGGACTTGTAATTTAAATTACATGCAAACTTTCTTTAAATTTTGGAAAAAAATAAATGTCACATGGAGCAATATCAGGGCTCTATGGTGAGTGTCAAAGCAACTGAATCCGATTTTCTTTATAAAAATTCTTTATTTTGTAGCTGTGTGGGCTGCGGCATTGTCATGATGGAGGATTCCTCTGAATCAAATTTTGGCCTCTTCTCAAGTCTTTGAAGACTTCTGGTGAAATCCTTATTGTATCAATTGGCCGTTACTGTTCTTTTCACCTTCAAAGTTACTGTAGCAAAATGACCACTTTCAGAGAAAAAGTTGCTACTATTCTTTTTCCAACACTCCACAGCCGCTTAACTTTTGTCGGAGATATTTCATTTTCAAACATTTAAGCTGAAGATGGTCTTTTTGTCTTTGGATCAAATTGATAATTCCATGTTTCAACACCTGTTATTTTAACGATCAAATGCGTTGTGGTGCCTAATTCAAATTTTATCATTATTTCTTGGCAACAAGACAGTCCTGCTTTTTTATTTTCAATTAATTCATGATGCACCCATCTGCTGCAAAGCTTCCTCACTTTAAAACTTCATGCAATAACTTGAAAACTGCCGATCAAATATTTAGGTCATGCTGAATAGATTGAGATGTCGCATGTAAATTATATTTGAAAATTATCTTCAGTTGTTCTGCATTTTCAATAGATGATGATGTTAACGTCCTTCCGCTATGGTTGTAATTTTCCAAGTTCAATTTTCCATGTTTAAATAACATTAACCACATAGAAACTGTTGTATTTAATGAGTGCAAACATGGAAATGCCTGTGATATAGGTTCAAAACCTTTTTCATGAAAAAAAAAACTTTTTAAAATCATTAGAAATATTAATTGGAATTTCTCTTACATAAGAAGATCTCCTTAGAGAGACAAGGTCACAAATGAACTAGTTTTAATCAGCCACCGTGGGCACAGATTTTGCCGCCCAAAATTGTGCCGTCATCTAACGAGGATTTATTAATACACTGAAGCTCCTTGATAGGACACTGGCGCTATAAGACACCTCCCTACAAAGGACAATTTTAATTTTTAAAATCAACATTTTTACTATATAGCAACTTTCCGGTAAGAGGACACCTAACCTTAAATGATACTTTGGCTTAGCAATTATGTGTCCTTTAGAGTGTCCAGTAGAGAGGTTCTACTGTATATAATAGATTTTCATATGTGAAATAATTATAAAGGTGTAACAACCCCAAATTTTAGACACATTTCAACGCGTGGTTTGCCATAATGTGAAACAAAACAAAGGAAAAAGTTGTATTGAGACTACACTGCACCCAAGATAAGACGAGGTTCCCGAGGGATGGAATTTGGTCGAAGATTCTTCATTTCCTCCCAGTAAACTACCCATTAGATTCACGACTTCTACTGGACGCCGACAAAAGCGCGGATAACGACAGATCATCTTTCCCTCAAATGTAGATCACGCTCTCCTTTACCTTGTCTGCGTCTTTGTCACTGGCCTCTCTCTGAGGTCACATCCAACCTGCTTCGTCCTTTTTGTTATCCATTGACGCCTGAGACCACGAGGCCCATGACTACATAGTACCTACCTACCACATCTTTCAGTCGACTGGATTATATCCGAGGACAACACAGAGGATGGAATCTGAAGATCAGAGCGACGCTGGAGATCACATCCATGCCATCTACAGGCATGGACATTGTGGCACAACTCAGGGAACAGATCCAAGACATCACTACTTTTATCTAACCTCAGGGAGATAACCTACCTTCAAAATCCATAAAACCTGCATCCGACTCGCCATTAACATTCTAACGTGCTCGCCTCAAAATATTCGCACTCCACCTGACGACAAGAACTTCTCCCTCTGCATAGCTGTGCCTTCTCCAACCATCACCAAGGACGTGACCATTGCCACATCAACTAGTGCAACTTTGAGAAAGAGTTAAAAGCAAATATTTCTGGTCAGAACTTCTCCGAGATATATAGATGTATGTCGCTCATTATAAAGAGGGCCGAAGAAATAAACAGACAGCTCAAAAGCCTACTGGAATAATTAAACTCATTTCTCCTGAAACCTCCCTTTTTCAATGAGTTGAAATGGATCTCCTTTGAAGTTTCCCAAGTCTGATAGTGGTACAAGTGTATCATAGTCTGCACCGACCATTTAACCCGATTCTTAATTACCAAAGCCTTACTTACAGGAGAGGCAATGTCAAGTTCTTGATGAAAGTTGTCTTCAAGCACGGAGCTCCCAGGGAAATCATTACGGACCGAGAGCGAGTATTTCCATCAAAGATGCTTTTGGAACATACTAACCAGTGCTCTTCCAAACACAGGTTTACAACAGCCTATCATACTCGTATGTATGGGCTAACAGAAAGGCTCAAATAATCATTGCCTAACATGCTAGAAGTGTATTTGGACGTTGAACAAAGAGACTGGGATGTTATCCCACCCTATGTTGAATTTGCCTACAACATGGCAAAACGGGATATGGCCATTTTTATTCCATTTAAAATAGTCGGTGGACGAGAAGCTAAAACGACTGCAGACACTATATTCCCAAAACCGTGTGAAGATCTCCAATAGGAATTCAGTCAAATGATTGCAGCCAGAGTTGAAAGTGAATAACGCTTTGCGATAATCTTATACATCCTATACATTTTCTTGTTCAAATATTCACAATATAGACTACGCGAGTCTCCTTTTTGTTGATAGACGTCATAAGGAAAAAGAAAAGGAAATTCGAAATTCTTCACTTCCGAGGATTTTAATTCAATGCTTAGATGAGTGAAAAAGATACCAGCGATGTTTTAGGTAGCAAAAATAATATTAGGTTTATTTTTGCTATTAATTATTTTAAAACTGATATTTAAAAATTGTAAAATTATCACTATTGTGTGCATGTGTCACTGGTGTATAAACGTTGTAAATATGGTGTAAGGGTAGAGTTCCTAGAACACAACCTATCAAGGTATATGTCAGCTAGATTCAACCTAAAACAATGGAATCAGATAGAAACCACAATTCTCTAAGTTCACGAAGTGATTGAAAGCATTTTGATATCGCCCCTAGTAATAAATAAATAAGCAAACACTACCAAAGAAATGCCAAGGTAGGTTAGCTCCACAAGGTGGAAGAATACAAGTTCATAAAGTATTGAACAAAGAAACCCAATGTTCAAATAATTGATCAAAGCTCTGAAGAATAACTAACTACCACGAAACTTTAATTAGAAGAAATTGTCAATTAATAAAAAGAATAATACAAATATTAGAAAATAATAAATCTGATATATAATAAATAGTAGAATTATATTTTGTCAACATAATATAAACAAAAGCAAAAAAGATTTCAATAATACAATTCAATAATATTTTTGTATAAAAATCCAATTTAGAATAAATATATTCATAAAAAATATTTCTATTTTACAAAATTAATGTGCAAAAATAATAAAAATCATTGCAATTCCATTGATCTTATATATAAAAAATGAAAATAATAATATAGTTTTTTTTATTCTTCTAACAAAACTACTCTCTCAATCAGCAAGAAATTTCACACTTGTAGTAAGCTGTAGTTTAACATAAAGCCTATTGCAATCCTGTGTAAGAATAAAGAATTAAATATAAATGTTTGTATTCCTAATTTTTACAGATAATTATTTATCAATGAATTCCTGTCATCCTGATTGCTACTAATATAAAGATAATAAAAATATAATTATCATGTGTTTGGACAAATTTCTTCGAGTAACTATTCGTTCATTCGCCTAGTATTTTATTTATATTTATATGTGTAAAATTAGGAAAGACAAACTTCGGGATGACGCAGCAATTTATTTAAGGCAAGAAAAAACTATGAATGATAAACAAAAGATAAGCAATGAGGGAAGTTTACAGAGTAGCAAAATATAAACAAAAAATGATACTCTGTTAATAAAATAATAATTATTTTGCTACATAACTCTTCCCTATAGGAGCTGTGACCACAGCTAGCAAAAATTTATAGATACTAACATGGATCTGACGTACTTCTGCCAGGATTCCGTCGAAGTCTTTTAACTTTGTTCCTTGGACCTTTGCGTCGTTTTTCTTGCGGTGTGAAGAGCGGCTCTGTGGTCGTATCGTCTATAGGTACATCGGCATCTTTGAGGGAAGTCTTGGCTTTAATACAGCAGTGGAATCTTGGAGCCAGCAGCTGAAAATGCAGATCACAACACATAAGGCCTTTAGGTCTTCTCGGCGATCTTAATTTTATCTTCCCTAATTTACTACCCACCATCTCTACAAAAATCCCACGTAGAAAATTAGGAAAGACAAACTTTGCGACGACACAACAATTTATTTAAGGCAAAAACAAACTATGAATAATAAACAAAAGCTAAGCAATGAGGGAGGTTTATAGAGTAGCAAACTATTAACATAAAAGATGATACTCTGTTAATAAAATGATAAATACTTTGCTACAATATATACCTTTTTGAAAAATAAAATCTTCTACAATATATATAAACAATAAACAAAACGGCTTCCGAGGATGATGATATTGATTTATTTTAAATTATATCAAGCTCGGGAATTACAAACCCTTCTACGGGAATACAAGGTGCGTTCATTAATTTCCAGGACTGCTCTGTATCATTGAAAAAATAAAACAAATAAAAAAACTAACTTAATATTTTTCAAAATATGCCCCTCCTGCCTCAATACACCTGTTCCATCTTTTTTAAAATTGTCGAAGCAGGATATAAAATCACTTTTTGAGAGGTTCCTCAAGGTTGCCTTCGATTCAGCTTGAATCATATCAACGTTGTCAAATTTCCTTCCTTTTAACTTCATTTTCAATTTAGGATAGAGGAAAAAGTCATTGGGGGCTAAGTCGGGGGAATAGGGTGGATGAGGGATCTGTATGGTTGAATTCTTGGACAAGAACTGCAAAACAACATGGGCTGTGTTTCCGGCGCGCATTATCGACGTGAAGTATCCAGTCATTGTTTTGCCATCTTTCAGGTCTTTTAAGGTGCACTGCCTCCCTTAAGCGCCTCATTATCCCCAAATAAACCTCTTGATTAATTTTACGTCCGAAAGGAATAAATTCATGATGAACCAAACCATTAATATCAAAAAATGTAACAAGCAATGTTTTGACTTTGGATTTTGTAAATCTTGCCTTTTTGGGTTTCGGTTCCCCTCTTTCAATCCATTGGCTGGATTGACGTTTGGTTTCCGGGTCATACTGATACACCCATGTCTCATCCCCGGTAATGATTTTTTGCATCCATTCTGGATCGGTCCGAGTCATTTCAACCATGTTTTTGCAGACATCCATTCTAACCTTTTGTTCCTCTGTTAGAATCCGGGGAAAAAATTTTGAAGACGTCCGGATCATGTCCAAATCTTTTGTTACTATTTGATGACACAGTCCTACAGATAGTCCAGTCTCTGAAGATAAGTCTTTAATAGAAATTCTTCTGTTAGATTTAATTAATTCCTTTATTTTGAGCTTGTTTTCCTCGCAACGTAATGATCTTGGACGCCCAGTATGCTGATCATCGTTTACCTTTTCCCGACCTTTTAGGAAGCGTGAAAACCATTCAAAAGTTCTTGAACGGGATAAAGCTGCATCGCCAAAAGCTTCTTTACTCAATTCATAGGTCTCAGTGGCACTTTTTCAATATAAAACAAAACTTAATGCAGATTCTCTGCTCTTCGAAAATGGCCATTTTAAAATTAGAAATGCGAACCTTACAAGGAAGTTGTTTTGTTCTATTTTTAGATCGGCGCTTGCGTCACGAGAATCGTGCACCTTATATATGAGGAGTATATTTTGTCATTAAGATAAGAAAAAGAGAAAGGACAGAACCATTTTAAAATTTTATCAAAGTTTCAAAAGTAAGAAGAAAAAAAATAAATTTTCTATTTTTTTTTAGATATTCTTTTTTTAATATAATAAAACTTTTGTTGCAATTTCTAGTCTAAATTGGAGTTGTTTTGTTCATGATTTTGTTAATGGAAACCATAATGGGTCAACCAGGATGGAAAGATATTCTATCATATGATTAATTAACTGATGATAAAAGTCATTAGGAATAAACACATTTGCGAATGTACATGTGAAAATCACATAATAATAATTTGATATTATAAATGTGCTCCAATCATTAAGCGGAATATTATTTTATTTATTAAAACTTATCAGTAGATAAATATACACTAAGGTTTAAATAGGCACATAGAGTATTCACACACAAACACTCTTCCTGTGTCGAACCCATGATTACGATAACAGTGCAAACACAATCCCACACAAATGAGAACAAGCAAACACATACACACTGGGGGTGAAGGTTGACATCTGGAGAACAAGATGGTTGTTTTGACCCGGCTATTTCCATTCCTCACATACTCCCACACGAGCCATTTTATTTATATATTTCTAAATATTATGATATCTATATATATGTTAAGTAGAGAGATGTAATATTAAATTGTTGGTAGAGAGATTTGAGAGGGAAGAAGAAACATGGACGAGATAGGAGTGTCCATACAACCTTCGGTGCAGTCCTGAATGTGTGATAGTTACTTCCATATAAGTACACCAACATGGCCATCATACTCCTACTAGACAGGCTAGAACTGCACCATGGCTTTACATGTAGAACAAATTCAACTTCTACTCTTTCTTGGTATTCACAAGTGTGTCTCAGTTGATTACTTGTTCTCACTGGTGTATTCAAGCTCATGAAGTATCAGCGGGCCATTTGTTGTTTCAAAATCCTATTAATCCGGTTATATATACTACAAGTTTTGACCATTGGACGATCATCGCCCTTTGTAGTTATAAATGGGATAATAAAATATTTTAGAGTTAACAGTGATAGTTAACTATTTAACGCCTGAAAAGTTTCTATACTGAACAAATAGACTTTTAACTTTTTTTCACAAAAACTTTAGAAACTTGGCGCTCATTGTATCCATTAAAAAATTCTATCATGTTGCTTACCATTTCAATTTTACACCAGATGATCAACTCAAGGACTTTCAGCCGACCTGCAACATGGATTTCAGGAGTCCCGAGTGCAAAATACAAAGCTGGCATGGAAGCATGGGGAACTTGCGATCTGCCATTTTCAAGACCAGAAAAATATCTAAATTTTATTCACACTCTTTTTATTAACCTTTTAAAATGAAAAAAAGTATAAATAAAAAACAAAATGGCTTCCATATTTTCCAAAGCTTTCGGGTATCACAAACAGTTAGGTTTTAGTTTTAGTTTCACTATCGTTCTCTCTCTAGACCCATTTGTTGAAACAATGTTCGAGTTGAAGATATAATATAATGAGGATGGTGATTTTTATATTGTTAGCATTATGATCATTGTCACTTTGTGGCCTTCTAGCAGCATACCCGCTGAGCGATCGCTCTGGGCCTTGATCCCTTTTAACTGATAAAATTAATTACATGGCGTTTTATCTTGTGCTAATTTTACTTGTGAATGTTTCAGAAAGCGATTTTCGCCTAAAAGGCTCTGCAGACGCGTTCTGCGAATGTAAGTAAAAACTTCCCTTAAATACATTTCCAATTCACACAATACTCTACTCATTAAATGCCACACCACATTGGTTAGCCCTGGAGCTGTCAATGGAGATAGATTTGGTCAGCTAGGTCTGGTGAACTTCACCTACAGATTCTAGATCACAACTGAGGTCGTGTTAATTCTTTTCAGCTTCCATGTTTTCACTGGGTTTGAACCACAGGGTCATCTACAGGTCAAAATGTAATGCTTTCATCGTTTTGGATTAGCATTTTATTTTATTTTGACAATGTAAACATGTAGTGTACTCACATAAAAATAAGTCAGAACCCTCTACACACCATGATCTGGTACTGTATATGTAGACCTACATATATACATCTTATCTCGCAGAAATACATTTTTAACATGAAAATAATCCGGAAAAAATATATATAAATGGAAATAATATTAAAAAGACCTTCTTGTAAAGAATAAAAATTCACAAAATATCTCTATATTAATCTATTAAATACAACCTGTACAACTAACTTGCCATCGACTAGTACTAAATAGATCCATCTTACTTTGAAAGATATTACGCCTTGCTTTACATCGATTTTAAAAGCTCCTTACAAGCATTTTTTACATATAATGCAAAATGAATGTCGTTTCTTACAAGATCTTCACACCGATAACCCTTTAATATTTAGCCTTAGAGGGATTAAAAATTTTAAAAACTTTGTAGATGATAGAGGAAAAATATTCCCAATTGATTATGCATGTCAACAATTTTTTTCCCTAATAAATTCTGTAGGTGGGTTTCTAGTGTAACTTTTCATGCTGGACTCAAAATTCTAATCATAAATTTCCCATTACCCATAGTTTTTGCAGTGCAACCTTTTTTAGTACTAGGATAAAGAATAAAAAAATGCCTATAATGAAATGTAAGCATTTTCCCCCAAACATTATTATATTACACTAGTTAGCCAAATACAATTTTATTTTAATATAAAATTTTGTGCCGATTCCAAATATACTAGTACCGTTATTCATATGGTGGACGAGTGGGTAACCCCCTCGGTTCCCGACAGTCATGAACCGGGATTGAATCCCGCGTTAAAATTTGTTTAATATGTGAATAACCTTCACATATTATTCATTTAAAAAACGAAATAAAACATAAAAGATAAAAAGATCAGGTGTTGAAATCAATATTAAAAATGGCATATCCTGACCAGGAGCACATGTGCTTTACAGAAGGCAGAGCGCCATCTGGTGGAAATTCCACCAGATGGCGCTCTGCCTTCTGTAAAGCACATGTGCTCCTGGTCAGGATTTGCCATTTTTATATATTATTCATTGTTGCAATTATCATAAACTAGGTGGATCTTTTTGAGCGGTATCTAATAAAGTGATTTTGGAACCTATAACCTATTTTTTTATATATATATCGCGCAAGGTTTCTAAGACAATTGAAATTTGAAAATATTTTTTATATTTAGGCCTATATGAAAAAACGGCGAAATATATTTCTTTTATTCAGAAATAGTGACAGTGGAATTTTTCAAACTTTGCTTGTTGTTCATCGCTCTTGAGTGTCCAGCAGTAGTCAGCAAGCATAATGGGACTCCATTTACCTTGATACCGCATCTCCACACTTGATATATCTTGATGAAACCTCTCACCACGCTCATCGCTAAATGCACTAAGATTGTCTGGAAAGAAATCTAGATATGAATGTAGGAAATAGATCTTGAGAGACATGTTACACCCCAGTGTTTTGTAGGAAAGTAATGAGTTCATTAACTAAGTCACTGCAATTTGCAGACTTTACATTTGGAAAAAATGTTCTTCCAAACGTTTCTAAAATAATTGAATGCTGTTGGTTAAATTCATTTAATCTATCTTCAAAATTCTCCCATCCTGCAGCAATTTTCGAATCTGAGGTCCACCGAAAATGCCATCTTTAATTTTCGCATCACTTATACTAGAAAATTTATTTAAATAGTCAAATTCAGCAGTATTTGGATTCATTGCTTTGGAAAGGTTCTTCATTAAAATGTAATGGTGAGATATATTTTTTCAGATTTGACCAATGGAAAATGTTCAAATTTTTAGGTCCTGGAATGAGGGTTTTACGGTTTGGTCATTTCTTTTTGATATTATGTCTTTCCTTGTATCTACTAACTCACTCAAACTCAGAAAACAAAAGAAAGTTGTATATAAAGCTTTAAACCAAGCAAAAGAGCAATGACTTTCAAGTCACGACAGAATTTCCAACTCTATCTGTCGGACTCTACCTTTTCAAAAGCAGTTTCATGCTTTCGTAATTCTCTTTCTTGTTTAATGTTTGTGCTATTGGCACCAAAGGGAACCTTTATTACCGTTATGAAGGAGAATACCTTTCAAACTAACTTTAGAGGAATCAAGGAATAAGTGCCCCTCTTCTGCATTAAGTTCATGACCAAGCGCATCCATTAGACTAACAATATCATTGCAGTAAACTAAGTCATTTTCTTGGGAAAATAATTCTTGAAATTCAGCTTGTCGTTTGCGAAAAAGGCATACTTTTTTATCCTTATTCAGCAGATTCCAACCTTCTAACCTATAAGCTGAAAGTTCAATCTGTTTTTTGGAAAAATGAAAATCACGTAAAAGGTTATATAAATCACCATTAGTTAATAAATAAGGTTTAGATGAAATATGTGCTTTTAAATTTGTGTCATCTGATTCTTGAATTATTGTCACTAAATGTCACATTTTTGGGAGGCTGTGGCATAGGTATATCACCTGGTCTGATAGCAGATGGCATTCTTGATATTTAATGGCATGTTTTGATTTAGATGTAATACCTGTAGGTTTTGTCAAACAAAAATAACAGTTTGAATAATGTCTTTTGGTTCTCTCGATACCTTTGGAACCACAAGGCATAAGATATTTACCTTCAATTCACCCTGTAAGAAGTAGACGACAAACTTTTGACAACAATGATGAGGCTCCAAAGTCTTATCTTGGTCACCCACTTTTTATCAAATAAAGTCCATAGCTGTTAAATATTTCGCCTTAATCTTTGAAAGTTAATTCTCCAAAGATGTAACAGAAAGTATCTGGATTATATTCACACAAGGTGTTGGCATATTGAAACTAGCTCCCCCTTTCTCTTTCTATTGAGTTAACCTGTATTCCTGGAGCGTACTAAAGTCGCCAACTATTCGAGTTGGTCTTTAGACTTCACGTCTAATGGTCTTCTAAAGTAAATATGCTTCATCCTAGGAGGGTGGCTGTTTGGAACCTATGAAGGTGGTAGGTGGGACATCTGAAGAGAAGGTGGTCGAAAGTTTCATCATCCTCGTGGCAGTGTGGGCAGGTAGGATTGTTTTTTGATATTTTTGCAGTATAAACTTTGACAAATCCGTGACCTGTGAGGATTGTAGAGGCAAAAATATATTTTGGGTATGATCGCAACGAGAGTGTTCGGGGATGCAGCTATTCTCTTGAGGTTTTTCGATGGTCTGTGGCGATGGCTATCACCACCCTGTTTCCTACCTTCGATAGGAATCATGCTGTCCAACGATGACCTTGATAATCACCTTCTATCATCGAGGTCCATTATCTAACTGAGGTCAGCGGATGGCATGGACACTAGCGCATATTTTTCGCCTGCAGGCAGAGTTATCTATGCATTCCGTGTTTCTCGATTCCCTTGTTTCCCCAGTCTTCCCTTCCTGTATTTTCGCGCAGATTCGTGACGAGAGAGTTATTATATTAATCATTTTTGTAGACCTATCATATATGAGGTGTAATCAGAGTTCAAGCAGGCACAATTTAATACCTAACCTGGTGCGCGCTCCTTCTCTCTGGTACTACACATGTAGTCACGTGGTACTTCCTCATTAGAGCCTACACTATGTACATTTGGAATAATATGGAGTAGAAGAATATGATAAATATCCAATTTATTACAATCAAGTATTGAACATGTCAATAGATTGATGCCACGAAACACCTGTCCAACAAAGCTGTTTACAGGTTCGCCCGCTGCTGGACGGGGTGTTGCGGGGTCCAGCAGCCGGACGAGGGTCTCCAGACCACCGGGTAAGTCTTTAATTGTTCTTTATTTAATAAAAAGCCATAACGCGCTATCTATATTCAGAAAAAATATTAAAGCACGAATGTTTCTTTTATACATAAAACGCGCTTCTACTGTGCATACTGCGATGAAAAAATATTAAGAGGGCTTGGAAAATGGCAAATAATGTCGTGGTAAATTTATTGCTTCTCTTGATAAACTTGGAGATGTGGTGAAGCATGATGACTAAGTTATTTTAATAGGAGCTATGACAATTGATTGCCATCCTTCCTTGTGTTACCACTAGATTATACTGTGACGTTATATATGGTACTACTCCCATATTGGTTCGTCTCTGTTCTTTAGTGTTTCTTAGCAAATGCCATTTTATTTACCTTTTGAAAAGTTGCTTTCATATTGAAAAGTTTTATAGAGACATAAAAATGGTTTAACATTTGATAGGCTAGCTACAGTGTATTGATACCAAACCACATGTATGAGGTAGAGAGATTCTTCCAGCCTTAAATACAATCTTAGTATGGGAAACCTGTTTGAAAATGGGCCTTTTTTATTTAAGACCAATTCATATTAATTTATATTTTTTTAAATATCCCAAATTCAATTTTATATTTATATTAAGAGCATTTTATGGATGAAATGCTTGTTTTTCATTTTGCAAAGTTTTCTAGAAATTATAGTTTTATACTATTTTTCTATTCAACAATCATTTTAAGTTGAATTTAGAGACTTTCAGGTATTAGATAAAGATGGTAAAATATCATATTGTATGTTTTCACTCCAAGAGTTTCTCACATGCCCCGGTGTTCCAGAGACCCAGGCCACGTCGTCTACGACATCCCTGACGGCGTGGCGGCGCCATCGTGGATGGTGCGCTACGATCCCCAGCAGCTGGCTGGGTAGGTACCCTTAATCTATCATATTTGGTGCTCTGGGGGTTCTTCAAATAAAGCTTGACTATAATGATCTTGAAACTACTTAATATTTAACTGATAAATATACTGAAACCCCTCTCTCTCAATAGAGTTTTAATTTATATTTTAAAAATTTATTTATATAAATAAATTTAACAAATTATGAAACTGCCATCTTTTTCTGACAGTGTAGAATAGACCATAGTTGATGTTTACCTTTGGCTGACAAAACTGATGTTACAGGGACTTCGGGCGGATCTACACCATCCCGGAGGGAGTGGCCGCCCCCTCCTGGATGGTCTACTACGAGCCCTGGCAGCTCAGGGAGTAAGTTCATCCAGTGTTATACTATTGTATGTGTGGATAGTGTATATACAGAATATATAAATCTATAAATCAACAATGATATTGGTCTTGGATAATTCAATCTTCTTATTAATAACTCGAGTTACATTCACTGCCATCCTCTCTGACCTTTGCCATGCCATCGAAACAGACCAGGCCTGCACGTGATGTTTAGAAACCACAAGGAGTAGATTCATTTGAGTAAATGATGGTTTTCTTCTTAAATATAATACTGCAATATAAGTAACAATAACAATAGTTGAATGTCCAGACATCTCTTGTTCAATATCAATATTTGTATAAAGTGAATGGGAATATTCCAAGAAACTAATGGTTTCACTGTGCTCCAGTTTTCCTGGCTGCTGGGACCACCCCGCCCCACAGGAGGAGGTCCCCCGCTCCTCGGTGTTCAAGAGGGCGGTGGTCGAGGAAGAGGACGTTGACCTCCAGTAAGTAGCTCTGTGTGCTCCAACATACTTTCATATAACACTACGAGGTAGTAACCACTAAACTAAGATTAGCCTACTTGGACGTATCATGAGCATAGCTGTTTCTATTAAGGTCATTCTACAAGGGAATATCGAGGACAGACAGAGAAGAGGAAGGCCATAACTAGATATATAGCTGAATGCTATAAAAGATACATGAAGATTTCCACTCAATAGCGTGGTTTAGCGAGGAGAGAGTTCATTAGGTCACCAGAAAACTCTTTATAAATATAGATAGGACACATATATCAACGAAATATAGTCTAAAAATGAAATTTAAACTTTTTGTTGTGTGCAGGCGGGCCATTTTGGCCTCGCTGGAGGAACGTTGAAGGTGGAGGAGGAGGAGCTCCTAAGACTGAGCTGTACATCGGCCTACACATTGGAAAATTCATCAAAATTCTTTTCATCAAAATTTTTCATGAATGTTTTTCGCCAGACGCGTTGGTCCATAGCTGCACATCGGCTTCAACATTGGAAACCTGATATCAAAATTCTACTCAGCAAATTTTGCGGCAATGGTTTTCGCCAGACGAGTTGGTCCATATTGGAGTGAAATTCAAAATTCAAAATTTTTGACCAACTCAACGAGTCAAAATTTCAGCCATGTGTTGCGTGTGTTCTCGCGCGAAAGAGTCTATATGACATCATCAAAATCCTCGCACCTATGAAGAGGACTACGAAGAATAGTATATTTTTTTATTTTCAGTATGTATGAATATATATTACTATGAAATGATGATAATGATAATGGAGACATTATTTCGGCCAAAAGGTGTCCGTGATTGGCAACTGGATGCAAGATCTCACCGAAGAAAAGGCAGTGAAATGTCACTACGAGAATATATTTCCGAGAAGTGGCATGATGTCGCTACGATATACTGGATCTCGCTAAGAAGTGGCGGCGATGTTGCTGTGGAATTCAAAATATCTCCCCTAGAAGTGGCGATGATATAACTATTTAAAGAAAGATGTTTTCCCAAGAAAAAAAAAATGGCGGCGATATCTCTACAGGAGAAAGGATCTCGCTTCAAGAAGTGGCGGCGATGTTGCTATGGGAGATAAAATATCTTCCCAAGAAGTTGCACTGATGTCGCTACGAGATACAAGATCTCTTCACAAAGAAGTGGCAGTTATGTCTCTATAGAATCCAGAATATCTGCCGAAAAGTTGGCGGTGATGTCACCATTGGAAGAAAGATATTTTCCCAAGGAAAGGCGACGATACCTCTAGAGTACACTTCGCTCCACGAAGTGGCGGTGATGTTGCTATGAGATACAGAAACTCTTTCGAAAAGTGGCGGTGAAACCGCCACAGAATCCAAAATATCTCCTAAAGAAGAGGCGGTGATGTCGCTACGAGATACAGAATATGTGATATCTTTAAGAAATGCAAGATATTGTTCCAAAAAGTGGCGGTAATAGGTAACTGGATTCAGAATCTCGCTTAAAGAAGTGGCGGTGATGTTCCTACAGAATAAATAATCCCTCCCCCAGAAGCGACAGTGATGTCGTTACGGAATCCAGAATTTCTCCACAGGAGGCATGATTCTGCTCCCAGGAGTGAGACGATGTCGCTACAGGATACAAAATCTAGCTCCAAAAAATGCTGTGATGTCGCTAAGGGATGCAAGATCTCGCTCCAAAAAAAGGCGTGATGTCGCTATGGGATGCAAGATCTCGCTCCTAGAAATGGCTTGAGTCGCTATAGATGCAAGATCTCGCTTTAAGAAATGGCGTGATGTCGCTACGGATTGCAGCATCTCGATCCAAGAAGTGGCGGTGAGTTCTCTGCGAAATCCAGAATTACTCCCCAAGAAGTAGCGGTGATGTCATTACGAGATACAGGATATCTCCCATGAAGTGGCGGAGATGTCAGTAAGATATCCAGAATTTCACCTCAAGAAGTAGCATTGTCGCTACAGGATCCAGAATATCTCCCCAAGAGGTTGCAGTGACATCTTTACGAAATGCAGGATATTGTTCGAAAAAGTGGCAGTAATAGGTAACTGGATTCAGGATCTCGCTGCAAGAAGTGGCGGTGATATTTCTAAAGAATACAGGATCTCTCCCCAAGAAGTGACAGTGATTTCGTTCACGTAATCCAGAATATCTCCCTAAGAAGTGGAACACCACAGGAGGCATGATGCCGCTCCTAGAAGTGGGACGATGTCGCTACAGGATACAAGATCTCGCTCCAAGAAATGGCGTGATGTCGCTAGGGGATGCAAGATCTCGCTCCAAGAAATGGCCTAATTACGCTATTGGATGGAAGAGCTCGCTCCAAAAAAAATGACGTGATTTCGCTATTGGATGCAAGATCTCGCTTCAAAAAAAATGACGTGATTTCGCTATGGGATGCAGGATCTCGCTCCAAGAAATGACGTGATGTCGCTATGGGATGCAAGATCTCGCTCAAAGAAATGGCGTGATGTCGCTACGGGATGCAAGATCTCGCTCCAAGAAATGGCGTGAAGTCGCTATGGGATGCAAGATCTCACTCCAAGAAGTGGCGTGAAGTCGCTATGTGATGCAAGATCTCGCTCCAAGAAATGGCCTAATTACGCTATTGGATGCAAGATCTCGCTCCAAAAAAATGACGTGATTTCGCTATTGGATACAAGATCTCGCTCCAAGAATTAGCCTAATGTCGCTATTGGATGCAAGATCTCGCTCCAAGAAATGGCCTGATGTCGCTATGGAATGCAAGATCTCGCTCCAAGAAATGGCGTGATCTCGCTATGGGATGCAAGATCTCGCTTCAATAGTGGGTTGATGTCGCTCTGGGATGAAGATCTCGTTCCAAGAAATAGCGTGATGCCACTATGATGGCAAGATTAGCTCTAAGAAATGGCCTAATTACGCTATTGGATGCAAGATCTCGCTCCAAGAAATGGCCTAATTACGCTAGTGGATGCAAGATATCGCTTCAAAAATAATGACGTGATTTCGCTTTTGGATGCAAGATCTCGCTCCAAAAAAAAATGACGTGATTTCGCTTTGGGATGCAAGATCTCGCTCCAAGAAATGGCGTGATGTCGCTACGGGATGCAAGATCTCGCTTAAAGAAATGGCGTGATGTCGCTACGGTATGCAAGATCTCGCTCCAAGAAATGGCGTGAAGTCGCTATGGGATGCAAGATCTCGCTCAAATAAATGGCGATGAAGTCACTACTGGATCCATAAAATCTCCCCAAGAAGTGGCGGTGATGGTCCCACAGAAAGAAAGATCTCTACCTAAGAAATGGCGGTGATGTCGCTATGATATAAAAGATCTCTCCCAAAGAAGTGGCGGAGATATTGCTAAGGGATTTTGAAATTTACCCCAAGTAGTGGCGGCGATGTCACTACAGGATTAAGGATTCTCCCCAAGAAGTGGCGGTTATGTCGCTATGGGATCCATAATATCTCCTAAGAAGTGGTGGTGATGTCGCTCTGAAACACAAGGTCTCTCCTCAAGAAGTGGTAGTGATTTCGCCACGTAAGGCAGGATCTATTCCTTGAAGTGGCGGCCACCTCTCTACAAGATTCAGGATCTTGCTCCAAGAACTGTCGTTGATGTTGCTACGGAATGAATAATATCTCGTTCCAAGATGTGGTGATGATGTTTCTATGGAATGCAGAATTTCCTTCCAAGAAGAGGCGGTGATGTTGCAATGGGATGTAGGAAATCGCACTAAGAAGTATCAGGTTGATCTCTAAGAGATTCTGGATCTCCCTTCAAGATATGTGTGTAAAAATATCTTTCATTCCTTCATCAATTTGAGATTGAAATGCAAATGTTTTGGAGAACTTTATTTAAGGAAAAAAAACACAGAATGGCAGTAAATATTACGTGAATGTTTGATCTGTTAGCAGTAATCGCTCTTAACCAATTAATGTTTAATATATGTGAAAAAATAATAGAAAATATTCTTGAATGGCTTTTGCTTTGCTTCCATTTTGGAGAAGTGGGATCTCCTTGTATGACGGCGTGAAGAGATAGACTGGAGTCGTGGGGATCTTCCTCGGTTCGAGTATGGCGATTGCCTGTTGTGGGTTTTATTGATTTTGTCAAAGTATAAACGCAGAGAAGAATCTTTGACATTGCATGTATGCATCCCGAAACAAACCTACATACCCTCACTGTTCAGAAGAGCTAAAAGCAGTTGATCATGTTCTTTCCAGCTGTACAGAATTCCTGAAGTACAGAAGGCAAACATCTATCCTACTTGGAGTGACCCACTTAAATCCTACATCTGTTACCAGTCTTCTATAATCAAACCCCAATATAGAACCTTCTGGTCAACTGGTCCAACTCGGCAATCTAAAAAGAGTAAAACGCTTTACACTAGTCCATACTAGTGATCTGGACTCTTCAGGTAGTTGGTGTTCTGTGCTCCAGGAACCTGGGTTATGAATATCTTTCTCTTGCTTTCAATAAATTGATGTTTCATCATGAAGTTTATATTTCCTAATTTCCAACGTGACATTAATTTTTGAACTGAATGATTCATTTTAAAAAACGTAAAATATATTTCGTAGGTCTAAAAATATAACGATTCCTAAAAATCCGAGTTTTTCATCACACACACACGCATATGTTAAATATTTGAAATATAAGAGCTGGGGGAATTTTGAGTGGCCTTTAAATATAAATAATAATTATCTATCGCGCACACTTGGATCTTGCCCTACAGCGTTGAAAAATTCCTATTTTTAAAGTAAATAAAGCTTTGTAATGATCTTGCCCACCTCTTAAATTCATAGTACCTAGCTTCTGATAGACCTTTAGTTGAAATAATATGGAGTTCAATTATCATAGTAGCTATAGCCAACCACCAAACAAAAAGCGCCTCTACTGTGAGAATTAATCCTTCCCATCTGCCAAGCACACGTTCAAGTTCAATGGCATGGACAACTTTTAAAACTTTGTGTGTCATAATTTCGAATCCATCCTCACAACTCCCAAGAAAATACACATGGACACCAAAGCTTTAGCTACTCGATTTTGCTAAGAAAGCAGAGCTCATACTGGAAGATCCTTAATAGGCGTGAGCCTAAATCGACCCCAAACTATGGGAAGTGTCACAAACCCTCCCATCTCATATGCCTCAGTTTCAGCGAAGAAAGCAAAGCCTGTCCCACAAAATAAAAAAGGTAACTCCTCCTTCATAAACCTGGCCCAATCCTTTGAGTCCAGGTCGTAGTAAAATCAATAAACCCTAAGGCCAACCCGAGGGAAATTCTCAAGGTAGCTCAGAAGGCTGAACCATCACTTAATATCTTCTGAAGATGTGGTAGCTTCCTTCAAAACAAGTGGCCCATCTAGCGGACCATCTAAACTATGGTGGTCCCACGAGCTAAGCCGACTCAGGAAACTGGTAGTAACCCTCCGCCTATGACCCCAGAAAATCCAGAGCCCAATTAGTAAATTTTCAATGGATTATATCGAGAGTCTCACAACGAGTAAAAGCGGCTTTCCGGGAGGTCAAACGCCACTCCTGGTTCAACTTCTGCGAGGAGGTTTCAACTGCGGCAAGGAGTGCCATTGGCCGTTTTATTGCCCGAGGACGATCCCCCCCAATATGATCCTCCGAAATTCGCTCATACAATGTTTTCAGATCAACCCGACTTTACATCGTGGGAGTTCATAGGAGCTATACAGAGCTGTGGTAGAAGGAAAACTTCAGGATAAGATGGTCTCTGTTCTCTTTGCATAGATTTTGGAAGTTCTTATCTACTCCCTGCTAGCTGGTATATTCACCAAATGCCTCAGAATAGGTCACTTCCCTCGCCAATGGAAAAGAGGCTGCTTCATACTCGTGCCAAAGGTGTCCATTTCTGCCAGCATTCATTTAGCGAATTACCTAGGACCTGCTGCGCTGTTTTATTCCCCATTCAGACGACTTCTTTCGTTCAGCTTGAACTTTGAAAAGGTAAAAACGCCACTAATATATTCAGATGGATCATAAAGTGATTCCGGTGTTGTTTCTGCAATCATCTTCCCTTCCAAAGAACATCATCTAGTTCTCCTACGGCTTCATCCAGACTGTACTGACTTTCAAACTGAGCTCATTGAATTCTCTGGTCAGCTCAATTCGAGGAGATAAGTCCAAACAAAGCAGCAGTGACCATTGCCTCGGACTGTAGATCGGCTTAATGCAAACATCGCAAGTAGCGAAAATAATAAAAGTCCTTGACAGAAATCATCACATCAGGGTGTGTTGGGTACGCGGGCACATTGGAATCAAATGCAATGAACCAGCAGACAGTGCAGACAAAATTTCCGCTACCTCTGATCTAACACATTGATGCCCCATCTTGCATCGAACTCATGCTCAAAACCTAACACGTAAAGATGCTCTATCATCATTATATGCCCAAGGGCACTTGACCAGATCGCTAAGCATAAATGTTTCCACACAAGCCATCTCATTAAATTTCTACCAAAATAGGCAATGGAGAGGCCACCACCACCATCCTAAACGGGCCACGTCCATTGTGCTGGCAGATATTGCATGTGTACATTCCAAAACAGACCCTAACTGTCCTCACTGCTTAGAAGAGCCACAGACAGTTGATCATCTCTGTTGTGATATGTGATGGATTATCATATACTATGAATTTTGTCTATTTGATATGTTGTAACTATTTTCATGTAAATATTATTTTATCTTTCAACGCTATGCAAATCCATGGCGATCTTTCAATATGTAAAACTCCTCGCTGTATAAAAGAGAACTATTTGATGGTGAAATAAAATTCTTTCAACCGGACATGAGTGGTTGTCACCTCTAGTATACATAATGTAAATCATAACATGGCGCAGCCGACAGCCGATATTTTGTTTTTAAGCTTTGTCTAGGTCTCTAAAAGAAAAGAGCAGAATTAAAAAACATGGAAAATATAAAGCCACCTGCCGAATTTTTGCCATATAATGGTGAGAAGAAATGGGAAACTTGGCGTGAAGCATTTGAAATCTTTTCTATAGCTGCAGACTTGGAGAGCATGCCATTGGTACGTCAACGAGCCATTTTGAAACATATTCTTGGTGAAAAAACGGTGTCGATATATAAAACATTCAGAGTAACAGAAAATGAAGCTTACCCAAGTATTAAAGAGATGCTCGACATATTGTCAAAACATTTCAAACCCTTTAAAAATATAATACAAATTAGAAACAATTTTTTCACAAGCGTACAAAAGAAAGGGCAAGGTATAACTGAATTCGTTACGGAATTAAAACAACTCGCCCAGGAATGTGAATTCGAGGAATTGGCTGAATCTCTCATCAGGGATCGTTTCATAATTGGAATGATAGATCAGGAAGTAAAAAAGAAGTTGTTGGAAGATCCTCAGTTGACCCTACCAAAAGCAATTTCTGTAGCCACTATTGCCGAATCTGTTTGCGTACAAATAGCGTCATGGGAAGAAAAACAGGCCATGATTGAAAAGATTAACAAAAATACCTGGAAGAAAAATAGAAGTCGAGTAGAAAAAGCTAAAGCAGGACCCAGTATTGCAAACACTAGAAATGAATGCAAGTGGTGTGGACAGCAACACACATATGGTAATTGCCCAGCATACAGAAAGACATGTAACACATGCGGGAAATTAAACCATTTCGCAGAGTTTGTAGGACCAGACGCATAAGAAACCTTATAGCGGAAAATGAAGGCGACGAATCCTTCGAAGGAGGTATCAATGTAAATAAGGTTCTTGTTAAGACCGTTCGGTCGGACAAATGGTCCGCTGTGATAAGTATAAATGGCAACAAGACGTCTGTACATTTGGATACTGGTGCGCAGATTAATGTGCTTCCTCAGAAAGTGATAAGCTTGTGGCCAGCAAAGCCAATAATCAAGCCCACGTCGTTAAAGGCATATGCATATGGACATTCGGAATTACCTATCGTGGGGAAATGTGAAGTGTTATGCCAATATGGTGAAAAGAAAAGCTTGTGTGAATTTATTATTGCTGATGTCGATGCGCAGACACTCATCACAGGCGACACTTGCGAGAAGCTTGAGATTTTGAAACGAATCAATCAAATAAACTCGCATGAAAAGATTTTACATGATCAAACGAAAAAAATACTCGAACAATTTCATGAGGTGTTTCAAGGAGTTGGAGTGATAAACTCTGAATGTAAAATGTATACAAAACCTGAGTATCCGCCTGTACGTGCCCTTCCAAGACGCATCCCGGCAAGCCTAGGAAATGAAGTTCAGTCTGAATTGGAAAAGATGGTAAAACAAGGAATAATTACGAAGATTTATCATGAAACAGAGTGGTCTCACCCTATGGTCGTAGTGAAGAAAAATTGGGCCAAATTAGAATATGTTTGGATCCACGCAAATTGAATCAGGCCCTGGTGAGAAGACACTTCCAGACTCCGGCTCCATCTGAATTATTACATCAGATTCCCAAGGCTGATTTTTATACCGTGTTAGATGTAAAATCGGCCTATTGGCATATTCCGGTTGCCAACGAATGCAGAGATCTGTTGGTGATGGCTACACCATTCGGAAAGTTCAGATATAACCGATTACCATTTGGTTTGAATATATCGGCGCAAATATTCGTGGAAATGATGACAAATATTTTTAAGAACAGTTTTCGGAACGTCACATATGTAGATGACTTGCTGATATACGCAGATAGCATTGAAGAACATAATAAAAATTGAAAGGTATACTAGAAATAGCAAGGAGAAACAATATCAAATTCGACTTGACTAAAGCTCAAATATGCAAAAAGGAGGTTAGTTTTTTGGGCCACATGATTTCAAAAAATGGAATTGATCCAGAGCCAAATAAGGTCGACAAAGTGATCAACCTCAAAAAGCCAGAAGATAAAAAGTCGCTTCAGAGAGTCATGGGTCTTTACAACTATTTAGGAAAATTTATTCCGAATCTAGCCGCGTCAACGTCCAACATAAGAGGAATATTAAAAAAGAATGTGGTCTGGCACTGGGGCCCTAGACAAGACATCGAATTCCATCACATTAAGGAATGCGTTCGAAACGCTCCTTCGTTGGGCCATTACGACAAAACTAAGGCGTTAGTTCTGCAATGTGATGCCAGCAAGGATGCTATGGGAGCTGCTCTGCTGCAAGAGAATCGACCGCTGGCGTTTGCATCCGCATCATTCAACGATTCTCAGAAACAGTACTCACAGATTGAAAAATAATTATTGAGCATTTATTATGGATGCAAAAAGTTCGAATATTTATTATTAGGACACACGTTCATAATCCAGACGGATCATCAGCCTTTATTACCACTTATCCAAAAACCGTTAACTGATATATCGCCTCGACTGCAGAGAATAGTTATGAAACTCTTTGCTTTTGATTTTAAATTGCAATATCGGCCTGGAAAATGTTTAATTCTCGCAGATACCCTATCCAGGGATACTCATCCCATAGACGAACTCCCAACTCCCTTTCTCGAGGACAGAAGAATGGTCAAATTAATATCTGCCAATATCTCGGACGAAAAACTGATTACTCTACAGAAGGATACCCGAGAAGATACAACGCTGTTAAAAATAATCCACTACGTTATTGAAGGGTGGCCAATAAGCAAAAAAAGATGTAGATGAAGATGTAAAACCCTATTATGATTTTAGACACCGTATTTACCTATGGAATGAGTTATTATGTGTCGGATCGGCAATAGTGGTTCCTGGAACACAAAGAAACTACATGCTCGAATTATTACATAAATCTCATCAAGGGATATCAGCAATTCAGGGTTTGGCACGTGAATCTCTTTTCTGGCCAGGAATTTCCATGGACATAGCTGAGAGAGTTAAAAGTTGTGACATTTGTCAAAAATACCAGAAATCTAAAACACGGGAGACGTTAAGATCATATCCAATTCCGGATTATCCTTGGCAGACAGTCTCTATGGACATATTTTATATTGAAAGAAAGCCTCATTTATTAATTGTGGACAGATTTAGTGGTTACCCGGAGGTTTATGCATTAAACCCGCCTACTGCGACCAATGTCAGAAACAAATTAAGAGAGACATTTGCACGATTTGGAATCCCGGAAACTATTATGTCCGACAATGGACCCCCGTTCCACTCAGAGATAATGACAGAATTTTGTACAAAATGGGGCATAAGGCAAATTTTCTCAAGTCCACACCTTCATAGATCCAATGGACTGGCAGAAAGGAATATCCAAACAATAAAGACTTTATTGAACAAATGTAAAGATCAAGGATCCGACGCATATCTGGCCCTGCTGACCTACAGAAATACTCCAAAGAATGACCTACCGTCCCCGGCACAACTATGTTTGTCTAGAAGTCTCCGCTGCCTCATCCCAAGAATCACCCCGCTATATGGCCCGTGCAAAACCAATCAAAGACATATAGAGAATGCAAAGAAAAGAAGACAAAATTCGATGAAAAGGTATTACGACAGAAGCAGTAAAATCTACCCTAAAGTCAGCGTGGGAGAGGAGGCCTGGTGCCAACTGTCTCCGAAACAGGCATGGACACCAGTGAAGATTACAGCTCATGGGAATTCGCCTCAAAGTTTCAAAGTCGAAACACCATCTGGAAGGGAATTCCTCAGAAATCAACAATTTCTAAGACCAAAAAATGGACCATCCGGAAAAGGGGAATCGCCCTCCTTGGGGACCTCGTTCTCAGGTGAATCGTCTCCAGTAGCGGCGGGCTCCAGCAGTTGGCAGAGAACTACTGAAGAGGAGCCAGTCGCAGGACCATCTACAACTCCAATACAACAACAACCAAGTGATGGGATGGCTGTTCCCTCTGAGAACTCATCTGTAATGCCCCGGTTCTCTAGGTTCGGTAGAGAGCTGAAGAAACCACAAAGGCTTGGGTTTTGAGGAAGGGGAAACGTGTTGTGATATGTGATGGATTATCATATACTATGAATTTTGTCTATTTGATATGTTGTAACTATTTTCATGTAAATATCATTTTATCTTTCAACGCTATGCAAATCCATGGCGATCTTTCAATATGTAAAACTCCTCGCTGTATAAAAGAGAACTATTTGATGGTGAAATAAAATTCTTTCAACCGGACATGAGTGATTGTCACCTTTAGTATACATAATGTGAATCATAACAATCTCTTCAGCTGTCCGGCATTATTGAGACATAATTTGCAAACAGGTATCCTGCCTGGACCGACCCACCTCAATCCTGCATCTATGGCCAGCTTCCAAGCTTCACCTCAGCATGAAACTTCCTGGTCATTTGGCTCAACTCACCATTCAAAACAGAACGGAATAAAAGTGCTTAGCTTTATTCTATACTAGTAAGAAGGACTAACAGGTAATTGGCGATCTGTGCTTCAAGAACCTCGGTCATAAATATCTCTCTAGCTTCTGAAGATACATTTTCTCGGCAAAAATTTAAAAGATAATCTAAGCAAGTCGCCCTTCTTGTTGATAGAGAAAGGCCATAAGGAACAAAGACATGAGAATTCCTTCAATTTTGGATATATTCATTTAAATGCTTTGATAAGTGAAAAAGATACCGGCGATGTTTTTAGGTATAAAATTTTATTAGGTTGATTTGATATTAATTATAACTGATAATGTGATATTGATAATTAATATCTCAATATTTTTAGAATAATTACACTGTTGTGTGACTGGTGTATAAACATTGTATATATGGTGTAAGTGTAGAGGTCTTAGAACACAGCCCATCATGGCGGCTAGATTCAAGCTAAAACAATGGAATCAGATAGAAACCACAATTCTATAAGTTCTCGAAACGATTGGAAGCGAACCCTACTACAGCAATGACAAGGTAGGTTAGCTCCACAAGATGGAAGAATACAAGGTCATAAAATATTGTACAATGAAGCCCAACCTTCGAATAATTGATCAAAGCTCTGAAGAATTAATGTCTGCCACGAAATACCTTATCAGAAGAAAATGTCAATTAATAAAAAAGATGAATATAAAAAACTAATAGCCAATAGTAGGAATTATATTTTGTCAACATGATAAACAAAAGTTCAAAAGATATTTCAATATTATAAATAAAGAATTATTTTGTATGAGAAAATTAGCTAATACAATTTAAAATAAATATCTCAAGAAACAACGATTTCTATTTTGAAAAATTAATGTACAAAAAATAAAAATCATTCTATTATCATTGAAGTCCTTATATATAAAACATGAAACGAAAAATGCAGTTGTTATTCTTCTCTCTAACAAAACTACTGACTCAATCAGTAAGAAATTCCACACATGTAGTAAGCTGTAGTTTAACATAGAGGCTATTCAATTCCTGTGTAATTTATGTTAATAAATAATTGATTTTCATTTCTATCTTTCTCTTGATGTAACCCGGATTCCTGGAGCGTGTCGCCAACTATCCTGTTTTCATTATTTGTAATCTTAATCTACAGATAATAAACTATTAATGAATTCCTGTCATCCTGATTGCTACTAATAAAGACAATAAAAATATACTCATAATTAACACGTGTTTGGACCAATTTCTTTGAGAAATTATTTGTTCGGACAGAAACAGCTGGGTCATTCGGCTATTATTTTATTTATATAAACCTTCTCGAAAAAAATCCACTGCCATATCTTATTTATATAAAAATCAATGTTTGTATGTTTGTTTGTTTGTATGTCCGGTATACAAATTCGCAGTAGTTCATTAATTCAAACCAAAATTTCCATACATAGGTAAAATAATACGGGGAAGATGATAGGCTATTTAAAAAATATATATATAAATCAATTATTAAAACTATATATTCAAATTATTCTACTTAGCTCACGAACAGCGCCCTCTATCAAAGATTAGATTAAATTATGCCGATGCAAACAAATAGATAATGCTAATAACAAACAATTATCTAAAAATCTTATCTAAATATATATCACTCAGGTAGATATGCACACGGGTCAATCCCGGGGCGAAGCCCGGGTCACCCGTCTAGTATATAAATAATAAACAAAAGGGATTCCGAAGATAAGTATCTTACTTTATTTTATATTATCTCAAGCCTTCTCGAGTATTACATACCCTTCTACAAGTGTATATGACAAAATATTTTATCATATAATCCTGTAGTAGGGTTAGCTATCACTCTAAACTATAACATGTTTAATTATCCCATTTAACTTTCAAAGGATGATCATCAAAACAAATTGGTTCTATGGACCCCCGATACTTCATAAGCCCAACTTCACCAATTAGGGCCAGTAACCAACCAAGGCACACTTGTGAATGCCAAGAGAAGAGAGAGAGTCGAACTTCGTTCTACATGTAAAGCCATGGTGTAGGTCTAGCTTGCCTTGAATTAGTATCATGGCCATGTTAATGTACTTATATTGAAGTAAATATCACATTCAGGACTGCACCGAGGGTTGTATGGAGGCTCTCATCTCGTCCATGCTACCTCTTCCCTTTCTAATCTCTCTACCAATAATTTGATATTACCTCTCTCTACTTGACATATATATGTGGTGATTTATTAAACAGTCTTAGTAGTGTGTGGCGAGTGTTAAAGACACACAGGAGACAGGATCCAGTGGCAAAAACCTGTGAAGAGTAGATCGGGGAGGAAAAATAGAAGGTCCGAGGACCATCCTCGGTCCCTTGATCATCACCTATAAGTTGGTTTAAACCGCTTTGAGTAAGATAAATTATCCCCAGAGATAGTCGAGAAAAAGCTGGAAATCTGGTGACCTAGGGGGTTGTTTGACCCGGCTGTTCTATCTTCCCTTTCCTCATACTCCCATAAAGACATTTTATTTAGATATTTATAAATATTATGACAAATATCCCCCTTTCAAAGGAAAAATTTTACAGGGAATTCTTTGAGGGCGGGAAATAATTTGCCTATGTATAAATTAATTTTATGTGTAGGTTAATATGGTACAGAGCGTAGGTATGGACAATCATGGGCTATGTACAATATGGATGTGTGCATGAGAAGGTAAAGGTATTTGTAAGGTGGAAAGTAATTGAGTTGTAAAGTCAGTAGAGAACAACATTGTAAAATCAGTGAAGGAAACCATTAGAAAGAGGCTGAAGAAAGAACAAATAGTCATATCTAGATTGGCTCACAGATTCGTTAGGCTTATAGTAATGTAGTTAACTTATAAGCGGTCTCTCTTGTGGACACAAAATTAATGGAAATAAAAAATAATGGAAATGCGCCTGCGTGAAGGGGTACACTAAATCAATATCGAGATGAATAGAAAAATATATTTAAAATTAAAAAGAGACCATTGGGGTCTAGAGAGATGAAATAAAAAACGAAACCTCTGTTGTCGAAAATGATTTAAAAAAAATTCATTTGCCTCTCAGAGCCTAAGATTCAATGTAGGTAATAGGTATGCTAAATATTTACAGTGTTAATTGGTAACGAAAGTATGTTTTTAATCTGCTTGAATTCTTAGGATGTGGTTCTAGAATAAGAAGCGGCTTTTGAAGAAAGACACATTAGTTAAGGAAGTTGAAGCAAAAACTCGTATATGCCGAGAGGAGGACATTGTGAAAGGTGTTCGACGGGAAGGTCTATGGTGTTTGACACCTCAAAGAAATGTGAAGAAATATGATTTCTTATTTAAAATTGATATGTGATAAATTATGTAGAGCATAAACAGTGCTAAAAGTGGGCTAACATGAAGAGATGATAAGTTTTTTTTTAACAAAAATGTGAGCGAACGAAATAAAATAAAGTTTAACACTCACAGTTGATGGGTTTCTGTTGGATTTCGAAGCTGGGACTTACAGTGGGGTTGGAAATTTGGAGAGGGTCGGGGTTTTGAATTGAACATTGGTTCATGTTGAGAAGTTTCGATGGGAAATTTGGTTGTCATACGTGGCGTGTAGACGAGTCCGCGGGACGTAGGCGGCTTGGTCCGCTCGTGGTGGCGTAGACAGACAGGGGGGGCAGCGTTGTTAGAATAGATTGCTCCAGTGGGGTTTGCATTATTCTACTACTGTAGGGCTGGGTTGGCTCGCAATCCTTAAGGCTTTCGTAGCCTTCCTTCTCACTGAGACTTTGGCTCGAGCTGTCTCGCTTCTCTGGCGTGCTAGATTCACTGAAGGAGGCGTCTTTGTCCTCTAACAGTAGGCGGTAGTCATGTTGAGGATTCTTGAACATCTCATCTTCCACAGTCAGCTCATGTGGATCAGGGGTAGTGAGATCTTGGGAAGTTTGTGCAATTGGGACTTGGGTGGGGCGACGTGAAAAGTTTGGGGAGTTGATGTTGGTAGCTTTCTCCATGAGACGGATTTTCCCATCCCTGAGCGAAGATTTCTGCCCAGGGGACTATGCCTGGCGGGGAAGGGCGTTGACGGCTGTGAATGACTGTTTCCGACTTTGGCTGTTGCAATGGTTCTGACCACAGCACCGACATGGTGAAAACGAGGAGGGGGGGGATAAAAGTTCCGAGGACCACCCTAGGAGAAACTAGTGTCGACGACCTAGTGTGGGAGTATGAGGAAAGATAAAATAGCCGGGTCAAACAACCCCCTTGGTCACCAGATGTCAGCCTTCACTCCCCTTCTTAAATATTTAATATTTCCATATAATCGAGTGTATTCAATTTTATAAATAAAAATGCTATACAACTGGGTTAATTTAGCGGTGAATGGTTCGATTTTATTACGACGAGAGAGAGAGACATTTTTATTTTTATTATTCTTGAAATGTCCCCCTTATTTTTAGTAAAAACTTTATATAACGGTTTAAGACTGACTGTGGTTTTATACCCGTTTGTTGAACGAATGTTGTAGTTGAAGATATAATGGGTGAGGGTTTTTATATTGTTAGCATTATGTTCATTGTGCGTCACTTTGTGGCCTTCTATCAGAGCATCCGTTAATTGAACGTTCATGCAATGATCACATTAAACTGCTAAAATTAATTACATTTCATTCTCTTGCTTATTTTACTTGTGAATGTTTCAGAAAGCGATTTTCCGCTAAAAAGATCTGCAGACGCGTTCTGCGAATGTAAGTACAAAATTCCCTTTAAACACAGTTCCGATTCACATACTACTCTACTCTTTAAATGACATATCACATTGGTTAACCGTGGATCTGTCAGTTGAGAAAATTTGGCTAGCAAGGTCTGGTGAACTTCACTTACAGATTTTAAATCACAACTGAGGTCGTGTTAATTCTTTTCAGGTTCCAATGTTTCCACTGAGTTTGAAACACAGGTCTAAACATACAGGTCAAAATGTAACATTTTCATCATCTTGGTTTAACATCTTATTTTATTTTTACAATATAAACATGCAGTGTACTCACAGTAAAATAAATCAGAACCCTATACCCACCATGGTATGGTACTACATATGTAGACCTAAATATATACATCTTATTTCGCAGAAATACATTTTAATATGAAGATAATCTGAACAAATTTATAAATGACAACGAAAGTGTAAACAGCTTTCTCTTGCAAAGAATAAGAATTAACAAAAAATTATTTTAATATTTTAAATACGACCTATACAACCTGCCATCGCCTAGACTCAAATAGATCCATCTTACTTGAAAAATATTTCTCCTTCGCTTTACATCGATTTTGAAAAGCTCCCTATACAAAAAGGTTTTATATATAATTCTAACTGAATGTTGTTTCTTACAAGATCTTCACACCTATAACATTTTATATTCAGCTTTAGAGGGATTAAAAAGTTTTAAAACTTCGTCGATGATAGAGGAGATATGTGCCTCATTGATTACGCAATTCCACAACATTTTTCCCCAAGAAAACATGATTGTGTGTTTCTAATCGGAATTTTTCCATCAACCATGGGGTTTAAGTATGACAACTTTTGTTCAATACTGAGCTAAATACAGTAAAAATGCAGAAAATGTTACGTAAGCATATATTTTTGAACAAACCTTATTACATTGCATTAGTTAACCAAAAATATTTTATGTTTATGTAACTTTTATGTGCCGGTTCAAAATATACCATTAGTTTTTATGAGAGACACCTACTTTAAATTTGAAAATATATTTGGTATATAGGCCGATATGAAAACAAAATATATTTCTATTGTAGAGAAGTTGTGACAGTGGATTTTTTCTTCTGTACTTTGTTTGTAGTACATCCTTCTTGAGTGTACAGTAGTAGTCAGCAAGCATACCGGGACTCCATTTACCTTGGTACCGCTTCTCCATGCGTGATATATTTTGGTGAAACCTCTCACCATGCTCATCGCTAACTGCATCAAGATTGCCGGAAAAGAAATCAAGATGTGAATGGTGGAAAAACAACTTGAAGGACGTTATACATTCAAGTTCGTTAACTATGTCACTGAAGTTTTCGGAATTGACATTTCCCATAAAGGTTCTTCCAAATACTTCTGAAAGAATTCAATGCTGCTGATCAAATTCATTTAGGCTATCTTCAAAATGCCCATCCTGCAGCAAATCTCAAATCTGAGGTCCAACGAAAATACCTTCTTTTATTTTCTTCATTAATATGCAATGGTGTTATCACCATTGTATATGTTTTCGTATATGACCAATAGAAAATGTTCAAATTTTCAAGTCCTAGAGTAAGGGTTTTATGGTTAGGCTAGTTCTTTTTATATAATGTCTTCTCTTTAATTTATTATCCCACTCACCCAGAAAAACAACAAATTTGTATAACCAAGCTGTAAACTAAGCAAAAAGAGCAATGACTTACTCATCCATTCTGGTTAGCAGCCCCGTAAATAAAGATATTTCTGATCTGCAATGATTTTCAAGTCACCACAGATGTATCGGTCGTACTCTACCCTTTCAAAATCAGTTTCATGCTTTAGTAACTCTCTTTCATGTTGAATGCTTGTGCTATGGGACCGATGGAAACTTATTACCGCTGTGAAGGAGAACAGCTTTCAATCAAACTTTAGAGGATTCAATGAATAAGCGCCACTCTTCTGTGTTGGGTTCATGATCGAGTGGCCATTAGACTAACAACATCATTGCAGTATACTAAGTGATTTTCTTAGAAAAAAAAGTCTTGAAATTCAGCTTGTCGTTTGCGAAAAATCCATACGTTTGAGTCTTTATGTAGCAGAATACATACATTAAACTTATAAACTGAAAGTTCATTCTGTTTTTTAGATAAATGCAAATCATGTACAATATCATACAAATTCCCTTTAGTTAATAAATAAGGTTCATTTTGGAACATGTGATTTCAAATTTGTGCCATCTGACTCTAAAATTTTATGAAAAAAATAGTACAAATGTAAAATTGTACTGGAATTATGGTGATATTTTTCTTATTCTTGAATCTTTGTCACTAAATGTCACATTTTCGGAAGACCGTGGCACAGGTAAATCCTCTGGTCTCATATCAAATGGCAAATCTGGTTATTCATCAGTATGTTTTAATTTACTTAATTTTTATTTATTTAATTTATTGCCAAACAAAAACAACAGTCTGAATAATGTCCTTTGGTTTCCCCCTTACCTTTGGAACCGTAAAAGGTATATGGCCTTTCTCTTCAATTCACCCTGTAAGAGGTAGAGCACAAATTTGACAACATTGAAGAAGAGAGGTCCTACAACTATACTTCTCTTTAACATCAAAATTTGTAAACGAGTATTTTTCAAAATAAAAAGTGGCTCTTTTAGAATTCAGATTCTCCAAAAACCCATCTGGTAATCACAATATAATTCTCATAATGGTACTTTAAAATATAAATTTTCTTTTGAACCGATATGAAAACAACCAAAAAGCATATATAATGATATAGCCTAGAGAATGAAATTACGCGCACTGCCATAACCTAGACGCCTTTGCAAATCGCGATGTCCGAAATTCAGGGTAAAACCTTCAATAGAACATCGCTTATTCGATTGTCTGTTGTTAGCAGCTTTTTTTTAAAACATATCTGTGAATATTTTGATCGACTTTTTTCATCGAGGAAAATCTAATTTTGACCATGAAACATCGGATAGGATGCACATTTTTAAATTATACAAATTCTGGAAAAGCTTCGATTTTAACTACTAATATCGAAAACAGTTTAACTCACTTTTAGCGGCCCATACCTCTGGTGTATATATAAATATACAATTGGTGTAAATATCTACTCTCTCTCAATGTCTTTATAATAATCAATACTTGATATACTAAATGTTGTCTAATGTAAAACTGACTTTACTAGGTATATATAGCTATGGTCGTGCATGTATTATATGTAAATAACGCGATATAAATAATAATATTGTCTGAATATTTTTAATCTACATATGAAGACATTTAATTAAAAAGGCATATATTGGATCAAAATATCATTTATTTTTCCAATATTTCAGTTGGCTGAACGCGCCAACCTTTATCAAGGTGTTATAACATTTTCAGTAGACATGTGGTGTAATAACCGAACAAGAAGTCAAAACCCTCTATTCACCATGGTCTGGATTTAAAAATGTCATTTAGGGTACTTACAGTACAAAAAATCACACCCCAATTTCAACCATGACTTGGTACTATATCAGTTGTCATTTGGCCTATTTAGAGTACAAGAAATTGACGTTATATACACCCTATAGCCTGGTATGAAATGTGGTGTACTTACAGTACAATCTGACAAAACCGTCTGAAAAGCATGACCTGGAACTATATATGTAGAGGCCTGTTTGAGTAATTGTACGCACTGTCCACTTTCGACAATAAAGACCAGGGATCGAAACCCTAGTTGAGCACATTTAAAAGAGGAAACAATTCAAAAATACATGTACAGAAATGTGTTGTACTTACAGTACAAGACGTCACAAGCTTATACTCACTACCGCTTGGAACTATTCAGATCGTACATACATGAATGGTAAAAAATGCTAGCGCAGGCCGAAAAAAATTAATGACAAAACGAATATCACAGTTATATATAATTATATATTATACTTGGATATAATTCCCAGCTAGGTTGTTTTATCTCTGCCATTTTAGCTGGCAGGTCCTTGAGAGCGTTGGCAACCACTCTTTCAGCTTCCTCGTATGGATATTTTCTACAAGGCCTCAAAATATTGAGCGTACTTGCCTTTACAGCGGCTTTCATCTTGTCAAACAAGGCATACTCCGTGGGCGGCAATGAGTACGGAGACTGAAGCAATGCAGTGAAGTACCAACACTGCAAGGCTGTCGCAGATATTGAAATGTCATGCTCAAACAACTAGTATCCTGTTCATTTGCCTGGACGGGGCTTTTGAATTCGCCTTCGCTGGTTTTTAGCGATCTCACACTACCGGTCGCTCCAGGCTCTACCCAGTTCACGTGGAGAATGAAATTGACTTCACGAAAGGCTATTGCTAGTTTTCTTTTTCTTTACAACTGCGGTATTGAAATGTCTTTTTTTCAAGTTTAGTTCAAAACTACCTTCATTTGGGTGCCTCTAAAACAGAACAACCCAGGTATTTTTCAGGCGTGTATAGATAATCACTCCTCATCTCCAGTGACTGGCAAAGAGAAAAGGTAATCTAGATAGGCATTGTAAAGTGCAAGAAGTTCCATGCAGGTGTCAGCACGTTTCTTCTTCTGTTGTGGTGCAAGTGGATGAAGGACCCACAATGCTCACACTCTGTCATATCCAAAATGCCGGGAACAATTACCTGCGATGTTCTCACGCAAGCACTTTCTTCCTGAGGCTGTCGAATTTGAGACATCAGTTCCCTTAGATCAGCCCCAACATTGTTTCCACATATGTATGCGATGTTGCTCGGCGTCACGTGGTCACACATTTAACTCCGGGCTCCACTCTTCAGTTATTCGCCAAACAGTAAACGGTATGCCTCCCGGAGCGTTCCCGCATTTCGACCCATGTGGTGATGGATATCACCCTTCTGTTTATCCACCTTCAATAGGAATCACGTTGTCCAACGCTGATCGTGACAATCACCTTCTATCATTGGTATCCCCGACCTCACTGAGGTCGATGGATGGCATGGATACTCGCGCAAATTTTTCGCTTTCAAACATAGAGTCAACTAAGAATTCTGTGTTTCTCGCTTCCCTTGTTTTCTAGTTGTTTCCTCCCTACCTTATCGCGCAGAATCCTGACGAGAGAGCCTATGTATCAATCATTTTTGTGCAATCTATGTGTGAACAAGAGGTGTATTCACAGTTAAATCATGCACAATCTAATTACCACCATTGTGTTTGGTAAGACACATGTAGTCATGTGGTGTGATTACAGTACATGCCGTCACAATACACTACCTTCCATAGCCTAGTACTACACAAATAGTCAAGTGGTATTCCTTATTAGAGCTCGTACTATGTACATATGGAATAATAAGGAGGAAAAGTATATAATGTATATTTCATGTTTCACAATCAAGTATTGAACATGTCTATAGATTGATTTCACTAAACACCTGTCCAACAAAGCTGTTCACAGATTCGCCCGCTGCTGGACGAGGTGTTGCGGGGTCCAGCAGCCGGACGAGGGTCTCCAGACCACCGGGTAAGTTTTTAATGGTTCTAAATTTACATAAATTGCTAAATACCCGTGCTCAAGTATTTTAGGTACTAATTTAAAATATATGTTTATTTTAAATTCCTAGAAAACTATCCAAACGATTCAGTTTAGCCTGGGTTCTCCAGGAGTAATGTTTGCTAAGCAAATACTGCAACACCGAATAGTAGTAAGAGTAGTATTCGCGAAAAGGTTAGAAACTCATCAATTTTTTATTATTATTAATTTCTTTAGTTAAATTAGATAGAGCTTATTATAGGGACAATAGGTAATTTGCGCTTGAACTTCTAAATGTTATTATTTTGGGAAGAATCCAATACACTGAGCTGAATGTATATCCTGGTGTGTATAGCTCAGTTTATACAAGAGAATTTGTTTGTCGACTCCTTCCTGAGAAATGTTCGGGCGGTAAAAATGTTTGGTAATAACAACCAATTGATTAAGGTAGAAGGCAAACTACCTTCTAAGAGAATAAATTTCAAATACATTATAAATTAATTTTATTTCGGATTATTGCACAATTCCCTTTTTTGATTTATCGATCAATGCCAACCCATCATGCACGGCATCTAATGGTACCACCACAAGGTAGTCCCAGAAACTTCATAATGAATCGAGGGAAATTGAATTATGTAAAATGTTTAAGAGTACATTTGAAATTGTAAGTTTGGAAAGTATAAAATATCCGCGCGCGGTAACAAAATTATTTTGGGAGGATTCACCACTGAAAATACCAATTTATTTTTCGCTGAAATAAGGGCAGTAGATAATTGTTATATTTTTAAAATTAATAAAGTGACCTTTATTTTTATGAGATTCTAGCTGCGATCTTTGTTTCTACCCAATTAAAGTCGATTAATTAAATTCCATATAGTTATTTTGATTCTAACAAAGTTATTTGAGCAACAACTAAGTTCAGCTTTTCTCGCGTTATGCGCAGCGTTCGGAAAGGTAAATCAACATGCCGGTTTAATACGAAATCATTTTTATAAACAAGTTTATTCAAATCTTGAATACAATTCTAGTGTGAAATACTTCATAAGAAATATTTTTTATTGCAATCAAGGCCAAATCAAATGAACATTTTGTCAATATTCTATTCAATAATAAATCAAATTTTAAAACTTCTAAATTTGCTGAAATAAAAAAAATCCTAAGGTAGACAATGTTTTCACGCCAATAATTTCTCACATGTCCCGGTGTTCCAGAGACCCGGGCCACGTTGTCTACGACATCCCTGACGGCGTGGCGGCGCCATCGTGGATGGTGCGCTACGATCCCCAGCAGTTGGCTGGGTAGGTACCTTGTAGTCTACCATATTTGTTGATCTGGGGGTTCTTCAAATAGTGATTGTTATTGTAAAAAAAAAAAGATTATATCAATCATTAAAACACTTAACATATAATTGAGAAATTAACTAAACTTCAATAGTTTTTTTTTATATTTAAAAATTTATTAATATAAAGATATTTTGATGATAACGAAACTGCCATCATATTCTGACAGTGTAGAATAGACCCTAGTTGATGTTTACCTCTGGCTGACAGAACTGATGTTGCAGGGACTTCGGGCGGATCTACACCATCCCGGAGGGAGTGGCCGCCCCCTCCTGGATGGTCTACTACGAGCCCTGGCAGCTCAGGGAGTAAGTTCACCTGGTGTTATACTATTGTGTGTGGATAGAGTATATAGAGCATATATAAATAGATATTTCAACAATAATGTTGACCTTGGATAATTTGATCTTCTCATCAATGTCTCATGTTAATTCACTGCTTTCCTCTCTGACCTTTGCCATCATGACTTCGTAACACATCCAGCCTACACGTGATGTTTAGAAGAACCACAGGGAGTGGATTCATCTGATGTATTACATTTTAAATATAATGCTTTGATAAGTAATAAAACAAATAACAATAGAAATCCAGACATCTCTTGTTCAATATGAATATTTGTATACAGTTAATGGGATATATTCCAAAAGGATAATGGTTTCACTGTGGTCCAGTTTTCCTGGCTGCTGGGACCACCCCGCCCCACAGGAGGAGGTCCCCCGCTCCTCGGTGTTCAAGAGGGCGGTGGTCGAGGAGGAGGACGTCGACCTCCAGTAAGTAGTTCTGTGTGCTCCAACATACTTTCATATATCTAAGAGGAAGTAACCACTAAACTAAGACTTGCCTACTTGGACGTATCATGAGCATAGATGTTTCTATTGAGGTCATTCTACAAGGGAATATCGAGGACAGCCAGGAAACAAGAAGACAGATCTAGATATATAGCTAAATGTTATAAAAGAGACTTGAATGTTTCCACTCAATAGCGCGATATAGAAAGAAATATGAGAAGAGAGTTCATTAGGTCACCAGAGTCACCGTTTATAAATATATATAGCACACATATATAAACGAAATATAGTCTGAATATGAAATTAAACTTTTTGTTGTGTGCAGGCGGGCCATTTTGGCCTCGCTGGAGGAACGTTGAAGGTGGAGGAGAAGGAGCTCCTAGTAACTGAGCTGCACATCGGCCTCAATATTGGAAAACTCATCAAAATTCTTCTCAACAAAATTTTTCTTTAATGTTTTTCGCCAGACGCGTTGGTCCCATAGCTGCGCATTGACCTCAACATTGGAAACCTGATATCAAAATTCTACTCAGCAATTTTTCGGCAATATTTTTCGCCAGACGAGTTGGTCCCTATTATAGTTAAATTCAAAATTCAAATCTTTTAACCAACTCAGGAGCAAAATTTCAGCCATGTGTTGCGTGTGTCCTCGCGCGAAAGAATCTATATGACGTCATCAAAATTCTCCCCCTATGAAGGCGGCTTCGAAGAAGAGTATATTTTTCATTTTCTGTATGTGAAATATATATTACTATGAAAATAATGATAATGATATTGGAGACAGTATCTCAGCCAAAAGGTAGCAGTGATTGGCAACTGGAGGCAAGATCTTACGGAAGAAATGGCGGTGAGATGTCGCTACGCGAATTTTTTCCAAGAAGTGGTATGATGTCGCTACGATAAACTAGATCTCGCTAAGAAGTAGCGGCGATGTCGCTATGGAATCCAAAATATCTCCCTAAGAAATGGCGATGATATCATCATAGAAAGAAAGATATTTTCCAAAGGAATGACGGCTATATCTGTACAGGAGAAAGGATCCTGCTTCAAGAGTGACGGCGATGTCGCTACGGGATACAAAATATCTTCCCAAGAAGTGGCGGTGATATCGCTACAGAATCCGAAATATATCTCCTCAAGAAGTGGCGGTGTTGTCGCTACGAGATGCAAGATCTCTTCTAAAGAAGAGGCGGTGATGGCGCTACGAGATACAGAATATCTCTCAAGAAGTAGCGGTGATGTCGCCATAGGAAGGAAGATCTTTCCCCAAGAAGTGACGGCGATATCGCTACAGGATCCAGAACATTCCCGAAAAGGTGGCGGTGAGGTCGTTACGGAAAACTGGATCTCATTCCAATAGGTTGCAGTGCTGTCTCTACGATATTCAAGATATCGTTCAAAGAAGTGGCGGTGTTAGGTAATTGGATGCAGGATCTCGCTCCAAGAAGTGGCGGTGAAGACGCTACGAAATCCAGAATTACTCTCCAAGAAGTAGCGGTGATGTCACTACGAGATCAGGGATCTCTCCCATGAAGTGGCGTTGATGTCGGTATGGGATCCAGAATATCTCTTCAAGAAATTGCATTGTCGCTACGGAATCCAGAATATCTCCCCAAGAAGTTGCAGTGATGTCGTTACAGAATTCAGAATATCTCCATAAGAAACGAACACAACAGGAGGCATGATCTCGCTCCCAGAGTGGTGACGATGTCGCTACAGTAGGCAAGATCTCGCTCAAATAAATGGCGTGATGTCGCAATGGGAGGCAAGATCTCACTCCAAGAAATGGCCTGATGTCACAATGGCTATGCGAGATTTATTTCCAACTAATGGAGTGAAGTCGCAATAGATGCAAGATCTCGCTCGAAGAATTATCGTTATGTCGCTACAGGATGTAAGATCTTGCTCCAAGAAATGGCGTGATGTCGCTATCATATGCAAGTTCTCGCTCCAAGAAATGGCGTAATGTCGCTATGGGATGCAAGATCTCGTTCTGGGAAATGGCGCGATATCGCTATGGGAAGCAAGATCTCGCTCCAAGATATGGGGTGAAGTCGCTATGGGATGCAAGATCTCGCTCCAAAAATGGCGTGATGTCGCTATGGGATGCAAGATCTCGCTCCAAGAAATGGCTAGATGTCGCTATTGGATGCAAGATCTCGCTCCAAGAATAGGCGTGATGTCGCTATGGGATGCAAGATCTTGCTCCAAGAAATGGCATGATGTCGCTATGGGATGCAAGATCTCGCTCCAAGAAATGGCTAGATGTCGCTATTGGATGCAAGATCTCGCCCCAAGAATAGGCGTGATGTCGCTATGGTATGCAAGATCTCGCTCCAAGAAATGGCGTGATGTCCCTATGGGATGTGAGATCTCGCTCCAAGAAATGGCGTGATGTCGCTATGGGATGCAAGATCTCGCTCCAAGAAATGGCGTGGTATCGCTATGGTGTGCAAGATCTCGCGCAAAGAAATGGCGAGATGTCGCTATGGGATGCAAGATCTCGCTCCAAAAAAAATGGCGTGATGTCGCCATGTTATGCAAGATCTCGCTTCAAGATATGGCGTGATGTCGCTATGGGATGCAAGTTCTCGCTCCTAAAAATGGCATGATGTCGCTATGGGGTGCAAGATCTCGCTCCAAGAAGTGGCGTTGATTTTGCTCCTGGATGCAGAATCTCTACACTATAAGTGATGGTGATGTTGCGACGGGATGCAGGATCCCGCTCCAAGAATTATGTAAAAATGTATTTATTTTTATTGAAGATTGAAAGAAATGGATTTAGAAAATTTTACTCCCGTAAACATGATAGGAGGTAAAACTCCCCATTCGATGAGCCAAAACATCCCTGAGTGACCACTTTTATAAATCAAATCTGACCTGATCTAATTACAGATCAATCACCTTCATGAGAGAATGGATGTGTTATTTCATGAGCGGTCTCTTACGGTATTGTGACCAATATTGGAAATAGGAAATGAAAAGATATATATTTTTGAGCTAAACCAGATATTTAGAGTAGAGATAGGTTAGTTAGCAAAATGGAGGAAACAATCAACATACCAAATATTAAAATAGATACGATTCATAAAGGATTCAAAACGTTGAGATATTTATTATATGAAATGATATAATACAGAGCCAGTATATAAGTTATATACTGGTCTACTAACCTCTTGCACTCAGAGTATTTCTGATCATTTGCTATTTTCTATATCAGTTTGCTTCTATCAACACTTGCCCAGGCAGGAAATCCAGTCCATAAATGCACCAAATTTCTTCTTAGAACTACAGCAGAATAACTGGGATCAATTTTCTTTCTTTAGCTTCTATTTAATTAAAACCCAACCACCGTACAATTCCAGCATGGCTCTTTTGCAAAGTTTATAAACTTCAGGGAAGCATATATCGAACAAACAATACGCTGTCGGCCATCCTTACAAGGTTTTATACCATGTTCGCGCAGCTGACTGAAATGCCTTACATCATTGGCTACTCTCAACTCGTGATCTGATAATGGCAAAAATATGCAAAATAATATTAACACACGGTTACCTGTAAACGAATGTTACTCAGAAGGTTTTGTAATTCAAGAAAATTACATCTGAAAAAATTGAATTTTTTTCTCAAAATAATCACCTTTACATTTAGTACGTTTTCCATATATTGAACCCAAGAAACAATTTTTTTTTATACTCATCCTGGATCAGGTAGCGCTCCACGGCAGCAACAGGACTTGTAAATTTGATTCCACGCAAATTTTCTTAACCTTTTGGAAACAAATTAAAGTGACAGAAAGTAAGATCAGGGCTGTATGGTGAGTGTCAAAGCAACTGAATCTGATTTTCTTTATAAAAAACCTCTATTTTGAAGCTTTTGGGCTTTGACATTGTCATGATGGAGTATTCCTCCAGATCTAATTTTTTGCCTACTTTCTTTCAAGCTTTTGATGACTTCTGGTGAACAATTTTTGGATATCTATTGGCAGTTACTCTCTTTTCTTCTTCAAATTTAATGTAGCAAAATGACCAATTTAAGAGAAAAAGTTTCTACTATTCTTTTTCCAACACTCTACAGCCGCTTAACTTTTGTCGGAGGTACTTCATTTACAAATTCTCAAACTTAAGGGGGGCATTTTGTTTAGGAAAAATTTATAATTCCATGTTTCAACACCTGTTATTATATCAATCATATGCGCTGAGGTGCCTATTTCAAATTTTAACATCATTTTTGGCACCAAGACTTTACTGCTTTTTTATCTTCAATTAATTCATGATGCACCCATCTGCTGCAAAGCTTCCTCACTTTCAAATCTTCATGCAATAACTTGAAAACTGCCGATCAAATATTTAGGTCATGCTGAATAGATTGAGATGTTGCATGTAAATTATATTTGAAAATTATCTTCAGTTGTTCTGCATTTTCAATAGATGATAATGTTAACGTCCTTCCGCTATGCTTGTAATTTTCCAAGTTCAATTTTCCATGTTTAAATAACATTAACCATATAGAAACTGTTGTATTTAATGAGTGCAAACATGGAAATGCCTGTGATTTAGGTTCAAAACTTTTTTCATGAAAAAAACTTTTTTTAATCATTAGAAAAATTAATTGGAATTTCTCTTACATGAGAAGACCATCCTTAGAGGGACAAGGTCACAAATGAACTAGTTTTAATCAGCCACCGCGGGCACAGATTTTGCCGCCCAAAATTGTGCCGTCATCTAGCGAGGAATTATTAATACACTGAAGCTCCATGATAGAACACTCGCGCTATAAGACACCTCCCTACAAAGGACAATTTTCATTTTCAAAATCAACATTTTTACTATTTAGCAACTTTCCGGTAAGAGGACACCCAACCTTAAATGAAACTTTGGCTTTGCAATTAGGTGTACTTAAAAGGAGGTTCTACTGTATATACTAGATATTTATATGTGACATAATTATAAAAGCCCAACAACCGCAGAATGTAGATACATTCCAAAGCGCGCTTTGCCATAATGTAAAGCAAAACAAAAGAATAAAATTGTTTTGAGACTCCACCACACCCAAGATAGGACGAGGTTCCCGAGGGATTGAATTTCGCCAAATACTATTCGTTTCCTACCAGTAAACTTCCAATTAGTTACACGACCTATATTGGACACCGACAAAAGTGCGGATAACGACAGATCATTTCTCCCTCTCATGTAAATCACACCTCCCTTGGTGACATCCAACCTGCTTTGTCCTTTGTGTTATCCATTTAGGCCTGAGACCACGAGGCCCATGATTACATAGTGCCCATTTACCATATCTTTCAGTCGACTGGATTATATCCGAGGACAATACAGAGGATTGAATCTGAAGAGCAGAGCGACGCTGGAGATCACATCCATGCCATCCGCAGCCATGGATATTGTGGCACAACTCAGGAACACATCCAAGACATCACTACTTTTATCTAACCTCAGGGAGACAACCTACCTTCAAATTCCATAAAACCTGCATCCTACTCGCCATTAACATTCTAACGTGCTCGCCTCAAAATATTCGCACTCCACCTGACGACAAGAACTTCTCTCTCTGCATAGCTGTATCTTCTCCAACCATCACCAAGGACGTGACCATTGCCACATCAACTAGTGCAACTTTGCGAATACCAAATATTTCTCGCCAGGAGTTCTCCGAGATATATAGATGTATGTCGCTCATTATAAAGAGGGCCGAAAGAAATAAACAGACAACTCAAAAGCCTACTGGAATAATTAAACTCATTTCTCCTGAAACCTCCCTTTTTCAATGAGTTGAAATGGATCTCCTTTGAAGTTTCCCAAGTCTGATAGTGGTACAAGTGTATCATAGTCTGTACCGACCATTTAACCCGATTCTTAATTACCAAAGCCTTACTTACAGGAGAGGCAATGTCAAGTTCTTGATGAAAGTTGTCTTCAAGCACGGAGATACCAGGGAAATCATTACGGACCGAGAGCGAGTTTTCCATCAAAGATGCTTTTGGAACATACTAACCAGTGCTCTTCCAAACACAGGTTTACAACAGCCTATCATACTCGTATGTATGGGCTAACAGAAAGGCTCAAATAATCATTGCCTAACATGCTAGAAGTGTATTTGACGTTGAACAAAGAGACTGGGATGTTATCCCACCCTATGTTGAATTTGCCTACAACACGGCAAAAGAGGACACGGCCATTTTTATTCCATTTAAAATAGTCGGTGGACGAGAAGCTAAAACGACTGAAGACACTATATTCCTAAAACCGTGTGAAGATCTCCAAGAGGAATTCAGTCAAATGATTGCAGCCAGAGTTGAAGTGAATCACGCTTTGCGATGATCTTATACATCCTATACATTTTATTGTTCAAATATTCACAATATATAGACTACGCGAATCTCTTTTTGTTGATAGATGTCATAAGGAAAAGAAAAAGAAATGCGAAATTCTTCACTTCCGAGGATTTTAATTCAATGCTTAGATGAGTGAAAAAGATACCAGCGATGTTTTAGGTAGCAAAAATAATATTAAGTTTATTTTTGTTATTAATTATTTTTAAACTGATATTTAAAAATTGTAATATTATCACTATTGTTTGTATGTGTCACTGGTGTATAAACGTTGTAAATATGGTGTAAGGGTAGAGTTCCTAGAACACAACCTATCAAGGTATATGTCAGCTAGATTCCACCTAAAACAATGGAATCAGATAGAAACCACAATTCTCTAAGTTCACGAAGTGATTGAAAGCATTTTGATATCGCCCCTAGTAATAAATAAATAAGCAAACACTACCAAAGAAATGCCAAGGTAGGTTAGCTCCACAAGGTGGAAGAATACAAGTTCATAAAGTATTGAACAAAGAAACCCAATGTTCAAATAATTGATCAAAGCTCTGAAGAATTACTAACTACCACGAAACTTTAATTAGAAGAAATTGTCAATTAATAAAAATAATAATACTAATATTAGAAAATAATAAATCTTATATATAATAAATAGTAGAATTATATTTTGTCAACATAATATAAACAAAAGCAAAAAAGATTTCAATAATACGATTCAATAATATTTTTGTATAGAAATCCAATCCAATTTAGAAAAAATATCTTCTCATAAAAAAAATATTTCTATTTTACAAAATTAATGTGCAAAAATAATAAAAATCATTGCAATTCCATTGATGTCTCATATATAAAAAATGAAAATAATAATGTCGTTTTTTTATTCTTCTAACAAAACTACTCTCTCAATCAGCAAGAAATTTCACACTTGTAGTAAGCTGTAGTTTAACATAAAGCCTATTGCAATCCTGTGTAAGAATAAAGAATTAAATATAAATGTTTGTATTCCTAATTTTTACAGATAATTATTTATCAATGAATTCCTGTCATCCTGATTACTACTAATATAAAGATAATAAAAATATAATTACCATGTGTTTGGACAAATTTCTTCGAGTAACTATTCGTTCATTCGCCTAGTATTTTATTTATATTTATATGTGTAAAATTAGGAAAGACAAACTTCGGGATGACGCAGCAATTTATTTAAGGCAAGAAAAAACTATGAATGATAAACAAAAGATAAGCAATGAGGGAAGTTTACAGAGTAGCAAAATATAAACAAAAAATGATACTCTGTTAATAAAATAATAATTACTTTGCTACATAACTCTTCCCTATAGGAGCTGTGACCCACAGCTAGCAAAAATTTATAGATACTAACATGGATCTGACATACTACTGCCAGGATTCCGTCGAAGTCTTTTAACTTTGTTCCTTGGACCTTTGCGTCGTTTTTCTTGCGGTGTGAAGAGCGGCTCTGTGGTCGTATCGTCTATAGGTACATCGGCATCTTTGAGGGAAGTCTTGGCTTTAATACAGCAGTGGAATCTTGGAGCCAGCAGCTGAAAATGTAGATCACAACACTCAAGGCCTCTAGGTCTTCTCGGCGATCTTAATTTTATCTTCCCTAATTTACTACCCAGCCTCTCCACCAAAATCCCACGTAGAAAATTAGGAAAGACAAACTTTGGGACGACACAACAATTTATTTAAGGCAAAAACAAACTATGAATAATAAACAAAAGCTAAGCAATGAGGGAGGTTTATAGAGTAGCAAACTATTAACATAAGAGATGATACTCTGTTAATAAAATAATAAATACTTTGCTACAATATATACCTTTTTGAAAAATAAAATCTTCTACAATATATATAAACAATAAATAAAACGGCTTCCGAGGATGAAGATATTGATTTATTTTAAACCACATCAAGCTCGGGAATTACAAACCCTTCTACGGGAATGCAAGGTGCGTTCATTAATTTCCAGGACTGCTCTGTATTATTGAAAAAATAAAACAAATAAAAAACCTAACTTCATATTTTTCAAAATATGCCCCTCCTGCCTCAATACACCTGTTCCATCTTTTTTCCAATTGTCGAAGCAGGATATAAAATCACTTTTTAAGAGGTTCCTCAAGGTTGCCTTCGATTCAGCTTGAATCATATCAACGTTGTCAAATTTCCTTCCTTTTAACTTCATTTTCAATTTAGGATAGAGGAAAAAAGTCATTGGGGGCTAAGTCGGCGGAATAAGGTGGATGAGAGGGATCTGTATGGTTGAATTCTTGGACAAGAACTGCAAAACAACTTGGGCTGTGTGCGGCCGCGCATTATCGACGTGAAGTATCCAGTCATTGTTTTGCCATCTTTCAGGTCTTTTAAGGCGCACTGCCTCCCTTAAGCGCCTCATTATTTCAAATAAACCTCTTGATTAATTGTACGTCCGAAAGGAATATATTCATGATGAACCAAACCATTAATATAAAAAAAAATGTAACAAGCAATGTCTTGACTTAGGATTTTGTAAATCTTGCCTTTTTGGGTTTCGGTTCCCCTCTTTCAATCCATTGGCTGGATTGACGTTTGGTTTCCGGGTCATACTGATACACCCATGTCTCATCCCCGGTAATGATTTTTTTGCATCCATTCTGGATCGGTCCGAGTCATTTCAACCATGTTTTGCAGACAACCATTCTAACCTTTTGACCTCTGTTAGAATCCGGGGGAAAAATTTTGAAGACGTCCGGATCATGTCCAAATCTTTTGTTACTATTTGATGACACAGTCCTACAGATAGTCCAGTCTCAGAAGATAAGTCTTTAATAGAAATTCTTCTGTTAGATTTAATTAATTCCTTTATTTTGAGCTTGTTTTCCTCGCAACGTAATGATCTTGGACGCCCAGTATGCTGATCATCGTTTACCTTTTCCCGACCTTTTAGGAAGCGTGAAAACCATTCAAAGGTTCTTGAACGGGATAAAGCTGCATCGCCAAAAGCTTCTTTAATCAATTCATAGGTCTCAGTGGCACTTTTTTTCAATTTAAAACAAAACTTAATGCAGATTCTCTGCTCTTCGAAAATGGCCAATTTGAAATTAGAAAAGCGAACCTTACAAGGAAATTGTTTTGTTCTATTTTTAGATCGGCGCTGCGCCACGAGAATCGTGCTTTCAGTCAGGTGTGGTCGAATGTCCAATATTTAACTCTGTATAAAATTTTTTTCTTTAGCTTTTTTATTTATTTCATTTTTTAACCAGTCCTGGAAATTAATGAACGCACCTTGTATATGAGGAGTATATTTTGTCATTAAGATAAGAAAAAGAGAAAGGACAGAACCATTTTAAAATTTTATCAAAGTTTCAAAAGTAAGAAGAAAAAAAAATAAATTTTCTATTTTTTTTAGATATTCTTTTTTTAATATAATAAAACTTTTGTTGCAATTTCTAGTGTAAATTGGAGTTGATTTGTTCATGATTTTGTTAATGGAAACTATAATGGGTCAACCAGGATGGAAAGATATTCTATCATATGATTAATTAACTGATGATAAAAGTCATTAGGAATACACACATTTGCGGATGTACATGTGAAAATCACATAATAATAATTTGACAATATAAATGTGCTCCAATCATTAAGCGGAATATTATTTTATTTATTAAAACTTATCATTAAAGATATATACACTAGGGTGTAAATAGGCACATAGAGTATTCACACACAAACACTCTTCCTGTGTCGAACCCATGATTACGATATCAGTGCAAACACAATCCCACACAAGTGAGAACAAACACACACATACACACTGGGGGTGAAGGTTGGACATCCGGAGAACAAGATGGTTGTTTTGACCCGGCTATTTCCATTCCTCACATACTCCCACACGGGCCATTTTATTTATATATTTCTAAATGTTATAATATTTATATATATGTTAAGTAGAGAGAGGTAATATCAAATTGTTTGTAGAGAGATTTGAGAGGGAAGAAGAAACATGGACGAGATAGGAGTGTCCATACAACCTTCGGTGCAGTCCTGAATGTGTGATAGTTACTTCCATATAAGTACACCAACATGGCCATGATACTCCTACTAGACAGGCTAGAACTGCACCATGGCTTTACATGTAGAACAATTTCGACTTCTACTCTCTCTTGGCATTCACAAGTGTGTCTCAGTTGATTACTTGTTCTCACTGGTGGATTCAAGCTCATGAAGTATCAGGGGGCCATTTGTTGTTTCAAAATCCTATTAATCCGGTTATAAATACTACAAGTTTTGACCATTGGACGATCATCGCCCTTTGTAGTTATAAATGGGATAATAAAATATTTTAGAGTTAACAGTGATAGTTAACTATTTAACGCCTGAAAAGTTTCTAAACTGAACAAATAGACTTTTAACTTTTTTCACAAAAACTTTAGAAACTTGGCGCTCATTGTATCCATTTAAAAAATTCTATCATGTTGCTTACCATTTCAATTTTACACCAGATGATCAACTCGAGGACTTTCGCCGACCTGCAACATGGATTTCAAGAGTCCCGAGTGCAAAATACAAAGCTGGCATGGAAGCATGGGGAACTTGCGATCTGCCATTTTCAAGACCAGAAAAATATCTAAAATTTATTCACACTCTTTTTATTAACCTTTAAAAATGAAAAAGGTATAAATAAATAAAAAACAAAACGGCTTCCATATTTCCCAAAGCTTTCGGGTATCACAAACAGTTAGGTTTTAGTTTCACTATCGTTCTCCCTCTAGACCCATTTGTTGAAACAATGTTCGAGTTGAAGATATAATATAATGAGGATGGTGATTTTTATATTGTTAGCATTATGATCATTGTCACTTTGTGGCCTTCTAGCAGCATACCCGCTGAGCGATCGCTCTGGGCCTTGATCCCTTTTAACTGATAAAATTAATTACATGGCGTTTTATCTTGTGCTAATTTTACTTGTGAATGTTTCAGAAAGCGATTTTCGCCTAAAAGGCTCTGCAGACGCGTTCTGCGAATGTAAGTAAAAACTTCCCTTAAATACATTTCCAATTCACATAATACTCTACTCATTAAATGCCACACCACATTGGTTAGCCCTGGAGCTGTCAATGGAGATAAATTTGGTCAGCTAGGTCTGGTGAACTTCACCTACAGATTCTAGATCACAACTGAGGTCGTGTTAATTCTTTTCAGCTTCCAATGTTTTCACTGAGTTTGAACCACAGGGTCATCTACAGGTCAAAATGCAATGCTTTCATCATTTTGGATTAGCATTTTATTTTATTTTGACAATGTAAACATGTAGTGTACTCACATAAAAATAAGTCAGAACCCTCTACACACCATGATCTGGTACTGTATATGTAGACCTACATATATACATCTTATCTCGCAGAAATACATTTTTAACATGAAAATAATCCGGAAAAAAAATATATAAATGGAAATAATATTAAAACGACCTTCTTGTAAAGAATAAGAATTCACAAAATATCTATATATTAATCTATTAAATACAACCTGTACAACTAACTTGCCATCGACTAGAACTAAATCGATCCATCTTACTTTGAAAGATATTACGCCTTCGCTTTACATCGATTTTAAAAGCTCCCTACAAATATTTTTTACATAGAATGCAAAATGAATGTCGTTTCTTTCAAGATCTTCACACCGATAACCCTTTAAAATTTAGCCTTAGAGGGATTAAAATTTTTAAAACTTTGTAGATGATAGAGGAAAATATTCCCAATTGATTATGCATGTCAACAATTTCTTTCCCCAAGAAATTCTGTAGGTGGGTTTCTAGTGTAACTTTTCATGCTGGACTCAAAATTCTAATCATAAATTTCCCATTACCCATAGTTTTTGCAGTGCAACCTTTTTTAGTACTAGGATAAAGAATAAAAAATGCCTATAATGTAATGCAAGCATTTTCCCCAAACATTATTATATTACACTAGTTAACCAAATACAATTTTATTTTAATATAAAATTTTGTGCCGATTCCAAATATACTAGTACCGTTATTCATATGGTGGACGAGTGGGTAACACCCTCGGTTCCCGACAGTCATGAACCGGGATTGAATCCCGCGTTAAAATTTGTTTAATATGTGAATAACCTTCACATATTATTCATTGTTGCAATTATCATAAACTAGGTTGATCTTTTTGAGCGGTACCTAATAAAGTGATTTTGGAACCTATAACCTATTTTTTTTATATATCGCGCAAGGTTTCTAAGACAATTGAAATTTGAAAATATTTTTTATATTTAGGCCTATATGAAAAAACGGCGAAATATATTTCTTTTATTCTGAAATAGTGACAGTGGAATTTTTCAAACTTTGCTTGTTGTTCATCGCTCTTGAGTGTCCAGCAGTAGTCAGCAAGCATAATGGGACTCCATTTACCTTGATACCGCATCTCCATACTTGATATATTTAAATAAATTAAAATCCTCTCGAGTAACTTGATATATCTTGATGAAACCTCTCACCACGCTCATCGCTAACTGCACTAAGATTGTCTGGAAAGAAATCTAGATGTGAATCCAGAAAATAGATCTTGAGAGACATGTTACATCCCAGTGTTTTGTAGGAAAGTTATGAGTTCATTAACTAAGTCACTGCAATTTGCAAACTTTACATTTGGAAAAAATGTTCTTCCAAACGTTTCTAAAATAATTGAATGCTGTTGGTTAAATTCATTTAATCTATCTTCAAAATTCTCCCATCCTGCAGCAATTTTCGAATCTGAGGTCCACCGAAAATGCAATCTTTAATTTTCGCATCACTTATACTAGAAAATTTATTTAAATAGTCAAATTAAGCAGTATTTGGATTCATTGCTTTGGAAAGGTTCTTCATTAAAATGTAATGGTGAGATATATTTTTTCAGATTTGACCAATGGAAAATGTTAAAATTTTTAAGTCCTGGAATGAGGGTTTTAAGGTTTGTTCAGTTCTTTTTGATATTATGTCTTTCCTTGTATCTACTAACTCACTCACACTCAGAAAACAAAAGAAAGGTGTATATAAAGCTTTAAACCAAGCAAAAGAGCAATGACTTTCAAGTCACGACAGAATTTCCAACTCTATCTGTCGGACTCTACCTTTTCAAAAGCAGTTTCATGCTTTCGTAATTCTCTTTCTTGTTTAATGTTTGTGCTATTGGAACCAAAGGGAACTTTTATTACCGTTATGAAGGAGAAGACCTTTCAAACTAACTTTAGAGGAATCAAGGAATAAGTGCCCCTCTTCTGCATTAAGTTCATGACCAAGCTCATCCATTAGACTAACAATATCATTGCAGTAAACTAAGTCATTTTCTTGGGAAAATAATTCTTGAAATTCAGCTTGTCGTTTGCGAAAAAAGCATACTTTTGTATCCTTATTCAGCAGATTCCAACCTTCGAACCTATAAGCTGAAAGTTCAATCTGTTTTTTTTTTGGAAAAATGAAAATCACGTAAAAGGTTATATAAATCACCATTAGTTAATAAATAAGGTTTGGATGAAATATGTGCTTTTAAATTTGTGTCATTTGACTCTTGAATTATTGTCACTAAATGTCACATTTTTGGGAGGCTGTGGCATAGGTATATCACCTGGTCTGATAGCAGATGGCAATCTTGATATTTAATGGCATGTTATGATTTAGATGTAATACCAGTAGGTTTTGTCAAACAAAAATAACAGTTTGAATAATGTCTTTTGGTTATCTCGATACCTTTGAAACCAACAAGGTATAAGGAATTTACCTTCAATTCACCCTGTAAGAAGTAGAGGACAAACTTTTGACAACAATGATGAGGCCCCAAAGTCTTATCTTGGTCACCCACTTTTTATCAAATAAAGTTCATAGCTCTTTAATATTTCGCCTAAATCTTTGAGAATTAATTCTCCAAAGATGTAACAGAAAGTATTTGGATTATTCACGCAAGGTGTTGGCATATTGAAAATAGCTCCCCTTTCTCTTTCTATTGAGTTAACCCGTATTCCTGGAGCGTACTAAAGTCGCCAACTATTCGAGTTTGTCTTTAGACTTCACGTCTAATGGTCTTCGAAAGTAAATATGCTTCATCCTAGGAGGGTGGCTGTTTGGAACCTATGAAGGTGGTAGGTGGGACATATGAAGAGAAGGTGGTCGAAAGTTTCATCTTCCTCGTGGCAGTGTGGGCAGGTAGGATTGTTTTTAAATATTTTTGCAGTATAAACTTTGACAAATCCGTGACCTGTGAGGATTGTAGAGGCAAAAATATATTTTGAGTATGATCGCAACGAGAGTGTTTGGAGATGAAGCTATTCTATTGAGGTTTTTCGATGGTCTGTGGCGATGGCTATCACCACCCTGTATCCTACCTTCGATAGGAATCATGCTGTCCAACGATGACCTTGATAATCACCTTCTATCATCGAGGTCCATTATCTAACTGAGGTCAGCGGATGGCATGGACACTAGCGCATATTTTTTGCCTGCAGGCAGAGTTATCTATGCATTCCGTGTTTCTCGATTCCCTTGTTCCCCCGGTCTTCCCTTCCTGTATTTTCGCGCAGATTCGTGACGAGAGAGTTATTATATTAATCATTTTTGTAGACCTATCATATATGAGGTGTAATCAGAGTTCAAGCAGGCACAATTTAATACCTAACCTGGTGCGCGCTCCTTCTCTCTGGTACTACACATGTAGTCACGTGGTACTTCCTCATTAGAGCCTACACTATGTACATTTGGAATAATATGGAGTAGAAGAATATGATATATATCCAATTTATTACAATCAAGTATTGAACATGTCAATAGATTGATGCCACGAAACACCTGTCCAACAAAGCTGTTTACAGGTTCGCCCGCTGCTGGACGGGGTGTTGCGGGGTCCAGCAGCCGGACGAGGGTCTCCAGACCACCGGGTAAGTCTTTAATTGTTCTTTATTTAATAAAAAGCCATAACGCGCTATCTATATACAGAAAAAAATATTAAAGCACGAATGTTTCTTTTATACATAAAACGCGCTTCTACTGTCCATACTGCGATGAAAAAATATTAAGAGGGCTTGGAAAATGGCAAATAATGTCGTGGTAAATTTATTGCTTCTCTTGATAAACTTGGAGATGTGGTGAAGCATGATGACTAAGTTATTTTAATAGGAGCTATGACAATTGATTGCCATCCTTCCTTGTGTTACCACTAGATTATACTGTGACGTTATATATGGTACTACTCCCATATTGGTTTGTCTCTGTTCTTTAGTGTTTCTTAGCAAATGCCATTTTATTTACCTTTTGAAAAGTTGCTTTCATATTGAAAAGTTTTATAGAGACATAAAAAATGGTTTAACATTTGATAGGCTAGCTACAGTGTATTGATACCAAACCACATGTATGAGGTAGAGAGATTCTTCCAGCCTTAAATACAATCTTAGTATGGAAAACCTGTTTGAAAATGGGCCTTTTTTATTTAAGACCAATTCATATTAATTTATATTTTTTTAAATATCCCAAATTCAATTTTATATTTATATTAAGAGCATTTTATGGATGAAATGCTTGTTTTTCATTTTGCAAAGTTTTCTAGAAATTATAATTTTATACTATTTTTCTATTCAACAATCATTTTAAGTTGAATTTAGAGACCTTCAGGTATTAGATAAAGATGGTAAAATATCATATTGTATGTTTTCACTCCAAGAGTTTCTCACATGCCCCGGTGTTCCAGAGACCCAGGCCACGTCGTCTACGACATCCCTGACGGCGTGGCGGCGCCATCGTGGATGGTGCGCTACGATCCCCAGCAGCTGGCTGGGTAGGTACCCTTAATCTACCATATTTGGTGCTCTGGGGGTTCTTCAAATAAAGCTTGACTATAATGATCTTAAAACTACTTAATATTTAACTGATAAATATACTGAAACCCTTCTCTCTCAATAGAGTTTTAATTTATATTTAAAAAAATTATTTATATAAATAAATTTAACAAATTATGAAACTGCCATCATTTTCTGACAGTGTAGAATAGACCATAGTTGATGTTTACCTTTGGCTGACAAAACTGATGTTGCAGGGACTTAGGGCGGATCTACACCATCCCGGAGGGAGTGGCCGCCCCCTCCTGGATGGTCTACTACGAGCCCTGGCAGCTCAGGGAGTAAGTTCATCCAGTGTTATACTATTGTATGTGTGTGGATAGTGTATATACAGAATTTATAAATCTATAAATCAACAATGATATTGGTCTTGGATAATTCAATCTTCTCATTAATAACTCGAGTTACATTCACTGCCATCCTCTCTGACCTTTGCCATGCCATCGAAACAGACCAGGCCTGCACGTGATGTTTAGAAACCACAAGGAGTAGATTCATTTGAGTAAATGATGGTTTTCTTCTTAAATATAATACTGCAATATAAGTAACAATAACAATAGTTGAATGTCCCGACATCTCTTGTTCAATATCAATATTTGTATAAAGTAAATGGGAATATTCCAAGAAGCTAATGGTTTCACTGTGCTCCAGTTTTCCTGGCTGCTGGGACCACCCCGCCCCACAGGAGGAGGTCCCCCGCTCCTCGGTCTTCAAGAGGGCGGTGGTCGAGGAGGAGGACGTTGACCTCCAGTAAGTAGCTCTGTGTGCTCCAACATACTTTCATATAACACTACGAGGTAGTAACCACTAAACTAAGATTAGCCTACTTGGACGTATCATGAGCATAGATGTTTATATTAAGGTCATTCTGCAAGGGAATATCGAGGACAGACAGAGAAGAGGAAGGCCATAACTAGATATATAGCTGAATGCTATAAAAGATACATGAAGATTTCCACTCAATAGCGTGGTTTAGCGAGGAGAGAGTTCATTAGGTCACCAGAAAACTCTTTATAAATATAGATAGGACACATATATCAACGAAATATAGTCTAAATATGAAATTTAAACTTTTTGTTGTGTGCAGGCGGGCCATTTTGGCCTCGCTGGAGGAACGTTGAAGGTGGAGGAGGAGGAGCTCCTAAGACTGAGCTGTACATCGGCCTCAACATTGGAAAATTCATCAAAATTCTTTTCATCAAAATTTTTCATGAATGTTTTTCGCCAGACGCGTTGGTCCATAGCTGCACATCGGCTTCAACATTGGAAACCTGATATCAAAATTCTACTCAGCAAATTTTGCGGAAATGGTTTTCGCCAGACGAGTTGGTCCATATTGGAGTGAAATTCAAAATTCAATTTTTTTGACCAACTCAACGAGTCAAAATTTCAGCCATGTGTTGCGTGTGTTCTCGCGCGAAAGAGTCTATATGACATCATCAAAATCCTCGCACCTATGAAGAGGACTTCGAAGAATAGTATATTTTTTATTTTCAGTATGTATGAATATATATTACTATGAAATGATGATAATGATAATGGAGACATTATCTCGGCCAAAAGGTGTCCGTGATTGGCAACTGGATGCAAGATCTCACCGAAGAAAAGGCAGTGAAATGTCACTACGAGAATATCTTTCCGAGAAGTGGCATGATGTCGCTACGATATACTGGATCTCGCTAAGAAGTGGCGGCGATGTCGCTGTGGAATTCAAAATATCTCCCCTAGAAGTGGCGATGATATAACTATTGAAAGATGTGTTTTCCAAAAAAAAAAAATGGCGGCGAAATCTCTACAGGAGAAAGGATCTCGCTTCAAGAAGTGGCGGCGATGTTGCTATGGGAGATAAAATATTTTCCCAAGAAGTGGCACTGATGTCGCTACGAGATACAAGATCTCTTCACAAAGAAGTGGCTATTATGTCTCTATGGAATCTAGAATATCTGCCCAAAAGGTGGCGGTGATGTCACCATGGGAAGAAAGATATTTTCCCAAGGAAAGACGACGATACCTCTAGAGTACACTTCGCTCCACGAAGTGGCGGTGATGTTGCTATGAGATAAAGAAACTCTTCCGAAAAGTGGCGGTGAAACCGCTACAGAATCCAAAATATCTCTTAAAGAAGAGGCGGTGATGTCGCTACGAGATACAGAATATGTGATATCTTTAAGAAATGCAAAATATCGTTCCAAAAAGTGGCGGTAATAGGTAACTGGATTCAGAATCTCGCTTCAAGAAGTGACGGTGATGTTCCTACAAAATACATAATCCCTCCCCCAGAAGCGACAGTGATGTCGTTACGGAATCCAGAATTTCTCTACAGGAGGCATGATTCTGCTCCCAGAAGTGAGACGATGTCGCTACAGGATACAAAATCTCGCTCCAAGAAATGCTGTGATGTCGCTAAGGGATGCAAGATCTCGCTCCAAAAAAGGCGTGATGTCGCTATGGGATGCAAGATCTCGCTCCTAGAAATGGCTTGAGTCGCTATAGATGCAAGATCTCGCTTTAAGAAATGGCGTGATGTCGCTACGGATTGCAGCATCTCGATCCAAGAAGTGGCGGTGAGTTCTCTGCGAAATCCAGAATTACTCCCCAAGAAGTAGCGGTGATGTCATTACGAGATACAGGATATCTCCCATGAAGTGGCGGAGATGTCAGTAAGATATCCAGAATTTCACCTCAAGAAGTAGCATTGTCGCTACAGGATCCAGAATATCTCCCCAAGAAGTTGCAGTGACATCTTTACGAAATGCAGGATATTGTTCGAAAAAGTGGCAGTAATAGGTAACTGGATTCAGGATCTCGCTGCAAGAAGTGGCGGTGATATTCCTAAAGAATACAGGATCTCTCCCCAAGAAGTGACAGTGATTTCGTTCACGGAATCCAGAATATCTCCCTAAGAAGTGGAACATCACAGGAGGCATGATGCCGCTCCTAGAAGTGGGACGATGTCGCTACAGGATACAAGATCTCGCTCCAAGAAATGGCGTGATGTCGCTAGGGGATGCAAGATCTCGCTCCAAGAAAAGGCGGGATGTCGCATTTGGAAGCAAGATCTCGCTTCAAGAAATGGCATGATGTCGCTATGGGATGCAAGATCTCGCTCCAAGAAATGGCGTGATGTAGCATTTGGATGCAAGATCTCGCTTCAGTAGTGGGTTGATGTCGCTCTGGGATGAATATCTCGTTCCAAGAAATGGCGTAATGCCACTATGATGGCAAGATTAGCTCCAGGAAATGGTCTAATTACGCTATTGGATGCAAGATCTCGCTCCAAGAAATGGCCTAATTACGCTATTGGATGGAAGAGCTCGCTCCAAAAAAAAATGTGATTTCAATATTGGATGCAAGATCTCGCTCCAAAAAAATGACGTGATTTCGCTATGGGATGCAGGATCTCGCTCCAAGAAATGACGTGATGTCGCTATGGGATGCAAGATCTCGCTCAAAGAAATGGCGTGATGTCGCTACGGGATGCAAGATCTCGCTCCAAGAAATGGCGTGAAGTCGCTATGGGATGCAAGATCTCACTCCAAGAAGTGGCGTGAAGTCGCTATGTGATGCAAGATCTCGCTCCAAGAAATGGCCTAATTACGCTATTGGATGCAAGATCTCGCTCCAAAAAAATGACGTGATTTCGCTATTGGATACAAGATCTCGCTCCAAGAATTAGCCTAATGTCGCTATTGGATGCAAGATCTCGCTCCAAGAAATGGCCTGATGTCGCTATGGAATGCAAGATCTCGCTCCAAGAAATGGCGTGATCTCGCTATGGGATGCAAGATCTCGCTCCAAGAAATGGCGTGATGTCGCATTTGGATGCAAGATCTCGCTTCAATAGTGGGTTGATGTCGCTCTGGGATGAAGATCTCGTTCCAAGAAATAGCGTGATGCCACTATGATGGCAAGATTAGCTCCAAGAAATGGCCTAATTACGCTATTGGATGCAAGATCTCGCTCCAAGAAATGGCCTAATTACGCTAGTGGATGCAAGATCTCGCTCCAAAAAAAATGACGTGATTTCGCTTTGGGATGCAAGATCTCGCTCCAAGAAATGGCGTGATGTCGCTACGGGATGCAAGATCTCGCTTAAAGAAATGGCGTGATGTCGCTACGGGATGCAAGATCTCGCTCCAAGAAATGGCGTGAAGTCGCTATGGGATGCAAGATCTCGCTCAAATAAATGGCGATGAAGTCACTACTGGATCCATAAAATCTCCCCAAGAAGTGGCGGTGATGGCCCCACAGAAAGAAAGATATCTACCTAAGAAATGGCGGTGATGTCGCTATGATATAAAAGATCTCTCCCAAAGAAGTGGCGGAGATATTGCTAAGGGATTTTGAAATTTACCCCAAGTAGTGGCGGCGATGTCACTACAGGATCAAGGATTCTCCCCAAGAAGTGGCGGTTATGTCGCTATGGGATCCATAATATCTCCTAAAGAGTGGTGGTGATGTCGCTCTGAAACACAGGGTCTCTCCTCAAGAAGTGGTAGTGATTTAGCCACGTAAGGCAGGATCTATTCCTTGAAGTGGCGGCCACCTCTCTACAAGATTCAGGATCTTGCTCCAAGAACTCTCGTTGATGTTCTACGGAATGAATAATATCTCGTTCCAAGATGTGGTGATGATGTTTCTATGGAATGCAGAATTTCCTTCCAAGAAGAGGCAGTGATGTTGCAATGGGATGTAGGAAATCGCACTAAGAAGTATCAGGTTGATCTCTAAGAGATTCTGGATCTCCCTTCAAGATATGTGTGTGAAAATATCTTTCATTCCTTCATCAATTTGAGATTGAAATGCAAATGTTTTGTAGAACTTTATTTAAGGAAAAAAACACAGAATGACAGTAAATATTACGTGAATGTTTGATCTGTTAGCAGTAACCGCTCTTAACCAATCAATGTTTAATATATGTGAAAAAATAATAGAAAAATATTCTTGAATGGCTTGTGCTTTGCTTCCATTTTGGAGAAGTGGGATCTCCTTGTATGACGGCGTGAAGAGATAGACTGGAGTCGTGGGGATCTTCCTCGGTTCGAGTATGGCGAGTGCCTGTTGTGGGTTTTATTGATTTTGTCAAAGTATAAACGCAGGGAAGAATCTTTGGCATTGCATGTATGCATCCCGAAACAAACCTACATACCCTCACTGTTCAGAAGAGCTAAAAGCAGTTGATCATGTTCTTTCCAGCTGTACAGAATTCCTGAAGTACAGAAAGCAAACATCTATCCTACTTGGAGTGACCCACTTAAATCCTACATCTGTTACCAGTCTTCTATAATCAAACCCCAATATAGAACCTTCTGGTCAACTGGTCCAACTCGGCAATCTAAACAGAGTAAAACGCTTTACACTAGTCCATACTAGTGATCTGGACTCTTCAGGTAGTTGGTGTTCTGTGCTCCAGGAACCTGGGTTATGAATATCTTTCTCTTGCTTTCAATAAATTGATGTTTCATCATGAAGTTTATATTTCCTAATTTCCAACGTGACATTAATTTTTAAACTGAATGATTCATTTTAAAAAACGTAAAATATATTTCGTAGGTCTAAAAATATAACGATTCATATAAAATCCGAGTTTTTCATCACACACACACGCATATGTTAATTTTTTTAAATATAAGAGCTGGGGGAATTTTAAGTGGCCTTTAAATATAAATAATAATTATCTATCACGCACACTTGGGTCTTGTCCTACAGCGTTGAAAAATTCCTATTTTTAAAGTAAATAAAGCTTTGTAATGATCTTGCCCACCTCTTAAATTCATAGTACCTAGCTTCTGATAGACCTTTAGTTGAAATAATATGGAGTTCAATTATCATAGTAGCTATAGCCAACCACCAAACAAAAAGCGCATCTACTGTGAGAAATTAGTCCTTCCCATCTGCCAAGCCCACGTTCAAGTTCAATGGCATGGACAACTTTTAAAACTTTGTGTGTCATAATTTCGAATCCATCCTCACAACTCCCAAGAAAATACACATGGACACCAAAGCTTCAGCTACTCGATTTTGCTAAGAAAGCAGAGCTCCTACTGGAAGATCCTTAATAGGCGTGAGCCTAAATCGACCCCAAACTATGGGAAGTGTCACAAACCCTCCCATCTCATATGCCTCAGTTTAAGCGAAGAAAGCAAAGCCTGTCCCACAAAATAAAAAAGGTAACTCCTCCTTCATAAACCTGGCCCAATCCTTTGAGTCCAGGTCGTAGTAAAATCAATAAACCCTAAGGCCAACCCAAGGGAAATTCTCAAGGTAGCTCAGAAGGCTGAACCATTACTTAATATCTTCTGAAGATGTGGTAGCTTCCATCAAAACAAGTGGCCTATCTAGCGGACCATCTAAACTATGGTGGTCCCACGAGCTATGCCGACTCAGGAAACTGGTAGTAACCCTCCGCCTATGACCCCAGAAAATCCAGAGCCCAATTAGTAAATTTTCAATGGATTATATCGAGAGTCTCACAACGAGTAAAAGCGGCTTTCCGGGAGGTCAAACGCCACTCCTGGTTCAACTTCTGAGAGGAGGTTTCAACTGCGGCAAGGAGTGCCATTGGCCGTTTTATTGCCCGAGGACGATCCCCCCCAATATGATCCTCCGAAATTCGCTCATACAATGTTTTCAGATCAACCCGACTTTACATCGTGGGAGTTCATAGGAGCCATACAGAGCTGTGGTAGAAGGAAAACTTCAGGATAAGATGGTCTCTGTTCTCTTTGCATAGATTTTGGAAGTTCTTATCTACTACCTGCTAGCTGGTATATTCACCAAATGCCTCAGAATAGGTCACTTCCCTCGCCAATGGAAAAGAGGCTGCTTCATACTCGTGCCAAAGGTGTCCATTTCTGCCAGCATTCATTTAGCGAGTTACCTAGGACCTGCTGCGCTGTAATATTCCCCATTCAGACGACTTCTTTCGTTCAGCTTGAACTTTGAAAAGGCAAAAACGCCACTAATATATTCAGATGGATCATAAAGTGATTCCGGTGTTGTTTCTGCAATCATCTTCCCTTCCAAAGAACATCATCTAGTTCTCCTACGGCTTCATCCAGACTGTACTGACTTTCAAACTGAGCTCATTGAATTCTCTGGTCAGCTCAATTCGAGGAGATAAGTCCAAACAAAGCAGCAGTGACCATTGCCTCGGACTGTAGATCGGCTTAATGCAAACATCGCAAGTAGCGAAAATAATAAAAGTCCTTGACAGAAATCATCACATCAGGGTGTGTTGGGTACGCGGGCACATTGGAATCAAATGCAATGAACCAGCAGACAGTGCAGACAAAATTTCCGCTACCTCTGATCTAACACATTGATGCCCCATCTTGCATCGAACTCATGCTCAAAACCTAACACGTAAAGATGCTCTATCATCATTATATGCCCAAGGGCACTTGACCAGATCGCTAAGCATAAATGTTTCCACACAAGCCATCTCATTAAATTTCTACCAAAATAGGCAATGGAGAGGCCACCACCACCATCCTAAACGGGCCACGTCCATTGTACTGGCAGATATTGCATGTGTACATTCCAAAACAGACCCTAACTGTCCTCACTGCTTAGAAGAGCCACAGACAGTTGATCATCTCTTCAGCTGTCCGGCATTATTGAGACATAATTTGCAAACAGGTATCCTGCCTGGACCGACCCACCTCAATCCTGCATCTATGGCCAGCTTCCAAGCTTCACCTCAGCATGAAACTTCCTGGTCATTTGGCTCAACTCACCATTCAAAACAGAACGGAATAAAAGTGCTTAGCTTTATTCTATACTAGTGAGAAGGACTAACAGGTAATTGGCGATCTGTGCTTCAGGAACCTCGGTCATAAATATCTCTCTAGCTTCTGAAGATACATTTTCTCGTGCAAAAATTAAAAAGATAATCTAAGCAAGTCGCCCTTCTTGTTGATAGAGAAAGGCCATAAGGAACAAAGACATGAGAATTCCTTCAATTTTGGATATATTTATTTAAATGCTTTGATAAGTGAAAAAGATACCGGCGATGTTTTTAGGTATAAAATTTTATTAGGTTGATTTGATATTAATTATAACTGATAATGTGATAATTTGATATTGATAATTAATATCTCAATATTTTTAGAATGATTACACTGTTGTGTGACTGGTGTATAAACATTGTATATATGGTGTAAGTGTAGAGGTCTTAGAACACAGCCCATCATGGCGGCTAGATTCAAGCTAAAACAATGGAATCAGATAGAAACCACAATTCTATAAGTCCTCGAAACGATTGGAAGCGAACCCTACTACAGCAATGACAAGGTAGGTTAGCTCCAAAAGATGGAAGAATACAAGTTCATAAAATATTGGACAATGAAGCCCAACGTTCGAATAATTGATCAAAGCTCTGAAGAATTAATGTCTGCCACGAAATACCTTATCAGAAGAAAATGTCAATTAATAAAAAAGATGAATATAAAAAAACTAATAGCAATAGTAGGAATTATATTTTGTCAACATGATAAACAAAAGTTCAAAAGATATTTCAATATTATATATAAAGAATTATTTTTGTATGAGAAAATTAGCTAATCCAATTTAAAATAAATATCTCAAGAAACAACGATTTCTATTTTGAAAAATTAATGTACAAAAAATAAAAATCATTCTATTATCATTGATGTCTTTCTATATAAAACATGAAACGAAAAATGCAGTTGTTATTCTTCTCTCTAACAAAACTACTGACTCAATCAGTAAGAAATTCCACACATGTAGTGAGCTGTAGTTTAACAGAGGCTATTCAATTCCTGTGTAATTTATGTTAATAAATAATTGATTTTCATCTCTATTTTTCTCTTGATGTAACCCGGATTCCTGGAGCGTGTCGCCAACTATCCTGTTTTCACTATTTGTAATCTTAATCTACAGATAATAAACTATTGATGAATTCCTGTCATCCAGATTGCTACTAATAAAGACAATAAAAATATACTCATAATTAACACGTGTTTGGACCAATTTCTTTGAGAAATTATTTGTTCGGACAGAAACAGCTGGGTCATTCGGCTATTATTTTATTTATATATAAACCTTCTCGAAAAAAATCCACTGCCATATATATAAATAATGAACAAAACGGATTCCGAAGATAAGTATCTTACTTTATTTTATCTCAAGCCTTCTCGAGTATTACATACCCTGCTACAAGAGTATATGACAAAATATTTTATCATATAATCCTGTAGTAGGGTTAGCTATCACTCTAAACTCTAACATGTTTAGTTATCCCATTTAACTTTCAAAGGATGATGATCAAAACAAATCGGTACTATGGACCCCCGATACTTCATAAGCCCAACTTCACCAATTAGGGCCAGTAACCAACCAAGGCACACTTGTGAATGCCAAGAGAGGAGAAAGAGTCGAACTTCGTTCTACATGTAAAGCCATGGTGTAGGTCTAGCTTGCCTTGAATTAGTATCATGGCCATGTTCATGTACTTATATTGAAGTAACTATCACATTCAGGACAGCACCAAGGGTTGTATGGAGGCTCTTATCTCGTCCATGCTACCTCTTCCCTTTCTAATATCTCTACCAATAATTTGATATTACCTCTCTCTACTTAACATATATATGTGGTGATTTATCAAACAGTCTTGGTAGTGTGTGGCGAGTGTTAAAGACACACAGGAGACAGGATCCAGTGGCAAAAACCTGTGGAGAGTAGATCGGGGAGGAAAAATAGAAGGTCCGAGGACCATCCTCGGTCCCTTGATCATCATCTATAAGTGCTTTTGAACCGCTTTAAGTAAGATAAATTATCCCCAGAGATAGTGGAGAAAAAGCTAGAGATCTGGTGACCAAGGGGGTTGTTTGACCCGGCTGTTCTATCTTCCCTTTCCTCATACTCCCATAAAGACATTTTATTTATATATTTCTAAATATTATGACAAATATCCTCCTTTCAAAGAAGAAATTTTACAGGGAATTATTTGAGGGCGGAAATAATTTGCCTATGTAGAAATTAATATTATGTGTAGGTTAATATGGTACAGAGCGTAGGTATGGACAATCATGGGCTATGTACAATATGGATGGTGCATGAGAAGGTAAAGGTATTTGTAAGGTGGAAAGTAAGTGAGTTGTAAAGTCAGTAGAGAGCAACATTGTAAAATCAGTGAAGGAAACCATCAGAAAGAGGCTGAAGAAAGAACAAATAGTCATCTCTAGATTGGCTCACAGATTCGTTAGGCTTATAGTAAGTTAGTTAACTTAAAAGCGGTCTTTCTTGTGGAAAAATAATTAATGGAAATAAAAAATAATGGAAATGCGCCTGCGTGAAAAAGAAAGAAACCTTTGGGGATGATTGGGGAAATTGCACTGCCTCTTAGAGATTAAAATTCAATAAAGGGAAGGGGTACACTAAATGAATATCGAGATGAATAGAAAAATATATTTAAAATAAAAAAGAGACCATTGGGGTCTAGTGAGATTAAATAAAAAACGAAACCTCTGTTGTCGAATGATTTAAAAAAAAAATCATTTGCCTCTCAGAGCCTAAGATTCGATATAGGTAATAGGTATGCTAAATATTTACAGTGTTAATTAGTAACGAAAGTATGTTTTAATTCTGCTTGAATTCTTAGGATGTGGTTCTATAATAAGAAGCGGCTTTTGAAGAAAGACACATTAGTTAAGGAAGTTGAAGTAAAAACTGGTGTTTGCCGAGAGGAGGACATTGTGAATGTTTGGTTTCTTCAAGGAATCGGGCTACGATGGTGAACACTTCTTTATTTAAGAACGGAACTTTCTAACTAACTGACAACATCCAATTGTCTCTATATATATCCTAACTCGAGCTGTCTATATGCAAAACCATATTTACATATTTACATCTGAATATTTACAATTACGTCACATCTCCCCTCTTAGAGATTAGTTCTAGTCATCTCCAAAACGTCTGGGCGGACGAACTGTTCTTCCAGAGCGAGTCCTATAAAGTGCCTCTTTAGGAGATGTTGATGAATCGGTCACATCCGTAGGAGCATCTGAAGTGTGTGTGTTGGCTTCTGGGTAATTTACATATGGCTCTTCGTCTGGCTCGAAGTGTGGAGGCCCTGGAGACCTCTGACCAGTAGGAAGCAGATGGAAGCGATTTCTTCTAACACTTCCTCTCGGTGTATCAACCATATAAGATCTAGGAGTATCTGCTTTGGAAATGATGACTCCGGGTGTTTTAAGGTCCGTCAGCCAAACTCGATCATTTACATCCAATGGAGGCAGTTCTCGTACTCCTTTTGCTCGATCAAAGTAGTATTTTTGTTTTTCCCTTTGAATAGCTTCTTGATTTTTCAAATTCTTTAAATTGGGTGGTTGGTGTTGTTTCGTTGGTGTTGGAATAGTGGTGCGAACCCGCCGTCCCATGCTAAGTTCTGCTGGGCTGAAGCCATTCGCAAGTGGTGTAGCTCGATATGCCAGCAAAGCCAGATATGGATCCTTTGACTTGCTAATTCTTTCTTTAACAATTTTTACGAATGATTCTATGAAGCCGTTACTCTGCGGGTATCTTGGACTGGAGGTGACATGAGTAAATCCGTATTCGTGGGCAAATTCTTTGAATAGTGATCCGAACTGGGGGCCATTGTCACTCTGAACTTCCAAAGGAATACCATGCCTTGCAAAGATGGACTTACAGTGGACTATTATGGAAGCTGATGTCATGTCCTCTAATCTTGCAATTTCTGGGTATCTTGAATAATAGTCTGCTATTACCAAGTAGTTTTGGCCCTTTAGTGTAAAGAGGTCAACTCCAACTTTCTCCCAAGGGCAATTTGGAAGCTCTGAGGGTATTAGTGGCTGATGTCGATTTGTTCTTTCCTCAATACACATAGGACATGTTCGGACCATCTCCTCAATTTCGCTTGTGATCCGGGGCCACCAGACGGATCCTTTGGCCCTTTCCCGACATTTCACTATCCCAAGGTGTCCTTCATGGATTCTTTGGAGCAACCCTTTCCTGATATTCTCTGGGATAACGTATCTTGACCCTTTCAGGAGAATACCATTCTCAACGGAGAAATCATCCTTTGCTGGCCAATATTGACTTTCGGACATGGAGACATTTGTTCTCTCCGGCCATCCCTCCTGGGTGTATTTAATAATGTCTTGTATAACCTGGTCTTTGTCTTGACTTTCTTTTATTTCCTTTACTCGGACATCAGATATGGGCATAAATGAGACAACCTGTTGAACGTAGGCACATAACTCCTCCTCCAATTCCTGAGTCCCGACTTTCGTCCTAGGTGATCTAGATAGCGCATCCGCCACTATCAAGTTCTTTCCTGGCGTATGTACCATCTTATACGAATATCTCATAATTCGTAGTCTCAATCTCTGAATCCTAGGTGTGAGATCATCGATGTTTTTGGAAGTAAAGATCGGTACTAGTGGTTTGTGGTCGGTTTCAAGAGTGATCACCAGGCCTTGGATGTATTGCTTGAATTTCTCACAAGCCCAGGTGATAGCCAGCGCCTCTTTTTCGATTTGAGCATAACGCTTTTCTGTTTCAGAGAGCCTTCTAGAAGCGTATGCGATGACTTGTCTCAGTCCGTCTTTGGTTTGCCATATTACTGCGCCTAGCCCAAAAGATGAAGCATCGGCTGATACTGTGATAGGCAAAGAAGGATCATACAAGGCTAACCCTGGCGCAGAAATGAGATTTTTCTTTATCTGGTCAAATGCCCGATCTTGATCATCTCCCCAAATCCATTCTTCTTTCTTTGACAGTAACTTGTTCATTGGATGCAATATCTCCGCTAAGTTGGGGACAAATCTAGCTGAAAAATTTACCATTCCTAAAAATTGTTTTAGTTCCTTCACAGATGTCGGTTTGGGAAACTCCAGTATAGCTCGTTTTCTTTTGGGGTCTACTTGAATCCCGTTAGGACCAATTTGATGACCTAAAAACTTAATAGTTGTAACTGCAAATTTGCATTTATCCTTGTTCAAGGTAAGTCCTGATTTAGAAACTCTTGTTAATACTGTTTCGAGTCTTTTATCATGTTCTTCTTGGCATGAACCATAAACCATTATGTCATCCATATGGCACAGAGTTCCTTCCAGTCCTTCCAATATTTGACCCATTCTTTTCTGAAAAATTTCCGGAGCGGAAGAGATACCGAAAGGTAACCTCTTAAACCGAAATCTCCCAAATGGAGTGATAAATGTGGTAAGTGCTGACGACTCTGAAGACAGTGGTATTTGCCAGAATCCACTATTGGCATCCAACTTTGTGAATACTTTAGCTCCTTTCAACTGGGCTAGCGTATGTTCTACCACCGGATTGGGTGTATTTCCCTTAGAATATTTTTATTGAGTATCGAGAGATCGACACATATTCTTAATTTTCCCGAAGGTTTTGCAACGAGAACCATGGGCGAACACCATTCCGAAGAACCCTCAACCTTTTCAATTACGCCATTTGCCGTCATTCTCTCCAGTTCCATTTGAAGTTCTTTCATTAGAGGTATAGGTACTCTTCTTGGTGTATATATCGAATAAGGTTTTGCCCCTTCTTTCAACTTTATTTCGTATGGAATGTCTATTTTTCCCAGTCCATTAAATAACTTAGGAAACTTGAGCATTGGGTCTAGCTTGGTAGGAGCATGATCTTCGACAATATTTATCCTCCTAACGAGACCTAGGATCTCGCTAGCCCTACAGCTTAGTAAAGGTCGGGCAACCCCTTTAACGATGTAGATGGTCTCTTCGCACTTCTGCCTTTTTGATTCCAAAAAAGCCTGGAACATTCCATTGACCTCTATCTTCTTGGAAACAGCAAAAAGATTCTTATCGGCCTTCTCCGTCTTGAGGTATCCAAAATGTTGCAAGTAAATCCCTTCTGGCATAACCGAAACGTCTGCTCCTGTATCGATTTTAAATTTTATTTGCTGGTCATTTACCTTTATCACTTCACACCACTTATCTTCCGAATTCTCCTGCATTCCCACTATCCCAATGAATGCATTATTTAGGGAGCTTGATACTTCTTGTATGGTTTTAGTGTGACAAACCTTGGCAAAATGACCTTTTTTTCTGCACTTGTTGCAAATAGCATCCCTAGCAGGACATTGTTCTTTCGAATGTCCTGGGTAATATCCACATCGGAGACATTTACGTTTCTCATTAGAAGACCATCCTTGAGGATTCTTTGGAAAATTAGAATTGTACGTTTTTTTCCCTTAATTCTTGTTTTCTGGAAATTTGTGCCATTTCTCCCTCCTTTCCTGTTAATCACATCCACGTTCCGATTTTCAGTGTCTTGCCTGATTTCTTTTTGTTGATTTTTTACACTTTCTGATTGGCGCACAATCTGGATTGCCTTCTCCAAGGTTAGTTCCGATTCTAACTGTAATTTCTCAGAAAGATTAAAGTTTTTCACTCCAACTACCAACCGATCCCTGATCATCTCTTCTTTTAAGATACCATAGCTGCAGGTTTCTGCCAGCACATAGAGATTGGTTATGAATTCCTCTACAGGTTCCGTCTCCCCTTGACTTCTTCTATTGAATTTTGCTCTTTCATAAATAACGTTTCTTTTTCCTATGAAATAGTCCTGAAATTTGGACACCACTAGTTTATAGTCATCATTTTGCGCTTCACTTAAGTTAAATAAGATCAAGATTTCTTCTGCTTTATCGCCCATTATGTAAATCAGAGCATTTACTTGCTCATTTTCACTTTTCTCTGAAAGTCCTGAAGCGATTCTGTATCTTTGAAATCTTTTGAACCATATCGGCCATTCATTAGGTTTGCCGAAATTGAATCCTTCTGGAGCAGCTACTTGTATATAATTAGCCATTTTTTTCCTTTTCTTAAAAATATTCTTATATTTCAACTTTATAATTTTGAAAATTGCTTTTACGCTTTTACCGCTTTTACGCTGCCACCATGTTTGGTTTCTTCAAGGAATCGGGCTACGATGGTGAACACTTCTTTATTTAAGAACGGAACTTTCTAACTAACTGACAACATCCAATTGTCTCTATTAATATCCTAACTCGAGCTGTCTATATGCAAAACCATATTTACATATTTACATCTGAATATTTACAATTACGTCACAGTGAAAGGTGTTCAACGGGAAGGTCTATGGTGTTTGACACCTCAAAGAAATGTGAAGAAATATGATTTGTTATTTAAAATTGATATGTGATAAATTATTTAGAGCATAAACAGTGCTAAAAGTGGGCTAACATGAAGAGATGATAAGTTTTTTTTTAAACAAAAATTTGAGCGAACGAAATAAAATAAAGTTTAACACTCACAGTTGATAGGCTTATGTTGGATTTCGAAGCTGGGACTTTCAGTGGGGTTGGAAACTTGGAGGGGGTCGGGGTTTTAGATTGAACATTGGTTCATGTTGGGAAGTTCCGATGGGAAATTTGGTTGTCATACGTGGCGTGTAGACGAGTCCGCGGGACGTAGGCGGCTTGGTCCGCTCGTGATGGCGTAGTCAGACAAGGGGGGGCGGCGTTGTTAGAATAGATTGCTCCAGTGGGGTTTGCATTATTCTACTACTGTAGGGCTGGGTTGGCTCGCAATCCTTAAGGCTTTCGTAGCCTTCCTTTTCACTGAGACTTTGGCTCGAGCTGTCTCGCTTGTCCGGCAGGCTAGATTCACTGAAGGAGGCGTCTTTGTCCTCTAACAGTAGGCGGTAGTCATGTTGAGGATTCTTGAACATCTCATCTTCCACGGTCAGCTCATGTGGATCAGGGGTAGTGAGATCTTGGGAAGTTTGTGCAATTGGGACTTGGGTGGGGCGACGTGAAAAGTTTGGGGCGTTGATGTTGGTAGCTTTCTCCATGAGACGGATTTGCTCATCCCTGAGGGAAGATTTCTGCTCAGGGGTCAATGCCTGGCGAGGAAGGGCGTTGACGGTCGTGAATGACTGTTTCCAACTTTGGCTGTTGCAATGGTTCTGACCACAGCACCGACATGGTGAAAACGAGGGGGGGGGGGATAAAAGTTCCGAGGACCACCCTAGGAGAAACTAGTGTCGAGGACCTAGTGTGGGAGTATGAGGAAAGATAAAATAGCCGGGTCAAACAACCCTTTTGGTCACCAGATGTCAGCCTTCACTCCCTTTCTTAAATATTTAATATTTCCATATAATCGAGTGTATTCAATTTTATAACTAAAAATGGTATATAACTGGGTTAATTTAGCGGCGAATGGTTCGATTTTATTACGACGAGAGAGAGAGAGACATTTTTATTTTTATTATTCTTGAAATGTCGCCCTTATTTTTAGTATAAAACTTTATATAACGGTTTAAGACTGACTGTCGTTTTAGAACCGTTTGTTGAACGAATGTTGTAGTTGAAGATATAATGGGTGAGAGTTTTTATTTTGTTAGAACCATGTTCATTGGGCGTCACTTTGTGGCCTTCTATCAGAGCACCCGTTAATTGAACGTTCATGCAATGATCTCATGCCTTGATCACATTAAACTGCTAAAATTAATTATATTTTATTACCTTGCTTATTTTACTTTTAAATGTTTCAGAAAGCGATTTTCCGCTAAAAAGATCTGCAGACGCGTTCTGCGAATGTAAGTACAAAATTCCCTTTAAACACAGTTCCAATTCACATACTACTCTACTCATTAAATGACATACCACATTGGTTAGCCGTGGATCTGTCAGTTGAGAAAGGTTTGGCTAGCTAGTTCTGGTGAACCTCACTTAGAGATTCTAGATCACAACTGAGGTCGTGTTAATTCTTTTCAGGTTCCAATGTTTTCACTGAGTTTGAAAAACAGGTCCAAATACAGGTCAAAATGTAACGTTTTCATCATCTTGGTTTAACATCTTATTTTATTTTGACAATATAAACATGCAGTGTACTCACAGTAAAATAAATCAGAACCCTATACCCACCATGGTATGGTACTACATATGTAGACCTGAATATATACATCTTATTTCGCAGAAATACATTTTAATATGAAGATAATCTGAAAAAATTTATAAATGACAACGAAAGTGTAAACAGCTTTCTCTTGCAAAGAATAAGAATTAACAAAAAATTATTTTTATATTTTAAATACGACCTATACAACCTGCCATCGTCTAGAACCAAATAGATTCATCTTACTTCAAAAAATATTTCGCCTTCGCTTTACATCGATTTTGAAAAGCTCCTTGTATAAAAAAAAGGTTTATATATAATTCTAACTGGATTTGGTTTCTTACAAGATCTTCACACTTATAACATTTTATATTTAGCTTTAGAGGGATTAAAAAGTTTCAAACTGCGTCGATGATAGTGGAGAAATGCGCCTAATTGATTACGCAATTCAACAACATTTTTCCCCAAGAAAACTGATTGTGTGTTTCTAATCAGAATTTCTCCATCAACCAATGGGTTTTTGTATGACAACCTTTGTTTAATACTGAGCTAAATACAGTAAAAATGCAGACAATGTTACGTAAGCATATATGTTTGAACAAACCTTATTACATCTCATTAGTTAACCAAAAATATTTTATCTTTATGTAACTTTTATGTGCTGGTTCAAAATATACCATTAGTTTTTATATATGGCGCAAAGTTTCTGAGAGACACCTACTTTAAATTTTAAAATATTTTTAGTATATAGGCCGATATGAAAACAAAATATATTTCTATTGTTGAGAAGTAGTGACAGTGGATTTTTTCTTCTGTACTTTGTTTGTAGTACATCCCTCTTGAGTGTACAGTAGTAATCAGCAAGCATACCGGGACTCCATTTACCTTGGTACCGCTTCTCCATGCTTGATATATTTTGGGGACACCTCTCACCATGCTCATCGCTAACTGCATCAAGATTGCCGGAAAAGCAATCTAGATGTGAATGGTGGAAAAAGATCTTGAGGGACGTGATACATTCAAGTTTGTTAACTAAGTCACTGAAGTTTTCGGAATTGACATTTCCCATAAAGGTTCTTCCAAATACTTCTGAAAGAATTCAATGCTGCTGATTAAATTCATTTAGGCTAACTTCAAAATGCCCATCCTGCAGAAAATCTCAAATCTGAGGTCCAACGAAAATACCTTCTTTTATTTTCTTCATTAATATGCAATGGTGTTATCACCATTGTATATGTTTTCGTATTTGACCCACAATAGAAAATGTTTAAATTTTCAAGTCCTGGAGTAAGGGTTTCAAGGTTAGGCCAGTTCATTTTGATATAATGTCTTTAATTTATTATTCCATTCATCCATAAAAACAACAAAATTTGTATAACCAAGCTGTAAACTAAGCAAGAGAGCAATGACTTTCAAGTCACCACAGCTGTATATGTTGTACTCTACCTTTTCAAAATCATTTTCATGTTTTAGTAACTCTCATGTTGAATGCTTGTGCTATGGGACCGACGAAAACTTATTAACGTTGTGAAGGAGAACAGCTTTCAAACTAACTTCAGAGGAATCAATGAATAAGCGCCACTCTTCTGTGTCTGATTCATGACCGAGTGACCATTAGACTAACATCATTGTAGTATACTAAGTGATTTTCTTAGAAAAATAAGTCTTGAAATTCAGCTTGTCGTTTGTGAAAAAAACATATATTTGTGTCCGTATGTAGCAGAATACAAACATTTTAACCTATAAACTAAAATATCACTCTGTATTTGGATAAATGGAAATCACTTACAAGGTTATACAAATTCCCTTTAGTTAATAAATAAGGTTCAGATGGAAAATGTGTTTCCAAATTTGTGCCATCTGACTCTTAAATCATTATGAAAAATATAGTACAAATGTAAAATTGTACTGGGATTATGGTGATATTTTTCTTAATCTTGAATCATTGTCACTAAATGTCACATTTCGGAAGACTGTGGCGCAGGTAAATCCTCTGGTGTCATATCAAATGGAAAATCTGGGTATTCTTTAGTATGTTTAGATTTACTTACTTTTTTAATATTTTTAATTTTTGTCAAACAAAAACAACAGTCTAAATAAGGTCCTTTGGGTTCCCCCATACCTTTGGAACCGTAAAAGGTATATGGTCTTCATTACTTCACCCTGTAAGAGGTAGAGCACAAATTTGACAACAATGATGAGGGTCCTACGACTATACCCCTCCTAAACATCAAAATTTGTAAACGAGTATTTTTAAAAATAAAAAGAGGCTCTTTTAGAATTCTGATTCTCCAAAAACCGATCTGGTAATCACAATATAATTCTTATAATGAAACTTTAAAATATAATTTTTCTATTGAACCGATATGAAAACCACCAAACAGCATATATAATAACATAGCGTAGAGAATGAAATTACGCGCACTGCCATAACCTAGACGCCTTCGCAAATCGCAATGCCCGAAATTCAGGGAAGATCCTACAATAGAACATCGCAAATTCGATTGCCCGTAGTTAGCAGCTTTTATTTAAAACATAACTGTAAATAATTTGATCGACTTTTTTATTGAGGAAAATCCAATTTAGACCATGAAATAACGGATAGGATTCACACTTTTAAATTATACAAATTCTGGAACAGCATCGATTTTAACTACTAATATTGAAAACAAGTTTAACTTACTTTTAGCGGCCCATACCTCTAGGTATATATAAATATACAATTGGTGTAAATATCTACTCTCTCTCAATGTCTCTATAATAATCAATACTTGATATACTAAATGTTGTCTAATGTAAAACTGACTTTACTATGTATATATAGCTATGGTCGTGCATGTATTATATGTAAATAACGCGATATATATAATAATATTGTCTGAATATTCTTGATCTACATATGTAGACATGAGGTGTAATTACCGAACAAGAAGTCAAAACCCTCTATCCACCATGGTCTAGAATTAAAAATGTAATTTAGGGTACTTACAATACAAGAAATCACACCCCAATTTCAACCATGACTTGGTACTATATCAGTTGTCATTTGGCCTATTTAGACTAAAATAAATTAAAGCTATATACATCCTATAGCCTGGTATGACATGTGGTGTACTTACAGTACAATCAGACAAATTCCTCTGTACAGCATGACCTGGAACTACATATGTAGAGGTCTGTTAGAGTAATTATACGCACTGTCCACTTTCAACAATAAAGACCAGGGATCGAATCCCACGTTGAGCACATTTAAAAGAGGAAACAATTCAAAATAAATGTGCACACATGTGTTGTACTTACAGTACAAGACGTCACAAGCTTATACTCACTACGGCTTGGTACTATTTAGATCGTACATACATGAATGGTAAAAACTGCTAGCACAGGGCGTAAAATATTAATGACAAAACGAATATCACAGTTATATATAATTATTTATTATACTTGGATATAATTCCCAGCTAAGTTGTTTGATCTCTGCCATTTTAGCTGGCAGGTCTTTGAGAGCGTTGACAACCACTCTTTCAGGTTCCTCGTACGGATATTTTATACAAGGCCTCAAAAGATCGAGCGTACTTGTCTTTACAGCGGCTTTCATCTTGTCAAATAAGGCATACTCCGTGGGCGGCAATGAGTACAGAGAATGAAGCAATGCAGTGAAGTATTAACACTGCAAGGCTGTCGCAGATTATCTTAATGGCATGAGGGCTTGCAATGTCATGCTGAAACAACTAGTATCCTGTTCATTTTCCTGGACGGGGCTTTTGAATTCGCCATCGCTGGTTTTTAGCGATCACAACTACCGGTCGCTGTCAAAGGTGCGTCCAGGCTCCATCCAGTTCACGAGGAGAATGAAATTGACTTCATAGAAGGCTATTGCTAGTTTTCTTTTCCTTTACAACTGCGGTATTGATATGTCTTTTTTCAAGTGTAGTTCAAAACTACCTTTATTTGGGTGCCTCTAAAATAGAACAACTCAGGTATTTTCAGGCGTGTAGAGATAATCACTACTCATCTCCAGTGACTGGCAAAGCGAAAAGGTAATCTAAATAGGCATTGTAAAGTGAAAGAAGTTCCATGCAGGTGTCAGCACGTTTCTTCTTCTGGTGTGATGTAAGTACATGAAGGATCCACTATGCTCACACCTCTGTCATATCCATAATGGCGGGAAAAATTACCTGCGATGTTCTCACGCAAACACTTTCTTCCTGAGGCTGTCGAATTTGAGACATCAGTTCCCTTAGATCAGCCCCAACATTGTTTCCACGTATGTATGCGATGTTGCGCTCGGCGTCACGTGGTCACACATTTATCTGCGGGCTCCACACTTTATTTATTCACCAATCAGTAAACGCTACGCCTTCTGGAGCGTTCCCGCATTTCGACCCATGTGGTGATGGATATCACCCTTCTGTTTCCCCACCTTCAATAGGAATCACGTTGTCCAACGTTGATCGTGACAATCACCTTCTATCATTGGTATTCCCGACCTCACTGAGGTCGATGGATGGCATGGATACTCGCGCATATTTTTCGCTTTCAAACATGGTCATCTAAGAATTCTATGTTTCTCGCTTCCCTTGTTTTCTAGTTGTTTCCTCCCTACCTTATCGCGCAGATTCGTGACGAGAGAGCCTATGTGTTAATCATTTTTGTGCAATCTATGTGTGAACAAGAGGTGTACTCACAGTTCAAGCATGCACAATCTAATACCCACCATGGCGCTTGATACGACACATGTAGTCATGTGGTGTGATTAGTAGTACTACACATATAGTCTTGTGCTACTTCCTTATTAGAGCTCCTACTATGTACATATGGAATAATAAGGAGGAAAAGTATATAATGTATATTCCATGTTTCACAATCAAGTATTGAACATGTCAATAGATTGATGCCACGAAACACCTGTCCAACAGAGCTGTTTACAGGTTCGCCCGCTGCTGGACGGGGTGTTGCGGGGTCCAGCAGCCGGACGAGGGTCTCCAGACCACCGGGTAAGTCTTTAATGGTTCTAAATTTACATAACTTGCTGAATACCCGTGCTCAAGTATTTTAGGTACTAATTAAAAAAATATATGTTTCTTTTAAATTCCTAGAAAACTACCAAATGATTCAGTTTGCCTGATTTCTCCGGAGTTGTGTTTGCTAAATAAATACTGTTTCACTGTGTGAGAGAGTTATTTATACTATAATTATTATATAACTCTAACTATAGTGGTTAGTATCATTCGCAGGGATGTTAGAAAAACTCATCAATATTTTCACATTATCACTCTCTTGATATAAAATAGATAAATATTTCTTATAGGGACAATGGTTAATTTACACTTGAACTTGTGAATGTTATTATTTTGGAAGAATCCAATACACTGAGCTGAATGTGTATCCTGGTGTGTATAGCTCAGTTTATACAAGAGAGTTGGTTTGTTGACTCCTTCCTGAGAAATGTTCGGGCGGTAAAAGTGTTCAGTAATAACAACCAATTGATTAAAGTACAAGGCTAACTACCTTCTAAGGGAATAAACTTCAACTACATTATGAATTAATTTTATTTGTGATTATTGGCACAAATTACTTCTCTGATATACCAATCAATGCCAACCCCACATACGCGACATCTAGTGGTACCTCCATTAGGTAGTTCTTGAAACTTCATAATAAATTAAGGGAAATAGTATTATGGAGAAAGTGTAGGAGTACATTTCATTGTAAATTTGGAAATTATATAATATCTCGTAGCGAAATTATTTTGGGAGGATTCACCACTGATAATACCAATATTTTTGTCATTGCAGTAAGGGCAGTGAATCTTTTTATTTTAAAATGTAATAAAGTAATCATTATTCATATGAGATTCTAGCTGCTCTTTAAGTTTCTACCCAACTTCTTTTCATTTATTAATTTATTATTTATTTAAATTCATTCTTACAAGAGTAATGGAGCCAACAACTAAGCTTTTTACGCATTATGCGCATTGTTCAAAAAAGTCAACACCAAATCATATTTATAAGCAAGATTATACATGTTTAAAATTCAGGTCTAGTAAGAAATAACTAATAGGAAATTGGGCTTATTGCAAATTAGAGCCAAAATATATTAGAAATCGAATTGATTTCATTGAAATTGATATCGAATTCAAGGTTAAAAAAAAAAAGAACATTTTAAAGTTGTGCAGCTTTGTACAGAAAAAAATATTTTTTTACCATTATTCCATTCACCTATATATCTAATTTAAAGGCTTCTTAGTGATTTAAATATTAAATCAAAGAGTCGAATGTATGTTTTCACGCCAAGAGTTTCTCACATGCCCCGGTGTTCCAGAGACCCGGGCCACGTCGTTTACGACATTCCTGACGGCGTGGCGGCGCCATCGTGGATGGTGCGCTACGATCCCCAGCAGCTGGCTGGGTAGGTACCCTTGTGTATTCTACCATATTTGGTGCACTATGGATTCTACAACCCTAGCCTTCAAATTCATAAAGAAAAGATTGTAGATCCTTGAAAGCGCACACAAAATAAATTGAGTAAATATAGACTTCAATGTAAATATCCATAGCCAAACAGACAATTTATAATTCAATATATTCATATAAATATATTCTACAATTTCTTAAACACAAAAATATAGGGAAGGCCTAACTCACCAGTGGTAATCATTACCAATGGTTCCATAATTTTATTCTACCAGATAGCTACAAATGCCATCATGGTCCACGGTGATGTTGCATAAATATGAATAGATAGAAGCGAAGATAGTGAAGAAGACAGTGTAGAATAGACCATAGTTGATGTTTACCTCTGGCTGACAAACTTGATGTTGCAGGGATTTCGGGCGGATCTACACCATCCCGGAGGGAGTGGCCGCCCCCTCCTGGATGGTCTACTACGAGCCCTGGCAGCTCAGAGAGTAAGTTCACCCGGTGTTATTATATTGTGTGTTTGCATAGTTTATATACAGTATATATAAATAGATATTTCAACAATGATATTGGCCTTTGATCATTTCATTTACTCATCTATATCTCATGCTCATTCACTGCCATCCTCTCTGACCTTTGCCATGACCACAAAACAGACCAGGCCTGCACGTGATGTTTAGAAACCACAGAGGGTAGATTCACTTGGGTGTGTGATGGATTTATTTTCTAATATAATACTGCAATATGTAACAATAACAAGAGTTGAATGTCCAGACATCTCTTGTTCAATATCAATATTTGTATAAAGTTAATTGGAAATATTCCAAGAGACTAATGGTTTCACTGTGGTCCAGTTTCCCTGGCTGCTGGGACCACCCCGCCCCAGAGGAGGAGGTCCCCCGCTCCTCGGTGTTCAAGAGGGCGGTGGTCGAGGAGGAGGACGTCGACCTCCAGTAAGTAGCTCTGTGTGCTCCAACATACTTTCATATAACACTAAGAGGAAGTAACCACTAAACTATGACTAGCCTACTTGGACGTATCATGAGCGTAGATGTTTCTATTGAGGTAATTCTACAAGAGATGATCGAGGGCACCCAGGGAAGAGGAAGGATATAACTATATGGCTAAGTTTTATAAAAAAAAGACATGACATTCAAAATTCAAAATGTTTTTACCAACATAGCTACTCAAAATTTTGTTTCCAAAGTGTTGTTGTGGCACAAAAGTGGCTATCGGACCTCGATAAAATCTCCACTAATGAAGGCGGTTTTGAAAATGACTCCTCCCTTTTTGGAAAAAGGTTGCCTTACCATGATATGATGAAATCCCTACTGGAAACAGGATCTCGTCCAAGAAATGGCGGTGGTTTGCAATTGGGTGCTGGATCTCTCCGCAAGGAAAGGCGCTGATATCGCTTGGGATTTTGGATCTCGCTTCAAGAAGTGGCGGGATGTCTCTATAGGATGCTAGATCTTGCTCCACGGAGTAGTGGTGATGTCGCTGCAGAAAACTGCATTTCACTCAAAAGGGTGGCGAAAAATATCTATGGGATGCGAAATATCTCGCCACGAAGTGGCATGATGTCACTACAAGATGAAGGATCTCGCCCCAAGAAGTGGCGGTGATGCCGCTACGGTTTTCATAATCTCGTTTCAAGTAGCGAAAGTTACAACACTCCAGGTTGGAGCATCTCCCCAAAAGAAGTAATGGTGCTATCGCTACAAAATGTCATATCTCGTTTCAAAAAGTGAAAGTTAATGCCGCTATAAGAAGAAGGATCTAACTCCAAAAGGTGCGGAATGTCTCTTTGGGATGCAGAATTTCTCCCTGAGAAGTGGCAGTGTCGCTACAGGATATTCAGGATGTCGCTATGGAATGCAGAATTTTTCTCAAAGAAATGGCGTGATGTCGCTACGAGATGTAAGATCTCGCTCCAAAAAAAATGGCGAGATGTCGCTACAAGATGTAAGATCTCGCTCCAAAAAAATGGCGTGATGTCGCTATGTAATGCAAGATCTCGCTCCAAGAAATGGCGTGATGTCGCTATTGGATGCAAGATATCGCTCCAAGAAATGGCGTGATGTTGCTATTGGATGCAAGATCTCGCTCCAAGAAATGTCGTGATGCCGCTATGGGATGCAAGATCTCGCTCCAAGAAGTGGCGTGATGTCTCTATGGGATGAAAGATCTCGCTCCAAGAAATGTCGTGATGTCTCTATATGATGAAAGATCTCGCTCCAAGAAGTGGCGTGATGTCTCTAGGGGATGTAAGATCTCGCTCCAAGAAGCGATGTGATGTCTCTATGGGATGTAAGATCTCGCTCCAAGAAGCGATGTGATGTCTCTATGGGATGTAAGATCTCGCTCCAAGAAATGTCGTGATGTCGCTATGGGATGTAAGATCTCGCTCCAAGAAATGTCGTGATGTCGCTATGGGATACAAGATCTCGCTCCAAGAAATGGCGTGAGGTCGCTATGTGATGCAAGATCTTGCTTCAATGGTGGCGTGATGTCGCTAGAGGAGGCAAGATATCGCTCCAAGAAATGGCGTGATGAGGCTATGGGATGCAAGATCTCGCTCCAAGTAATGGCGTGATTTCGCAATAAGATGCAAAATCTCGCTCCAAGAAATGGCGTGATTTCGCTATGGGATGCAATATCTCGCTCCAAGAAATGGCGTGATGTCGCTAGAGGATGCAAGATCTCGCTCCAAGAAATGGCGTGATGAGGCTATGGGATGCAAGATCTCGCTCCAAGTAATGGCGTGATTTCGCAACAAGATGCAAAATCTCGCTCAGAGAATTGGCGTGATTTCGCTATGGGATGCAAGATCTCGCTCCAAGAAATGGCGTGATGTCGCTAGAGGATGCAAGATCTCGCTCCAAGAAATGGCGTGATGAGGCTATGGGATGCAAGATCTCGCTCCAAGTGATGGCGTGATTTCGCAACAAGATGCAAAATCTCGCTCCAATAAATGGCATGATTTCGCTATGGGATGCAAGATCTCGCTCCAAGAAATGGCCTGATGTCGCTATGAGATGCAAGATCTCGCTCCGAGAAATGGCGTGATGTCGCTATGGGAAGCAAGATCTCGCTCCAAGAAATGGCTTGATATCGCTATGTGATGCAAGATCAAGCTTCAATGGTGGCTTGATGTCGTTTGGGATGCAAGATCTCGCTCCAAGAAATGGCGTGATGTCGCTATGAGATGCAAGATCTCGCTTCAATAAATGGCGTTAAGTCGCTATGGGAAGCAAGATCTCGCTCCAAGAAATGGTGTGATTTCGCTTACGAATGCAACATCTCGCTCTAAGAAATGACGTGATTTCGCTACGGGAAATAAAATGTCACTCCAAGTAGTAGCGTTGATTTTGCTCCTTGATGTAGAATCTCTACACTATAAGTGGTGGTGATTTCGCTACAGACTGCAGGATCTGGCTCCTTAAAGGGCGAGTGATTTCGCTACGGGATTTAGGATCATGCTCCAAGTAATATGTAACAATTTAATTATTTTTATTGAAGATTGAAGATTATTGGTTTAGAAATTTTACTCGAGAAAATATGATAGGCGGTAAAACTTCCCATTTGATAAGCCAAAACCTCACTGAATGACCACTTTTATAAATCAAATTTGACCGGACCTAATTATACCTCAATCACCTTCAGGAGAGACTGTAGGTGTTCTTTCATGACCTGACTCTTACAGAATTTTGTCCAAAATTGGAAAAAGGAAATGAAAAAAATATATTTTTAGCTATACCTGATATTTAAAGTGGGGATAGGTTGGTAGCAATATGGAGTAAATGATCAAAACGCCAAAAATTAACATAGCTCTGATCTATTAAAGGATCCAACACGTTGAGATATTTATAATATGAAATGGTATAATACAGAGCCGTGTACTGGACTACTAACCTCTTGCCCTCAGAAAATATTTGATCATTTGCTTTTTTCTATATCAGTTTGCTTCTATGAATTCTTTCCCAAGCTTGCAAATCCAGTCCATAAATACAAATTTCCTCTTGGAACCACAGCGAAGAACTGGGATAAAATATTTTCCTTTAACTTCTATTCAATTCAAACCAACCGCCGAACAATTCTGGCATGGATTTTTTTGCAAAGTTTATAAACTTCAAAGAAGCATATTTCGAACAAACAATCCGCCGTCGGCCATCCTTCCGAGCTTTTATAAAATGTTCGAGCAGAGAGAGAGAGAGATAACTACAATGCCTCACCTTATTGGCTCCTCAAGGTACTTGATCAGATAATTGCAAAAATATACAAAATAAATAGTTTTAACACAAAGCTTCCTGTATACAACGGTTACTCAGAAAGTTTTGCCAATTAATAAAAACACAACTGATAAAATTTTTATTATTTTTCTCAAAATAATCATTTTCACATTCAATACATTTTTCAACCCTTGAACCCCCCAAAAATATTCTTTCCCCCTACTCCTGGCTCATGTCTTTAAGTATCTCCAGGTAGCACTCCACGGCAGCATCAAGACTTGTAATTTTGATTCCATGCAAACTTTCTTTAACTTTTGGAAAAACATGAATGTCACAAGTAACAATATCAGGGTATTATGGTGAGTGTCAAAGCAACTGAATCCGATTTTTTTTTTTTCAAAAATCTTTTTTTTTAGTAGCTTTGTGGGCTGCGGTATTGTCATGATGGAGAAAGATTCCTCTGGGTCCAGTCTTTGGTCTCCTTTTTTTCAAGTCTTTGATGACCTCTTGTGAAAGAATTTTGTATGCCAATTCGAGCTACTGTTTTTTCACCCTTAAGCTACTGTAACAATATAACCACTTTTAGGGAAAAAGTTGCTAATATTCTTTTTCCAACACTCCACAGCCATTTAACTTTTGTCGGAAGTACTTCATTTTCAAACACCCAAACTGAAGATGGTCTTTTTGTTTTCGGATCAAATTGATGGATCCAGGTTCCAACACCTGTTATTATATAACACAAATGCGTTGTGTTATATTGTGTTATCTTCAATTAATTAATGAGGCACCCATCTGCTGAAAAGCTTCCTTACTTTCAAATCTTCATGCAATAACTTTAAAACTGCCGATCCAATATTTAAGTCATACTGAATAGATTGAGATGTTGCATGTGAATTATATTTGAAAATTACCTTCGGTTTTTCTGCATTTACATTAGATGATGATGTTAACTGCCTTCTGCTATGATGGTAATCTTCCAAGTCCAATTTCCATGTTTAAATACCCTAAACAATCAAAAAACTGTTGTATATGAATGGGTGCAAATTTGGAAATGCCTGTTTAAAAAACAGTATTTTCAATTAAAAAATTTTTAAAATATTTTTAAAATATTAATTGAGATTTCTCTCACATGAGAAGATCATCCTTAGAGAGACAAGGTCAACAAACGAACTTGTTTTAATCAGCCACCGCGGGCACGGATTTTTCCGCACAAAATTGGCCCGCCATATAGCGAGGATTTATTAATACATTATAAATTTCATGATAGAAAAATCGCGCTATAAGACACCTCTCTACAAAGGACAATTTTCATTTTCAAAATCAACATTTTCACTATTCAGCAACTCTCCGGTAAAAGGACACCTAACCTTAAAGGAAACTTTGGCTTTGCAATTTGGTGTCTTTTACGGGGAGGTTCTACTGTATTTGCTAGATTTTCATATGTGACATAATTATAAAAGTCTAACAACTGCATAATGTAAATACAAATCAACGCGCGCTTTGCCATCATGTAAAACAAAACAAAGAAAAATTTGTATTGAGACTCCACCGCACCCAAGATAGGATGAGGTTCCCGAGGGATAGAATTTCGTCAAAGATTCTTCATTTCCTCCCAGTAAACTTCCAATTAGTTCCACAACCGCCACTGGTCACCGACAAAAGTGCGGATAGCGACAGATTATCTCTACCTCTCATGTAGATCACACCCTCCTGGACCTTATCCACTTCTTCGGCGGTGGCCTTTCTCTGAGGTGACATCCAACTTGCTTCGTCCTTTGTGTTATCCATTGACGCCTGAGACCACGAGGCCCATGACTACACAGTGCCTACCTAACAAATCTTTCAGTCGACTGGATTATATCAGAGGACAACGCAAAGGATGGAATATGAAGAGCAGAGCGACGCTAGAGATCACACCCATGCCATCCACAGCCATCGACGTTGTGGCACACCTCAGGGAACACATCCAAGACATCACTACTTCTATCTAATCTCGGGGAGATAACCTACCTTCAATATCCATGAAACCTTCATCCTACACGCCATTAGCTTTCTAACAAGCTCGCCTCAAAATATTCGCACTCCAACTGACGGCAAGAACTTCTCTCTCTGCATCGCTGTACCTTCTCCAACCATCACCAAGGACGTGAAATTTCCACATCAACTGGTGCAACTTTGCGAAAGAATTTAAAGCCAATTTTTTCGGCCAGGTCTTTTCTGAGATATATGTAAGTATGTGGCTCATTGTAAAGGTGTCAAATAAATAAACAGACAACTCAAAAGCCTAGTGTAAAACTTAAACCCATTCCTCCTGCAACCTCCCTTTTCAGAGAGTTGAAATAAATCTCCTTGGAAGGATACTGGTAATACGTAAATCATAGTCTGTACCGACTATTTAACCCGATTCATAATTACCAAAGCCTTTCTTACAGGAGAGGCAAAAGATGTGTCAAGTTCTTGATGGATGATGTCTTCAAACACGGAGCTCCAAGGGAAATCATTACGAACTGAAGGCGAGTACTACAATTAAAGATGATATTGGAACTTAATAACCAGTGTTCTTCAATTCAATCGTTAACAACACAGCATATCCTCCCCATATAAATGGCTTAACAGAAAGACTCAACAAAACATTGGCTAACATGTTGGAAATGTATTTGGACGTTGAACAAAGAGACTGGGATGCTATCCTACGCTATGTCGAATTTGTCCACAACACGGCAAAGCAGAACACGACAGGTTTCATCCCAATCAAACTAGTCAATGGACGCAAAGCTGAAACGACGGTTGACTCTATATTCCTAAATTTGAATGAAGATCTCCAAGAATAAAACAGTCTAATTATTCTAAAAAAAGTTGAAAACTCTAGGCAGTTGGTACAATTGGAAACATTCAAGGCCCAAAAAATATACAAAGTTATATATACCTCTAAACACAAAGCAACAGACTACAGCGTCAGGGATCTCGTATGGATCGTTCCGTTTTTTTCAGCATGAGTTTTACGTATTTTTTCGTGTTTTGTGTTGGATTGTGTGTTGTTTTTATTATTTTAATAACTAAGCTAAGGTTTTTTCATAGTGACCCTCAATTTAAAAAAAAAATAGGTAACAAACTTACGCGCTCGGGAAATTCTCAACAAAGTTACGAAATCGATATTTTAAAAGTGAATTACGCTTTGCAATGATCTTACTCATCTCTTAAATCCTTATACCTAGCTTCTAAGGATACATTTTCTTGTTCAAATATTCAAAATATAGACTACGTAAGTCACCCTTTTTGTTGATAGAAGTCATAAGGAAAAGAAATGCGAATTTCACACTTTCGCGCGAAGATTTTAATTCAATGCTTAGATAAGTGAAAAATATACCAGCGATGTTTTAGGTAGCAAAAATAATATTAGGTTTATTTTTGCTATTAATTATTTTTAAACTGATATTTAAAAATTGTAAAATTATCACTATTGTTTGTATGTGTCACTGGTGTATAAACGTTGTAAATATGGTGTAAGGGTAGAGTTCCTAGAACATAACCTATCAAGGTATATATGGCGGCTAGATTCAAGCTAAAACAATGGAATCAGATAGAAACCACAATTCTCTAAGTTCACGAAGTGATTGGAAGCATTTCAATATCGCGCCTAGTAATAAATAAATAAGCAAAGACTACCGAAGAAATGCCAAGGTAGGTTAGCTCCACAAGGTGGAAGAATACAAGTTCATAAAGTATTGAACAAAGAAACCCAATGTTCAAATAATTGATCAAAGCTCTGAAGAATTACTAACTACCACGAAACTTTAATTAGAAGAAATTGTCAATTAATAAAAATAATAATACAAATATCAGAAAATAATAAATCTGATATATAATAAATAGTAGAATTATATTTTGTCAACACATAATATAAACAAAAACAAAAAAGATTTCAATAATACGATTCAATAATATTTTTGTATAAAAATCCAATCCAATTTAGAATAAATATCTTCATAAAAAAATATTTCTATTTTACAAAATTAATGTGCAAAATAATAAAAATCATTGCAATTCCATTAATGTCTTATATATAAAAAATGAAAATAATAATATAGTTTTTTGATTCTTCTAACAAAACTACTCTCTCAATCAGCAAGAAATTTCACACTTGTAGTAAGCTGTAGTTTAACATAAAGCCTATTGCAATCCTGTGTAAGAATAAAGAATTAAAATAAATGTTTGTATTCCTAATTTTTACAGATAATTATTTATCAATGAATTCCTGTCATCCTGATTGCTACTAATATAAAGATAATAAAAATATAATTATCATGTGCTTGGACAAATTTCTTTGAGTAACTATTCGTTCATTTGCCTAGTATTTTATTTATATTTATATGTATAAAATTAGGAAAGACAAACTTCGGGATGACGCAGCAATTTATTTAAGGCAAGAAAAAACTATGAATGATAAACAAAAGATAAGCAATGAGGGAAGTTTACAGAGTAGCAAAATATAAACAAAAAATGATACTCTGTTAATAAAATAATAATTACTTTGCTACATAACTCTTCCCTATAGGAGCTGTGACCCACAGCTAGCAAAAATTTATAGATACTAACATGGATCTGACGTACTTCTGCCAGAATTCCGTCGAAGTCTTTTAACTTTGTTCCTTGGACCTTTGCATCGTTTTTCTTGCGGTGTGAAGAGCGGCTCTGTGGTCGTATCGTCTATAGGTACATCGGAATCTTTGAGGGAAGTCTTGCTTTAATACAGCAGTGGAATCTTGGAGCCAGCAGCTGAAAATGTATATCACAACACTCAAGGCCTCTAGGTCTTCTCGGCGATCTTTATTTTATCTTCCCTAATTTACTACCCAGTATCTCTACCATAATCCCACGTAGAAAATTAGGAAAGACAAACAATTTATTTAAGGCAAAAACAAACTATGAATAATAAACAAAAGCTAAGCAATGAGGGAAGTTTATAGAGTAGCAAACTATTAACATAAAAGATGATACTCTGTTAATAAAATAATAAATACTTTGCTACAATATATACCTTTTTGAAAAATAAAATCTTCTACAATATATATAAACAATAAACAAAACGGCTTCCGAGGATGAAGATATTGATTTATTTTAAACCATATCAAGCTCGGGTATTACAAACCCTTCTACGGGAATACAAGGTGCGTTCATTAATTTCCAGGACTGCTCTGTATCATTGAAAAAAATAAAATAAATAAAAAAACTAACTTAATATTTTTCAAAATATGCCCCTCCTGCCTCAATACACCTGTTCCATCTTTTTTCCAATTGTCGAAGCAGGATATAAAATCACTTTTTGAGGGGTTCCTCAAGGTTGCCTTCGATTCAGCTTGAATCATATCAACGTTGTCAAATTTCCTTCCTTTTAACTTTATTTTCAATTTAGGATAGAGGAAAAAGTCATTGGGGGCTAAGTCGGGGGAATAGGGGGGATGAGGGATCTGTGTGGTTGAATTCTTGGACAAGAACTGCAAAACAACATGGGCTGTGTGCGGCCGCGCATTATCGACGTGAAGTATCCAGTCATTGTTTTGCCATCTTTCAGGTCTTTTAAGGCGCACTGCCTCCCTTAAGCGCCTCATTATCCCCAAATAAACCTCTTGATTAATTGTACGTCCGAAAGGAATAAATTCATGATGAACCAAACCATTAATATCAAAAAATGTAACAAGCAATGTCTTGACTTTGGAATTTGTAAGTCTTGCCTTTTTGGGTTTCGGTTCCCCTCTTTCAATCCATTGGCTGGATTGACGTTTGGTTTCAGGGTCATACTGATACACCCATGTCTCATCCCCGGTAATGATTTTTTGCATCCATTCTGGATCGGTCTGAGTCATTTCAACCATGTTTTTGCAGACATCCATTCTAACCTTTTGTTCCTCTGTTAGAATCCGGGGAAAAATTTTTGAAGACGTCCGGATCATGTCCAAATCTTTTGTTACTATTTGATGACACAGTCCTACAGATAGTCCAGTCTCTGAAGATAAGTCTTTAATAGAAATTCTTCTGTTAGATTTATTTAATTCCTTTATTTTGAGCTTGTTTTCCTCGCAACGTAATGATCTTGGACGCCCAGTATGCTGATCATCGTTTACCTTTTCCCGACTTTTTAGGAAGCGTGAAAACCATTCAAAAGTTCTTGAACGGGATAAAGCTGCATCGCCAAAAGCTTCTTTAATTAATTCATACGTCTCAGTGGCACTTTATTTTCAATTAAAAACAAAACTTAATGCAGATTCTCTGCTCTTCGAAAATGGCCATTTTAAAATTAGAAATGCGAACCTTACGAGGAAGTTGTTTTGTTCTATTTTTAGATCGGCGCTTGCGCCACGAGAATCGTGCTTTCAGTCAGGTGTGGTCGAATGTCCAATATTTAACTCTGTATAAAAAAAAATTCCTCAGCTTTTTTATTTATTTTATTTTTTAACCAGTCCTGGAAATTGATGAACGCACCTTGTATATGAGGAGTATATTTTGTCATTAAGATAAGAAAAAGAGAAAGGACAGAATCATTTTAAAATTTTATCAAAGTTTCAAAAGTAAGAAGGAAAAAAATAAATTTTCTATTTTTTTTTAGATATTCTTTTTTTAATATAATAAAACTTTTGTTGCAATTTCTAGTGTAAATTGGAGTTGATTTGTTCATGATTTTGTTAATGGAAACCATAATGGGTCAACCAGGATGGAAAGATATTCTATCATATGATTAATTAACTGAAGATTAAAGTCATTAGGAATACGCACATTTGCGAATGTACATGTGAAAATCACATAATAATATTTTAATATTATAAATGTGCTCCAATCATTAAGCGGAATATTATTTTATTTATTAAAACTTATCGGTAGATAAATATACACTAAGGTTTAAATAGGCACATAGAGTATTCACTCATAAACACTCTTCCTGTGTCGAACCCATGATTACGATAACAGTGCAAACACAATCACACACAAATGAGAACAAACACACACATACACATTGGGAGTGAAGGTTGGACATCCGGAGAACAAGTTGGTTGTTTTGACCCGGCTATTTCCTTACCTCATATACTCCCACACGAGCCATTTTATTTATATATTTCTAAATATTATAATATTTATATATATGTTAAGTAGAGAGATGTAATATTAAATTATTGGTAGAGAGATTTGAGAGGGAAGAAGAAACATGGACGAGATAGGAGTGTCCATACAACCTTCGGTGTAGTCCTGAATGTGTGATAGTTACTTCCATATAGGTACACCAACATGGCCATGATTCTCCTACTAGACAAGATAGAACTACACCATGGCTTTACATGTAGAACAAATTCGACTTCTACTCTCTCTTGGCATTCACAAGTGTGTCTCAGTTGATTACTTGTTCTCACTGGTGGATTCAAGCTCATGAAGTATCAGGGGGCCATTTGTTGTTTCAAAATCCTATTAATCCGGTTATATATACTACAAGTCTTGACCATTGGACGATCATCGCCCTTTGTAGTTATAAATGCGATAATAAAATATTTTAGAGTTAACAGTGATAGTTAACTATTTAACGCCTGAAAATTTTCTATACTGAACAAATAGACTTTTAACTTTTTTTCACAAAAACTTTAGAAACTTGGCGTTCATTGTATCCATTAAAAAATTATATCATGTTGCTTACCATTTCAATTTTACACCAGATTATCAACTCAAGGACTTTCAGCCGACCTGCAACATGGATTTCAGGAGTCCCGAGTGCAAAATACAAAGCTGGCATGGAAGCATGGGGAACTTGCGATCTGCCATTTTCAAGACCAGAAAAATATCTAAAATTTATTCACACTCTTTTTATTAACCTTTTAAAATGAAAAAGGTATAAATAAAAAAACAAAACGGATTCCATATTTTCCAAAGCTTCCGGGTATCACAAACAGTTAGGTTTTAGTTTAAGATTCACTATCGTTCTCTCTTTAGACCCATTTGTTGAAACAATGTTCGAGTTGAAGATATAATATAATGAGGATGGTGATTTTTATATTGTTAGCATTATGATCATTGTCACTTTGTGGCCTTCTAGCAGCATACCCGCTGAGCGATCGCTCTGATCCTTGATCCCTTTTAACTGATAAAATTAATTACATGGCGTTTTATCTTGTGCTAATTTTACTTGTGAATGTTTCAGGAAGCGATTTGCGCCAAAAAAGTTCTGCAGACGCGTTCTGCGAATGCAAGTAAAAACTTCCCTTAAATACATTTCCAATTCACATAATACTCTACTCATCAAATGCCACACCACATTGGTTAGCCCTGGAGCTGTCAATGGAGATAAATTTGGTCAGCTAGGTCTGGTGAACTTCACCTACAGATTCTAGATCACAACTGAGGTCGTGTTAATTCTTTTCAGCTTCCAATGTTTTCACTGAGTTTGAACCACAGGGTCATCTACAGGTCAAAATGTAATGCTTTCATCATTTTGGATTAGCATTTTATTTTATTTTGACAATATAAACATGTAGTGTACTCACAAAAAAATAAGTCAGAACCCTCTACACACCATGGTCTGGTACTGTATATGTAGACCTACATATATACATCTTATCTCGCAGAAATACATTTTTAACATGAAAATAATCTGGAAAAATATATATAAATGGAAATAATATTAAAACGACCTTCTTGTAAAGAATAAGGATTCACAAAATATCTATATATTAATCTATTAAATACAACCTGTACAACTAACTTGCCATCGACTAGAAATAAATAGCCCCATCTTACTTTGAAAGATATTACGCCTTCGCTTTACATCGATTTTGAAAGCTCACTACAAACATTTTTTACATATAGTGCAAAATGAATGTCGTTTCTTACAAGATCTTCACACCGATAACCCTTTAATATTTAGCCTTAGAGGGATTAAAAATTTTAAAAACTTTGTAGATGATAGAGGAAAAATATTCCCAATTGATTATGCATGTCAACAATTTTTTTCCCCAATAAATTCTGTAGGTGGGTTTCTAGTGTAACTTTTCATGCTGGACTCAAAATTCTAGTCATAAATTTCCCATTACCCATAGTTTTTGCAGTGCAACCTTTTTTAGTACTAGGATAAAGAATAAAAATGCCTATAATGTAATGTAAGCATTTTCCCCAAACATTATTATATTGCACTAGTTAGCCAAATACAATTTTATTTTAATATAAAATTTTGTGTCTGATTCCAAATATACTAGTACCGTTATTCATATGGTGGACGAGTGGGTAACACCCTCGGTTCCCGACAGTCATGAACCGGGATTGAATCCCGCGTTAAAATTTGTTTAATATGTGAATAACCTTCACATATTATTCATTGTTGCAATTATCATAAACTAGGTTGATCTTTTTGAGCGGTACCTAATAAAGTGATTTTGGAACCTATAACCTAATTTTTTATATATCGCGCAAGGTTTCTAAGACAATTGAAATTTGAAAATATTTTTTATATTTAGGCCTATATGAAAAAACGGCGAAATATATTTCTTTTATTCAGAAATAGTGACAGTGGATTTTTTCAAACATTGCTTGTTGTTCATCGCTCTTGAGTGTCCAGCAGTAGTCAGCAAGCATAATGGGACTCCATTTACCTTGATACCGCATCTCCATACTTGATATATCTTGATGAAACCTCTCACCACGCTCATCGCTAACTGCACTAAGATTGTCTGGAAAGAAATATAGATGTGAATCCAGAAAATAGATCTTGAGAGACATGTTACACCCCAGTGTTTTGTAGGAAAGATATGAGTTCATTAACTAATTCACTGCAATTTGCAGACATGTTCTTCCAAACGTTCCTAAAAGAATTGCATGCTGTTGGTTAAATTAATTTAATATTTCTTCAAAATTCACCCATCCTGCAGCAATTTTCGAATCTGAGGTCCACCGAAAATGCCATCTTTAATTTTCGCATCACTTATACTAGAAAATTTATTTAAATAGTCAAATTCAGCAGTATTTGGATTCATTGCTTTGGAAAGGTTCTTCATTAAAATGTAATGGTGAGATATATTTTTTCAGATTTGACCAATGGAAAATGTTCAAATTTTTAAGTCCTGGAATGAGGGTTTTACGGTTTGGTCAGTTCTTTTTGATATTATGTCTTTCCTTGTATCTACTAACTCACTCACACTCAGAAAACAAAAGAAAGTTGTATATGAAGCTTTAAACCAAGCAAAAGAGCAATGACTTTCAAGTCACGAAAGAATTTCCAACTGTATCTGTCGGACTCTACCTTTTCAAAAGCAGTTTCATGCTCTCGTAATTCTCTTTCTTGTTTAATGTTTGTGCTATTGGCACCAAAGGGAACTTTTATTACCGTTATGAAGGAGAAGACCTTTCAAACTAACTTTAGAGGAATCAAGGAATAAGTGCCCCTCTTCTGCATTAAGTTCATGACCAAGCTCATCCATTAGACTAACAATATCATTGCAGTAAACTAAGTCATTTTCTTGGGAAAATAATTCTTGAAATTCAGCTTGTCGTTTGCGAAAAAAAGCATACATTTGTATCCTTATTCAGCAGATTCCAACCTTCTAACCTATAAGCTGAAAGTTCAATCTGTTTTTTGGAAAAATGAAAATCACGTAAAAGGTTATATAAATCACCATTAGTTAATAAATAAGGTTTGGATGAAATATGTGCTTTTAAATTTGTGTCATCTGACTCTTGAATTATTGTCACTGAATGTCACATTTTTGGGAGGCTGTGGCATAGGTATATCACCTGGTCTGATAGCAGATGGCAATCTTGATATTTAATGGCATGTAGGTTTTGTCAAACAAAAATAACAGTTTGAATAATGTCTTTTGGTTCTCTCGATACCTTTGGAACCACAAGGCATAAGGAATTTACCTTCTATTCACCCTGTAAGAAGTAGAGGACAAACTTTTGACAACAATGATGAGGCTCCAAAGTCTTATCTTGGTCACCCACTTTTTATAAAATAAAGTTCATAGCTCTTTAATATTTCGCCTTAATCTTTGAGAGTTAATTCCCCAAAGATGTAACAGAAAGTATCTGGATTATTCACGCAAGGTGTTGGCATATTGAAACTAGCTCCCCCTTTCTCTTTCTATTGAGTTAACCCGTATTCCTGGAGCGTACTAAAGTCGCCAACTATTCGAGTTGGTCTTTAGACTTCACGTCTAATGGTCTTCGAAAGTAAATATGCTTCATCCTAGGAGGGTGGCTGTTTGGAACCTATGAAGGTGGTAGGTGGGACATATGAAGAGAAGGTGGTCGAAAGTTTCATCTTCCTCGTGGCAGTGTGGGCAGGTAGGATTGTTTTTTAATATTTTTGCAGTATAAACTTTGACAAATCCGTGACCTGTGAGGATTGCAGAGGCAAAAATATATTTTGGGTATGATCGCAACGAGAGTGTTTGGAGATGAAGCTATTCTCTTGAGGTTTTTCGATGGTCTGTGGCGATGGCTATCACCACCCTGTATCCTACCTTCGATAGGAATCATGCTGTCCAACGATGACCTTGATAATCACCTTCTATCATCGAGGTCCATTATCTAACTGAGGTCAGCGGATGGCATGGACACTAGCGCATATTTTTCGCCTGCAGGCAGAGTTATCTATGCATTCCGTGTTTCTCGATTCCCTTGTTTCCCCAGTCTTCCCTTCCTGTATTTTCGCGCAGATTCGTGACGAGAGAGTTCTTATATTAATCATTTTTGTAGACCTATTATATATGAGGTGTAATCACAGTTCAAGCAGGCACAATTTAATACCTAACCTGGCGCGCGCTCCTTCTCTCTGGTACTACACATGTAGTCACGTGGTACTTCCTCATTAGAGCCTACACTATGTACATTTGGAGTAATATGGAGTAGAAGAATATGATATATATCCCATGTCTTACAATCAAGTATTCGACATGTCAATAGAGTTATGTCACGAAACACCTGTCCAACAGAGCTGTTTACAGGTTCGCCCGCTGCTGGACGGGGTGTTGCGGGGTCCAGCAGCCGGACGAGGGTCTCCAGACCACCGGGTAAGTCTTTAATTGTTCTTTATTTAATAAAAAGCCATAACGCGCTATCTATATACAGAAAAAATATTAAAGCACGAATGTTTCTTTTATACATAAAACGCGCTTCTACTGTCCATACTGCGATGAAAAAATATTAAGAGGGCTTGGAAAATGGCAAATAATGTCGTGGTAAATTTATTGCTTCTCTTGTTAAACTTGGAGATATGATGAAGTATGATGACTTAGTTATTTTAATAGAAGCTATGTCACCCAATTGCCATCCTTCCTTGTATTACCAGGAGATTATACTGTGACGTTATATATGGTACTATTCCCATATTGGTTTGTCTCTGTTCTTTAGTGTTTCTTAGCAAATGCCATTTTATTTACCTTTTGAAAAGTTGCTTTCATCCTGAAAAGTTTTATAGAGACATAAAAATGGTTTAACATTTGATAGGCTAGCTACAGTGTATTGATACCAAACCACATGTATGAGGTAGAGAGATTCTTCCAGCCTTAAATACAATCTTAGTATGGAAAACCTGTTTGGAAATGGGCCTTTTTATTTAAGACCAATTAATATTAATTTATATTTTTTTAAATATCCCAAATTCAATTTTATATTTATATTAAGAACATTTTAAGGATGAAATCCTTGTTTTTCATTTTGCAAAGTTTTCTAGAAATTATAATTTTATACTATTTTTCTATTCAACAATAATTTTAAGTAAAATTTAGAGACCTTCAGGTATTAGATAAAGATGGTAAAATATCATATTGAATGTTTTCACTCCAAGAGTTTCTCACATGCCCTAGTGTTCCAGAGATCCGGGCCACGTCGTCTACGACATCCCTGACGGCGTGGCGGCGCCATCGTGGATGGTGCGCTACGATCCCCAGCAGCTGGCTGGGTAGGTACCCTTAATCTACCATATTTGGTGCTCTGGGGGTTCTTCAAATAAATCTTGACTATAATGATCTTAAAACTACTTAATATTTAACTGATAAATATACTGAAACCCCTCTCTCTCAATAGAATTTTAATTTATATTTTAAAAAATTATTTATATAAATAAATTTAACAAATTAAGAAACTGCCATCATTTTATGACAGTGTAGAATAGACCATAGTTGATGTTTACCTCTGGCTGACAAAACTGATGTTGCAGGGACTTCGGGCGGATCTACACCATCCCGGAGGGAGTGGCCGCCCCCTCCTGGATGGTCTACTACGAGCCCTGGCAGCTCAGGGAGTAAGTTCACCCAGTGTTATACTATTGTATGTGTGGATAGAGTATATACAGTATATATAAATAGATATTTCAACAATGTTATTGGTCTTGGATAATTCAATCTTCACATTAATAACTCGAGTTACATTCACTGCCATCCTCTCTGACCTTTGCCATGCTATCGAAACAGACCAGGCCTGCACGTGATGTTTAGAAACCACAAGGAGTAGATTCATTTGAGTAAATGATGGTTTTCTTCTTAAATATAATACTGCAATATAAGTAACAATAACAATAGTTGAATGTCCCGACATCTCTTGTTCGATATCAATATTTGTATAAAGTAAATGGTAATATCCCAAGAGGCTAATGGTTTCACTATGCTCCAGTTTTCCTGGCTGCTGGGACCACCCCGCCCCACAGGAGGAGGTCCCCCGCTCCTCGGTCTTCAAGAGGGCGGTGGTCGAGGAGGAGGACGTTGACCTCCAGTAAGTAGCTCTGTGTGCTCCAACATACTTTTATATAACACTACGAGGTAGTAACGACTAAACTAAGACTTGCCTACTTGGACGTATCATGAGCGTAGATGTTTCTATTGAGGTCATTCTACAAGAGAAGAGGAAGGCCATAACTAGATATATAGCTGAATGCTATAAAAGATACATGAAGATTTCCACTCAATAGCGTGATTTAGCGAGGAGAGAGTTCATTAGGTCACCAGAGAACTCTTTATAAATATAGATAGGACACATATATCAACGAAATATAGTATAAATATGAAATTTACACTTTTTGTTGTGTGCAGGCGGGCCATTTTGGCCTCGCTGGAGGAACGTTGAAGGTGGAGGAGGAGGAGCTCCTAAGACTGAGCTGTACATCGGCCTCAACATTGGAAAATTCATCAAAATTCTTTTCATCAAAATTTTTCATGATTGTTTTTCGCCATACGCGTTGGTCCATAGCTGCGCATCGGCTTCAACATTGGAAACCTGATATCAAAATTCTACTCAGCAAAATTTTGCGGAAATGGTTTTCGCCAGACGAGTTGGTCCATATTGGAGTGAAATTCAAAATTCAAATTTTTTGACCAACTCAACGAGTCAAAATTTCAGCCATGTGTTGCGTGTGTTCTCGCGCGAAAGAGTCTATATGACATCATCAAAATCCTCGCACCTATGAAGAGGACTTCGAAGAATAGTATATTTTTTATTTTCAGTATGTATGAATATATATTACTATGAAATGATGATAATGATAATGGAGACATTATCTCGGCCAAAAGGTGTCAGTGATTGGCAACTGGATGCAAGATCTCACCGAAGAAAAGGCAGTGAAATGTCACTACGAGAATATCTTTCCGAGAAGTGGCATGATGTCGCTACGATATACTGGATCTCGCTAAGAAGTGGCGGCGATGTCGCTGTGGAATTCAAAATATCTCCCCTAGAAGTGGCGATGATATAACTATTGAAAGAAAGATGTTTTCCCAAGAAAAAAAAATGGCGGCGATATCTCTACAGGAGAAAGGATCTCGCTTCAAGAAGTGGCGGCGATGTTGCTATGGGAGATAAAATATCTTCCCAAGAAGTGGCACTGATGTCGCTACGAGATACAAGATCTCTTCACAAAGAAGTGGCTATTATGTCTCTATGGAATCCAGAATATCTGCCCAAAAGGTGGCGGTGATGTCACCATGGAAAGAAAGATATTTTCCCAAGGAAAGGCGACGATACCTCTAGAGTACACTTCGCTCCACGAAGTGGCGGTGATGTTGCTATGAGATACAGAAACTCTTCCGAAAAGTGGCGGTGAAACCGCTACAGAATCCAAAATATCTCCTAAAGAAGAGGCGGTGATGTCGCTACGAGATACGGAATATGTGATATCTTTAAGAAATACAAAATATCGTTCCAAAAAGTGGCGGTAATAGGTAACTGGATTCAGAATCTCGCTTCAAGAAGTGGCGTTGATGTTCCTACGAAATACATAATCCCTCCCCCAGAAGCGACAGTGATGTCGTTACGGAATCCAGAATTTCTCCACAGGAGGCATGATTCTGCTCCCAGAAGTGAGACGATGTCGCTACAGGATACAAAATCTCGCTCCAAGAAATGCCGTGATGTCGCTAAGGGATGCAAGATCTCGCTCCTTGAAATGACTTGAATCGCTATGGGATGCAAGATCTCGCTCCTAGAAATGGCTTGAGTCGCTATAGATGCAAGATCTCGCTTTAAGAAATGGCTTGATGTCGCTACAGATTGCAGCATCTCGCTCCAAGAAGTGGCGGTGAGTTCGCTGCGAAATCCAGAATTACTCCCCAAGAAGTAGCGGTGATGTCATTACGAGATACAGGATATCTCCCATGAAGTGGCGGTGATGTCAGTAAGAGATCCAGAATTTCACCTCAAGAAGTGGCATTGTCGCTACAGAATCCAGAATATCTCCCCAAGAAGTTGCAGTGGCATATTTACGAAATGCAGGATATTGTTCGAAAAAGTGGCAGTAATAGGAAACTGGATTCAGGATCTCGCTGCAAAAAATGGCGGTGATGTTCTAACAGAATACAGGATCTCTATTAAAGAAGTAACAGTGATTCCGTTCACGGAATCCAGAATATCTCCCTAAGAAGTGGAACATCACAGGAGGCATGATGCCGCTCCTAGAAGTGGGACGATGTCGCTACAGGATACAAGATCTCGCTCCGAAAAATGACGTGATGTCGCTAGTGGATGCAAGATCTCGCTCCAAGAAAAGGCGTGATGTCGCATTTGGATGCAAGATCTCGCTTCAAGGAATGGCATGATATCGCTATGGGATGCAAGATCTCGCTCCAAGAAATGTCGTGATGTCGCTATGGGATGTAAGATCTCGCTCCAAGAAATGTCGTGATGTCGCTATGGGATACAAGATCTCGCTCCAAGAAATGGCGTGAGGTCGCTATGTGATGCAAGATCTTGCTTCAATGGTGGCGTGATGTCGCTAGAGGAGGCAAGATATCGCTCCAAGAAATGGCGTGATGAGGCTATGGGATGCAAGATCTCGCTCCAAGTAATGGCGTGATTTCGCAATAAGATGCAAAATCTCGCTCCAAGAAATGGCGTGATTTCGCTATGGGATGCAATATCTCGCTCCAAGAAATGGCGTGATGTCGCTAGAGGATGCAAGATCTCGCTCCAAGAAATGGCGTGATGAGGCTATGGGATGCAAGATCTCGCTCCAAGTAATGGCGTGATTTCGCAACAAGATGCAAAATCTCGCTCAGAGAATTGGCGTGATTTCGCTATGGGATGCAAGATCTCGCTCCAAGAAATGGCGTGATGTCGCTAGAGGATGCAAGATCTCGCTCCAAGAAATGGCGTGATGAGGCTATGGGATGCAAGATCTCGCTCCAAGTGATGGCGTGATTTCGCAACAAGATGCAAAATCTCGCTCCAATAAATGGCATGATTTCGCTATGGGATGCAAGATCTCGCTCCAAGAAATGGCCTGATGTCGCTATGAGATGCAAGATCTCGCTCCGAGAAATGGCGTGATGTCGCTATGGGAAGCAAGATCTCGCTCCAAGAAATGGCTTGATATCGCTATGTGATGCAAGATCAAGCTTCAATGGTGGCTTGATGTCGTTTGGGATGCAAGATCTCGCTCCAAGAAATGGCGTGATGTCGCTATGAGATGCAAGATCTCGCTTCAATAAATGGCGTTAAGTCGCTATGGGAAGCAAGATCTCGCTCCAAGAAATGGTGTGATTTCGCTTACGAATGCAACATCTCGCTCTAAGAAATGACGTGATTTCGCTACGGGAAATAAAATGTCACTCCAAGTAGTAGCGTTGATTTTGCTCCTTGATGTAGAATCTCTACACTATAAGTGGTGGTGATTTCGCTACAGACTGCAGGATCTGGCTCCTTAAAGGGCGAGTGATTTCGCTACGGGATTTAGGATCATGCTCCAAGTAATATGTAACAATTTAATTATTTTTATTGAAGATTGAAGATTATGGGTTTAGAAATTTTACTCGAGAAAATATGATAGGCGGTAAAACTTCCCATTTGATAAGCCAAAACCTCACTGAATGACCACTTTTATAAATCAAATTTGACCGGACCTAATTATACCTCAATCACCTTCAGGAGAGACTGTAGGTGTTCTTTCATGACCTGACTCTTACAGAATTTTGTCCAAAATTGGAAAAAGGAAATGAAAAAAATATATTTTTAGCTATACCTGATATTTAAAGTGGGGATAGGTTGGTAGCAATATGGAGTAAATGATCAAAACGCCAAAAATTAACATAGCTCTGATCTATTAAAGGATCCAACACGTTGAGATATTTATAATATGAAATGGTATAATACAGAGCCGTGTACTGGACTACTAACCTCTTGCCCTCAGAAAATATTTGATCATTTGCTTTTTTCTATATCAGTTTGCTTCTATGAATTCTTTCCCAAGCTTGCAAATCCAGTCCATAAATACAAATTTCCTCTTGGAACCACAGCGAAGAACTGGGATAAAATATTTTCCTTTAACTTCTATTCAATTCAAACCAACCGCCGAACAATTCTGGCATGGATTTTTTTGCAAAGTTTATAAACTTCAAAGAAGCATATTTCGAACAAACAATCCGCCGTCGGCCATCCTTCCGAGCTTTTATAAAATGTTCGAGCAGAGAGAGAGAGAGATAACTACAATGCCTCACCTTATTGGCTCCTCAAGGTACTTGATCAGATAATTGCAAAAATATACAAAATAAATAGTTTTAACACAAAGCTTCCTGTATACAACGGTTACTCAGAAAGTTTTGCCAATTAATAAAAACACAACTGATAAAATTTTTATTATTTTTCTCAAAATAATCATTTTCACATTCAATACATTTTTCAACCCTTGAACCCCCCAAAAATATTCTTTCCCCCTACTCCTGGCTCATGTCTTTAAGTATCTCCAGGTAGCACTCCACGGCAGCATCAAGACTTGTAATTTTGATTCCATGCAAACTTTCTTTAACTTTTGGAAAAACATGAATGTCACAAGTAACAATATCAGGGTATTATGGTGAGTGTCAAAGCAACTGAATCCGATTTTTTTTTTTCAAAAATCTTTTTTTTTAGTAGCTTTGTGGGCTGCGGTATTGTCATGATGGAGAAAGATTCCTCTGGGTCCAGTCTTTGGTCTCCTTTTTTTCAAGTCTTTGATGACCTCTTGTGAAAGAATTTTGTATGCCAATTCGAGCTACTGTTTTTTCACCCTTAAGCTACTGTAACAATATAACCACTTTTAGGGAAAAAGTTGCTAATATTCTTTTTCCAACACTCCACAGCCATTTAACTTTTGTCGGAAGTACTTCATTTTCAAACACCCAAACTGAAGATGGTCTTTTTGTTTTCGGATCAAATTGATGGATCCAGGTTCCAACACCTGTTATTATATAACACAAATGCGTTGTGTTATATTGTGTTATCTTCAATTAATTAATGAGGCACCCATCTGCTGAAAAGCTTCCTTACTTTCAAATCTTCATGCAATAACTTTAAAACTGCCGATCCAATATTTAAGTCATACTGAATAGATTGAGATGTTGCATGTGAATTATATTTGAAAATTACCTTCGGTTTTTCTGCATTTACATTAGATGATGATGTTAACTGCCTTCTGCTATGATGGTAATCTTCCAAGTCCAATTTCCATGTTTAAATACCCTAAACAATCAAAAAACTGTTGTATATGAATGGGTGCAAATTTGGAAATGCCTGTTTAAAAAACAGTATTTTCAATTAAAAAATTTTTAAAATATTTTTAAAATATTAATTGAGATTTCTCTCACATGAGAAGATCATCCTTAGAGAGACAAGGTCAACAAACGAACTTGTTTTAATCAGCCACCGCGGGCACGGATTTTTCCGCACAAAATTGGCCCGCCATATAGCGAGGATTTATTAATACATTAGAAATTTCATGATAGAAAAATCGCGCTATAAGACACCTCTCTACAAAGGACAATTTTCATTTTCAAAATCAACATTTTCACTATTCAGCAACTCTCCGGTAAAAGGACACCTAACCTTAAAGGAAACTTTGGCTTTGCAATTTGGTGTCTTTTACGGGGAGGTTCTACTGTATTTGCTAGATTTTCATATGTGACATAATTATAAAAGTCTAACAACTGCATAATGTAAATACAAATCAACGCGCGCTTTGCCATCATGTAAAACAAAACAAAGAAAAATTTGTATTGAGACTCCACCGCACCCAAGATAGGATGAGGTTCCCGAGGGATAGAATTTCGTCAAAGATTCTTCATTTCCTCCCAGTAAACTTCCAATTAGTTCCACAACCGCCACTGGTCACCGACAAAAGTGCGGATAGCGACAGATTATCTCTACCTCTCATGTAGATCACACCCTCCTGGACCTTATCCACTTCTTCGGCGGTGGCCTTTCTCTGAGGTGACATCCAACTTGCTTCGTCCTTTGTGTTATCCATTGACGCCTGAGACCACGAGGCCCATGACTACACAGTGCCTACCTAACAAATCTTTCAGTCGACTGGATTATATCAGAGGACAACGCAAAGGATGGAATATGAAGAGCAGAGCGACGCTAGAGATCACACCCATGCCATCCACAGCCATCGACGTTGTGGCACACCTCAGGGAACACATCCAAGACATCACTACTTCTATCTAATCTCGGGGAGATAACCTACCTTCAATATCCATGAAACCTTCATCCTACACGCCATTAGCTTTCTAACAAGCTCGCCTCAAAATATTCGCACTCCAACTGACGGCAAGAACTTCTCTCTCTGCATCGCTGTACCTTCTCCAACCATCACCAAGGACGTGAAATTTCCACATCAACTGGTGCAACTTTGCGAAAGAATTTAAAGCCAATTTTTTCGGCCAGGTCTTTTCTGAGATATATGTAAGTATGTGGCTCATTGTAAAGGTGTCAAATAAATAAACAGACAACTCAAAAGCCTAGTGTAAAACTTAAACCCATTCCTCCTGCAACCTCCCTTTTCAGAGAGTTGAAATAAATCTCCTTGGAAGGATACTGGTAATACGTAAATCATAGTCTGTACCGACTATTTAACCCGATTCATAATTACCAAAGCCTTTCTTACAGGAGAGGCAAAAGATGTGTCAAGTTCTTGATGGATGATGTCTTCAAACACGGAGCTCCAAGGGAAATCATTACGAACTGAAGGCGAGTACTACAATTAAAGATGATATTGGAACTTAATAACCAGTGTTCTTCAATTCAATCGTTAACAACACAGCATATCCTCCCCATATAAATGGCTTAACAGAAAGACTCAACAAAACATTGGCTAACATGTTGGAAATGTATTTGGACGTTGAACAAAGAGACTGGGATGCTATCCTACGCTATGTCGAATTTGTCCACAACACGGCAAAGCAGAACACGACAGGTTTCATCCCAATCAAACTAGTCAATGGACGCAAAGCTGAAACGACGGTTGACTCTATATTCCTAAATTTGAATGAAGATCTCCAAGAATAAAACAGTCTAATTATTCTAAAAAAAGTTGAAAACTCTAGGCAGTTGGTACAATTGGAAACATTCAAGGCCCAAAAAATATACAAAGTTATATATACCTCTAAACACAAAGCAACAGACTACAGCGTCAGGGATCTCGTATGGATCGTTCCGTTTTTTTCAGCATGAGTTTTACGTATTTTTTCGTGTTTTGTGTTGGATTGTGTGTTGTTTTTATTATTTTAATAACTAAGCTAAAGGTTTTTTCATAGTGACCCTCAATTTAAAAAAAAAAATAGGTAACAAACTTACGCGCTCGGGAAATTCTCAACAAAGTTACGAAATCGATATTTTAAAAGTGAATTACGCTTTGCAATGATCTTACTCATCTCTTAAATCCTTATACCTAGCTTCTAAGGATACATTTTCTTGTTCAAATATTCAAAATATAGACTACGTAAGTCACCCTTTTTGTTGATAGAAGTCATAAGGAAAAGAAATGCGAATTTCACACTTTCGCGCGAAGATTTTAATTCAATGCTTAGATAAGTGAAAAATATACCAGCGATGTTTTAGGTAGCAAAAAATAATATTAGGTTTATTTTTGCTATTAATTATTTTTAAACTGATATTTAAAAATTGTAAAATTATCACTATTGTTTGTATGTGTCACTGGTGTATAAACGTTGTAAATATGGTGTAAGGGTAGAGTTCCTAGAACATAACCTATCAAGGTATATATGGCGGCTAGATTCAAGCTAAAACAATGGAATCAGATAGAAACCACAATTCTCTAAGTTCACGAAGTGATTGGAAGCATTTCAATATCGCGCCTAGTAATAAATAAATAAGCAAAGACTACCGAAGAAATGCCAAGGTAGGTTAGCTCCACAAGGTGGAAGAATACAAGTTCATAAAGTATTGAACAAAGAAACCCAATGTTCAAATAATTGATCAAAGCTCTGAAGAATTACTAACTACCACGAAACTTTAATTAGAAGAAATTGTCAATTAATAAAAATAATAATACAAATATCAGAAAATAATAAATCTGATATATAATAAATAGTAGAATTATATTTTGTCAACACATAATATAAACAAAAACAAAAAAGATTTCAATAATACGATTCAATAATATTTTTGTATAAAAATCCAATCCAATTTAGAATAAATATCTTCATAAAAAAATATTTCTATTTTACAAAATTAATGTGCAAAATAATAAAAATCATTGCAATTCCATTAATGTCTTATATATAAAAAATGAAAATAATAATATAGTTTTTTGATTCTTCTAACAAAACTACTCTCTCAATCAGCAAGAAATTTCACACTTGTAGTAAGCTGTAGTTTAACATAAAGCCTATTGCAATCCTGTGTAAGAATAAAGAATTAAAATAAATGTTTGTATTCCTAATTTTTACAGATAATTATTTATCAATGAATTCCTGTCATCCTGATTGCTACTAATATAAAGATAATAAAAATATAATTATCATGTGCTTGGACAAATTTCTTTGAGTAACTATTCGTTCATTTGCCTAGTATTTTATTTATATTTATATGTGTAAAATTAGGAAAGACAAACTTCGGGATGACGCAGCAATTTATTTAAGGCAAGAAAAAACTATGAATGATAAACAAAAGATAAGCAATGAGGGAAGTTTACAGAGTAGCAAAATATAAACAAAAAATGATACTCTGTTAATAAAATAATAATTACTTTGCTACATAACTCTTCCCTATAGGAGCTGTGACCCACAGCTAGCAAAAATTTATAGATACTAACATGGATCTGACGTACTTCTGCCAGAATTCCGTCGAAGTCTTTTAACTTTGTTCCTTGGACCTTTGCATCGTTTTTCTTGCGGTGTGAAGAGCGGCTCTGTGGTCGTATCGTCTATAGGTACATCGGAATCTTTGAGGGAAGTCTTGCTTTAATACAGCAGTGGAATCTTGGAGCCAGCAGCTGAAAATGTATATCACAACACTCAAGGCCTCTAGGTCTTCTCGGCGATCTTTATTTTATCTTCCCTAATTTACTACCCAGTATCTCTACCATAATCCCACGTAGAAAATTAGGAAAGACAAACAATTTATTTAAGGCAAAAACAAACTATGAATAATAAACAAAAGCTAAGCAATGAGGGAAGTTTATAGAGTAGCAAACTATTAACATAAAAGATGATACTCTGTTAATAAAATAATAAATACTTTGCTACAATATATACCTTTTTGAAAAATAAAATCTTCTACAATATATATAAACAATAAACAAAACGGCTTCCGAGGATGAAGATATTGATTTATTTTAAACCATATCAAGCTCGGGTATTACAAACCCTTCTACGGGAATACAAGGTGCGTTCATTAATTTCCAGGACTGCTCTGTATCATTGAAAAAAATAAAATAAATAAAAAAACTAACTTAATATTTTTCAAAATATGCCCCTCCTGCCTCAATACACCTGTTCCATCTTTTTTCCAATTGTCGAAGCAGGATATAAAATCACTTTTTGAGGGGTTCCTCAAGGTTGCCTTCGATTCAGCTTGAATCATATCAACGTTGTCAAATTTCCTTCCTTTTAACTTTATTTTCAATTTAGGATAGAGGAAAAAGTCATTGGGGGCTAAGTCGGGGGAATAGGGGGGATGAGGGATCTGTGTGGTTGAATTCTTGGACAAGAACTGCAAAACAACATGGGCTGTGTGCGGCCGCGCATTATCGACGTGAAGTATCCAGTCATTGTTTTGCCATCTTTCAGGTCTTTTAAGGCGCACTGCCTCCCTTAAGCGCCTCATTATCCCCAAATAAACCTCTTGATTAATTGTACGTCCGAAAGGAATAAATTCATGATGAACCAAACCATTAATATCAAAAAATGTAACAAGCAATGTCTTGACTTTGGAATTTGTAAGTCTTGCCTTTTTGGGTTTCGGTTCCCCTCTTTCAATCCATTGGCTGGATTGACGTTTGGTTTCAGGGTCATACTGATACACCCATGTCTCATCCCCGGTAATGATTTTTTGCATCCATTCTGGATCGGTCTGAGTCATTTCAACCATGTTTTTGCAGACATCCATTCTAACCTTTTGTTCCTCTGTTAGAATCCGGGGAAAAATTTTTGAAGACGTCCGGATCATGTCCAAATCTTTTGTTACTATTTGATGACACAGTCCTACAGATAGTCCAGTCTCTGAAGATAAGTCTTTAATAGAAATTCTTCTGTTAGATTTATTTAATTCCTTTATTTTGAGCTTGTTTTCCTCGCAACGTAATGATCTTGGACGCCCAGTATGCTGATCATCGTTTACCTTTTCCCGACTTTTTAGGAAGCGTGAAAACCATTCAAAAGTTCTTGAACGGGATAAAGCTGCATCGCCAAAAGCTTCTTTAATTAATTCATACGTCTCAGTGGCACTTTATTTTCAATTAAAAACAAAACTTAATGCAGATTCTCTGCTCTTCGAAAATGGCCATTTTAAAATTAGAAATGCGAACCTTACGAGGAAGTTGTTTTGTTCTATTTTTAGATCGGCGCTTGCGCCACGAGAATCGTGCTTTCAGTCAGGTGTGGTCGAATGTCCAATATTTAACTCTGTATAAAAAAAATTCCTCAGCTTTTTTATTTATTTTATTTTTTAACCAGTCCTGGAAATTGATGAACGCACCTTGTATATGAGGAGTATATTTTGTCATTAAGATAAGAAAAAGAGAAAGGACAGAATCATTTTAAAATTTTATCAAAGTTTCAAAAGTAAGAAGGAAAAAAATAAATTTTCTATTTTTTTTTAGATATTCTTTTTTTAATATAATAAAACTTTTGTTGCAATTTCTAGTGTAAATTGGAGTTGATTTGTTCATGATTTTGTTAATGGAAACCATAATGGGTCAACCAGGATGGAAAGATATTCTATCATATGATTAATTAACTGAAGATTAAAGTCATTAGGAATACGCACATTTGCGAATGTACATGTGAAAATCACATAATAATATTTTAATATTATAAATGTGCTCCAATCATTAAGCGGAATATTATTTTATTTATTAAAACTTATCGGTAGATAAATATACACTAAGGTTTAAATAGGCACATAGAGTATTCACTCATAAACACTCTTCCTGTGTCGAACCCATGATTACGATAACAGTGCAAACACAATCACACACAAATGAGAACAAACACACACATACACATTGGGAGTGAAGGTTGGACATCCGGAGAACAAGTTGGTTGTTTTGACCCGGCTATTTCCTTACCTCATATACTCCCACACGAGCCATTTTATTTATATATTTCTAAATATTATAATATTTATATATATGTTAAGTAGAGAGATGTAATATTAAATTATTGGTAGAGAGATTTGAGAGGGAAGAAGAAACATGGACGAGATAGGAGTGTCCATACAACCTTCGGTGTAGTCCTGAATGTGTGATAGTTACTTCCATATAGGTACACCAACATGGCCATGATTCTCCTACTAGACAAGATAGAACTACACCATGGCTTTACATGTAGAACAAATTCGACTTCTACTCTCTCTTGGCATTCACAAGTGTGTCTCAGTTGATTACTTGTTCTCACTGGTGGATTCAAGCTCATGAAGTATCAGGGGGCCATTTGTTGTTTCAAAATCCTATTAATCCGGTTATATATACTACAAGTCTTGACCATTGGACGATCATCGCCCTTTGTAGTTATAAATGCGATAATAAAATATTTTAGAGTTAACAGTGATAGTTAACTATTTAACGCCTGAAAATTTTCTATACTGAACAAATAGACTTTTAACTTTTTTTCACAAAAACTTTAGAAACTTGGCGTTCATTGTATCCATTAAAAAATTATATCATGTTGCTTACCATTTCAATTTTACACCAGATTATCAACTCAAGGACTTTCAGCCGACCTGCAACATGGATTTCAGGAGTCCCGAGTGCAAAATACAAAGCTGGCATGGAAGCATGGGGAACTTGCGATCTGCCATTTTCAAGACCAGAAAAATATCTAAAATTTATTCACACTCTTTTTATTAACCTTTTAAAATGAAAAAGGTATAAATAAAAAAACAAAACGGATTCCATATTTTCCAAAGCTTCCGGGTATCACAAACAGTTAGGTTTTAGTTTAAGATTCACTATCGTTCTCTCTTTAGACCCATTTGTTGAAACAATGTTCGAGTTGAAGATATAATATAATGAGGATGGTGATTTTTATATTGTTAGCATTATGATCATTGTCACTTTGTGGCCTTCTAGCAGCATACCCGCTGAGCGATCGCTCTGATCCTTGATCCCTTTTAACTGATAAAATTAATTACATGGCGTTTTATCTTGTGCTAATTTTACTTGTGAATGTTTCAGGAAGCGATTTGCGCCAAAAAAGTTCTGCAGACGCGTTCTGCGAATGCAAGTAAAAACTTCCCTTAAATACATTTCCAATTCACATAATACTCTACTCATCAAATGCCACACCACATTGGTTAGCCCTGGAGCTGTCAATGGAGATAAATTTGGTCAGCTAGGTCTGGTGAACTTCACCTACAGATTCTAGATCACAACTGAGGTCGTGTTAATTCTTTTCAGCTTCCAATGTTTTCACTGAGTTTGAACCACAGGGTCATCTACAGGTCAAAATGTAATGCTTTCATCATTTTGGATTAGCATTTTATTTTATTTTGACAATATAAACATGTAGTGTACTCACAAAAAAATAAGTCAGAACCCTCTACACACCATGGTCTGGTACTGTATATGTAGACCTACATATATACATCTTATCTCGCAGAAATACATTTTTAACATGAAAATAATCTGGAAAAATATATATAAATGGAAATAATATTAAAACGACCTTCTTGTAAAGAATAAGAATTCACAAAATATCTATATATTAATCTATTAAATACAACCTGTACAACTAACTTGCCATCGACTAGAAATAAATAGCCCCATCTTACTTTGAAAGATATTACGCCTTCGCTTTACATCGATTTTGAAAGCTCACTACAAACATTTTTTACATATAGTGCAAAATGAATGTCGTTTCTTACAAGATCTTCACACCGATAACCCTTTAATATTTAGCCTTAGAGGGATTAAAAATTTTAAAAACTTTGTAGATGATAGAGGAAAAATATTCCCAATTGATTATGCATGTCAACAATTTTTTTCCCCAATAAATTCTGTAGGTGGGTTTCTAGTGTAACTTTTCATGCTGGACTCAAAATTCTAGTCATAAATTTCCCATTACCCATAGTTTTTGCAGTGCAACCTTTTTTAGTACTAGGATAAAGAATAAAAATGCCTATAATGTAATGTAAGCATTTTCCCCAAACATTATTATATTGCACTAGTTAGCCAAATACAATTTTATTTTAATATAAAATTTTGTGTCTGATTCCAAATATACTAGTACCGTTATTCATATGGTGGACGAGTGGGTAACACCCTCGGTTCCCGACAGTCATGAACCGGGATTGAATCCCGCGTTAAAATTTGTTTAATATGTGAATAACCTTCACATATTATTCATTGTTGCAATTATCATAAACTAGGTTGATCTTTTTGAGCGGTACCTAATAAAGTGATTTTGGAACCTATAACCTAATTTTTTATATATCGCGCAAGGTTTCTAAGACAATTGAAATTTGAAAATATTTTTTATATTTAGGCCTATATGAAAAAACGGCGAAATATATTTCTTTTATTCAGAAATAGTGACAGTGGATTTTTTCAAACATTGCTTGTTGTTCATCGCTCTTGAGTGTCCAGCAGTAGTCAGCAAGCATAATGGGACTCCATTTACCTTGATACCGCATCTCCATACTTGATATATCTTGATGAAACCTCTCACCACGCTCATCGCTAACTGCACTAAGATTGTCTGGAAAGAAATCTAGATGTGAATCCAGAAAATAGATCTTGAGAGACATGTTACACCCCAGTGTTTTGTAGGAAAGATATGAGTTCATTAACTAATTCACTGCAATTTGCAGACATGTTCTTCCAAACGTTCCTAAAAGAATTGCATGCTGTTGGTTAAATTAATTTAATATTTCTTCAAAATTCACCCATCCTGCAGCAATTTTCGAATCTGAGGTCCACCGAAAATGCCATCTTTAATTTTCGCATCACTTATACTAGAAAATTTATTTAAATAGTCAAATTCAGCAGTATTTGGATTCATTGCTTTGGAAAGGTTCTTCATTAAAATGTAATGGTGAGATATATTTTTTCAGATTTGACCAATGGAAAATGTTCAAATTTTTAAGTCCTGGAATGAGGGTTTTACGGTTTGGTCAGTTCTTTTTGATATTATGTCTTTCCTTGTATCTACTAACTCACTCACACTCAGAAAACAAAAGAAAGTTGTATATGAAGCTTTAAACCAAGCAAAAGAGCAATGACTTTCAAGTCACGAAAGAATTTCCAACTGTATCTGTCGGACTCTACCTTTTCAAAAGCAGTTTCATGCTCTCGTAATTCTCTTTCTTGTTTAATGTTTGTGCTATTGGCACCAAAGGGAACTTTTATTACCGTTATGAAGGAGAAGACCTTTCAAACTAACTTTAGAGGAATCAAGGAATAAGTGCCCCTCTTCTGCATTAAGTTCATGACCAAGCTCATCCATTAGACTAACAATATCATTGCAGTAAACTAAGTCATTTTCTTGGGAAAATAATTCTTGAAATTCAGCTTGTCGTTTGCGAAAAAAAGCATACATTTGTATCCTTATTCAGCAGATTCCAACCTTCTAACCTATAAGCTGAAAGTTCAATCTGTTTTTTGGAAAAAATGAAAATCACGTAAAAGGTTATATAAATCACCATTAGTTAATAAATAAGGTTTGGATGAAATATGTGCTTTTAAATTTGTGTCATCTGACTCTTGAATTATTGTCACTGAATGTCACATTTTTGGGAGGCTGTGGCATAGGTATATCACCTGGTCTGATAGCAGATGGCAATCTTGATATTTAATGGCATGTAGGTTTTGTCAAACAAAAATAACAGTTTGAATAATGTCTTTTGGTTCTCTCGATACCTTTGGAACCACAAGGCATAAGGAATTTACCTTCTATTCACCCTGTAAGAAGTAGAGGACAAACTTTTGACAACAATGATGAGGCTCCAAAGTCTTATCTTGGTCACCCACTTTTTATAAAATAAAGTTCATAGCTCTTTAATATTTCGCCTTAATCTTTGAGAGTTAATTCCCCAAGATGTAACAGAAAGTATCTGGATTATTCACGCAAGGTGTTGGCATATTGAAACTAGCTCCCCCTTTCTCTTTCTATTGAGTTAACCCGTATTCCTGGAGCGTACTAAAGTCGCCAACTATTCGAGTTGGTCTTTAGACTTCACGTCTAATGGTCTTCGAAAGTAAATATGCTTCATCCTAGGAGGGTGGCTGTTTGGAACCTATGAAGGTGGTAGGTGGGACATATGAAGAGAAGGTGGTCGAAAGTTTCATCTTCCTCGTGGCAGTGTGGGCAGGTAGGATTGTTTTTTAATATTTTTGCAGTATAAACTTTGACAAATCCGTGACCTGTGAGGATTGCAGAGGCAAAAATATATTTTGGGTATGATCGCAACGAGAGTGTTTGGAGATGAAGCTATTCTCTTGAGGTTTTTCGATGGTCTGTGGCGATGGCTATCACCACCCTGTATCCTACCTTCGATAGGAATCATGCTGTCCAACGATGACCTTGATAATCACCTTCTATCATCGAGGTCCATTATCTAACTGAGGTCAGCGGATGGCATGGACACTAGCGCATATTTTTCGCCTGCAGGCAGAGTTATCTATGCATTCCGTGTTTCTCGATTCCCTTGTTTCCCCAGTCTTCCCTTCCTGTATTTTCGCGCAGATTCGTGACGAGAGAGCTCTTATATTAATCATTTTTGTAGACCTATTATATATGAGGTGTAATCACAGTTCAAGCAGGCACAATTTAATACCTAACCTGGCGCGCGCTCCTTCTCTCTGGTACTACACATGTAGTCACGTGGTACTTCCTCATTAGAGCCTACACTATGTACATTTGGAGTAATATGGAGTAGAAGAATATGATATATATCCCATGTCTTACAATCAAGTATTCGACATGTCAATAGAGTTATGTCACGAAACACCTGTCCAACAGAGCTGTTTACAGGTTCGCCCGCTGCTGGACGGGGTGTTGCGGGGTCCAGCAGCCGGACGAGGGTCTCCAGACCACCGGGTAAGTCTTTAATTGTTCTTTATTTAATAAAAAGCCATAACGCGCTATCTATATACAGAAAAAATATTAAAGCACGAATGTTTCTTTTATACATAAAACGCGCTTCTACTGTCCATACTGCGATGAAAAAATATTAAGAGGGCTTGGAAAATGGCAAATAATGTCGTGGTAAATTTATTGCTTCTCTTGTTAAACTTGGAGATATGATGAAGTATGATGACTTAGTTATTTTAATAGAAGCTATGTCACCCAATTGCCATCCTTCCTTGTATTACCAGGAGATTATACTGTGACGTTATATATGGTACTATTCCCATATTGGTTTGTCTCTGTTCTTTAGTGTTTCTTAGCAAATGCCATTTTATTTACCTTTTGAAAAGTTGCTTTCATCCTGAAAAGTTTTATAGAGACATAAAAATGGTTTAACATTTGATAGGCTAGCTACAGTGTATTGATACCAAACCACATGTATGAGGTAGAGAGATTCTTCCAGCCTTAAATACAATCTTAGTATGGAAAACCTGTTTGGAAATGGGCCTTTTTTATTTAAGACCAATTAATATTAATTTATATTTTTTTAAATATCCCAAATTCAATTTTATATTTATATTAAGAACATTTTAAGGATGAAATCCTTGTTTTTCATTTTGCAAAGTTTTCTAGAAATTATAATTTTATACTATTTTTCTATTCAACAATAATTTTAAGTAAAATTTAGAGACCTTCAGGTATTAGATAAAGATGGTAAAATATCATATTGAATGTTTTCACTCCAAGAGTTTCTCACATGCCCTAGTGTTCCAGAGATCCGGGCCACGTCGTCTACGACATCCCTGACGGCGTGGCGGCGCCATCGTGGATGGTGCGCTACGATCCCCAGCAGCTGGCTGGGTAGGTACCCTTAATCTACCATATTTGGTGCTCTGGGGGTTCTTCAAATAATCTTGACTATAATGATCTTAAAACTACTTAATATTTAACTGATAAATATACTGAAACCCCTCTCTCTCAATAGAATTTTAATTTATATTTTAAAAAATTATTTATATAAATAAATTTAACAAATTAAGAAACTGCCATCATTTTATGACAGTGTAGATAGACCATAGTTGATGTTTACCTCTGGCTGACAAAACTGATGTTGCAGGGACTTCGGGCGGATCTACACCATCCCGGAGGGAGTGGCCGCCCCCTCCTGGATGGTCTACTACGAGCCCTGGCAGCTCAGGGAGTAAGTTCACCCAGTGTTATACTATTGTATGTGTGGATAGAGTATATACAGTATATATAAATAGATATTTCAACAATGTTATTGGTCTTGGATAATTCAATCTTCACATTAATAACTCGAGTTACATTCACTGCCATCCTCTCTGACCTTTGCCATGCTATCGAAACAGACCAGGCCTGCACGTGATGTTTAGAAACCACAAGGAGTAGATTCATTTGAGTAAATGATGGTTTTCTTCTTAAATATAATACTGCAATATAAGTAACAATAACAATAGTTGAATGTCCCGACATCTCTTGTTCGATATCAATATTTGTATAAAGTAAATGGTAATATCCCAAGAGGCTAATGGTTTCACTATGCTCCAGTTTTCCTGGCTGCTGGGACCACCCCCGCCCCACAGGAGGAGGTCCCCCGCTCCTCGGTCTTCAAGAGGGCGGTGGTCGAGGAGGAGGACGTTGACCTCCAGTAAGTAGCTCTGTGTGCTCCAACATACTTTTATATAACACTACGAGGTAGTAACGACTAAACTAAGACTTGCCTACTTGGACGTATCATGAGCGTAGATGTTTCTATTGAGGTCATTCTACAAGGGAATATCGAGGACAGACAGAGAAGAGGAAGGCCATAACTAGATATATAGCTGAATGCTATAAAAGATACATGAAGATTTCCACTCAATAGCGTGATTTAGCGAGGAGAGAGTTCATTAGGTCACCAGAGAACTCTTTATAAATATAGATAGGACACATATATCAACGAAATATAGTATAAATATGAAATTTACACTTTTTGTTGTGTGCAGGCGGGCCATTTTGGCCTCGCTGGAGGAACGTTGAAGGTGGAGGAGGAGGAGCTCCTAAGACTGAGCTGTACATCGGCCTCAACATTGGAAAATTCATCAAAATTCTTTTCATCAAAATTTTTCATGAATGTTTTTCGCCATACGCGTTGGTCCATAGCTGCGCATCGGCTTCAACATTGGAAACCTGATATCAAAATTCTACTCAGCAAAATTTTGCGGAAATGGTTTTCGCCAGACGAGTTGGTCCATATTGGAGTGAAATTCAAAATTCAAATTTTTTGACCAACTCAACGAGTCAAAATTTCAGCCATGTGTTGCGTGTGTTCTCGCGCGAAAGAGTCTATATGACATCATCAAAATCCTCGCACCTATGAAGAGGACTTCGAAGAATAGTATATTTTTTATTTTCAGTATGTATGAATATATATTACTATGAAATGATGATAATGATAATGGAGACATTATCTCGGCCAAAAGGTGTCAGTGATTGGCAACTGGATGCAAGATCTCACCGAAGAAAAGGCAGTGAAATGTCACTACGAGAATATCTTTCCGAGAAGTGGCATGATGTCGCTACGATATACTGGATCTCGCTAAGAAGTGGCGGCGATGTCGCTGTGGAATTCAAAATATCTCCCCTAGAAGTGGCGATGATATAACTATTGAAAGAAAGATGTTTTCCCAAGAAAAAAAAATGGCGGCGATATCTCTACAGGAGAAAGGATCTCGCTTCAAGAAGTGGCGGCGATGTTGCTATGGGAGATAAAATATCTTCCCAAGAAGTGGCACTGATGTCGCTACGAGATACAAGATCTCTTCACAAAGAAGTGGCTATTATGTCTCTATGGAATCCAGAATATCTGCCCAAAAGGTGGCGGTGATGTCACCATGGAAAGAAAGATATTTTCCCAAGGAAAGGCGACGATACCTCTAGAGTACACTTCGCTCCACGAAGTGGCGGTGATGTTGCTATGAGATACAGAAACTCTTCCGAAAAGTGGCGGTGAAATCGCTACAGAATCCAAAATATCTCCTAAAGAAGAGGCGGTGATGTCGCTACGAGATACGGAATATGTGATATCTTTAAGAAATACAAAATATCGTTCCAAAAAGTGGCGGTAATAGGTAACTGGATTCAGAATCTCGCTTCAAGAAGTGGCGTTGATGTTCCTACAAAATACATAATCCCTCCCCCAGAAGCGACAGTGATGTCGTTACGGAATCCAGAATTTCTCCACAGGAGGCATGATTCTGCTCCCAGAAGTGAGACGATGTCGCTACAGGATACAAAATCTCGCTCCAAGAAATGCCGTGATGTCGCTAAGGGATGCAAGATCTCGCTCCTTGAAATGACTTGAATCGCTATGGGATGCAAGATCTCGCTCCTAGAAATGGCTTGAGTCGCTATAGATGCAAGATCTCGCTTTAAGAAATGGCTTGATGTCGCTACAGATTGCAGCATCTCGCTCCAAGAAGTGGCGGTGAGTTCGCTGCGAAATCCAGAATTACTCCCCAAGAAGTAGCGGTGATGTCATTACGAGATACAGGATATCTCCCATGAAGTGGCGGTGATGTCAGTAAGAGATCCAGAATTTCACCTCAAGAAGTGGCATTGTCGCTACAGAATCCAGAATATCTCCCCAAGAAGTTGCAGTGGCATATTTACGAAATGCAGGATATTGTTCGAAAAGTGGCAGTAATAGGTAACTGATTCAGGATCTCGCTGCAAGAAGTGGCGGTGATATTCCTACAGAATACAGGATCTCTCCCCGAGAAGTGACAGTGATTCCGTTCATGGCATCCAGAATATCTCCCTAAGAAGTGGAACACCACAGGAGGCATGATGCCGCTCCTAGAAGTGGGACGATGTCGCTACAGGATACAAGATCTCGCTCCGAAAAATGACGTGATGTCGCTAGTGGATGCAAGATCTCGCTCCAAGAAAAGGCGTGATGTCGCATTTGGATGCAAGATCTCGCTTCAAGGAATGGCATGATATCGCTATGGGATGCAAGATCTCGCTCCAAGAAATGGCGTGTTGTCGCATTTGGATGCAAGATCTCGCTTCAATCGTGGGTTGATGTCGCTCTGGGATGAAGATCTCGTTCCAAGAAATGGCGTGTTGCCACTATGATGGCAAGATTAGCTCCAAGAAATGGCCTAATTACGCTATTGTATGCAAGATCTCGCTCCAAGAAATGGCCCAATTACGCTATTGGATGCAAGAGCTCGCTCCAAAAAAAAAATGACGTGATTTCGCTATTGGATGCAAGATCTCGCTACAAAAAATGACGTGATTTTGCTTTGGGATGCAAGATCTCGCTCCAAGAAATGGCGTGATGTCGCTACGGGATGCAAGATCTCGCTTAAAGAAATGGCGTGATGTCGCTACGGGATGCAAGATCTCGCTCCAAGAAATGGCGTGAAGTCGCTATGGGATGCAAGATCTCGCTCAAATAAATGGCGATGAAGTCACTACTGGATCCATAAAATCTCCCAAGAAGTGGCGGTGATGGCCCCACAGAAAGAAAGATCTCTACCCAAGAAGTGGCGGTGATGTCGCTATGATATAAAAGATCTCTCCCAAAGAAGTGGCGGAGATATTGCTAAGGGATTTTGAAATTTACCCCAAGTAGTGGCGGCGATGTCACTACAGGATCAATGATTCTCCCCAAGAAGTGGCGGTTATGTCGCTATGGGATCCATAATATCTTCTAAGAAGTGGTGGTGATGTCGCTCTGAAACACAGGGTCTCTCCTCAAGAAATGGTAATGATTTTGCCACGTAAGGCAGGATCTATTCCTTGAAGTGGCGGCCACCTCTCTACAAGATTCAGGATCTTGCTCCAAGAACTGTCGTTGATGTTGCTACGGAATGAATAAAATCTCGTTCCAAGATGTGGTGATGATGTTTCTATGGAATGCAGAATTTCGTTCCAAGAAGAGGCAGTGATGTTGCAATGGATGTAGGAAATCGCACTAAGAAGTATCAGGTTGATCTCAAAGAGATTCTGGATCTCCCTTCAAGATATGTGTGTAAAAATATCTTCATTCCTTCATCAATTTGAGATTGAAATGCAAATGTTTTGGAGAACTTTATTTAAGGAAAAAAAACACAGACTGGCAGTAAATATTACGTGAATGTTTGATCTGTTAGCAGTAAACCGCTCTTAACAAATAATTTTTAATATATGTGAAAAAATAATAGAAAAATATTCTTGAATGCTTTTCTTGATTTATCATGAAATTGGGTTGGCCAAATATCAGGGAAGAGACTAAAATCAATGTTAGTTGATTACGGTTCCACCAGATGGCGCTCTGCCATCTGAAAAGCACATGTGCTCCTGGTCAGGGTATGCCTCTTTATTTTTAATATTAATATATATTGTTACATCATGATTAATGGCGTATTTATTATATGGGCGATCAACACGGAGATCATAAAGAAGAGGATTGCCCGAAATGACGGCCTCAGCATGACTCGCATCGCTTTTGACCTCGGAATCTCAAAATAAAAATTGTGGATATCGTGAAACGTGACTTGGGACTTCGCAGATATCGTCTTTGCCATGGCAAACTCTTTCCGAAGCTGTAATGAAGAATCGCTTGGACAATGCAAAGAAGCTGCTCACAATGATCCGAGTGGGCCGACTTTCCGACATTGTGTGTACCAACCAGAATTTTTTTTCACAGTTGTAGTCGCCCCACAACTCCCAAAACCACCGTCAGCTTCTGCCTCCAAGAACCAGCCATCCAGGCAGCGTTAGGTGCAAACAAGGCTCAAGTTCCTGAATTCTGTCATGGTCTGGGACGGAGTCACTTCTGAAGGCAAGACATCGCTAGTTTTCATTGATCTAAATCTCAAATTCGACATACAAGTCAACCAAGACTTCATTCTGAGGAACTGTTTGCTTCCGTTTTGGAGAAGTGGGATCTCCTTGTATGACGGCGTGAAGAGATAGACTGGAGTCGTGGGGATCTTCCTCTGTTCGAGTATGGCGATTGCCTGTTGTGGGTTTTTATTGATTTTGTCAAAGTATAAACGCAGGGAAGAATCTTTGACTTGCATGTATGCATCCCGAAACAAACCTACATACCCTCACTGTTGATCATGCTCTTTCCAGCTGTACAGAATTCCTGAAGTACAGAAGGGCTAACATCTATCCTACTTGGAGTGACCCACTTAAATCCTACATCTGTGACCAGTCTTCTATAATCAAACCCCAATATAGAACCTTCTGGTCAACTGTCCAACTCCGGCAATCGAAACAGAGTAAAACGCTTTACACTAGTCCATACTGTGATCTGGACTCTTCAGGTAGTTGGTGTTCTGTGCTCCAGGAACCTGGGTTATGAATATCTCTCTCTTGCTTTCAATAAATTGATGTTTCATCATGAAGTTTATATTTCCTAATTTCCAACGTGACATTAATTTTTGAACCTGAATGATTCATTTTAAAAACGTAAAAATATTTCGTAGGTCTAAAAATATAACGATTCTATAAAATCCGGTTTTTCATCACACACACACGCATATGTTAAATATTTGAAATATAAGAGCTGGGGGAATTTTAAGTGGCCTTTAAATATAAATATAATTATCTATCACGCACACTTGGGTCTTGCCCTACAGCGTTGAAAAATTCCTATATTTTAAAGTAAATAAAGCTTTGTAATGATCTTGCCCACCTCTCTTAAATTCATAGTACCTAGCTTCTGATAGACCTTTAGTTGAAATAATATGGAGTTCAATTATCATAGTAGCTATAGCCAACCACCAAAACAAAAAGCGCCTCTATTGTAGAGAAATTAATCCTTCCCATCTGCCAAGCACACGTTCAAGTTCAATGGCATGGACAACTTTTAAAACTTTGTGTGTCAATACTTTCGAATCCTTCCTCACAACTCCCAAGAAAATACACATGGACACCAAAGCTTTAGCTACTCGATTTTGCTGAGAAAGCAGAGCTCCTACTGGAAGATCCTTAATAGGCGTGAGCCTAAATCGACCCCAAACTATGGGAAGTGTCACAAACCCTCCCATCTCATATGCCTCAGTTTCAGCGAAGAAAGCAAAGCCTGTCCCACAAAATAAAAAAGGTAACTCCTCCTTCATAAACCTGGTCCAATCCTTTGAGTCCAGGTCGTAGTAAAACAATAAACCCTAAGCCAAACCCGAGGGAAATTCTCAAGGTAGCTCAGAAGGCTGAACCATCACTTAATATCTTCTGAAGATGTGGTAGCTTCCATCAAAACAAGTGGCCATCTAGCGGACCATCTAAACTATGCTAAACTATGGTGGTCCCACGAGCTAAGCCGACTCAGGAAACTGGTAGAAATCCTCCGCCTATGACCCCAGAGAATCCAAAGCCCAATTAGTAACTTTTCATGGATTATATCGAGAGTCTCACAACAAGTAAAAGCGGCTATCCAGGAGGTCAAACGCCACTCCTGGTTCAACTTCTGCGAGGAGGTTTCAACTGCGGCAAGAGTGCCATTGGCCGTTTTATTGCCCGAGGACGCTCCCCCCCCCCCCCCCCCCCCCCCCCCCCCCCCCCCCCCAATATGATCCTCCGAAATTCGCTCATACAATGTTTTCAGATCAACCCGACTTTACATCGTGGGAGTTCATAGGAGCCATACAGAGCTGTGGTAAAGAAAACTCAGGATAAGATGGTCTCTGTTCTCTTTGCATAGATTTTGGTAGTTCTTACCTACTCCCTGCTAGCTGGTATATTCACCAAATGCCTCAGAATAGGTCACTTCCCTCGCCAATGGAAAGGAGGCTGCTTTCATACTCGTGCCAAAGGTGTCCATTTCTGCCAGCATTCATTTAGCGATTTACCTAGGACCTGCTGCGCTGTTAATATTCCCCATTCAGACGACCTCTTTCGTTCAGCTTGAACTTTGAAAAGGTAAAAACGCCACTAATATATTCAGATGATCATAAAGTGATTCCGGTGTTGTTTCTGCAATCATCTTCCCTTCCAAAGAACATCATCTATTTCTCCTACGGCTTCATCCAGACTGTACTGACTTTCAAACTGAGCTCATTGAATTCTCTGGTCAGCTCAATTCGAGGAGATAAGTCCAAACAAAGCAGCAGTGACCATTGCCTCGGACTGTAGATCGGCTTAATGCAAACATCGCTAGTAGCGAAATCAATAAAGTCCTTGACAGAAATCATCACATCAGGGTGTGTTGGGTACGCGGGCACATTGGAATCAAATGCAATGAACTAGCAGACAGTGCAGACAAATTTCCGCTACCTCTGACCTAACACATTGATGCCCCATCTTGCATCGAACTCATGCTCAAAACCTAACACGTAAAGATGCTTATCATCATTATATGCCCAAGGGTACTTGACCAGATCGCTGAGCATAAATGTTTCCACACAAGCCATCTCATTAAATTTCTACCAAAATAGGCAATGGAGAGGCCACCACCACCATCCTAAACGGGCCACATCCATTGTACTGGCAGACATTGCATGTGTACATTCCAAAACAGACCCTAACTGTCCTCACTGCTTAAAGAGCCACAGAGGGTTTATTCATCTCTTCAGCTGTCCGGCATTATTGAGACATAATTTGCAAACAGGTATCCTGCCTGGACTGACCCACCTCAATCCTGCATCTATGGCCAGCTTCCAAGCTTCACCTCAGCATGAAACTTCCTGGTCATTTGGCTCAACTCACCATTCAAAACAGAACGGAATAAAAGTGCTTAGCTTTATCTATACTAGTGAGAAGGACTAACAGGTAATTGGCGATCTGTGCTTCAGGAACCTCGGTCATAAATATCTCTCTGCTTCTGAAGATACATTTTCTCGTGCAAAAATTTAAAAGATAGTCTAAGCAAGTCGCCCTTCTTGTTGTTAGAGAAAGGTCATAAGGAACAAAGAAATGAGAATTCCTTCAAATTTTGGATATATTTATTTAAATGCTTGATAAGTGAAAAAGATACCGGCGATGTTTTTAGGTATAAAATTTTAATAGGTTGATTTGATAATAATTTAAACTGATAAGTGATTAATTGATATTGATAATTAATATCTCAATATTTTTAGAAGTATTACACTGTTGTGTGACTGGTGTATAAACATTGTATATATGGTGTAAGTGTAGAGGTCTTAGAACACAGCCCATCATGGCGGCTAGATTCAAGCTAAAACAATGGAATCAGATAGAAACCACAATTCTATAAGTTCTCGAAACGATTGGAAGCGAATACCAACTACAGCAATGCCAAGGTAAGTTAGCTCCACAAAGTGGAAGAATACAAAGTCATAAATATTGGACAATGAAGCCAAACATTCGAATAATTGATCAAAGCTCTAGAGAATTACTGTCTGCCACGAAATACCTTATCAGAAGAAAATGTCAATTAATAAAAAGATGAATATAAAAAAACTGATAGCAAATAGTAGGAATTATATTTTGTCAACATGATAAACAAAAGTTCAAAAGATATTTCAATATTATATATGAAAGAATTATTTTTGTATGAGAAAATTAGCTAATCCAATTTAAAATAAATATCTCAAGAAAACAACGAGTTCTATTTTGAAAAATTGATGTACAAAAAATAAAAATCATTCTATTATCATTGATGTCCTTATATATAAAACATGAAACGAAAAATGCAGTTGTTATTCTTCTCTCTAACAAAACTACTGACTCAATCAGTAAGAAATTCCACACATGTAGTAAGCTGTAGTTAACATAGAGGCTATTCAATTCCTGTGTAATTTATGTCAATAAATAATTGATTCTCATCTCTATCTTTCTCTTGATGTAACCAGGATTCCTGGAGCGTGTCGCCAACTCTCCAGTTTTCACTATTTGTAATCTTAATCTACAGATAATAAACTATTGATGAATTCCTGTCATCCAATGCTACTAATAAAGACAATAAAATATTACTCATAATTAACAAGTGTTTTGACCAATTTCTTTGAGAAATTATTTGTTCGGGACAGAAACAGCTGGGTCATTCGCTATTATTTTATTTATATAAACCTTCTCGAAAAAATCCACTGCCATATCTTATATTTATATAAAATTCAATGTTTGTATGTTTGTTTGTTTTGTATGTCCGGTATACAAATTCGCAGTAGTTCACTAATTCAAACCAAAATTTCCATACATAGGTAAAATAATACGGGGAAGATGATATGTTATTTAAAAATATATATAAATCAATTATTAAAACTATATATTCAAATTATTCTACTTAGCTCACGAACAGCGCCCTCTATCAAAGATTAGATTAAATTATGCTGATGCAAACAAATAGATAATGCTAATAACAAACAATTATTAAAAATATATCACTCAGGTAGATATGCACACGGGTCAATCCCGGGCGAAGCCCGGGTCACCCGTCTAGTATATAAATAATAAACAAAAGGGATTCCGAAGATAAGTATCTTACTTTATTTTATATTATCTCAAGCCTTCTCGAGTATTACATACCCTTCTACAAGTGTATATGACAAAAATATTTTATCATATAATCCTGTAGTAGGTGGTTAGCTATCACTCTAAACTCTAACATGTTTATTTAAATTAAAAATACACTTCGGCCAGTTGGAGTTTTTTTATATAATAAACAAAAGGGATTCCGAAGATAAGTATCTTACTTTATTTTATATTATCTCAAGCCTTCTCGAGTATTACATACCCTTCTATAAGTGTATATGACAAAAATATTTATCATATAATCCTCGGTCCCTTGATCATCACCTATAAGTGCTTTCAAACCGCATTGAGTAAGATAAATTATCCCCAGAGATAGTGGAGAAAAGGCTGGAGATCTGGTGATCAAGGGGTTGTTTGACCCGGCTGTTCTATCTTCACTTTCCTCATACTCCCATAAAGACATTTTATTTAGATATTTCTAAATATTATGGACAAATATCCCCCTTTCAAAGAAGAAATTTTACAGGGAATTCTTTGAGGGTGGAAATAATTTGCCTATGTATAAATTAATTTTATGTGTAGGTTAATATGGTACAGAGCGTAGGTATGGACAATCATGGGCTATGTCCAATATGGATGCGTGCATGAGAAGGTAAAGGTATTTGTAAGGTGGAAAGTAAGTGAGTTGTAAAGTCAGTAGAGAACAACATTGTAAAATCAGTGAAGGAAACCATTAGAAAGAGGATGAAGAAAGAACAAATAGTCATCTCTAGATTGACTCACAGATTCGTTAGGCTTATAGTAATTTAGTTAACTTATAAGCGGTCTCTCTTGTAGACACAAAATTAATGGAAATAAAAAATAATGGAAATGCGCCTGCGTGAAAAAGAAAGAAACCTTTGGGGTTGATTGAGGAAATTGCACTGCCTCTTAGAGATTAAGATTCAATGAAGGGAAGGGGTACACTAAATCAATATCGAGATGAATAGAAAAATATATTTAAAATAAAAAAGAGACCATTGGGGTCTAGTGAGATGAAATAAAAAACGAAACCTCTGTTGTCGAATGATTTTTTAAAAAATCATTTGCCTCTCAGAGCCTAAGATTCAATGTAGGTAATAGGTATGCTAAATATTAACAGTGTTAATTGGTAACGAAAGTATGTTTTAAATCTGCTTGAATTCTTAGGATATGGTTTTAGAATAAGAAGCGGCTTTTGAAGAAAGAGACATTAGTTAAGGAAGTTGAAGTAAAAACTGGTGTTTGTCGAGAGGAGGACATTGTGAAAGGTGTTCGACGGAAGGTCTATGGTGTTTGACACCTCAAAGAAATGTGAAGAAATATGATTTGTTATTTAAAATTGATATGTGGTTAATTATTTAGAGCATAAACAGTGCTAAAAGTGGGCTAACATGAAGAGATGATAAGTTTTTTTTTTAACAAAAATGTGAGCGAACGAAATAGAATAAAGTTTAACACTCACAGTTGATGGGCTTCTGTTGGATTTTGAAGCTGGGACTTTCAGTGGGGTTAGAAACTTGGAGTGGGTCGGGGTTTTAAATTGAACATTGGGTCATGTTGGGAAGTTCCGATGGGAGATTTGGTTGTCATACGTGGCGTGTAAACGAGTCCGCGGGACGTAGGCGGCTTGGTCCGCTCGTGGTGGCGTAGTCAGACAAGGGGGGGGGGCGTTGTTAGAATAGATTGCGCCAGTGGGGTTTTGCATTATTCTACTACTGTAGGGCTGGGTTGGCTCGCAATCCTTGAGGCTTTCGTAGCCTTCCTTCTCATTGAGACTTTGGCTCGAGCTGTCTCGTTGTCCGGCGTGCTAGAGTCACTGAAGTAGACGTCTTTGTCCTCCTACAGTAGGCGGAGGTCATGTTGAGGTTTCTTGGACATCCTATCTTCCACGGTCAGCTCATGTGGACCAGGGGTAGTGGGATCATGGGAGTTTGTACAATTGGGACTTGGGTGGGGCGACGGGAAAAGTTTGGGGCGTTGATGTTGGTAGCTTTCTCCATGAGACGGATTTGCGCATCCCTGAGGGAAGATTTCTGCTCAGGGGTCCGTGCTTGGCTGGGAAGGGCGTTGACGGTTGTGAATGACTGTTTCCAACTTTGGCTGTTGCAATGATTCTGACCACAGCACCGACATGGTGAAAACGAGGGGGGGGGGGATAAAAGTTCCGAGGACCACCCTAGGAGAAACTAGTGTCGAGGACCTAGTGTGGGAGTATGAGGAAAGATAAAATAGCCGGGTCAAACAACCCCCTTGGTCACCAGATGTCAGCCTTCACTCCCCTTCTTAAATATTTAATATGTCACATAATCGAGTGTATTCAATTTTATAACTAAAAATGGTATACAACTGGGTTAATTTAGCGGCGAATGGTTCGATTTTATTGCGACGAGAGAGAGAGACATTTTTATTATTCTTGAAATTTCCCCCTTATTTTTAGTATAAAACTTTATAAAACGGTTTAAGACTGACTGTGGTTTTATACCCGTTTGTTGAACCGAATGTTGTAGTTGAAGATATAATGGGTGAGAGTTTTTATATTGTTAGAACCATGTTCATTGTGCGTCACTTTGTGACCTTCTATCAGAGCACCCGTTGATTGAACGTTCATGCAATGATCTCGTCTTGATCACATTAAACTGCTAAAATTAATTATATTGTATTACCTTGCTTATTTTACTTGTGAATGTTTCAGAAAGCGATTTTCCGCTAAAAAGATCTGCAGACGCGTTCTGCGAATGTAAGTACAAAATTCCCTTTAAACACAGTTCCAATTCACATACTACTCTACTCTTTAAATGACATACCACATTGGTTAGCCGTGGATCTGTCAGTTGAGAAAATTTCGACTACCTAGGCCTGATAAACTTCACTTACAGGTTCTAGATCACAACTGAGGTCGTGTTAATTCTTTCAGGTTCCAATGTTTTCACTGAGTTTGAAACACAGGTCTAGCCATACAGGTCAAAATGTAACATTTTAATCATCTTGGTTTAACATCTTATTTTATTTTGACAATGTAAACATGTAGCGTACTCACAGAAAAATAAACCAGAACCCTATACCCACCATGGTCTGGTACTACCAAATATATACATCTTATCTCTCAGAAATACATTGTAATATGAAGATAATCTGAACAAATTTATGAATGACAGCGAAAGTGTAAACGGCTTTCTCTTGCAAAGAATAAGTATTCATAAAAAATATTTTAATCTTTTAAATACGACCTGTACAACCTGCCATCGCCTAGAACCAAATAGATCCATCTTACTTGAAAATAATATTCCGCTTTACATCGATTTTGAAAATCTCCCTGTACAAAAAAGGTTTTATGTATAATTCTAACTGAATGTCGTTTCTTACAAGATCTTCACGCCTATAACCTTTTTATATTCAGCTTTAGAGGGATTAAAAAGTTTAAAAACTTCGTCGATGAGTGAGGAGAAATGCGCCTAATTGATTACACAATTCAACAACATTTTCCCCCAAGAAAACCTGATTGTGTGTTTCTAATCAGAATTTTTCCATCGACCATGGGGTTTATGTATGACAACCTTTGTTTATTACTGAGCTAAATACAGTAAAAATGCGAACAATGTTACGTAAGCATATATTTTTGAACAAACCTTATTACATTGCATTAGTTTAACTAAAAATATTTTATCTCAATTTGACTTTTTTTTTTCTGATTCAAATATATCATTAGTGTTTTTATATATGGCGCAAAGTTTCTGAGAGACACCTACTTGAAATATGAAAATATTTTGGTATATAGGTCTGTATGAAAAAAAATATTTTTATTATTGTGAAGTAGTGAGAGTGAATTTTTTCTATACTTTGCTTGTGGTATATCCCTCTTGAATGTACAGCAGTAGTCAGCAAGCATACTGGGATCCATTTACCTTGGTACCGTATCTCTATAATTGATATATCTTGATCGAACCTCTCATCATGCTCAACGCTAACTGAACCAAGATTGTCAGGAAAGAAATATAGATATGAATGCAGAAATAGATCTTGAGAGACATGTGTTTTTTTAGGAAAGTAAAAGTTTGTTAACAAAGTCACTGAAGTTTTCGGAAATAACATTTCTTATAAAAGACCTTCCAAAAACTTCTAAAAGAAGTCCATGCTGCTGCTTAAATTCATTAGGCTATATTCAAAATTCCCATCCTGCCAATAATTCTCGAATCTGAGGTCAAACGTAAATGCCTTCTTTTATTTTCTTCAATAATATGCAATTGTGTTACCGCCATTGTATATATCTTCGTATTTGACCAAATTCCCAAGTCCTGGAATAAGGGTTTCAAGGTTAGGCCAGTTCTTTTTGATATAATGTCTTTTCTTTAATTTATTATTCCATTCACCCAGAAAAACAACAAAATTTGTATAACCAAGCTGTAAACTAAGCAAGAGAGCAATGACTTTCAAGTCACCACAGCTGTATCTGTTGTACTCTACCTTTTCAAAATCAGTTTCATGCTTTAGTAACGCTCATGTTGAATGCTTGTGCTATGGGACCGATGGAAACTTATTACCGCTGTGAAGGAGAACAGCTTTCAATCAAACTTTAGAGGATTCAATGAAATAAGCGCCACTCTTCTGTGTTTGGTTCATGACCGAGTGGCCATTAGACTAACAACATCATTGTAGTATACTAAATGATTTTAATAGAAAAAGAAGTATTGAAATTTAGCTTGTCGTTTTGCGAAAAAGGCATATTTTTGTGTCTCTGTGTATCAAAATGCAAACATTTTAACCTATAAACTGAAATTTCACTCTCTTTTTTAGATAAAACCAAATCATGTACAAGATCATACAAATTCCCTTTAGTTAATAAATAAGGTTCAGTTTTTGTAACATGTGCCTTCAAATGTGTGCCATTTGACTCTTGAATCATTATGAAAAAAAGATATTGTACAAAGTGTAAAATTGTACTGGAATTTGGTGATATTTTTCTTAATCTTGAATCTTTGCCACTAAATGTCTCATTTCGGAAGACTGTGGCACAGGTAAATCCTCTGGTCTCATATCAAATGCAAATCTGGTTATTCACCAGTATGCTTTAATTTACACACACACACACACTTCATTTTTTAATTTATTTAATTTTGTCAAACAAAAAAAAACAGTCTGAATAATGTCCTTTGGGTTCACCCATACCTTTGGAACCGTAAAAGGTATATGGTCTTCATTACTTCACCCTGTAAGAGTAGAGCACAAACTTGACATCAATGACGACGGTCCTACGATTATACTCCTTTTAAACATCTAATTTGTAAACGAGGCTTTTATAAAACAAAAAGTGGCTCTTTTAGAATTCTGATTCTCAAAAAAAAAAACGATCTGGTAATCACACACAATATAATTCTTATAATAAAATTTTAAAAAATAATTTTCCTATTGAACGATATAAAACCACCAAACAGCATATATAATGACATAGCCTAGAGAATTAATTACGCGCACTGCCATAACCTAGACGCCTTCGCAAATCGCGATGCCCGAAATTCAGGGAAGAACCTACAATAGAGCATCGCTAATTCGATTGTCTGTTGTTAGCAGCTTTTATTTAAAACATAACTGTGAATTATTTGATAATTTATCGAGTGAAATCAATCTTATATGGACTTTGAAATAAAGTAGTTTTCAATCTCTCTCAATGCCTTTATAATAATCAATACTTGATATACTAAATTTTTTCTAATGCAAAACTGACTTTACTATGTATATATAGCTATGGGTATCATTATATGTAAAAAATATAACGCTATATAAATAATAATATTGTCTGAATATTCTTGATCTACATATGTAGACATGTGGTGTAATTACCGAACAAGAAGTCAAACCACTCTATCCACCCTGGTCAAGATTTAAAAATGTAATATAGGGTATTCACAGTGCAAGAAATCACACCCCAATTTCAACCATGACTTGGTACTATATCAGTTGTCATTTGGCATATTTAGAGTGCAAGAAATTAAAGCTATATACACCCTATAGCCTGGTATGACATGTGATGTACTTAGAGTACAATCAGACAAAATCCTCTGAACTGCATGACATGGAACTACATATGTAGAGGTCTGTTAAAGTAATTGTACACACTGTCCACTTTCGACAATAAAGACCAGGGATCGAAACCCTAGTTGAGCACATTTAAAAGAAGATTCAATTCAAAATACATGTGCAGACATGTGTTGTAATTACAATACAAGACGTCACAAGCTTATACTCACTACGGCTTGGTACTATTTAGATCGTACATACATGAATGGCAAAAACTGCGAGCGCAGGCGTAAAATATTAATGACAAAACGAATATTACAGTTATATATAATTATATATTATACTTGGATATAATTCCCGGCTAGGTTGTTTGATCTCTGCCATTTTAGCTTGCAGGTCCTTGAGAGCGTTGACAACCACTCTTTCAGGTTCCTCGTACGGATATTTTCTGCAAGGCCTCGAAATATTGAGCGTACTTGTCTTTACAGCAGCTTTCATCTTGTCAAATAAGGCATACTCCGTGGGCGGCAATGAGTACGGATAATGAAGCAATGCAGTGAAGTACCAACGCTGCACGGCTGTCGCAGATCTTGAAATGTCATGCTCAAACAACTAGTATCCTGTTCATTTGCCTGGACGGGGCTTTTGAATTCGCCATCGCTGGTTTTTAGCGATCTCCACACTACCGGTCGCTCCATGCTCCATCCAGTTCACGAGGAGAATGAAATTGACTTCACAGAAGTCCTATTGCTAGTTTTCTTTTCCTTTACAACTGCGGTATTGAAATGTCTTTTTTCAAGTGTAGTTCAAAACTACCTTCATTTGGGTGCCTCTAAAACAGAACAACCCAGGTATTTTTCAGGCGTGTAGAGATAATCACTATTCATCTCCAGTGACTGCAAAGCGAAAAGGTAATCTAGATAGGCATTGTGAAGTGCAAGAAGTTCCATGAACGTGTCAGCACGTTTCTTCTTCTGTTGTTGTCTAAGTGAATGAAGGACCCACTATGCTCACACCTGTCATATCCAAAATGCCGGGAACATTTACCTGTGATGTTCTCACGCAAGCAGTTTCTTCCTGAGGCTGTCGAATTTGAGACATCTGTTCCCTTAGATCAGCACCAACATTGTTTCCACATATGTATGCGATGTTGGTTGGCGTCACATGGTCACACATATAACTGCGGTCGCCACTCTTCCGTTATCCACTAATCAGTAAACGCTACGCCTCCCGGAACGTTCCCGCATTTCGACCCATGTGGTGATGGATATCACCGCTCTGTATCCCCACCTTCAATAGGAATCACGTTGTCCAACGCTGATCGTGACAATCATTGGTATCCCCGACCTCACTGAGGTCGATGGATGGCATGGATACTCGCGCATATTTTTCGCTTTCAAACATAGAGTCAACTAGAATTCTATGTTTATAGCTTCCTTTGTTTTCTAGTTGTTTCCCTCCCTATCTTATCGCGCAGATTCGTGACGAGAGTCTATATGTTCATCATTTTTGTGCAATCTATGTGTTAACAAGAGGTGTAATCACAGTTCAAGCATGCACAATCAAATACCCACCATGGCGTTTGGTACGACACATGTAGTCATGTGGTGTGATTACAGTACAAGCCGTCACAATACACTACCTTCCATGGCCTAGTACAACACATATAGTCACGTGGTACTTCCTTATTAGAGCTCGTACTATGTACATATGGAATAATAAGGAGGAAAAGAATATGATATATATATCCCATGTCTTACAATCATGTATTGAACATGTCAATAGATTGATGCCACGAAACCCCTGTCCAACAGAGCTGTTTACAGGTTTCGCCCGCTGCTGGACGGGGTGTTGCGGGGTCCAGCAGCCGGACGAGGGTCTCCAGACCACCGGGTAAGTCTTTAATGGTTCTAAATTTACATAAACTTGCTAAATACCCGAGCTCAAGTATTTTAGGTACTAATTTAAAATATATGTTTCTTTCAAATTCCTAGAAAACTATCCAAACGATCAGTTTAGCCTGGGTTTCTCCAGGAGTAATGTTTGCTAAACAAATACTGCATAACTGAATAGTATTAAGAGTAATATTCGCGAGAAGGTTAGAAACTCATCAATATTTATTCATTAATAATTTCTTTAGTTAAATTAGATATAAATGTATCATAGGGACACACAATAGGTCATTTACGCTTGAACTTCTAAATGTTATTATTTCTGAAGAATCCAATACACTGAGCTGAATGTGTATCCTCTTGTGCATAGTTCAGTCTATACAAGAGATTTTGTTTGTTAACTCCTTCCTGAGAAATGTTTCGGGCGGTAAAAATGTTTGGTAATAGGGAGCAATTGTTTAAGGTTGAGAGGCAAACTACCTTCTAAGAGAATAAATTTCAAATACATTATAAATTAATTTTATTTCAGATTATTGCACAATTCCCTTTTTTGATTTATCGATCAATGCCAACCAATCATACGCGGCATCTAATGGTACCACCACAAGGTAGTCCCAGAAACTTCATAATGAATCGAAGGAAATTGAATTATGTAAAAAGTTTAAGAGTACATTTGAAATTGTAAGTTTGAAAAGTATAAAATATCTGTGTATGGTAACAAAATTATTTTGGAAGGATTCACCACTGAAAATACCAATTTATTTTTTCGCTGAAATAAGGGCAGTAGATAATGGTTTAATTCTCAAATTAATAGAGTGACCTTTATATTTATATGAGATTCTAGCTGCGCGATCTTGTTTTCTACCCAATTTAAGTCGATTAATTAAATTCCTATATAGTTAATTTGAATCTAACAAAGTTATTGGAGCAACAACTAAGTTCAGCTTTTCTCGCGTTATGCGCAGCGTTCGGAAAGGTAAATCAACATGCCGGTTTAATACCAAATCATTTTTATAAACAAGTTTATTCAAGTCCTGAATTCAATTCTAGTGTGAAATACCTAATAAGAAATATTTTTTATTGCAATCGAGGCCAAATCAAATGAACATTTTGTTAATATTCTATTCAATAATAAATCAAATTTTAAAACTTCTAACTTTGCTGAAATAAATCCTAAAGTAGACTGCATGCTTCACGCCAAGAGTTTCTCACATGCCCCGGTGTTACAGAGACCCGGGCCACGTCGTCTACGACATCCCTGACGGCGTGGCGGCGCCATCGTGGATGGTGTGCTACGATCCCCAGCAGTTGCTGGGTAGGTACCCTGTGTGTATTCTACCATATTTGTTGATCTGGGGGGTTCTTCAAATAGTGATTGTTATTGTAAAAAAAAGATTATATACATCATAAGAACACTTAACATATATTTGAGAAATTAACTACACTTCAATAGTTTTTTTTATATTTAAAAATTTATTAATATAAAGATATTTTGATGATAACGAAACTGCCATCATATTCTGACAGTGTAGAATAGACTATAGCTGATGTTTACCCCTGGCTGACAAAACTGATGTTGCAGGGACTTCGGGCGGATCTACACCATCCCGGAGGGAGTGGCCGCCCCCTCCTGGATGGTCTACTACGAGCCCTGGCAGCTCAGGGAGTAAGTTCACCTGGTGTTATACTATTGTGTGTGGATAGAGTATATAGAGTATATATAAATAGATATTTCAACAATAATGTTGACCTTGGATAATTTGATCTTCTCATCAATGTCTCATGTAATTCACTGCTTTCCTCTCTGACCTTTGCCATCATGACTTCGTACACATCCAGCCTGCACGTGATGTTTAGAAGAACCACAGGGAGTGGATTCATCTGATGTATTTTTTTTTAAATATAATGCTTTGATAAGTAATAAAACAAATAACAATAGAAATCCAGACATCTTTTGTTCAATATGAATATTTGTATACAGTTAATGGGATATATTCCAAAGGATAATGGTTTCACTGTGCTCCAGTTTCCCTGGCTGCTGGGACCACCCCGCCCCAGAGGAGGAGGTCCCCCGCTCCTCGGTGTTCAAGAGGGCGGTGGTCGAGGAGGAGGACGTCGACCTCCAGTAAGTAGCTCTGTGTGCTCCAACATACTTTCATATATCTAAGAGGAAGTAACCACTAAACTAAGACTTGCCTACTTGGACGTATCATGAGCATAGATGTTTTTATTGAGGTCATTCTACAAGGGAAGATCGAGGACAACCAGAGAAGAGGAGGCCATAATTAGATATATAGCTGAGTGTTTATAAAATATACATGAAGATTTCCACTCAATAGCGCGATATAAAAAGGAATATGAAAAGTGAGTTTATTAGGTTACCAAAGATCTCGTTTATAATATAGATAACACACATATATCAACGAAATATAGTCTTAATATGAAATTTTAATTTTTTTGTGTGTGCAGGCGGGCCATTTTGGCCTCGCTGGAGGAACGTTGAAGGTGGAGGAGGAGGAGCTCCTAGGAGCTGAGCTGTACATCGGCCTCAATATTGGAAAATCATCAAAATACTTCTCATCAAAATTTTTCTTAAATGTTTTTTCGCCAGACGCGTTGGTCCCTATGCACATCGGCTTCAACATTAGGAAAATCATCAAAATTCTACTCAGCAAAATTTTGCGGCAACATTTTCGCCAGACGAGTTTGGTCCCTATTGAGTGAAATTCAAAATTCAAAATTTTTTTGACCAACTCACGAGTCAAAATTTCAGCCATGTGTTGCGTGTGTTCTCGCGCGAAATAATCTATATGACGCCCATCAAAATCCTCCCCCTATGAAGACGACTTCGAAGAATAATATATTTTTATTTGCAGTATGTATTAATATATATTACAATGAAAATGATGATATGATTCGGAGACATTATCTCGGCCAAAAGGTGGAAGTGATTGGCAACTGGATGCAAGATCTCACAGAGAAATGGCAGTGAGATGTCACTACGAGAATATCTTCCCGAGAAGTGGCATGATGTCGCTACGATATACTGATCCGCTAAGAAGTGGCGCTGATGTCGCTATGATATCCAAAATAACTCCCCTAGAAGTGGCGATGATATAACCATTGAAAGAAGATGTTTTCCCAAGAAATGGCGGCGATATCTCTACAGGAGAAAGGATCTCCTTCAAGAAATGGCGATAATATAACCATTGAAAGAAAGATGTTTTCCCAAGAAATGGCGGCGATATCTCTACAGGAGAAAGGATCTCGCTTCAAGAAGTGGCGGCGATGTTGCTATGGGATCTAAAATATCTTCCCAAGAAGTTGCACTGATGTCGCTACCAGGTACAGGATCTCTTCATAAAGAAGTGGCAGTTATGTCGCTATGGAATCCAGAATATCTGCCCAAAAGGTGGCGGTGATGTCACCATGGGAAGAAAGATATTTTCCCAAGGAAAGGCGACGATACCTCTAGAGTACACTTCGCTCCACGAAGTGGCGGTGATGTTGCTATGAGATACAGAAACTCTTCCAAAAAGTGGCGGTGTAATCGAAACAGAATCCAAAATATCTCCTAAAAAGAGGCGGTGATGTCGCTACGAGATACAGAATATGATATATCTTTACGAAATGCTGGATATTGTTCCAAAAAGTGGCAGTAATAGGTAACTGAATAATTCAGAATCTCGCTGCAAGAAGTGGCGGTGATGTTCCTACCGAATACAGGATCTCTCTTAAAGAAGTAACAGTGATATCGTTCACGGAATCCAGAATTTCTCCCTAAGAAGTGGGACACCACAGGAGGCATGACGCTGCTCCCAGAAGTGATACGATGTCGCTACAGGATACAAGATCTCGCTCAAAGAAATGCCGTGATGTCGCTAAGGGATGCAAGATCTCGCTTCAAGAAATGGCGTGATATCGATAAGAGATGCAAGATTTCGCACCAAAAATGACGTGATGTCGCTATGGAATGCAAGATCTCGCTCCTAGAAATGGCTTGAGTCGCTATAGATGCAAGATCTCGCTTTAAGAAATGGCGTGATGTCGCTATGGACTGCAGCATATTTATGAAATGCAGGATATTGTTCCAAAAAGTGGCGGTAATAGGTAACTGGATTCAGGATCTCGCTGCAAGAAATGGCGATGATGTTCCAACAGAATACAGGATCTCTCTTAAAGAAGTAACAGTGATTCCGTTCACGGCATCCAGAAAATCTCCCTAAGAAGTGGAACACCACAGGAGGCATGATGCCGCTCCCAGAAGTGACACGATGTCGCTACAGGATACAAGATCTCGCTCCAAAAAAATGGCGTAATGTCGCTATGGGATGCAAGATCTCGCTCCAAGAAATGGCGTGATGTCGCTATGGGATGCAAGATCTCGCTCTAAGAAATGGCGTGATGTCGCTTTGCGATGCAAGATCTCGCTTCAATAGTGGGTTGTTGTCACTCTGGGATAAATATCTCGTTCCAAGAAATGGCGTGATGCCACTATGAGATGCAAGATTAGCTCCAAGAAATGGCCTGATGTCGCTTTGGGATGCAAGATCTCGCTCCAAGAAATGGCGTGATGTCGCTATGGGATGCAAGATCTCGCTCCAAGAAATGGCGTGATGTCGCTTTGGGATGCAAGATCTCGCTCCAAGAAATGGCGTGATGTTGCTATGGGATGCAAGATCTCGCTCCAAGAAATGGCGTGATGCCACTATGATGGAAAGATTAGATTCAAGAAATGGGATAATTTAGCTATTGGATGCAAGATCTCGCTCAAAAAAAAAAGGCGTGATATCGCTATGGGATGCAAGATCTCGCTCCAAGAATGGCGTGATGTCGCTATTGGATGCAAGATCTCGCTCCAAGAAATGGCGTGATGTCGCTATGGGATGCAAGATCTCGCTCCAAGAAATGGCGTAATGTCGCTATGGGATGCAAGATCTCGCTCCAAGAAATGGCGTGATGTCGCTATGGGATGCAAGATCTCGCTCCAAGAAGGGCGTGATGTCGTATTTGGATGCAAGATCTCGCTTCAATAGTGGGTTGATGTCGCTCTGGGATGAAGATATCGCTCCAAGAAATGGCGTGATGCCACTATGATGGAAAGATTAGATCCAATAAATAGCCTAATTACGCTATTGGATGCAAGATCTCGCTCCAAAAAATGGCGTGATGTTGCTATGGGATGCAAGATCTCGCTCCAAGATATGGCGTGATGTTGCTAAGAGATGCAAGATCTCGCTCCAAGATATGGCGTGATGTCGCTATGGGATGCAAGAATTCGCTCCAAGAAATGGCGTGATGCCACTATGATGGAAAGATTAGATTCAAGAAATGGGATAATTTAGCTATTGGATGCAAGAGCTCGCTCAAAAAAAAAAGTCGTGATATCGCTATGGGATGCAAGATCTCGCTCCAAGAAATGGCGTGATGTCGCTATTGGATGCAAGATCTCGCTCCAAGAAATGGCGTGATGTCGCTATTGAAGCAAGATCTCGCTCCAAGAAATGGCGTGATGTCGCTATGGGATGCAAGATCTCGTTCCAAGAAATGGCGTAATGTCGCTATGGGATGCAAGATCTCGCTCCAAGAAATGGCGTGATGTCGCTATGGGATGCAAGATCTCGCTCCAAGAAATGGCGTGATGTCGTATTTTGGATGCAAGATCTCGCTTCAATAGTGTGTTGATGTCCTCTGGGATGAAGATATCGCTCCAAGAAATGGCGTGATGCCACTATGATGGAAAGATTAGATCCAAGAAATAGCCTAATTACGCTAATGATGCAAGATCTCGCTAAAAATAAATGACGTGATATCGCTATGGGGATGCAAGATCTCGCTCCCAAGAAATGGCGTGATGTCGCTATTGGATGCAAGATCTCGCTCCAAGAAATGACATGATGTCGCCGATTGGATGCAAGATCTCGCTCCAAGAAATGGCGTGATGTCGCTATGGGATGCAATATCTCGCTCCAAGAAATGGCGTGATGTCGCTATTGGATGCAAGATCTCGCTCCAAGAAATGGCGTGATGTCGCTATAGGATGCAAGATCCGCTCCAAGAAATGGCGTGATGTCGCTAATGGGATGCAAGATCTCACTCCAAGAAATGGCGTTGATGTCGCTATGGAATGCAAGATCTCGCTCCTAGAAATGGCTTGAGTTGCTATAGATGCCAGATCTCGCTCCAAGAAATGCCTTTGATGTTGCTCCTGGATGCAAACAATCTACACTATAAGTGGGGGTGATGTCTCTACAGAATGCAGGATCTCGTTAAAGAAGAGTGGGTGATTTCGCTACGGGATGCAGGTCCTGCTCCAAGAAATATGTAACAATTAATTCATTTTTATTAAAGATCAATTGAAATGGGTTTAGAAATTTTACTTGAGAAAACATGATAGGTGGTAAAACCTCCTTTTCGATAAGCAAAAACCTTCCTGAGTGTCTACTTTTAAAAAACCAAAATGATCTAATTAAACCTCAATCGCCTTCATGAGAGACTGGAGTTGTTCTTTCATGAGCGAATTTTCACAGTTTTGTGAACAATATTGAAAATAGGAAAATAAAAAAGTAAACCACATTTTTAAAGTATCGATAGGTTGGTATCAATATGGAGGAAAACGAACAACACAACAAAAATTAAAATGCATAAGATTTATTAAAGGATCCAACACGATGAGATATTTATAATATAGAATGATATAAAACAGAGCCGTGTACTGGACTACTAACCTCTTGCCTTCAGAGAAATTTTGACCATTATCTATTTTCATATCAGTTTGCTCTATGAATACCTGTCCAGGAATACAAATCCAGTCCATAAATACACCAAATTTTCTCTTGGAACCACGGTGAAGAACTGGGATTAATTTTCTTTCTTAGCTTTTATTCAATTAAAACCAAACGACCGAACATTTCCGGCACGGCACTTTTGCAAAGTTTATAAACTCCAAAGAAGCCTATGTCGAACAAACTATCCGCCGTCGGGCCATCCTTCCGAGAGCTTTTATAACAAGTTCGCACAGCTATCTGAAATGCCTTACATCATTGACGTCCTCTCGGCACGTGATCATATAATGCAAAAATATACAAAATAAATAGTGAACACACGGAAAGGGAAAAAAAGGGTTACTCCGAAATTTTGCAATTCAATAAAAATACAACTGAAAATATTGTTTTTTTTTTCAAAATAATCCCATATATTTTCATTGCATTTTCCATCCTTGAAACCAGTATACATAAACATATTTTCCACTTAATTGAGCTCATGTTTTCCAAGATCTCCAGGTAGCCTTCCACGACAGCGTCAGGACTTGTAATTTAAATTACATGCAAACTTTCTTTAAATTTGGAAAAAAATAAATGTCACATGGAGCAAGATCAGGGCTGTATGGTGAGTGTGTGTCAAAGCAACTGAATCCGATTTTCTTTATAAAAATTCTTTATTTTGTAGCTGTGTGGGGCTGCGGCATTGTCATGATGGAGGATTCCTCTGGATCAAAATTTTGGCCTCTTCTCAAGTCTTTGAAGACTTTTGTTGAACAACTTATTGTATATCAATTGGCAGTTACTGTTCTTTTCACCTTCAAAGTAACTGTAGCAAAATGACCACTTCAGAGAAAAGGTTGCTACTATTCTTTTTCCAACACTCCACAGCCGCTTAACTTTTGTCGGAGGTATTTCATTTTCAAACATTTAAGCTGAAGATGGTATTTTTGTCTTTGAATCAAATTGATAATTCCATGTTTCAACACCTGTTATTTTAACGATCAAATGCGTTGTGGTGCCTAATTCAAATTTTAACATTATTTTGGCACCAAGACATTACTGCTTTTTTATCTTCAATTAATTCATGATGCACCCATCTGCTGCAAAGCTTCCTCACTTTAAAACTTCATGCAATAGCTTGAAAACTGCCGATCAAATATCTAGGTCATGCTGAATAGATTGAAATGTTTCATGTAAATTATATTTGAAAATTATCTTCAGTTGTTCTGCATTTTCAATAGATGATGATGTTACGTCCTTCCGCTATGCTTGTAATTTTCCAAGTTCAATTTTCCATGTTTAATAACATTAACCACATAGAAACTGTTGTATTTAATGAGTGCAAACATCTGAATGCCTGTGATATAGGTTCAAAACTTTTTTCATGAAAATAACCTTTTTTAAATTATTAGAAATATTAATTGGAATTTCTCTTACATGAGTATATCATCCTTAGAGAGACAAGGTCACAAATGAACTAGTTTTAATCAGCCACCGTGGGCACAGATTTTGCCGCCTAAAATTGTGCCGTCATCTAACGAGGATTTATTAATACACTGAACCTCCATGATACAATACTCGCGCTATAAGACACCTCCCTACAAAGGACAATTTTCATTATCAAAATCAACATTTTTACTATTAAGCAACTTCCGGTAAGAGGACACCTAACCTTAAATGAAACTTTGGCTTTGCAATTAGGTGTCTTTTACGGGGAGGTTCTACTGTGATTGCTAGATTTTCATATGTGACATAATTATAAAAGTCTAACAACCGCAGAATGTAGATACAATCCAAAGCGCGCTTTGCTATAATGTAAAACAAAACAAAAGAATAAAATTGTTTTTTAGACTCCACCACACCCAAGATAGGGACGAGGTTCCCGAGGTAAGAATTCCGCCAAATATTATTAGTTTCCTACCAGTAAACTTCCAATTAGTTACACGACCTATATTGGACACCGACAAAAGTGCGGATAACGACAGATCTCTCCCTCTCATGTAGATCACACCCTCCTGGACCTTGTCCGCTTCTTCGGCGGTAGCCTCTCTCTGAGATGACATCCAACCTGCTTCGTCCTTTGTGTTATCTATTGACGCCTGAGACCACGAGGCCCATGACTACATACTGCCTACCTACCACATCTTTCAGTTGACTGGATTATATCCGAGGACAACGAAGAGGATGGAATCTGAAGAGCAGAGCGACGCTGGAGATCACATCCATGCCATCCACAGCCATGGACATTGTGCAACAACTTAGGGAACACATCCAAGACATCACAAATTCTATCTAACCTCAGGGAGATAACCTACCTTCAAATTCCATAAATCCTGCATCATACTCGCCATTAACATTCTAACGTGCTCGCCTCAAAATAATTCGCACTCCACTTGACGACAAGAACTTCTCTCTCTGCATAGCTGTATCTTCTCCAACCATCACCAAAGACGTGACCATTGCCACATCAACTAGTGCAACTTTGCGAATAGCAAAAATTTCTCGCCAGGAGTTCTCCGAGATATATAGAAGTATGTGATTCATTGTAAAGAGTGCAAAAGAAAGAAACAGACAGCTCAAAAGCCTACTGGAATAATTAAACCCATTCCTCCTGCAACCTACCTTTTTCAATGAGTTGGAATGGACCTCCTTGGAAGATATCCCAAGTCTGATAGTGGAAATAAGTGGATAAAAGTCTGTACCAACTATTTAACCCAATTCGTAATTACCAAAGCCTTACTTACAGGAGAGGCAAAAGATGTCGTCAAGTTCTTGATGGAAGTTATCCTCAAACACGGAGCTCCCAGGAAAATCATTACGAACTGAAGGCGAGTATTCAATTAAAGATGCGTTTGGAACATACTAACCAGTGCTCTTCCAAACACAGGTTCACAACAGCCTTATCATCCTCTTATGTATGGGCTAACAGAAAGGCTCAACAAAACATTGACTAACATGTTGGAAATGTATTTTAACGTTGAACAAAGAGACTGAGATGCTGTCCTACCCTTTGTTGAAATTGCCTACTACACGACCAAGCAGGACACAGCGCCCTTTATTCCATTCAAACTAGTACAGGGACGCAAAGCTAAAACGACTGTAGACACTATATTCCCAAAACCGTGTGAAGATCTCCAAGAGGAATTCAGTCAAATGATTGCAGCCAGAGTTGAAAGTGAATCACGCTTTGCGATGATCTTATACATCCTATACATTTTCTTGTTTAAATATTCACAATATAGACTACGCGAGTCTCCTTTTTGTTGATTGATGTCATAAGGAAAAAGAAAAAGAAATGCGAATTCTTCACTTTTAAGGATTTTAATTCAATGCTTAGATGAGTGAAAAAGATACCAGCGATGTTTTAGGTAGCAAAAATAATATTAGATTTATTTTTGCTATTAATTATTTTTAAACTGATATTTAAAAATTGTAAAATTATCACTATTGTTTGTATGTGTCACTGGTGTATAAACGTTGTAAATATGGTGTAAGGGTAGAGTTCCTAGAACACAACCTATCAAGGTATATGTGTGTGTGACAGCTAGATTCAACCTAAAACAATGGAATCAGATAGAAACCACAATTCTCTAAGTTCACGAAGTGATTGAAAGCATTTTGATATCGCCCCTAGTAATAAATAAATAAGCAAACACTACCAAAGAAATGCCAAGGTAGGTTAGCTCCACAAGGTAGAAGAATACAAGTTCATAAAGTATTGAACAAAGAAACCCAATGTTCAAATAATTGATCAAAGCTCTGAAGAATTACCAACTACCACGAAACTTTAATTAGAAGAAATTGTCAATTAAAAAAATAATAATACAAATATTAGAAAATAATAAATCTGATATATAATAAATAGTAGAATTATATTTTGTCAACATAATATAAACAAAAGCAAAAAAGATTTCAATAATATGATTCAATAATTTTTTTGTATAAAAATCCAATCCAATTTAGAATAAATATCTTCATAAAAAATATTTCTATTTTACAAAATTAATGTGCAAAAATAATAAAAATCATTGCAATTCCATTGATGTCTTATATATAAAAAATGAAAATAATAATATAGTTTTTTGATTCTTCTAACAAAACTACTCTCTCAATCAGCAAGAAATTTCACACTTGTAGTAAGCTGTAGTTTAACATAAAGCCTATTGCAATCCTGTGTAAGAATAAAGAATTAAATATAAATGTTTTTATTCCTAATTTTTTTACAGATAATTATTTATCAATGAATTCCTATCATCCTGATTGCTACTAAAATAAAGATAATAAAAATATAATTATCATGTGTTTGGACAAATTTCTTTGAGTAACTATTCGTTCATTCGCCTAGTATTTTATTTATATTTATATGTGTAAAATTAGGAAAGACAAACTTCGGGATGACGCAGCAATTTATTTAAGGCAAGAAAAAACTATGAATGATAAACAAAAGATAAGCAATGAGGGAAGTTTACAGAGTAGCAAAATATAAACAAAAAATGATACTCTGTTAATAAAAAAATAATTACTTTGCTACATAACTCTTCCCTATAGGAGCTGTGACCCACAGCTAGCAAAATTTTATAGATACTGACATGGATCTGACGTACTTCTGCCAGGATTCCGTCGAAGTCTTTTAACTTTGTTCCTTGGACCTTTGCGTCGTTTTTCTTGCGGTGTGAAGAGCGGCTCTGTGGTCGTATCGTCTAAAGGTACATCGACATCTTTGAGGGAAGTCTTGGCTTTAATACAGCAGTGGAATCTTGGAGCCAGCAGCTGAAAATGTAGATCACAACACTCAAGGCCTCTAGGTCTTCTCGGCGATCTTAATTTATCTTCCCTAATTTACTACCCAGCATCTCTACCAAAACCCCACGTAGAAAATTAGGAAAGACAAACTTTGGGACGACACAACAATTTATTTAAGGCAAGAACATACTATGAATAATAAACAAAAGCTAAGCAATGAGGGAGGTTTATAGAGTAGCAAACTATACACATAAAAGATGATACTCTGTTAATAAAATAATAAATACTTTGCAACAATATATACCTTTTTGAAAAATAAAATCTTCTACAATATATAAAAACAATAAACAAAACGGCTTCCGAGGATGAAGATATTGATTTATTTTAAATTATATCAAGCTCGGGTATTACAAACCCTTCTACGGGAATATATGAGGAGTATATTTTGTCATTAAGAGAAGAAAAGAGAAAAAGACAGAACCATTTTAGCCTTTTATCAAAGTTTCAAAATTAAGGAGAAAAAAAATAAATTTTCTATTATTTTTATCATATTCTATTTTTAATATAATAAACTTCTGTTGCAATTTCTAGTGTAAATTGGAGTTGATTTGTTCATGATTTTGTTACTGGAAACCATAATGGGTCAACCAGGATGGAAGGATATTCTATCATATGATTAATTAACTGATGATAAAAAGTCATTAAGAATACACACATTTGCGAATGTACATGTGAAAATCACATAATAATAATTTGACATTATAAATGTGCTCCAATCATTAAGCGGAATATTATTTTATTTATTAAAACTTATCAGTAGATAAATATACACTAAAGTTTAAATAGGCACATAGAGTATTCACACACAAACACTCTTCCTGTGTCGAACCCATGATTACGATAACAGTGCAAACACAATCCCACACAAATGAGAACAAACACACACATACACACTGGGGGGTGAAGGTTGGACATCCGGAGAACAAGATGGTTGTTTTGACCCGGCTATTTCCTCTCCTCACATACTCCCACACGAGCCATTTTATTTATATATTTCTAAATATTATAATATATAAGTATATGTTAAGTAGAGATATGTAATATTAAATTGTTGGTAGAGAGATTTGAGAGGGAAGAAGAAACATGGACGAGATAGGAGTGTCCATACAACCTTCGGTGCAGTCCTGAATGTGTGATAGTGACTTTCATATAAGTACACCAACATGGCCATGATTCACCTACTAGACAAGATAGAACTACACCATGGCGTTACATGTAGAACAAATTTGACTATCTCTCTCTCTTTCTTGGCATTCACAAGTGTGCCTCGGTTGTTTACTTGCTCTCACTGGTGGATTCAAGCTCATGAAGTATCAGGGGGCCATTTGTTGTTTCAAAATCCTATTAATCCGGTTATATATACTACAAGTTTTGACCATTGGACGATCATCGCCCTTTGTAGTTATAAATGGGATAATAAAATATTTTAGAGTTAACAGTGATAGTTAACTATTTAACGCCTGAAAAGTTTCTATACTGAACAAATAGACTTTTAACTTTTTTTCACAAAAACTTTAGAAACTTGGCGCTCATTGTATCCATTTAAAAAATTCTATCATGTTGCTTACCATTTCAATTTTACACCAGATGATCAACTCGAGGACTTTCAGCCGACCTGCAACATGGATTTCAGGAGTCCCGAGTGCAAAATACAAAGCTGGCATGGAAGCATGGGGAACTTGCGATCTGCCATTTTCAAGACCAGAAAAATATCTAATATTTATTCACACTCTTTTTATTAACCTTTAAAATGAAAAAGGTATGAATAGAAAAACAAAATGGCTTCCATATTTTCCAAAGCTTTCGGGTATCACAAACAGTTAGGTTTTAGTTTCACTATCGTTCTCTCTCTAGAGCCATTTGTTGAAACAATGTTCGAGTTGAATATATAATATAATGAGGATGGTGACTTTTATATTGTTAGCATTATGATCATTGTCACTTTGTGGCCTTCTAGCAGCATACCCGCTGAGCGATCGCTCTGGGCCTTGATCCCTTTTAACTGTTAAAATTAATTACATGGCGTTTTATCTTGTGCTAATTTTACTTGTGAATGTTTCAGAAAGCGATTTTCGCCTAAAAGGCTCTGCAGACGCGTTCTGCGAATGTAAGTAAAAACTTCCCTTAAATACATTTAAAATTCACACAATACTCTACTCATTAAATGCCACACCACATTGGTTAGCCCTGGAGCTGTCAATGGAGATAAATTTGGTCACTAGGTCTGGTGAACTTCACCTACAGATTCTAGATCACAACTGAGGTCGTGTTAATTCTTTTCAGCTTCCAATGTTTTCACTGAGTTTGAACCACAGGGTCATCTACAGGTCAAAATGTAATGCTTTCATCATTTTGGATTAGCATTTTATTTTATTTTGACAATGTAAACATGTAGTGTACTCATATAAAAATAAGTCAGAACCCTCTACACACCATGGTCTGGTACTGTATATGTAGACCTACATATATACATCTTATCTCGCAGAAATACATTTTCTCTTCATCACACCACTTAACAATTTTGCATATAATAATATCAACCAATTGACTAATTTACATAGCAATAATTTTTCTTAAATAATAAAGTATAAAACTTCATAAATAATCCTAGATATGCAAAAAATAGCCTATATATAAATATGTATAAATAGATATGGGGGGCATATACTGGATATAAATTATTAATCAGCTAGTATTTCTAGGGGCAACACGCCTCTCTTTATCAAGGCTTTTCTTTGATTTAAACTAAATCACTGATGTGGATGAACGTATAAAAATAATTAAATATGAGTGATTGAATATTAGATAATATTGAATATTAATTAATTTATTTTTCTATTGTTTTTTGACCAAGAAAAGGTAAATTCATTCTGTCAAGAGATATGTAAATTTTGTTCGTTCAATTTTAATTTTAATTTTAGTTTTGCTTGGTTTGCATGTAAATATTCTTAAGGAAGAGAAATAAACTTTTTCTTTTATAAATGCAGACATCTTTTGTTTAATATAAATTTCTAGAAAATTATTTAAATAGCAAAATAACAATGGCGACGAGACTTTCTTTCGAACCATATGTAATGAAAGAAGAATCTTTTGAAAATTATCTTCAACGATTCAAACAGTACATTTTTTGTGAATGAAATCGAAGGTAAGAAGATTGTTCCTTTTTTTATTATGTCTATTGGAGCAAATACTTATAGTGTTCTAAAAGAATTAATCTCCCCTAGAGATGTTTGTGCATTAGAATTCGAAGAAATTGTTAGTGTTTTACTCACTCATTTTACACCTAAGCTAAATATCATTTTTGAAAGATATGAATTCAGCCAATTGGTTCAGGAACATGGCGAGAAAATAGAAGACTATGTCCTTAAATTAAAAAAACAAGCTAATAAATGTAACTTTGGCTTAAATATTGAAGAACACCTAAGGGATAAGTTCGTTGCAGGAGTTTCTAATCAAGTTATTTTGAAAAGATTACTCCAAGAGCCTGAGCTCACTTTTAATATGGCAGTGAATATGGCTACCACAATAGAATCGGTAGATTGTAATGTGTTGAAAATGAAGTCTTATGCTGAAACTAAAGAAATAAACAAATTACATTCTAAATGCAAACATTGTGGAAAGATGAATCATCATTCGGACAAATGTTTTTTTAAAAGTTCTTTCTGCTATTCTTGTAAACAATTGGGACATATATCAACTGTTTGTCATTCAAAATCTAAGAATGGATATTTTCAACCAAGAAAGAGAGGAATATCTAGTGAAGCGTCTGCCCACGGAGAATCATTTTCGGGAAAGAATGGTGAGTCCATCAATAATGTAGAATATTTGACTAATAAATTTGAGAGTATTTTGTATGTCTTCGACATAAAATTCTTAGCAGAAATTGACACTGGTGCGGCTTTAACAACTATGTCAAAAGATCTATTTTTAAAATATTTTGAACATATTAAATTGTTTCCGCCTAAATGTTATTTAACCGATTATCAAGGAAATGGCATTTCCTCTATTGGAGAATGTAAAGTAGAAGTAAGATTTAAAAATAAAGTAGGCCATTTAAACTTAATAGTAACAAATATTAAAAATAATAAATTTCTCGTAGGAAAAGACTGGATAGTATATTTTGATATGGTACAAATTAATGTCCAACAAAATGATAATTTTGATACTAATTTAATTTTTAATAAATATTATAAACTTTTCGAAGATATAGTCTTGCCAATAAAAGATATTTCCGTACACATTAATGTTAAAAATAATTTTGCGCCAAAATTTTATAAATTTAGACCTGCTCCCTTTGCTATTAGGACTTTAATTGAAGAAGAACTATGGACAATATTTTTTCCGGTCTTAAAAATGTAATAATATATTTAGACGATATTCTTATAGCATCGTCTGATGTAAATGAGCATATTTCAGATATTGAAACAGTCATGAATAAATTATCTGATTTTAATTTTTCAATTAATAAAGAAAAATCTTTGTTTTTTGTTGATGAAATCAATTATTTGGGACATAGAATAAATAAAAATGGAATCTATCCCCTTGAGGATAAATTGGACAGTATAAAAAAATGTCCTAAACCGAGTAACATTTCAGAATTGAAATCTTTCTTGGGCATGTTGTCATTCTACAGTAAATTCGTTAGAAATTTATCCATACATGCAAATCCTTTATTCTCTCTATTGAAAAGAAGTTATAATTGGAATTGGAAAAATGAACATGATCAGGCTTTCGAAAAATGTAAAAATTTGATTAGTACAAAAACTTGTTTGACGCATTATTCGCAAGATTTACCTCTTTATGTTACTTGTGATGCATCAAATTATGGTATTGGAGGATATATTTCCCATATTGTAAACGGCATTGAGAAACCAATTACTTTTGTTTCAAGAACACTAAATGACACAGAAAAGAAATATTCCCAGATAGAAAAAGAAGGGTTATCAATATTCTTTACCTTAAACAGGCTAAAACAATTCCTTTACGGAAGAAAATTTATTATTAATACAGATCACAAACCATTACTAGCCATTTTTGGCGATAAAAATAATTTACCAGCCTTAGTGGCAAATAGATTACATAGATGGTCACTCTCAATATCAAATTTTAATTTTGAAATTAAGTATACTAAGGGAACTGAAATACCTCTTGCAGATTTTCTTTCAAGATTTCCAAATCCTGAAAAAGGGGAGAAGGAAGAGGAAATGGGAGAAATATTATTAATAGAAAATTCGATATTAGATTACGTCTTGGTATCGTACAAAAACCAAGAAGATCCAACTCTTAGAAAACTATATAAATTAGTCAAGTATGATAAGTATGATATCGACTCAGAGGTAGATATAAAACCTTATAATAGAATTAAAAACGAGATAACAATAGTAAGAAATTGCCTATTTTTTGGAAATAGAATGATCATCCCCGATTCCTTAAGAGAATATGTTTTGAAAATCATTCATGAAAATCATATTGGAGTAAATAAAATGAAGACTCTGGCCAGAAGTTCTGTATATTGGCCGGGAATGGATGAGCAAATTGAGAAACTGTCTAAAAGCTGTAGCACTTGTATGGAAAACACATCAAAGCTGCCAAACCAGGAATTCGCTGAGTGGACTCCACCAAACAAAGTTTGGAAGAGAATTCATCTCGACTATTTCTATTTTGCGGGAAAAACTTTTTTGATATTAGTGGATGCGCATTCTAATTGGATAGAATGTCAAATGGTTCCAAATACATCGGCGGGATTCTGCATAGACTTTTTGAGAGAATGTTTAGCGAGATATGGTATCCCGGAGGTGGCGGTAATGGATAATGGGCCCCCGTTCAGAAGTTATGAAATAAAGACATTTTTCGAAAGAAATGGCATACATGCGATGTTTAGCCCCGCTTACCATCCGGAGAGCAATGGACTAGCGGAAGTGTCTGTAAGAGAGATAAAAAAAAGCTATGAAAAGAATTATTTCGGAGGAAAGAGAATTACCCCTTGAGTTTGCTTTGATAAAGGCATTATATGCATATAGATTGAGTCCTTTGACTAGAACGGAAAAATCCCCTGCTGGAATATTTTTAAATCGCGAGATTAGAACGAAGATTTCCATGTTGAGCAAGAAATCAGTAAGAGTGGGGAGATTGAAAAATAAAAAACAGAACAATAGCTACAAAATAAATGATAGAGTAAGATACAGATGGATGGAAAGAGGAAAACCGAAATGGATGTTTGGGATTGTAAGAGAATAGTGGGAAGCAACAGCTGTATGATTGAAACTGATGGAATTGAAAAGAAAGTACACACTAACTATATGAGGAGAAGTATGGAGAGAAAGGATGTTTCATCATCAGAAGAAGGAATAAGCTACCCAAGGCCTCAGACGTCAAGTCCCCTGACTCCTGCTACAATAGTAGCAGAATCTACACCTGGACCACCGACTGAATCTACACCTTCCCGGAGATATCCACTACCGAGAGAGGAGATCACCGGATTGATATGTACCTTAATGAGTATTGCTATCTTAAAAAAGGGGGAGTTGATGTGGATGAACGTATAAAAATAATTAAATATGAGTGATTGAATATTAGATAATAATTGAATATTAATTAATTTATTTTTCTATTGTTTTTTGACCAAGAAAAGGTAAATTCATTCTGTCAAGAGATATGTAAATTTTGTTCGTTCAATTTTAATTTTAATTTTAGTTTTGCTTGGTTTGCATGTAGATATTCTTAAGGAAGAGAAATAAACTTTTTCTTTTATAAATGCAGACATCTTTTGTTTAATATAAATTTCTAGAAAATTATTTAAATAGCAAAATAACAATCACCTGGGTATGTGATCCACTCACGCTATACAAGACCAAAGCGAGAAACCATTTAAAGAAAAAATATATATCTGCACATACATGACTACTTGAAATTGTATCCATTATTCCTGTAGAAGGGCAGCTTGCGCCCGAAAGCTCGAATTGATTTTTCAAATAAAGAAACTTATCCTTTTTGAATCTATTCGTTATTATAACATTTTTAACATGAAAATAATCCGGAAAAATATATATAAATGGAAATATTATTAAAACGACCTTCTTGTAAAGAATAAGAATTCACAAAATATCTATATATTAATATATTAAATACAACCTGTACAACTAACTTGCCATCGACTAGAACTAAATAGCTCCATCTTACTTTGAAAGATATTACGCCTTCGCTTTACATCGATTTAAAAGCTCCCTACAAACATTTTTTACATAGAATGCAAAATGAATGTCGTTTCTTACAAGATCTTCACACCGATAACCCTTTAATATTTAGCCTTAGAGGGATTAAAAATTTTAAAAACTTTGTAGATGATAGAGGAAAAATATTCCCAATTGATTATGCATGTCAACAATTTTTTTTCCCCAAGAAATTCTGTAGGTGGGTTTCTAGTGTAACTTTTCATGCTGAACTCAAAATTCTAATCATAAATTTCCCATTACCCATAGTTTTCGCATTACAACCTTTTTTAGTACTAGGATAAAGAATAAAAAATGCCTATAATGTAATGCAAGCATTTTCCCCAAACATTATTAAATTACACTAGTTAACCAAATACAATTTTATTTTAATATAAAATTTTGTGCCGATTCCAAATATACCGTTATTTTTTTTTAAGTTGGACATGTGGGTAACACCCTGGATTCCAGATAGTCATGAACCGGGATCGAATCCCACGTTAACACATTTTGTTTACTATATGAATAACCTTCACATATTATTCATTTATTATATGATGCACTTATCATAAACTAGGTTGCTCTTGTTGAGCGGTACCTAATAAAGTGATTTTGGAACCTATATTTTTTATATATCGCGCAAGGTTTCTAAGACAATTGAAATTTATAATATTTTTTATATTCAGGTCTATATGAAAAAACGGCGAAATATATTTCTTTTATTGAGAAATAGTGACAGTAGATTTTTTCTATACTTTGCTTGTTGTTCATCGCTCTTGAGTGTCCAGCAGTAGTCAGCAAGCATAATGGGACTACATTTATCTTGATACCGCATCTCCATACTTGATATATCTTGATGAAACCTCTCACCACGCTCATCGCTAACTGCACTAAGATATCCCATAGAACCTATTTAAACTGGACACAAAAAGAAAGACTTAAAAGATCTTCAACACTTCAGTACGACAACAATATTAGAAAAGGCATAAACATGAAACACAGTGACTTTCAAATTCAAGAAGAACAACATTTCCTACCACATTACCTTCAAATATAATCATCAATCTCAACCTGAATGATCCCTGCAATAAAAAAGAGAACAAAATCATACTTAAAAAGAAGGGACTTGATACAATTGATTTATATGATCAGAAAAATTATTTATTAGCATACACAGATGGATCATCAGACCTTACTCTGAGTAATGGAGGGGCCGGAATTAACATAATTCTTCAAGATGGAACACACATCAAAATCAAAGAAGGAGCAGGAAAGATTTCGTCAAACTTCACTTGTGAACTGACAGCTATCTGGAAAGCCCTTGATGTATGCCTGAACCAACCATCCCTGCATCAAGCAGAAGGAATCATAATATACAGCGACTCCAGATCCGCTCTAGAAGCAATTCAGAAGGGCAATACTAGAATCACGCAGAAAATACACTCATTACTTTCCCAACTGGAAACATTGGAGAAGAACTGCATTCTACAATGGATTCCTGCCCATGTTGGGATCGAGGGTAATAATATGGCAGATGAATTGGCAAAGGAAGCCAGAAAGCTGAGCCAAAGGAAAGAACAAATGTCAGTATTTGACGCTGATGCTTTGGCAAAATACAAGATAATCAAACAAAAAATAAGAAAAGATCAAATATGTGAAATAAACTCTGAGAGAAAACTGACAAAAACTATAACAAGACTTAGAACAAAACACTATAAAGGAATGACAATACATCCAGATGGTACAAGAACTTATAAAGCGTGCAACAATTGTCCTGGTGTGGAACTAACACCTACTCACATATTCTCATGAACAGCAATGGCCGCAGCCTTGCAGAAAATTGACTTAGACCCAGAGAAGCAATTTTACACACCCAAGATAGTGGATATTGCTGCTGCTGTGATGGAGATGCATGGAGACATCTGAGACTCTTCTTTGGACACGACAACAACAACAACAACAACAACAAAGAAATCTAGATATGAATGTAGGAATAGATCTTGAGAGACATGTTACACCCCAGTGTTTTGTAGGAAAGATATGAGTTCATTAACTAATTCACTGCAATTTGCAGACATGTTCTTCCAAACGTTTCTAAAAGAATTGCATGCTGTTGGTTAAATTAATTTAATCTATCTTCAAAAGTCTCCCATCCTGCAGCAATTTTCGAATATGAGGTCCACCGAAAATGCCATCTTTAATTTTCGCATCACTTATACTAGAAAATTTATTTGAATAGGCAAATTCAGCAGTTTTTGGATTCATTGCTTTGGAAAGTTCTTCATTAAAATGTAATGGTGAGATATATTTTTTTCAGATTTGACCAATGGAAAATGTTCAAATTTTTAAGTCCTGGAATGAGGGTTTTACGGTTTGGTCAGTTCTTTTTGATATTATGTCTTTCCTTGTATCTACTAACTCACTCAAACTCAGAAAACAAAAGAAAGTTGTATATAAAGCTTTAAACCAAGCAAAAGAGCAATGACTTTCAAGTCACGACAGAATTTCCAACTGTATCTGTCGGACTCTACCTTTTCAAAAGCAGTTTCATGCTTTCGTAATTCTCTTTCTTGTTTAATGTTTGTGCTATTGGCACCAAAGAGAACTTTTATTACCGTTTTGAAGGAGAAGACCTTTCAAAATAACTTTAGAGGAATCAAGGAATAAGTGCCCTCTTCTGCATTAAGTTCATGACCAAGCACATCCATTAGACTAACAATAGCATTGCAGTAAACTAAGTCATTTTCTTGGGAAAATAATTCTTGAAATTCAGCTTGTCGTTTGCGAAAAAAGCATACTTTTTGTATCCTTATTCAGCAGATTCCAACCTTCTAACCTATAAGCTGAAAGTTCAATCTGTTTTTGGAAAAATGAAAATCACGTAAAAGGTTATATAAATCACCATTAGTTAATAAATAAGGTTTGGATGAAATATGTGCTTTTAAATTTGTGTCATCTGACTCTTGAATTATTGTCACTAAATGTCACATTTTTGGGAGGCTGTGGCATAGGTATATCACCTGGTCTGATAGCAGATGGCAATCTTGATATTTAATGGCATGTTTTGATTTAGATGTAATACCCGTAGGTTTTGTCAAACAAAAATAACAATTTGAATAATGTCTTTTGGTTCTCTCGATACCTTCGGAACCACAAGGCATAAGGAATTTACCTTCTATTCACCCTGTAAGAAGTAGAGAACAAACTTTTGACAACAATGATGAGGCTCCAAAGTCTTATCTTGGTCACCCACCTTTTATCAAATAAAGTTCATAGCTCTTTAATATTTCGCCTTAATCTTTGAGAGTTAATTCTCCAAAGATGTAACAGAAAGTATCTGGATTATTCACCCAAGGTGTTGGCATATTGAAACTAGCTCCCCCTTTCTCTTTCTATTGAGTTAACCCGTATTCCTGGAGCGTACTAAAGTCGCCAACTATTCGAGTTGGTCTTTAGACTTCACGTCTATGGTCTTCGAAGGTAAATATGCTTCATCCTAGGAGGGTGGCTGTTTGGAACCTATGAAGGTGGTAGGTGGGACATATGAAGAGAAGGTGGTCGAAAGTTTCATCTTCCTCGTGGCAGTGTGGGCAGGTAGGATTGTTTTTAAATATTTTTGCAGTATAAACTTTGACAAATCCGTGACCTGTGAGGATTGTAGAGGCAAAAATATATTTTGGGAATGATCGCAACGAGAGTGTTCGGAGATGAAGCTATTCTCTTGAGGTTTTTTCGATGGTCTGTGGCGATGGCTATCACCACCCTGTATCCTACCTTCGATAGGAATCATGCTGTCCAACGATGACCTTGATAATCACCTTCTATCATCGAGGTCCATTATCTAACTGAGGTCAGCGGATGACATGGACACTAGCGCATATTTTTCGCCTGCAGGCAGAGTTATCTATGCATTCCGTGTTTCTCGATTCCCTTGTTTCCCCAGTCTTCCCTTCTGTATTTTCGCGCAGATTCGTGACGAGAGAGTTCTTATATTAATCATTATTGTAGACCTATCATATATATGTTGTAATCATAGTTCAAGCAGGCACAATTTAATACCTAACCTGGCGCGCGCTCCTTCTCTCTGGTACTACACATGTAGTCATGTGGTACTTCCTCATTAGAGCCTACACTATGTACATTTGGAATAATATGGAGTAGAAGAATATGATAAATATCCAATTTATTACAATCAAGTATTGAACATGTCAATAGAGTTATGTCACGAAACACCTGTCCAACAGAGCTGTTTACAGGTTCGCCCGCTGCTGGACGGGGTTTTGCGGGGTCCAGCAGCCGGACGAGGGTCTCCAGACCACCGGGTAAGTCTTTAATTGTTCTTTATTTAATAAAAAGCCATAACGCGCTATCTATATACAGAAAAAATATTAAAGCACGAATGTTTCTTTTATACATAAAACGCGCTTCTACTGTCCATACTGCGATATTAAGAGGGCTTTAAAATGGCAAATAATGTCGTGGTAAATTTATTGCTTCTCTTGATAAACTTGGAGATGTGGTAAAGCATGATGACTAAGTTATTTTAATAGGAGCTATGACAATTGATTGCCATCCTTCCTTGTGTTACCACTAGATTATACTGTGACGTTATATATGGTACTACTCCCATATTGGTTTGTCTCTGTTCTTTAGTGTTTCTTAGCAAATGCCATTTTATTTACCTTTTGAAAAGTTGCTTTCATATTGAAAAGTTTTATAGAGACATAAAAATGGTTTAACATTTGATAGGCTAGCTACAGTGTATTGATACCAAACCACATGTATGAGGTAGAGAGATTCTTCCAGCCTTAAATACAATCTTAGTATGGAAAACCTGTTTGAAAATGGGCCTTTTTTATTTAAGACCAATTCATATCAATTTATATTTTTTTAAATATCCCAAATTCAATTGTATATTTATATTAAAAACATTTTAAGGATGAAATCCTTGTTTTTCATTTTGCAAAGTTTTCTAGAAATTATAATTTTATACTATTTTTCTATTCAACAATCATTTTAAGTTGAATTTAGAGACCTTCAGGTATTAGATAAAGATGGTTAAAATATCATATTGTATGTTTTCACTCCAAGAGTTTCTCACATGCCCCGGTGTTCCAGAGACCCAGGCCACGTCGTCTACGACATCCCTGACGGCGTGGCGGCGCCATCGTGGATGGTGCGCTACGATCCCCAGCAGCTGGCTGGGTAGGTACCCTGAAATCTACCATATTTGGTGCTCTGGGGGTTCTTAAAATGAAGCTTGACTATAATGATCTTAAAAACTACTTAATATTTAACTGATAAATATACTGAAACCCCTCTCTCTCAATAGAGTTTTTAATTTATATTTTAAAAATTTATTTATATAAATAAATTTAACAAATTAAGAAACTGCCATCATTTTATGACAGTGTAGAATAGACCATAGTTGATGTTTACCTTTGGCTGACAAAACTGATGTTAAAGGGACTTCGGGCGGATCTACACCATCCCGGAGGGAGTGGCCGTCCCCTCCTGGATGGTCGACTACGAGCCCTGGCAGCTCAGGGAGTAAGTTCACCCCGGTGTTATACTATTGTATGTGTGGATAGTGTATATACAGTATATATAAATCTATAAATCAACAATGATATTGGTCTTGGATAAATTCATTCTTGTCATTAATAACTCGAGTTACATTCACTGCCATCCTCTCTGACCTTTGCCATGCCATCGAAACAGACCAGGTCTGCACGTGATGTTTAGAAACCACAAGGAGTAGATTCATTTGAGTAAATTATGGTTTTCTTCTTAAATATAATACTGCAATAAGTAACAATAACAATAGTTGAAAGTCCAGACATCTCTTGTTCAATATCAATATTTGTATAAAGTGAATGGGAATATTCCAAGAAACTAATGGTTTCACTGTGCTCCAGTTTTCCTGGCTGCTGGGGACCACCCCGCCCCCACAGGAGGAGGTCCCCCGCTCCTCGGTCTTCAAGAGGGCGGTGGTCGAGGAGGAGGACGTTGACCTCCAGTAAGTAGCTCTGTGTGCTCCAACATACTTTATATAACACTACGAGGTAGTAACCACTAAACTAAGATTAGCCTACTTGGACGTATCATGAGCATAGATGTTTCTATTAAGGTCATTCTACAAGGGAATATCGAGGACAGACAGAGAAGAGGAAGGCCATAACTAGATATATAGCTGAATGCTATAAAAGATACATGAAGATTTCCACTCAATAGCGTGATTTAGTTAGGATCTCCAGAGAACTCTTTATAAATATAGATAGGACACATATATCAACGAAATATAGTCTAAATATGAAATTTAAACCTTTTTGTGTGTGCAGGCGGGCCATTTTGGCCTCGCTGGAGGAACGTTGAAGGTGGAGGAGAAGGAGCTCCTAGGAACTGAGCTGCACATCGGCCTCAATATTGGAAAACTCATCAAAATTCTTTTCAACAAAATTTTTCTTTAATGTTTTTCGCCAGACGCGTTGGTCCATAGCTGCGCATTGACCTCAACATTGGAAACCTGATATCAAAATTCTACTCAGCAATTTTTCGGCAATGTTTTCGCCAGACGAGTTGGTCCCTATTGTAGTTAAATTCAAAATTCAAATCTTTTAACCAACTCAGGATTCAAAATTTCAGCCATGTGTTGCGTGTGTCCTCGCGCGAAAGAATCTATATGACGTCATCAAAATTCTCCCCCTATGAAGGCGGCTTCGAAGAAGAGTATATTTTTCATTTTCTGTATGTGAAATATATATTACTATGAAAATAATGATAATGATATTGGAGACAGTATCTCAGCCAAAAGGTAGCAGTGATTGGCAACTGGAGGCAAGTTCTTACGGAAGAAATGGCGGTGAGATGTCGCTACGCGAATTTTTTCCAAGAAGTGGTATGATGTCGCTACGATAAACTGGATCTCGCTAAGAAGTAGCGGCGATGTCGCTATGGAATCCAAAATATCTCCCTAAGAAATGGCGATGATATCACCATAGAAAGAAAGATATTTTCCAAAGGAAAGACGGCTATATCTGTACAGGAGAAAGGATCCTGCTTCAAGAGTGACGGCGATGTCGCTACGGGATACAAAATATCTTCCCAAGAAGTGGCGGTGATATCGCTACAGAATCCGAAATATATCTCCTCAAGAAGTGGCGGTGTTGTCGCTACGAGATGCAAGATCTCTTCCAAAGAAGAGGCGGTGATGGCGCTACGAGATACAGAATATCTCTCAAGAAGTAGCGGTGATGTCGCCATAGGAAGGAAGATCTTTCCCCAAGAAGTGACGGCGATATCGCTACAGGATCCAGAACATTCCCGAAAAGGTGGCGGTGAGGTCGTTATGGAAAACTGGATCTCATTCCAATAGGTTGCAGTGCTGTCTCTACGATATTCAAGATATCGTTCAAAGAAGTGGCGGTGTTAGGTAATTGGATGCAGGATCTCGCTCCAAGAAGTGGCGGTGAAGACGCTACGTAATCCAGAATTACTCTCCAAGAAGTAGCGGTGATGTTACTACGAGATCAGGGATCTCTCCCATGAAGTGGCGTTGATGTCGGTATGGATCCAGAATATCTCTTCAAGAAATTGCATTGTCGTTACGGAATCCAGAATATCTCCCCAAGAAGTTGCAGTGATGTCGTTACAGAATTCAGAATATCTCCATAAGAAACGAACACAACAGGAGGGATGATCTCGCTCCCAGAGTGGTGACGATGTTGCTACAGGAGGCAAGATCTCGCTCAAATAAATGGCGTGATGTCGCAATGGGAGGCAAGATCTCACTCCAAGAAATGGCCTGATGTCACAATGGTATGCGAGATTTATTTCCAACTAATGGCGTGAAGTCGCAATAGATACAAGATCTCGCTCGAAGAATTATCGTTATGTCGCTACAGGATGTAAGATCTTGCTCCAAGAAATGGCGTGATGTCGCTATCAGATGCAAGTTCTCGCTCCAAGAAATGGCGTAATGTCGCTATGGGATGCAAGATCTCGTTCCGGGAAATGGCGCGATGTCGCTATGGGAAGCAAGATCTCGCTCCAAAAATGGCGTGATGTCGCTATGGGATGCAAGATCTCGCTCCAAGAAATGGCTAGATGTCGCAATTGGATGCAAGATCTCGCTCCCAAGAATAGGCGTGATGTCGCTATGGGATGCAAGATCTTGCTCCAAGAAATGGCATGATGTCGCTATGGGATGCAAGATCTCGCTCCAAGAAATGGCTAGATGTCGCTATTGGATGCAAGATCTCGCTCCAAGAATAGGCGTGATGTCGCTATGGTATGCAAGATCTCGCTCCAAGAAATGGCGTGATGTCCCTATGGGATGTAAGATCTCGCTCCAAGAAATGGCGTGATGTCGCTATGGGATGCAAGATCTCGCTCCAAGAAATGGCGTGGTATCGCTATGGTGTGCAAGATCTCGCGCAAAGAAATGGCGAGATGTCGCTATGGGATGCAAGATCTCGCTCCAAAAAAATGGCGTGATGTCGCTATGTTATGCAAGATCTCGCTTCAAGATATGGCGTGATGTCGCTATGGGATGCAAGTTCTCGCTCCTAGAAATGGCATGATGTCGCTATGGGATGCAAGTTCTCGCTCCTAAAAATGGCATGATGTCGCTATGGGGTGCAAGATCTCGCTCCAAGAAGTGGCGTTGATTTTGCTCCTGGATGCAGAATCCCTTCACTATAAGTGATGGTGATGTTGCGACGGGATGCAGGATCCCGCTTCAAGAATTATGTAAAAATGTATTTATTTTTATTAAAGATTGAAAGAAATGGGTTTAGAAAATTTACTCCCGTAAACATGATAGGAGGTAACACTCCCCATTTGATGAGCCAAAACATCCTTGAGTGACCACTTTTATAAATTAAATCTGACCTGATCTAATTACAGATCAATCACCTTCATGAGAGAATGGATGTGTTATTTCATGAGCGGTCTCTAACGGTATTGTGACCAATATTGGAAATAGGAAATGAAAAGATATATATTTTTGAGCTAAACCAGATATTTAGAGTAGAGATAGGTTAGTTAGCAAAATGGAGGAAACGATCAACACACCAAATATAAAAATAGATACGATTAATTAATGGTTTCAACACCTTGAGATATTTATAATATGAAATGATATAATACAGAGCCAGTATATAAGTTATATACAGGACTACTAATCTCTTGCACTCAGAGTATTTCTGATCATTTGCTATTTCCTATATCAGTTTGCTTCTATGAAAACTTGCCTAGGCATGCAATCCAGTCCATAAATGCACCAAATTTCTTCTAAGAACTACAGTGAATAACTGGGATCAATTTTCTTTCTTTAGCTTCTATTCATTTAAACCCAACAACCGAACAATTCCAGCATGGCTCTTTTGCAAAGTTTATAAACTTCAGAGAAGCATATGTCGAACAAACAATACGCTGTCGGCCATCTTTACAAGCTTTTATACCATGTTCGCGCAGCTAACTGAAATGCCTTACATCATTGGCTACTCTTAATTCGTGATCTGATAATGTCAAAAATATGCAAAATAATATTGACACACGGTTTCCTGTAAACGAATGTTACTCAGGTTTTGTAATTCAAGAAAATTACATCTGAAAAAATTGAATTTTTTCTCAAAATAATCACCTTTACATTTAGTACGTTTTCCATATATTGAACCCAGGAAACAATTATTTTTTTTCATACTCATCCTGGATCAGGTAGCGCTCCACGGCAGCATCAGGACTTGTAAATTTGATTCCACGCAGCCTTTCTTAAACTTTTGGAAACAAATTAAAGTCACAGAAAGTAAGATCAGGGGGCTGTATGGTGAGTGTGTGTGTGTGTCAAAGCAACTGAATCTGATTTTCTTTATAAAAAACCTCTATTTTGAAGATTTTGGGCTTTGACATTGTCATGATGGAGTATTCCTCTAGATCTAAATTTTTGCCTACTTTCTTTCAAGCTTTTGATGACTACTGGTGAACAATTTTTGGATACCTATTGGCAGTTACTCTCTTTTCTTCTTCAAATTTAATGTAGCAAAATGACCAATTTAAGAGAAAAAGTTGCTACTATTCTTTTTCCAACACTCTACAGCCGTTTAACTTTTGTCGGAGAAACTTCATTTTCAAACTCTCAAACTTAAGGGGGTCATTTTGTTTTAGATCAAATTGATAATTCCATGTTTCAACACCTGTTATTATATCAATCGTATGCGCTGAGGTGCCTAATTCAAATTTTAACATCATTTTTGGCACCAAGACTTTACTGCTTTTTTATCTTCAATTAATTCATGATGCACCCATCTGCTGCAAAGCTTCCTCACTTTCAAATCTTCATGCAATAACTTGAAAACTGCCGATCAAATATTTAGGTCATGCTGAATAGATTGAGACGTTGCATGTAAATTATATTTGAAACTTATCTTCAGTTGTTCTGCATTTTCAATAGATGATAATGTTAACGTCCTTCCGCTATGCTTGTAATTTTCCAAGTTCAATTTTCCATGCTTGAATAACATTAACCACATAGAAACTGTTGTATTTAATGAGTGCAAACATGGAAATGCCTGTGATATAGGTTCAAAACTTTTTTCATGAAAAAAACCTTTTTTTAAATCATTAGAAATATTAATTGGAATTTCTCTTACATGAGAAGACCATCCTTAGAGGGACATAGTCACAAATGAACTAGTTTTAATCAGCCACCGTGGGCACAGATTTTGCCGCCCAAAATTGTGCCGTCATCTAGCGAGGATTTATTAATACACTGAACCTCCATGATAGAACACTCGCGCTATAAGACACCTCCTTACAAAGGACAATTTTCATTTTCAAAATCAACATTTTTACTATTTAGCAACTTTCCGGTAAGAGGACACCCAACCTTAAATGAAACTTTGGCTTTGCAATTAGGTGTACTTTACAAGGAGGTTCTACTGTATATACTAGATTTTTATATGTGACATAATTATAAAAGCTTAACAACCGCAGAATCTAGATACATTCCAAAGAGCGCTTTGCTATAATTTAAAGCAAAACAAAAGAATAAATTGTTTTGAGACTCCACCACACCCAAGATAGGACGAGGTTCCCGAGGGATTGAATTTCGCCAAATATTATTCGTTTCCTACCAGTAAACTTCCAATTAGTTACACGACCTATATTGGACACCGACAAAAGTGCGGATAACGACAGATCATTTCTCCCTCTCATGTAGATCACACCCCTCTGAGGTGACATCCAACCTGCTTTGTCCTTTGTATTATCCATTGACGCCTGAGACCACGAGGCCCATGATTACATATTGCCCATCTACCATATCTTTCAGTCGACTGGATTATATCCGAGGACAATACAGAGGATTGAATTTGAAGAGCAGAGCGACGCTGGAGATCACATCCATGCCATCCGCAGCCATGGATATTGTGGCACAACTCAGGAACACATCCAAGACATCACTACTTTTATCTAACCTCAGGGAGACAACCTACCTTCAAATTCAATAAAACTTGCATCCTACTCGCCATTAACATTCCAACGTGCTCGCCTCAGAATATTCGCACTCCACCTGACGACAAGAACTTCTCTCTCTGCATAGCTGTATCTTCTCCAACCATCACCAAGGACGTGACATTGCCACATCAACTAGTGCAACTTTGCGAAAGAGTTAAAAGCAAATATTTCTGGTCAGAACTTCTCCGAGATATATAGAAGTATGTCGCTCATTATAAAGAGGGCCAAAGAAATAAACAGACAGCTCAAAAGCCTACTGGTATAATTAAACTCATTTCTCCTGAAACCTCCCTTTTTCAATGAGTTGAAATGGACCTCCTTTGAAGTTTCCCAAGTCTGATAGTGGTACAATTGTATCATAGTCTGTACCGACCATTTAACCCGATTCTTAATTACCAAAGCCTTACTTACAGGAGAGACAAAAAATGTCAAGTTCTTGATGAAAGTTGTCTTCAAGCACGGAGCTCCCAGGGAAATCATTACGGCCCGAGAGCGAGTATTTCCATCAAAGATGCTTTTGGAACATACTAACCAGTGCTCTTCCAAACACAGGTTTACAACAGCCTATCATACTCGTATGTATGGGCTAACAGAAAGGCTCAAATAATCATTGCCTAACATGCTAGAAGTGTATTTGGACGTTGAACAAAGAGACTGGGATGTTATCCCACCCTATGTTGAATTTGCCTACAACATGGCAAAACGGGATATGGCCATTTTTATTCCATTTAAAATAGTCGGTGGACGAGAAGCTAAAACGACTGCAGACACTATATTCCCAAAACCGTGTGAAGATCTCCAAAAGGAATTCAGTCAAATGATTGCAGCCAGAGTTGAAAGTGAATAACGCTTTGCGATTATCTTATACATCCTATACATTTTCTTGTTCAAATATTCACAATATAGACTACGCGAGTCTCCTTTTTGTTGATAGACGTCATAAGGAAAAAGAAAAGGAAATACGAAATTCTTCACTTCCGAGGATTTTAATTCAATGCTTAGATGAGTGAAAAAGATACCAGCGATGTTTTAGGTAGCAAAAAAAATATTAGGTTTATTTTTGCTATTAATTATTTTAAAACTGATATTTAAAAATTGTAAAATTATCACTATTGTTTGTATGTGTCACTGGTGTATAAACGTTGTAAATATGGTGTAAGGGTAGAGTTCCTAGAACACAACCTATCAAGGTATATGTCAGCTAGATTCAACCTAAAACAATGGAATCAGATAGAAACCACAATTCTCTGAGTTCACGAAGTGATTGAAAGCATTTTGATATCGCCCCTAGTAATAAATAAATAGGCAAACACTACCAAAGAAATGCCAAGGTAGGTTAGCTCCACAAGGTGGAAGAATACAAGTTCATAAAGTATTAAATAAAGAAACCCAAAGTTCAAATAATTGATCAAAGCTCTGAAGAATAATTAACTACCACGAAACTTTAATTAGAAGAAATTGTCAATTAATAAAAAGAATAATACAAATATTAGAAAATAATAAATCTGATATATAATAAATAGTAGAATTATATTTTGTCAACATAATATAAACAAAAGCAAAAAAGATTTCAATAATACGATTCAATAATATTTTTGTATAAAAATCCAATTTAGAATAAATATCTTCATAAAAAATATTTCTATTTTACAAATTTAATAAACAAAAATAATAAAAGTCATTGCAATTCCATTGATGTCTTATATATAAAAAATGAAAATAATAATTTAGTTTTTTGATTCTTCTAACAAAACTACTCTCTCAATCAGCAAGAAATTTCACACTTGTAGTAAGCTGTAGTTTAACATAAAGCCTATTGCAATCCTGTGTAAGAATAAAGAATTAAATATAAATGTTTGTATTCCTAATTTTTACAGATAATTATTTATCAATGAATTCCTGTCATCCTGATTGCTACTAGTATAAAGATAATAAAAATATAATTATCATGTGCTTGGACAAATTTCTTTGAGTAACTATTCGTTCATTCGCCTAGTATTTTATTTATATTTATATGTGTAAAATTAGGAAAGACAAACTTCGGGATGACGCAGCAATTTATTTAAGGCAAGAAAAAACTATGAATGATAAACAAAAGATAAGCAATGAGGGAAGTTTACAGAGTAGCAAAATATAAACAAAAAATGATACTCTGTTAATAAAATAATAATTACTTTGCTACATAACTCTTCCCTATAGGAGCTGTGACCTACAGCTAGCAAAAATTTATAGATACTGACATGGATCTGACGTTCTTCTGCCAGGATTCCGTCGAAGTCTTTTAACTTTGTTCCTTGGACCTTTGCGTCGTTTTTCTTGCGGTGTGAAGAGCGGCTCTGTGGTCGTATCGTCTATAGGTACATCGGCATCTTTGAGGGAAGTCTTGGCTTTAATACAGCAGTGGAATCTTGGAGCCAGCAGCTGAAAATGTAGATCACAACACTCAAGGCCTCTAGGACTTCTCGGCGATTTTAATTTTATCTTCCCTAATTTACTAACCAGCATCTCTACCAAAATCCCACGTAGAAAATTAGGAAAGACAAACTTTGGGACGACACAACAATTTATTTAAGGCAAAATCAAACTATGAATAATAAACAAAAGCTAAGCAATGAGGGAAGTTTATAGAGTAGCAAACTATTAACATAAAAGATGATACTCTGTTAATAAAATAATAAATACTTTGCTACAATATATACCTTTTTGAAAAATAAAATCTTCTACAATATATATAAACAATAAACAAAACGGCTTCCGAGGATGAAGATATTGATTTATTTTAAACCATATCAAGCTCGGGTATTACAAACCCTTCTACGGGAATACAAGGTGCGTTCATTAATTTCCAGGACTGCTCTGTATCATTGAAAAAAATAAAACAAATAAAAAAACTAACTTAATATTTTTCAAAATATGCCCCTCCTGCCTCAATACACCTGTTCCATCTTTTTTCCAATTGTCGAAGCAGGATATAAAATCACTTTTTGAGGGGTTCCTCAAGGTTGCCTTCGATTCAGCTTGAATCATATCAACGTTGTCAAATTTCCTTCCTTTCAACTTCATTTTCAATTTAGGATAGAGGAACAAGTCATTGGGGGCTAAGTCGGGGGAATAAGGGTGGATGAGGGATCTGTATGGTTGAATTCTTGGACAAGAACTGCAAAACAACATGGGCTGTGTGCGGCCGCGCATTATCGACGTGAAGTATCCAGTCATTGTTTTTCCATCTTTCAGGTCTTTTAAGGCGCACTGCCTCCCTTAAGCGCCTCATTATCCCCAAATAAACCTCTTGATTAATTGTACGTCCGAAAGGAATAAATTCATGATGAACCAAACCATTAATATCAAAAAATGTAACAAGCAATGTCTTGACTTTGATTTTGTAAATCTTGCCTTTTTGGGTTTCGGTTCCCCTCTTTCAATCCATTGGCTGGATTTACGTTTGGTTTCCGGGTCATACTGATACACCCATGTCTCTTCCCCGGTAATGATTTTTTGCATCCATTCTGGATCGTTCCGAGTCATTTCAACCATGTTTTTGCAGACATCCATTTGAACCTTTTGTTCCTCTGTTAGAATCCGGGGAAAAATTTTGAAGACGTCCGGATCATGTCCAAATCTTTTGTTACTATTTGATGACACAGTCCTACAGATAGTCCAGTCTCTGAAGATAAGTCTTTAATAGAAATTCTTCTGTTAGATTTAATTAATTCCTTTATTTTGAGCTTGTTTTCCTCGTAACGTAATGATCTTGGACGCCCAGTATGCTGATCATCGTTTACACTTTCCCGACCTTTTAGGAAGCGTGAAAACCATTCAAAAGTTCTTGAACGGGATAAAGCTGCATCGCCAAAAGCTTCTTTAACCAATTCATACGTCTCAGTGGCACTTTTTTCAATTTAAAACAAAACTTAATGCAGATTCTCTGCTCTTCGAAAATGGCCATTTTAAAATTAGAAATGCGAACCTTACAAGGAAGTTGTTTTGTTCTATTTTTAGATCGGCGCTTGCGCCACGAGAATCGTGCTTTCAGTCAGGTGTGGTCGAATGTCCAATATTTAACTCTGTGTAAAAAATTTTCTTTAGCTTTTTTATTTATTTTATTTTTTAACCAGTCCTGGAAATTAATGAACGCACCTTGTATATGAGGAGTATATTTTGTCATTAAGATAAGAAAAAGAGAAAGGACAGAACCATTTTAAAATTTTATCAAAGTTTCAAAAGTAAGAAGAAAAAAAAAAATTCTATTTTTTTTTAGATATTCTTTTTTTAATATAATAAAACTTTTGTTGCAATTTCTAGTGTAAATTGGAGTTGATTTGTTCATGATTTTGTTAATGGAAACCATAATGGGTCAACCAGGATGGAAAGATATTCTATCATATGATTAATTAACTGATGATAAAAGTCATTAGGAATACAAACATTTGCGAATGTACATGTGAAAATCACATAATAATAATTTGATATTATAAATGTGCTCCAATCATTAAGCGGAATATTATTTTATTTATTAAAACTTATCAGTAGATAAATATACACTAAGGTTTAAATAGGCACATAGAGTATTCACACACAAACACTCTTCCTGTGTCGAACCCATGATTACGATAACAGTGCAAACACAATCCCACACAAATGAGAACAAACACACACATACACACTGGGGGTCAAGGTTGGACATCCGGAGAACAAGATGGTTGTTTTGACCCGGCTATTTCCTCTCCTCACATACTCCCACACGAGCCATTTTATTTATATATTTCTAAATATTAGATATTTATATATATGTTAAGTAGAGAGATGTAATATTAAATTGTTGGTAGAGATATTTGAGAGGGAAGAAGAAACATGGACGAGATAGGAGTGTCCATACAACCTTCGGTGCAGTCCTGAATGTGTGATAGTTACTTCCATATAAGTACACCAACATGGCCATGATACTCCTACTAGACAGGCTAGAACTGCACCATGGCTTTACATGTAGAACAAATTCGACTTCTACTCTCTCTTGGCATTCACAAGTGTGTCTCAGTTGATTACTTGTTCTCACTGGTGGATTCAAGCTCATGAAGTATCAGGGGGCCATTTGTTGTTTCAAAATCCTATTAATCCGGTTATATATACTACAAGTTTTGACCATTGGACGATCATCGCCCTTTGTAGTTATAAATGGGCTAATAAAATATTTTAGAGTTAACAGTGATAGTTAACTATTTGACACCTGAAAAGTTTCTATACTGAACAAATAGACTTTTAACTTTTTTTCACAAAAACTTTAGAAACTTGGCGCTCATTGTATCCATTAAAAAAATTCTATCATGTTGCTTACTATTTCAATTTTACACCAGATGATCAACTCGAGGACTTTCAGCCGACCTGCAACATGGATTTCAGGAGTCCCGAGTGCAAAATACAAAGCTGGCATGGAAGCATGGGGAACTTGCGATCTGCCATTTTCAAGACCAGAAAAATATCTAAAATTTATTCACACTCTTTTTATTAACCTTTTAAAATGAAAAAGGTATAAATAAAAAAACCAAAACGGCTTCCATATTTTCCAAAGCTTTCGGGAATCACAAACAGTTATGTTTTAGTTTCACTATCGTTCTCTCTCTAGACCCGTTTGTTGAAACAATGTTCGAGTTGAAGATATAATATAATGAGGATGGTGATTTTTATATTGTTAGCATTATGATCATTGTCACTTTGTGGCCTTCTAGCAGCATACCCGCTGAGCGATCGCTCTGGGCCTTGATCCCTTTTAACTGATAAAATTAATTACATGGCGTTTTATCTTGTGCTAATTTTACTCGTGAATGTTTCAGAAAGCGATTTTCTCCTAAAAGGCTCTGCAGACGCGTTCTGCGAATGTAAGTAAAAACTTCCCTTAAATACATTTCCAATTCACATAATACTCTACTCATTAAATGCCACACCACATTGGTTAGCCCTGGAGCTGTCAATGGAGATAAATTTGGTCAGCTAGGTCTGGTGAACTTCACCTACAGATTCTAGATCACAACTGAGGTCGTGTTAATTATTTCCAGGTTCCAGTGTTTTCACCGAGTTTGAACCACAGGGTCATCTACAGGTCAAAATGTAATGCTTTCATCATTTTGGATTAGCATTTTATTTTATTTTGACAATATAAACATGTAGTGTACTCACATAAAAATAAGTCAGAACCCTCTACACACCATGATCTGGTACTGTATATGTAGACCTACATATATACATCTTATCTCGCAGAAATACATTTTTGACATGAAAATAATCCGGAAAAATATATATAAATGGAAATAATATTAAAACGACCTACTTGTAAAGAATAAGAATTCACAAAATATCTATATATTAATATATTAAATACAACCTGTACAACTAACTTGCCATCGACTAGTACTAAATAGATCCATCTTACTTTGAATTATATTTCGCTTTACATCGATTTAAAAAACTCCCTACAAACATTTTTTACATATAATGCAAAATGAATGTCGTTTCTTACAAGATCTTTACACCGATAACCCTTTAATATTAAGCCTTAGAGGGATTAAACATTTTAAAAACTTTGTAGATGATAGAGAAAAATATTCCCAATTGATTATGCATGTCAACAATTTTTTTTCCCCAAGAAATTCTGTAGGTAGGTTTCTAGTGTAACTTTTCATGCTGAACTCAAATTTCTAATCATAAATTTCCCATTACCCATAGTTTTTGCAGTTTAACCTTTTTTAGTACTAGGATAAAGAATAAAAAATGCCTATAATGTAACGTAAGCATTTTCCCCAAACATTATTATATTACACTATTTAACCAAATACAATTTTATTTTAATATAAAATTTTGTGCCGATTCCAAATATACCGTTTTTTTTTTTTTTTTAAGTTTGACATGTAGGTAACACCCTCGATTCCAGATAGTCATGAACCGGGATCGAATCCCGCGTTAACACATTTTGTTTACTATATGAATAACCTTCACATATTATTCATTTATTATATGATGCACTTATCATAAACTAGGTTGCTCTTGTTGAGCGGTACCTAATAAAGTGATTTTGGAACCTATATTTTTTATATATCGCGCAAGGTTTCTAAGACAATTGAAATTTGATAATATTTTTTATATTTAGGTCTATATGAAAAAACGGCAAAATATATTTCTTTTATTGAGAAATAGTGACAGTGGATTTTTTCTATACTTTGCTTGTTGTTCATCGCTCTTGAGTGTCCAGCAGTAGTCACCAAGCATAATGGGACTCCATTTATCTTGATACCGCATCTCCATACTTGATATATCTTGATGAAACCTCTCACCACGCTCATCGCTAACTGCACTAAGATTGTCTGGAAAAAAATCTAGATGTGAATCCAGAAAATAGATCTTGAGATACATGTTACATCCCAGTGTTTTGTAGGAAAGTTATGAGTTCATTAACTAAGTCACTGCAATTTGCAGACTTTACATTTGGAAAAAATGTTCTTCCAAACGTTTCTAAAATAATTGAATGCTGTTGGTTAAATTCATTTAATCTATCTTCAAAATTCTCCCATCCTGCAGAAATTTTCGAATCTGAGGTCCACCGGAAATGCCATCTTTAATTTTCGCATCACTTATACTAGAAAATTTATTTAAATAGTCAAATTCAGCAGTATTTGGATTCATTGCTTTGGAAAGGTTCTTCATTAAAATGTAATGGTGAGATATATATTTTCAGATTTGACCAGTGGAAAATGTTCAAATTTTTAAGTCCTGGAATGAGGGTTTTATGGTTTGGTCAGTTCTTTTTGATATTATGTCTTTCCTTGTATCTACTAACTCACTCACACTCAGAAAACAAAAGAAAGTTGTATATAAAGCTTTAAACCAAGCAAAAGAGCAATGACTTTCTAGTCACGACAGAATTTCCAACTGTATCTGTCGGATTCTACCTTTTCAAAAGCAGTTTCATGCTTTCGTAATTCTCTCTCTTGTTTAATGTTTGTGCTATTGGCACCAAAGGGAACTTTTATTACCGTTATGAAGGAGAAGACCTTTCAAACTAACTTTAGAGGAATCAAGGAATAAGTGCCCCTCTTCTGCATTAAGTTCATGACCAAGCTCATCCATTAGACTAACAATATCATTGCAGTAAACTAAGTCATTTTCTTGGGAAAATAATTCTTGAAATTCAGCTTGTCGTTTGCGAAAAAAGCATACTTTTGTATCCTTATTCAGCAGATTCCAACCTTCTAACCTATAAGCTGTGTTGAAAGTCATGACATATAGTATGTAAATATATTTTTGAATGTATGACTAGGAATGTAGATTTCTATTGAATGTATAAATTATTATGTAAATTTCCTTTTAAATGTATATAACTTAGCCGTGTTGTTCAAATAAAGAGTTTTTTTAGTAGAGCAGAAGAGCTTTACAGGTGTAGCCGCTGGTCTTGTCTTCCTTATTTTCTTTCTTGCTTGATCACCCGAGGCAGCCCAAACAATATCAAGACTTTGGGTAAAAGTTTTTATATGTTAAAGGAGGTTTCTTTAATTTGACCTCTTATACCTTAACATTTGTGGCGTCCCCGGGTGGGCTGCATGGGCTGGTCAAGTTGAGGAGAAAAGAAAAAAAGCCCTTTGTTGAAGAAGCTCAAGTAGGCAAAGGAAGTATTAGCCTGCCGAGTAGCAGAGGAAGTATTAGCCTGCCGAGTAGCAGAGGAAGTATTAGCCTGCCGAGTAGCAGAGGAAGTATTAGCCTGCCGAGTAGCAGAGGAAGTATTAGCCTGCCGAGTAGCAGAGGAAGTATTGGAGCCTGCCGAGTAGCAGAGGAAGTATTAGAGCCTGCCGAGTAGCAGAGGAAGTATTAGCCTGCCGAGTAGCAGAGGAAGTATTAGCCTGCCGAGTAGCAGAGGAAGTATTAGCCTGCCGAGTAGCAGAGGAAGTATTGGAGCCTGCCGAGTAGCAGAGGAAGTATTAGAGCCTGCCGAGTGGCAGAGGAAGTATTAGCCTGCCGAGTAGCAGAGGAAGTATTAGCCTGCCGAGTAGCAGAGGAAGTATTGGAGAGAAGAGAAGACGCGCGCGCGCGGGAGAGTGAGAATCTGCGGATCTAAAGAGGTTAAAGAATACTGAGAGGTTAAAAGAAAATCTAAAGAACTCAAAGAAGCTAAGATAAATCTGGGAAGACAAGACTAAAGCTAGCGAGGATAAGATGGAGGAATTGAGCAAAATAAGGAAAGATGCCAGAGGCAAATTTACTGAGCAGGTTAATGTTTTGAATGCAGAATTAAAGGATTCTTCCATTGATAAAGGGAGGATATATGCAGGGTTTGATAGATTGGAATCTCTCCATTTGGAGCTGGTGGCATTAAATGAGCAATGCCAGGGAATTTTATTGGCCCAAGAGGCTATTGGCGACGATGAGATAGATAGGGAATTTGAGGAGTGTGAAATTTACATAATGGAAAGATTTTATTTAGAGGCTGGAATTCGCGTAATGCGTGAGCAGGATAAGGATGCTCAGGCCAAGACTTCTCAAATTCCACCAGGGGCGTCTAGTGCCTCTCCGAATTCAGAAACCGATAATCAGAAAGTTATCAAACTTCAGACTACTTCTACGTCTCTATCGAAAAGCCCGGAAGAGTCCATGAAAAATGAAATTGAAGGCGTGGAAAAAGAGGATTCTGTAAAAACTGCTAGAGCTACGGATGTGAAGCCTGCTCTAGCTAAAGCTAGAATGCTAAAGGAAGCTTGTTCAGCTCCCTCTATAATAGACATTGAATATGAGGGCAAAAAAGGTGCTGTGAATGCTATTAAAGAAAAGAAGGAATTGAACGCAGCAGTTAAATGCAATAAAGTGAAGGATTCTGAAACTGCAGTTGATAGCTATGTAGGTGTGAAGGAAGCGGAGGCTAAAGACAAAGCAAAGGAAGCGGAAGCAAAACCTGATAAAGTGAATTCTAAGGACGAAGGAATAAAGGAATCTGAAGCGGAGCCTAAGGGCGCAGGAGTAAAGGATTCTGAAGCGGAGCCTAAGGGCGACGGAGTAAATGATTCTGAAGCAAAGCCTAAGGGCGACGGAGTGAATGATTCTGAAGCGAAGCCCAAGGACAAAGGAATGAAGGATTCTGAAGATGAGCCTAAGGGCGACAGAGTAAAGGATTCTGAAGCGAAGCCTAAGGGCGAAGACGTAAAGGATTCTGAAGAGGAGCCAAAGGGCGAAGGCGTAAAGGATTCGGAAGCTGAAACCAAGGGTAATGGAGTAAAGGATTCTGGAACAGCAATTAAAGGTTATGAATCGGTGAACAATTCTAAAGCAGTAGCTGAAGGTGCTGATCAAGTGAAGATTTCAGATGATGAAACTAAATCGATTGATGATAATGAGGAAAGAGTTGTCAAAGTTCAAGCATCGATGAAATTGGTGGAAGCAAGACCAACTGGAGATACGGAATTTAAAATAAAGGATAATTATAAGGAAACAGAATCCCAAGATTTAAAAATCATAAATAAATCTGATTATGCAGAGAATAAGGACGATAAATACAACGGGGGAAAAGATCATGATGGAAATGAAGCGAAAAATATAGACGCAGAACAAGGTACTGATTCAAAGGTGGAAGAAAAGCTAGATGTAGAACAGGGTACTGATTCAAAGGTGGAAGAAAAGCTAGATGTAGAACAGGGTACTGATTCAAAGGTGGAAGAAAAGCTAGATGCAGAACAGGGTACTGATTCAAAGGTGGGAGAAAAAATTATTGATCCAAAGGATTGGTTGAATGAAGGGTTCATCGAGGGAGTTAATGAAGATCCACCTGAGGTAAAAGGACACTATTTGCCCCGTCACTTTTTGTTTAAGAGTGGGTCCAAAACGACGCCTATACGGCCAGTATTTGACGACGCTTCCTGTCGGGGATATAACGGACTTTCCTTGAAACGATATTTAAGGAGGGGACCCATTCTGCTGAGAAGAATCCCGGAAATAGGGATAAAACTTCGGGTAAATAAGTTCGGAGTTTTGGCCGACATGAGGAGATATTTCCAGGTGATGGCCATCAAGGAAAATGATTGGGACTACCTCCGATTTCTTTGGAAAAAGAAGATGGACGCTTATGGGGCAATCTCGGGTGGTGTGTATGGAGAGAGTGCCGCAGTGTGCCGAGGAGAAGATGGTTTTCCTGGATAAGAGCCTGGGCTCCCTGCAACGGTGTCCCACCTACCAGGATCCCCCCATCACGGTGGAACGGATTTTTTCTTTCTTGTTTTACAAAAAAGAAAGTGGGGGTATGTTGAAAGTCATGACATATAGTATGTAAATATCTTTTTGAATGTATGACTAGGAATGTAGATTTCTATTGATGTATGAATTATTATGTAAATTTCCTTTTGAATGTAAATAACTTAGCCGTGTTGTTCAAATAAAGAGTTTTTTAGTAGAGCAGAAGAGCTTTACAAGTGTAGCCGCTGGTTTTGTCTTCCTTATTTTCTTTCTTGCTTGATCACCCGAGGCAGCCCAAACAATATCAAGACTTTGAGTAAAGGTTTTTATATGTTAAAGGAGGTTTCTTTAATTTGACCTCTTATACCTTAACAAGCTGAAAGTTCAATCTGTTTTTTGGAAAAATGAAAATCACGTAAAAGGTTATATAAATCACCATTAGTTAATAAATAGGGTTTGGATGAAATATGTGCTTTTAAATTTGTGACATCTGACTCTTGAATTATTGTCACTAAATGTCACATTTTTGGGAGGTTGTGGCATAGGTATATCACCTGGTCTGATAGCAGATGGCAATCTTGATATTTAATGGCATGTTTTGATTTAGATGTAATACCTGTAGGTTTTGTCAAACAAAAATAGCAGTTTGAATAATGTCTTTTGGTTCTCTCGATACCTTTGGAACCACAAGGCATAAGGAATTTACCTTCTATTCACCCTGTAAGAAGTAGAGGACAAACTTTTGACAACAATGATGAGGCTCCAAAGTCTTATCTTGGTCACCCACTTTTTATCAAATAAAGTTCATAGCTCTTTAATATTTCGCCTTAATCTTTGAGAGTTAATTCTCCAAAGATGTAACAGAAAGTATCTGGATTATTCACGCAAGGTGTTGGCATATTGAAACTAGCTCCCCCTTTCTCTTTCTATTGAGTTAACCCGTATTCCTGGAGCGTACTAAAGTCGCCAACTATATTCGAGTTGGTCTTTAGATTTCACGTCTAATGGTCTTCGAAGTAAATATGCTTCATCCTAGGAGAGTGGCTGTTTGGAACCTATGAAGGTGGTAGGTGGGACATATGAAGAGAAGGTGGTCGAAAGTTTCATCTTCCTCGTGGCAGTGTGGGCAGGTAGGATTGTTTTTTAATATTTTTGCAGTATAAACTTTGACAAATCCGTGACCCGTGAGGATTGTAGAGGCAAAAATATATTTTGGGTATGATCGCAACGAGAGTGTTTGGAGATGAAGCTATTCTCTTGAGGTTTTTCGATGGTCTGTGGCAATGGCTATCACCACCCTATATCCTACCTTCGATAGGAATCATGCTGTCCAACGATGACCTTGATAATCACCTTCCATCATTGATGTCCATTATTTAACTGAGGTCAGCGGATGGCATGGTAACTAGCGCATATTTTTCGCCTGTAGGCAGAGTTATCTATGCATTCCGTGTTTCTCGATTCCCTTGTTTCCCCAGTGTTCCCTCCCTGTATTTTCGCGCAGATTGGTGACGAGAGAGCTCTTATATAGTATATTAATTATTTTTGTAGACCTATCATATATGAGGTGTAATCATAGTTCAAGCAGGCACAATTTAATACCTAACCTGGTGCGCGCTCCTTCTCTCTGGTACTACACATGTAGTCACGTGGTACTTCCTCATTAGAGCATACACTATGTACATTTGGAATAATATGGAGTAGAAGAATATGATATATATCCCATGTCTTACAATCAAGTATTCGACATGTCAATATATTGATGCCACGAAACACATGTCCAACAAAGCTGTTTACAGGTTCGCCCGCTGCTGGACGGGGTGTTGCGGGGTCCAGCAGCCGGACGAGGGTCTCCAGACCACCGGGTAAGTCTTTAATTGTTCTTTATTTAATAAAAAGCCATAACGCGCTATCTATATACAGAAAAAATATTAAAGCACGAATGTTTCTTTTATACATAAAACGCGCGTCTACTGTCCATACTGCGATGAAAAAATATTAAGAGGGCTTTAAAAATGGCAAATAATGTCGTGGTAAATTTATTGCTTCTCTTGATAAACTTGGAGATGTGGTAAAGCATGATGACTAAGTTATTTTAATAGGAGCTATGACAATTGATTGCCATCCTTCCTTGTGTTACCACTAGATTATACTGTGACGTTATATATGGTACTACTCCCATATTGGTTCGTCTCTGTTCTTTAGTGTTTCTTAGCAAATGCCATTTTATTTACCTTTTGAAAAGTTGCTTTCATATTGAAAAGTTTTATAGAGACATAAAAATGGTTTAACATTTGATAGGCTAGCTACAGTGTATTGATACCAAACCACATGTATGAGGTAGAGAGATTCTTCCAGCCTTAAATACAATCTTAGTATGGGAAACCTCTTTGAAATGGGCCTTTTTTATTTAAGACCAATTCATATTGATTTATATTTTTTTAAATATACCAAATTCAATTTTATATTTATATTAAGAACATTTTATGGATGAAATGCTTGTTTTTCATTTTGAAAAGTTTTCTAGAAATTATAATTTTATACTATTTTTCTATTCAACAATCATTTTAAGTTGAATTTAGAGACCTTCAGGTATTAGATAAAGATGGTAAAATATAATATTGTATGTTTTCACTCCAAGAGTTTCTCACATGCCCCGGTGTTCCAGAGACCCAGGCCACGTCGTCTACGACATCCCTGACGGCGTGGCGGCGCCATCGTGGATGGTGCGCTACGATCCCCAGCAGCTGGCTGGGTAGGTACCCTTAATCTACCATATTTGGTGCTCTGGGGGTTCTTTAAATAAAGCTTGACTATAATGATCTTAAAACTACTTAATATTTAACTGATAAATATACTGAAACCCCTCTCTCTCAATAGAGTTTTAATTTATATTTTAAAATTTTATTTATATAAATAAATTTAGCAAATTATGAAACTGCCATCATTTTCTGACAGTGTAGAATAGACCATAGTTGATGTTTACCTTTGGCTGACAAAACTGATGTTGTAGGGACTTCGGGCGGATCTACACCATCCCGGAGGGAGTGGCCGCCCCCTCCTGGATGGTCTACTACGAGCCCTGGCAGCTCAGGGAGTAAGTTCATCCAGTGTTATACTATTGTATGTGTGGATAGTGTATATACAGAATATATAAATCTATAAATCAACAATGATATTGGTCTTGGATAATTCAATCTTCTCATTAATAACTCGAGTTACATTCACTGCCATCCTCTCTGACCTTTGCCATGCCATCGAAACAGACCAGGCCTGCACGTGATGTTTAGAAACCACAAGGAGTAGAATCATTTGAGTAAATGATGGTTTTCTTCTTAAATATAATACTGCAATAAGTAACAATAACAATAGTTGAAAGTCCAGGCATCTCTTGTTCAATATCAATATTTGTATAAAGTGAATGGGAATATTCCAAGAAATTAATGGTTTCACTGTGCTCCAGTTTTCCTGGCTGCTGGGACCACCCCGCCCCACAGGAGGAGGTCCCCCGCTCCTCCTCAGTGTTCAAGAGGGCGGTGGTCGAGGAAGAGGACGTTGACCTCCAGTAAGTAGCTCTGTGTGCTCCAACATACTTTCATATAACACTACGAGGTAGTAACCACTAAACTAAGATTAGCCTACTTGGACGTATCATAAGCATAGCTGTTTCTATTAAGGTCATTCTACAAGGGAATATCGAGGACAGACAGAGAAGAGGAAGGCCATAACTAGATATATTGCTGAATTCTATAAAAGATACATGAAGATTTCCACTCAATAGCGTGGTTTAGCGAGGAGAGAGTTCATTAGGTCACCAGAAAACTCTTTATAAATATAGATAGGACACATATACCGACGAAATATAGTCTAAATATGAAATTTAAACTTTTTGTTGTGTGCAGGCGGGCCATTTTGGCCTCGCTGGAGGAACGTTGAAGGTGGAGGAGGAGGAGCTCCTAAGACTGAGCTGTACATCGACCTCAATTGGAAAATTCATCAAAATTCTTTTCATCAAAATTTTTCATGAATGTTTTTCGCCAGACGCGTTGGTCCATAGCTGCACATCGGCTTCAACATTGGAAACCTGATATCAAAATTCTACTCAGCAAATTTTGCGGAAATGGTTTTGGCCAGACGAGTTGGTCCATATTGGAGTGAAATTCAAAATTCAAATTTTTTGACCAACTCAACGAGTCAAAATTTCAGCCATGTGTTGCGTGTGTTCTCGCGCGAAAGAGTATATGACATCATCAAAATCCTCGCACCTATGAAGAGGACTTTGAAGAATAGTATATTTTTTATTTTCAGTATGTATGAATATATATTACTATGAAATGATGATAATGATAATGGAGACATTATCTCGGCCAAAAGGTGTCCGTGATTGGCAACTGGATGCAAGATCTCACCGAAGAAAAGGCAGTGAAATGTCACTACGAGAATATCTTTCCGAGAAGTGGCATGATGTCGCTACGATATACTGGATCTCGCTAAGAAGTGGCGGCGATGTCGCTGTGGAATTCAAAATATCTCCCCTAGAAGTGGCGATGATATAACTATTGAAAGAAAGATGTTTTCCCAAGAAAAAAAAATGGCGGCGATATCTCTACAGGAGAAAGGATCTCGCTTCAAGAAGTGGCGGCGATGTTGCTATGGGAGATAAAATATCTTCCCAAGAAGTTGCACTGATGTCGCTACGAGATACAAGATCTCTTCACAAAGAAGTGGCAGTTGTGTCTCTATAGAATCCAGAATATCTGCCGAAAAGGTGGCGGTGATGTCACCATTGGAAGAAAGATATTTTCCCAAGGAAAGGCGATGATACCTCTAGAGTACACTTCGCTCCACGAAGTGGCGTGATGTTGCTATGAGATACAGAAACTCTTCCGAAAAGTGGCGGTGAAACCGCCACAGAATCCAAAATATCTCCTAAAGAAGAGGCGGTGATGTCGCTACGAGATACAGAATATGTGATATCTTTAAGAAATGCAATATATTGTTCCAAAAAGTGGCGGTAATAGGTAACTGGATTCAGAATCTCGCTTCAAGAAGTGGCGGTGATGTTCCTACAGAATAAATAATCCCTCCCCCAGAAGCGACAGTGATGTCGTTACGGAATCCAGAATTTCTCCACAGGATGCATGATTCTGCTCCCAGAAGTGAGACGATGTCGCTACAGGATACAAAATCTCGCTCCAAGAAATGCTGTGATGTCGCTAAGGGATGCAAGATCTCGCTCCAAAAAAAGGCGTGATGTCGCTATGGTATGCAAGATCTCGCTCCTAGAAATGGCTTGAGTCGCTATAGATGCAAGATCTCGCTTTAAGAAATGGCGTGATGTCGCTACGGATTGCAGCTTCTCGATCCAAGAAGTTGCGGTGAGTTCTCTGCGAAATCCAGAATTACTCCCCAAGAAGTAGCGGTGATGTCATTACGAGATACAGTATATCTCCCATGAAGTGGCGGAGATGTCAGTAAGATATCCAGAATTTCACCTCAAGAAGTAGCATTGTCGCTACAGGATCCAGAATATCTCCACCAAGAAGTTGCAGTGACATCTTTACGAAATGCAGGATATTGTTCGAAAAAGTGGCAGTAATAGGTAACTGGATTCAGGATCTCGCTGCAAGAAGTGGCGGTGATATTCCTAAAGAATACAGGATCTCTCCCCAAGAAGTGACAGTGATTTCGTTCACGGAATCCAGAATATCTCCCTAAGAAGTGGAACACCACAGGAGGCATGATGCCGCTCCTAGAAGTGGGACGATGTCGCTACAGGATACAAGATCTCGCTCCAAGAAATGGCGTGATGTCGCTAGGGGATGCAAGATCTCGCTCCAAGAAAAGGCGGGATGTCGCATTTGGAAGCAAGCTCTCGCTTCAAGAAATGGCATGATGTCGCTATGGGATGCAAGATCTCGCTCCAAGAAATGGCGTGATGTAGCATTTGGATGCAAGATCTCGCTTCAGTAGTGGGTTGATGTCGCTCTGAGATGAATATCTCGTTCCAAGAAATGGCGTGATGCCACTATGATGGCAAGATTAGCTCCAGGAAATGGTCTAATTACGCTATTGGATGCAAGATCTCGCTCCAAGAAATGGCCTAATTACGCTATTAGATGGAAGAGCTCGCTCCAAAAAAAATGACGTGATTTCGCTATTGGATGCAAGATCTCGCTCCAAAAAAATGACGTGATTTCGCTATGGGATGCAGGATCTCGCTCCAAGAAATGGCGTGATGTCGCTATGGGATGCAAGATCTCGCTCAAAGAAATGGCGTGATGTCGCTACGGGATGCAAGATCTCGCTCCAAGAAATGGCGTGAAGTCGCTATGGGATGCAAGATCTCACTCCAAGAAGTGGCGTGAAGTCGCTATGTGATGCAAGATCTCGCTCCAAGAAATGGCCTAATTACGCTATTGGATGCAAGATCTCGCTCCAAAAAAATGACGTGATTTCGCTATTGGATACAAGATCTCGCTCCAAGAATTAGCCTAATGTCGCTATTGGATGCAAGATCTCGCTCCAAGAAATGGCCTGATGTCGCTATGGAATGCAAGATCTCGCTCCAAAAAAATGACGTGATTTCGCTTTGGGATGCAAGATCTCGCTCCAAGAAATGGCGTGATGTCGCTACGGGATGCAAGATCTCGCTTAAAGAAATGGCGTGATGTCGCTACGGGATGCAAGATCTCGCTCCAAGAAATGGCGTGAAGTCGCTATGGGATGCAAGATCTCGCTCAAATAAATGGCGATGAAGTCACTACTGGATCCATAAAATCTCCCCAAGAAGTGGCGGTGATGGCCCCACAGAAAGAAAGATCTCTACCTAAGAAATGGCGGTGATGTCGCTATGATATAAAAGATCTCTCCCAAAGAAGTGGCGGAGATATTGCTAAGGGATTTTGAAATTTACCCCAAGTAGTGGCGGCGATGTCACTACAGGATCAAGGATTCTCCCCAAGAAGTGGCGGTTATGTCACTATGGGATCCATAATATTTCCTAAGAAGTGGTGGTGATGTCGCTCTGAAACACGGGGTCTCTCCTCAAGAAGTGGTAGTGATTTCGCCACGTAAGGCAGGATCTATTCCTTGAAGTGGCGGCCACCTCTCTACAAGATTCAGGATCTTGCTCCAAGAACTGTCGTTGATGTTGCTACGGAATGAATAATATCTCGTTCCAAGATGTGGTGATGATGTTTCTATGAAATGCAGAATTTCCTTCCAAGAAGAGGCAGTGATGTTGCAATGGGATGTAGGAAATCGCACTAAGAAGTATCAGGTTGATCTCTAAGAGATTCTGGATCTCCCTTCAAGATATGTGTGTAAAAATATCTTTCATTCCTTCATCAATTTGAGATTGAAATGCAAATGTTTTGGAGAACTTTATTTAAGGAAAAAAACACAGAATGGCAGTAAATATTACGTGAATGTTTGATCTGTTAGCAGTAACCGCTCTTAACCAATTAATGTTTAATATATGTGAAAAAATAATAGAAAAATATTCTTGAATGGCTTTTGCTTTGCTTCCATTTTGGAGAAGTGGGATCTCCTTGTATGACGGCGTGAAGAGATAGACTGGAGTCGTGGGGATCTTCCTCGGTTCGAGTATGGCGATTGCCTGTTGTGGGTTTTATTGATTTTGTCAAAGTATAAACGCAGGGAAGAATCTTTGACATTGCATGTATGCATCCCGAAACAAACCTACATACCCTCACTGTTCAGAAGAGCTAAAAGCAGTTGATCATGTTCTTTCCATCTGTACAGAATTCCTGAAGTACAGAAGGCAAACATCTATCCTACTTGGAGTGACCCACTTAAATCCTACATCTGTTACCAGTCTTCTATAATCAAACCCCAATATAGAACCTTCTGGTCAACTGGTCCAACTCGGCAATCTAAACAGAGTAAAACGCTTTACACTAGTCCATACTAGTGATCTGGACTCTTCAGGTAGTTGGTGTTCTGTGCTCCAGGAACCTGGGTTATGAATATCTTTCTCTTGCTTTCAATAAATTGATGTTTCATCATGAAGTTTATATTTCCTAATTTCCAACGTGACATTAATTTTTGAACTGAATGATTCATTTTAAAAAACGTAAAATATATTTCGTAGGTCTGAAAATATAACGATTCCTATAAAATCCGAGTTTTTCATCACACACACACGCATATGTTAAATTTTTGAAATATAAGAGCTGGGGGGGCTTTAAGTGGCTTTTAAATATAAATAATAATTATCTATCACGCACACTTGGGTCTTGCCCTACAGCGTTGAAAAATTCCTATTTTTAAAGTAAATAAAGCTTTGTAATGATCTTGCCCACCTCTTAAATTCATAGACGATCCCCCCCAATATGATCCTCCGAAATTCGCTCATACAATGTTTTCAGATCAACCCGACTTTACATCGTGGGAGTTCATAGGAGCCATACAGAGCTGTGGTAGAAGGAAAACTTCAGGATAAGATGGTCTCTGTTCTCTTTGCATAGATTTTGGAAGTTCTTATCTACTCCCTGCTAGCTGGTATATTCACCAAATGCCTCAGAATAGGTCACTTCCCTCGCCAATGGAAAAGAGGCTGCTTCATACTCGTGCCAAAGGTGTCCATTTCTGCCAGCATTCATTTAGCGAGTTACCTAGGACCTGCTGCGCTGTAATATTCCCCATTCAGACGACTTCATTCGTTCAGCTTGAACTTTGAAAAGGTAAAAACGCCACTAATATATTCAGATGGATCATAAAGTGATTCCGGTGTTGTTTCTGCAATCATCTTCCCTTCCAAAGAACATCATCTAGTTCTCCTACGGCTTCATCCAGACTGTACTGACTTTCAAACTGAGATCATTGAATTCTCTGGTCAGCTCAATTCGAGGAGATAATTCCAAACAAAGCAGCAGTGACCATTGCCTCGGACTGTAGATCGGCTTAATGCAAACATCACAAGTAGCGAAAATAATAAAAGTCCTTGACAGAAATCATCACATCAGGGTGTGTTGGGTACGCGGGCACATTGGAATCAAATACAATGAACCAGCAGACAGTGCAGACAAAATTTCCGCTACCTCTGATCTAACACATTGATGCCCCATCTTGCATCGAACTCATGCTCAAAACCTATCACGTAAAGATGCTCTATCATCATTATATGCCCAAGGGCACTTGACCAGATCGCTGAGCATAAATGTTTCCACACAAGCCATCTCATTAAATTTCTACCAAAATAGGCAATGGAGAGGCCACCACCACCATCCTAAACGGGCCACGTCCATTGTACTGGCAGACATTGCATGTGTACATTCCAAAACAGACCCTAACTGTCCTCACTGCTTAGAAGAGCCACAGACAGTTGATCATCTCTTCAGCTGTCCGGCATTATTGAGACATAATTTGCAAACAGGTATCCTGCCTGGACCGACCCACCTCAATCCTGCATCTATTACCAGCTTCCAAGCTTCACCTCAGCATGAAATTTCCTGGTCATTTGGCTCAACTCACCATTCAAAACAGAACGGAATAAAAGTGCTTAGCTTTATTCTATACTAGTGAGAAGGACTAACAGGTAATTGGCGATCTGTGCTTCAGGAACCTCGGTCATAAATATCTCTCTAGCTTCTGAAGACACATTTTCTCGTGCAAAAATTTAAAAGATAATCTAAGCAAGTCGCCCTTCTTGTTGATAGAGAAAGGCCATAAGGAACAAATACATGAGAATTCCTTCAATTTTGGATATATTTATTTAAATGCTTTGATAAGTGAAAAAGATACCGGCGATGTTTTTAGGTATAAAATTTTATTAGGTTGATTTGATATTAATTATAACTGATAATGTGATAATTTGATATTGATAATTAATATCTCAATATTTTTAGAATGATTACACTGTTGTGTGACTGGTGTATAAACATTGTATATATGGTGTAAGTGTAGAGGTCTTAGAACACAGCCCATCATGGCGGCTAGATTCAAGCTAAAACAATGGAATCAGATAGAAACCACAATTCTATAAGTTCTCGAAACGATTGGAAGCGAACCCTACTACAGCAATGACAAGGTAGGTTAGCTTCACAAGGTGGAAGAATACAAGGTCATAAAATATTGTACAATGAAGCCCAACGTTCGAATAATTGATCAAAGCTCTGAAGAATTAATGTCTGCCACGAAATACCTTATCAGAAGAAAATGTCAATTAATAAAAAAGATGAATATAAAAAACTAATAGCAATAGTAGGAATTATATTTTGTCAACATGATAGACAAAAGTTCAAAAGATATTTCAATATTATAAATAAAGAATTATTTTTGTATGAGAAAATTAGCTAATCCAATTTAAAATAAATATCTCAAGAAACAACGATTTCTATTTTGAAAAATTAATGTACAAAAAATAAAAATCATTCTATTATCATTGATGTCCTTATATATAAAACATGAAACGAAAAATGTTTTTCGTTATTCTTCTCTCTAACAAAACTACTGACTCAATCATTAAGAAATTCCACACATGTAGTAATCTGTAGTTTAACATAGAGGCTATTCAATTCCTGTGTAATTTATGTTAATAAATAATTGATTTTCATCTCTATATTTCTCTTGATGTAACCAGGATTCCTGGAGCGTGTCGTTAACTATCAAGTTTTCACTATTTGTAATCTTAATCTACAGATAATAAACTATTGAAGAATTCCTGTCATCCAGATTGATACTAATAAAGACAATAAAAATATACTCATAATTAACATGTGTTTGGACCAATTTCTTTGAAAATTATTTGTTCGGACAGAAACAGCTGGGTCATTCGGCTATTATTTTATTGATATAAACCTTCACGAAAAAGATCCACTGCCATATATATAAATAATTAACAAAACGGATTCCGAAGATAAGTATCTCATTTTATTTTATATCATCTCAAGCCTTCTCGAGTTTTACATATCCTTTTACAAGAGTATATGACAAAATATTTTATCATATAATCCTGTAGTAGGGTTAACTATCACTCTAAACCCTAACATGTTTAATTATCCCATTTAACTTTCAAAGGATGATGATCAAAACAAATCGGTTCTATGGACCCCCGATACTTCATAAGCCCAACTTCACCAATTAGGGCCAGTAACCAACCAAGGCACACTTGTGAATGCCAAGAGAGGAGAGAGAGTCGAACTTTGTTCTACATGTAAAGCCATGGTGTAGGTCTAGCTTGCCTTGAATTAGTATCATGGCCATGTTAATGTACTTATATTGAAGTAACTATCACATTCAGGACTGCACCGAGGGTTGTATGGGTGCTCCTATCTCGTCCATGCTACCTCTTCCCTTTCTAATATCTCTACCAATAATTTTATATTACCTCTCTCTACTTGACATATATATTGTCTTGGAAGTGAGTGGTGAGTGTTAAAGACACACAGGAGACAGGATCCAGTGGCAAAAACCTGTGGAGAGTAGATCGGGGAGGAAAAATAGAAGGTCCGAGGACAATCCTCGGTCCCTTGATCATCACCTATAAGTGCTTTTAAACCGCTTTGAGTAAGATAAATTATCCCCAGAGATAGTTGAGAAAAAGCTGAAGATCTGGTGACCAAGGGGGTTGTTTGACCCGGCTTTTCTATCTTTCCTTTCCTCATAATCCCATAAAGACATTTTATTTATATATTTCTAAATATTATGACAAATATCCCCCTTTCAAAGAAGAAATTTACAGGGATTTCTTTGAGGGCGTGAAATAATTTGCCTATGTTTAAATTAATTTTATGTGTAGATTAATATGGTACAGAGCGTAGGTATGGACAATCATGGGCTATGTACAATATGGATGCGTGCATGAGTAGGTAAAGGTATTTGTGAGGTGGAAAGTAAGTGAGTTGTAAAGTCAGTAGAGAACAACATTGTAAAATCAGTGAAGGAAACCATTATAAAGAGGCTGAAGAAAGAACAAATAGTCATCTCTAGATTGGCTCACAGATTCGTTAGGCTTATAGTAAGTTAGTTAACTTATAAGCAGTCTCTCTCGTGGACACAAAATTAATGGAAATAAAAAATAATGGAAATGCGCCTGCGTGAAAAAGAAAGAAACCTTTGGGGTTGATTGGGGAAATTGCATTGCCTCTTAGAGATTAAAATTCAATGAAGGGAAGGGGTACACTAAATCAATATCGAGATGAATAGAAAAATATATTTAAAATATTAAAAAGAGACCATTGGGGTCTAATGAGATGAAATAAAAAACGAAACCTCTGTTGTCGAATGATTTAAAAAAAATTCATTTGCCTCTCAGAGCCTAAGATTCAATGTAGGTAATAGGTATGCTAAATATTTACAGTATTAATTGGTAACGAAAGTATGTTTTAAATCTGCTTGAATTCTTAGGATGTGGTTCTAGAATAAGAAGCGGCTTTAGAAGAAAGACACATTAGTTAAGGAAGTTGAAGCAAAAACTGGTGTTTGCCGAGAGGAGGACATTGTGGAAGGTGTTCGACGGGAAGGTCTATGGTGTTTTACACCTCAAAGAAATGTAAAGAAATATGATTTGTTATTTAAAATTGATATGTGATAAATTATTTAGAGCCTAAACAGTGCTAAAAGTGGGCTAACATGAAGAGATGATAAGTTTTTTTTAACAAAAATGTGAGCGAACGAAATAAAATAAAATAAAAGGATTTAAAAGCGCGAATGTTTCTTTTATACATAAACCGAACTTCTACTGTCCTTACTGCGATGAAAAAATATATTGGGAGGGCTTGGCTCATCAGTGGTGAACCCTCCCAGCGGTTTCGCCAATTTAAACGCGCTTTTAAATCCTTTTATTTCATTTTATTTCGTTCGCTCACATTTTTGTTAAAAAAACTTTAATATCTTCGTTAGCCCACTTTTAGCACTGTTTATGCTCTAAATAATTTATCACATATCAATTTTAAATAACAAATCATATTTCTTTACATTTCTTTGAGGTGTAAAACACCATAGACCTTCCCGTCGAACACCTTCCACAATGTCCTCCTCTCGGCAAACACCAGTTTTTGCTTCAACTTCCTTAACTAATGTGTCTTTCTTCAAAAGCCGCTTCTTATTCTAGAACCACATCCTAAGAATTCAAGCAGATTTAAAACATACTTTCGTTACCAATTAACACTGTAAATATTTAGCATACCTATTACCTACATTGAATCTTAGGCTCTGAGAGGCAAATGAATTTTTTTTAAATCATTCGGATATTCGGTTTATGTATAAAAGAAACATTCGCGTTTTTAAATCCTTTTGTTTTATATGTATAGATGGCGCGCTATTGCTTTGTGTGAAATAAAATAAAGTTTAACACTCACAGTTGATGGGTTTCTGTTGGATTTCGAAGCTGGGACTTTCAGTGGGGTTGGAAACTTGGAGGGGGTCGGGGTTTTGAATTGAACATTGGTTCATGTTGGGAAGTTTCGATGGGAAATTTGGTTGTCATACGTGGCGTGTAGACGAGTCCGCTGGACGTAGGCGGCTTGGTCCGCTCGTGGTAGCGTAGACAGACAGGGGGGGAGGGGCGTTGTTAGAATAGATTGCTCCAGTGAGGTTTGCATTATTCTACTACTGTAGGGCTGGGTTGGCTCGCAATCCTTTAGGCTTTCGTAGCCTTCCTTCTCACTGAGACTTTGGCTCGAGCTGTCTCGCTTCTCCGGCGTGCTAGAGTCACTGAAGGAGGCGTCTTTGTCCTCTAACAGTAGGCGGTAGTCATGTTGAGGATTCTTGAAAATGTCATCTTCCACGGTCAGCTCATGTGGATCAGGGGTAGTGAGATCATGGGAAGTTTGTGCAATTTGGACTCAGGTGGGGCGACGTGAAAAGTTTGGGGCGTTGATGTTGGTAGCTTTCTCCATGAGACGGATTTTCCCATCCCTGAGGGAAGATTTCTGCCCAGGGAACTATGCCTGGCGGGGAAGGGCGTTGACGGTCGTGAATGACTGTTTCCGACTTTGGCTGTTGCAATGGTT